>CM059425.1:203709338-204911400 GCA_030390025.1 Squalus acanthias | reverse complement strand
ACTGCAGGGATTTTATCGAGGATTATGCGGCCACAGCGGCGCCGCTCCTCCGACTCCTCCATAAGGGAGTAGAGTGGCTTTGGGACGAGGGCTGCCAAGCAGCCTTCGAGAAGTTAAAAAGGGATCTGCAGACCGCGCCAGCCTTAGGGGCCATAGATGGGGGGAAGGAGTTTTTCCTGGAGGTAGCTGCCAGCGGAGACAGCTTAAGCGCCGTGCTGCTCCAAGAGCGTCACGGCAAGCTGAGGCCGGTTGTCTATTCATCCAGGGTATTAACGGATGTGGAGAGAAGTTTTTCCAATTGCGAAAGGCACCTTTTAGCCACGCATTGGGCTGTGAAAAGATCAGCGATCTTCACAGGGCTCTCTCCCATCACTCTCCTCACACATCACACACCAACTAAGATGCTTCTGGATGGGAGGATTAAAGACGGGACCGTAAGCAGCGCACGCATTGCGCGTTGGACCCTTCTTCTCTCCCAGTTGGACATCAGAGTAAAAGGTCTTTGCGAGCCCAGGCTTGCGGCCAATTTGGTATACCCCGGTACAGCCCACCGGTGTTCGGTGGAGGGGGTGTGGGACGTCAACATAGGTTTACGGGCCGGGATACATCCCACTGGGCGCGAGATTTATGTTGATGGGTCTAGCACAGTATCTGCTGGCGAGCGACTCACAGGGTGTGGAGTTTATGACCCTGCGGCAGACCTTGCCCTGGCGATCAAGCTCCCTAGCACCATGAGCGCGCAGCAGGCTGAGCTGTCTGCCGTGGTGTACGTGGTAACCCACCCAGACATTTTCCCAACCCCATACACGATTTGCTCGGACAGTATGTTCACCTGCAATTCGTGTACGGAATACCTGGCCATTTGGTCCCGCCGTGGATACACCTCCGCGGACGGGCGACCTTTAACGGTAAAGCCCTTGCTGGAGAAGATCTTAGCAGCAGCAGTAGGGGAGGAAGGGGAGATTTTCATCCATAAGGTGAAAGCTCACTCCTCCACAGAGCCCCGTGGGGAGGGCAACCGGCAGGCGGATGCGCTAGCCAGGGAGGGTGCCCGCGACGGTACTTTCTGGAACCCCTATAGAACCGGACCCATAGCAGCGGTCCGAGGTGGGGACGGGAATACCGGGAACACCAGGGTAGCATTGCCCCTAGACCTTAAGACCGTCCAAGCCCAGGATCCCGCCCTAAAAGCAGTCCTAAAAACGATTGCTGAGGGGAGGCAGGTAGAAGGTCCGTACAGTACGGCAACCCTCTCAGTTAAGGAAGGCATGCTGTTCCGCGAGGAGCAGTGGGTTGTGCCGCAGCAGCACAGGAGGGAATTCCTCCAGTTGGCTCACGAGGGACCAGGGGCAGGGCACCCCGGGCCCGAGGTTACCTGGCAACGGGTAGAGCAAGCGGGATGGTGGCCAGGGCTCAGGGAACAAGTCCGCGAGTTCTGTGCAAACTGTCTTGTGTGCGCTGCAAACAACCCAGACCCCCAGAAAAGGAAGGTGCCCATGGGACACGTAAGAAGGGTAGAGGGACCATGGCAGTCGATACAGATCGACTATATAGGACCCCTGCCCACCACCCAGGGAGGTTATAAGTACTGCCTCGTCCTGGTGGATGTGTTTTCCAAGTGGGTGGAAGCCTTCCCTTGTCGAACAGCTACGGCACTGGGTACAGCAAAAATCTTGGTCCGGGAAGTGTTCTCGCGGTGGGGACTCCCCCGTTTCGTGGAGTCAGACCAAGGGAGTCATTTCACCGGCCAGGTGATGCAGAACACCCTCATGCTTTTGGGCATTGAAGGGAAGTGGCACGTAGCACACAATCCCCAGTCATCCGGGATTGTTGAACGTATGAACCGGACCCTGAAGGAGAAATTGAGGAAAGAGACTAGGAACTCGCCCCAAAAATGGGCGGAAGTTCTGCCTTTAGTCCTCATGGGGGTCCGGGCCAGTCAGTCAAAAAGTACGGGGTACTCCCCGCACGAGGTAATGACCGGCAGGCTCATGCGAACCCCCACCCATGTGCTAGCCCCGGTGCTCACTGAGGGTCAGCTTCAAGAGATCAGCAGGGACAAGTTCGCCCAAACTCTCTTGGAGCGCCTGAAGCAAGTTTATGAGCAGGCGGCTGGGAACATGGGAAGGCAGCACCAGGGCAATCGCTTGTTGCTGGAACCCCGCAAAACGCGGGAGTGGGAAGTAGGAGACCAGGTCATGGTCAGAAACTACGCCAGAGTAGGGAGTCTGGAACCACTGTATATGGGACCCTACAACATTGTAGACAAGGCGAGTCCCATGGTTTACGCCGTAAAAGTACCTCGGCGCACTAAGTGGTTCCACATAAACCAATGTAAACTGTACCAGCCGGGTGCGCAAGGGAAAACTACAGGGGTAAATCCCGCCAATGGGAAAACACAGCCCCAGGTAGGACCACAAGGCACACAGGCAGGCGTAGCAGCTTGCATCAGGGGAAGGGACATCCCGGACGATCATGCAGCGTTTTTCTGGAGTTGGGGGTTAGATGACGAGGACCCCAGGGTACCCTGGTCAGATGAGGATAGTGCAGATGAGCATAGTGATGATGACGGGTGGTTTCAGAGGAACGGTCTGGAAGGATTGGGGCCGCTAGGTAGAGATCCATACGGGGTGGACACACAAGCTGCAGGTCCCGACAGCAGGAGGAAGGAGCTAGAGGAGGCCGGACCAGCCGCTATGTGGTTCCCAGAGGTGTGGCCGCCCGCTTTGAACGTCCAGTCCTCAGGGGAGGCAGAGTTCGCGAGTGAAGGGCCGCCTGCTGGGCCGAGCAGGGCGGGGCCCCGAACTGCCAGCCCCGAGGTTAGGGAGGCGGAGTCAGCGGAGGCGGGGCTGGCGCCTGTGATGGAACCCCAGGTCATCCCGTTGAAGGTCTCGGGACCCGGTCCGTCCGTCACGGAGCCCCCGCCCATAGCAATTCCCCGTAGGTCAAGCAGAGTACCCCAGCCCAGGAAGATGTGGTCAGGTCCCCAGGCTGCCCCAGGGCGTAAGTTTCAGGTTAAGATAACCCGGGTAGAGACAGGCCACATCGAAGCAGTAACAGGCTGCGGCAGATCAGAGGAAAGGGTCAGCGCAGCAACAGGCTGCGGCAGATCAGAGGGAAGGGTCAGTGCCCTCCCACCGTCGGGAAGAGCTCGCAGCAGCCTTCTCAGGATTTAAAGGGGCCGCCCTGAGAACGGGCGGCATTGTAAAGTTATTAGTTTAAGGTTTTAAGTTTTAGTTTAAAGTTTTAAGTAGTTTTAATAAGGTTAAGTTTGTAGTGTTTTTAACAGATAACGATAAAATGATGGGAGTTTTAAGGCTAGGTTTAGAGGAAGTCTATTTAGCAAACGTTGAAGTTTACGTGAGGCGAGGTCAGGGGACCCGCTCACCCTTCACAAAAGCCAGAGACTTTTTGCGAGGCTGGCTACCTCATTCTATCTGATCACAGGAACCAAGGAAGGATGGAACGACTTCTAGTTTTGCTCGTGGCAATCGGATGTGGATTGGCCTATCGGGGCCTCACCAAGGATGTCGTGGTGTTTGGATGTTCCGGGGACACGGCCCCCATCGCGGTGGATGGGACCGGAAGACGGAAGGCAGAAGGGACCAGCACCTATTTCCACAAGGGAAGGTGGCCAGGATGGCTGGGAACGAACTCAACGGAGTATTCCAGCACATCGGGGTTCGCCTACAAAGAGACTTCTTTAATGTGCCCCAAAGTACGGATCATCGCACCCAGGATCAGCGTCACCGTCGGCAAAACGGATTTGTTTGACCTGCAGTGGGAATGTCCCATTGAGCCGATGGTGGTGGCTGCGAAAGCTGAGCAAAACTATGAGGAACTCTTCGGTTGAGTGGGAGCGACTGGGTAATAATACCCATCGGACAATTACGGGGACAGATGGACAAGTGAAAGTCTGTTGGGACAAATGGTGGGAACCAGATGAGGGGATTTATGTTTGTATGTGGGGGTCAAAGTACGTTTGCCCCAAAGGCATCTCCATATTCTTTATTAACCAGTGGCAGGATAACGGACAGGGGATGAGGTGGGATGCGAGCACCAGGGGGTGCGGAGCCCCATACTCTCCGATCCCAGTAAATGCCACTGAGCTCATTACGCGCCCACGCAAAGCCCCGCCCACGATTCCGGTAGTTCTAACTGAGGAAGAAGGGTGCCCTAAAACTAGTAAGGGACCCGGGAACGGTTTGGTACTGGTCCCCACAGACCAGATACTATTTCAGGGGGTACATTACGCGGTGGCCTCGGTGATTTTAAATCTCACTGAGGTACGGTTACCAGAGTGGTGCCCCAAAAAGACGGAACAGTTGTACCAGATCCTGTTGACCAAGATGTTCAGGCAATTTTACGAGTTTGATTTTGCAGAAATCGATAAGACAAGTTTATACACCGCACCGCAGGAAGTTTTGGACCAAGTAGGGAGGCAAAGAAGGGGTTTGGTGAACGATGCGTTCACTGCTTTTAACACAGGGACATCTGTGGTCAACGCTCTAGACAGTGTGGAGCTGCAGACCCAGATTAATGGTTTAAAAACACAGTTAAAGGATATTCTTACAGATGAGAATAAAGTGGTAGGGTCGGGTCTGCACGAGGACCAAGCCATGACACTACACTTAAAAGAGATTATAGCAGAGCTGGAGAAACATGCGCGTACGGTAAATGCCCTGATTAGGGAAGATCGGAATGCATCCGATCAAGCTGCGCAGAACGAGGTGTGCGTGCTTTACGGGGCGTGGTTACTGGGCGAGGGCCGCAGTAATTTGGAGGATTTAAAACAAGGTTTGGTCCCGTCCTGGATAAGTAACAAACACCTGCGGGCGCTCCACCCTTTTCAGAATGCATTAAGTCCGTGCCAGCTCAGGCTAGCTTCAGAAGCTTACCCAGTCCCCGTGGACTGCGGACGTTCAAACCATACTATTATGGGAATAGTATTACGCATGCCGGTTTTGGGCAACACAGCAAAGCCCGCCCCGGTGTATCGGGTAGAGAACATCGGTGTCATTCAGGGGGGAGCCCACATTCGTTATGCAGCGGTTCCACCTTACGTCATCCGCTGGGAGCAAACGATGACAGGTACAGATCTCTCTGGTTGTCGTGGCAGGGGAGCACACATAATACTGTGCCCCCAGCACTTGAATGCCTTTTTAACACCACAGTGCGGGTTCAGAACGGCTGGCGCCAAGTCCATGAATTGCACCATGGAGGCAATGGCACAAGATCATGTGCCTCCGCAGGTAGCATACATCGGGGGTGGAACATATTGTGTTACCACTGCAGCGCAACACTACCAGCATGGAAACCGTAGCCGGTGTCCGGTGAGTGACAGCAGTTTCTGTTTTAAACCCAGGGCTGAAGTTCAAGTAGCACAACAGCGAATTATCCCAATCCCTGAACCATCCACTGTTCATCTCACAGTAAAAGAGAATTTTACCGACTTGCAGCGATTTGTCGCACATTTTGGGTACCTCATTCCCCCTCTCCCCGAGCATTTAACCAAACTTCTAAAAGCCGTCGCGGTGTCACAAAAGCATTTCTATACATTAGAACAGAAAACCGTCGAGATAGGTACAGACATTTTGGACATAGTGGTTCCACCGTGGTGGAATCTGTTCACGAATATTGAAGTGCCCTCATGGGTCAGAATAGCCTCCCACATTTTAGTCGTCTGTCAAGTGTTTATTGTAGTATACCTTTTGTTCATACATTGTAAAAGAGACAAGCGCCTCACCAAGCATGAGAACACGGGAGAGTGGCGAGAACGTTACGTGCGCGTGCACGATGAGAGCGCAGTGTAATGGGAAAATGGCGTCACTCCCGCTCGCCACGTGCGCCGCGGAAGTTTGTACTCAGTGTAAATACGTTGGAAACTCGACATGTTTAAGAGTCGGGATTTGTTTATTTTGGTGATGGTGTTGATTGTTTGGTTTTTGGGTTTTGTTTTTCCTTCCCTTGAATAAAAGACAAATATACAGGTGATGCGTGAGGTATCGGCCTGGTTACGCCGGGAAGGAAAACAAGTGGTGTAAGTTTAAGGGCAAATGATGCCTACGGTGATATAAAATGTGATTTTTTCTTGGAAATGAGGACGACACAGAGACCCTAGTGAAGTTAAAATTTTATGGGATTAATTTACTGGATTCGGAGTGAAATCGAGATAAGATTGCTCACCACTGAGATTTTTGATACGATAAGCGGAGTTATTCGCATCAACAGGAGGGACTGTAGAATTCGCAATTATCGCGATTTCATTTTTATAAGGAGAAAACACAAGTTTCGTTCAAAACAGCTTTTATTTCAGCGGAATGCTGTCAGGTTTAAATTGGACACAAGCAGCCTGTAAAATGGCCGCCGCACCGCGTGACAGAACATTCGAGACTTTTCAGCAGGCAGACAAGATGGCGTTCCAATAAACATTTTTGCAGGATCGATAACGATTCAGCACAGTGAAGACAATACACAGGACATTATGGGTTTACAGTATAAACATCGATACTGGGATCGGTCTCCCAGGTACAAAGGAAAGCCATCAAGGGCCCATCCAAAGGACATTAATATGTAAACTCCCAACGGCTCTACGATGAGAGAGCCGTTAGCAGGTAGTTATACAGGACACTTGGAAGCCCCAAACCCCTCCAGGGGGAACACCGACCGATTTAACAATGGGAGAAATATTAACAGGTACTCAAACATTCAGGAGTAGCCCCGAAACCCATTAAGGACAGAGATCACCCATACAGGACATTTTTGGGCGCCAAACCTTAAACAAAAGAATGGACATTGTAGTTGGGCGGGAAACGGAAGAACTGTGCACTATAATTGCAGGCCCAAACCGTCCATTCGCTCTCTTGCTCTTTTGCTCTTGACTCTTGCCGCTTGCTGCTGTTATCATCGTGGCTGCTCCTGTGTTTTATCCGGTCGATTCGTAACCTCGTGGCTGCTCCTGGGTAAAAGACTGTTGCAAAGACCTATGTTGGTAGCTGGCAACGGAACCGAAGGCCCGGGATGAGATGAGATGAGATGAGATGAGATGAGAGGAGAAGAGAAGAAGACCTTATCCATCGCCACGGTCAGTAAATCCCGACCGCGCCTGTAGGTCGATCAGCCAAGTCTTCTCGACAGGAAGTTTTCTTCTTTAACAAGACATATTGCATCAACGATAACTGGACTGTGCAAACACATCGTATCAGTGATATTGACAACGGTGTTCCTCGACTAAACTGTGAAGTCCACCAACAGAGGTCTTCACTACAGCGGACGGTCCAGCCGACTGACCGAGCAGCAGAAGCAGTAAACAAGTAGGACCAGGAGATCTCCTGACCAACACGTGGGTGCTGCGGTGAAAAACATCCGATCAGCTATTCGGGATTTCTCCGAGTTATTACGAGTGGTGAGCATGAGTCTCGAGGTCCTACGAAGCTAGTTTTAGGATAGATGTTGATAGGGGAGGGTTTAAAGATTAAGGATATTTGTAATGTGTGCCCTATTTACGTTGTGCTGGTCGTTCCTCGTTTCCCTAAGAGTGATTATAACTGTTTGTAAGATTGTACTGTCATTAATCTGTGCATATGACATGTATTTCATAATTTTAAGTATCATGCAATAAAGATTTTCCATTTCGTACCGTTCAAACCAAGTCTACATGAGTTTTATCTCCATTACTGCTCTCGCATCTAAGTCCAGTGTCTAGAACCGTAAGGGAGAGTGATTCGAACCACTCACAGGGGTGTCTAGTGTTCCCAGACTGGCTGGAGACCAGGCCTAGACCCGCACTGACATACAGGCTGCACAGAGCCGCGTGAACCTCACAGGCTACGAGACACGCAGGGTCAGGAGAGGATCCCTTACAATATTTTATGACAATTTTTGTCCCACTTTGTGATTTTTCAGTTCTTTTTGTTTTTCTTTTCTTTGTGTTCAGAGTAACATGGCCTTTGACCAGACACCCTGCTGGATATTTAGAAACATAGAAACATAGAAGATAGGAGCAGGAGTAGTTCAGACAAAAAGGTCATTTCCAGTGTGTTCTTGGTAAGTGCAGTATAGTTACAGCAAGGTTTTAAGAAATACAAATGTTATGGTGAAACCTAGTTGTGAAATCTTAAGTGTACTGAAAATATTTATGCTATGCTAATCGATCAGCCAGGATTAGTCAAGATCAAATGTAGTCTTCGGGTGATAAATGTAACATTTTAAAATTTAAGGTAGAAGGTAATTTATCAAGGTGGCTGCAGAGCTGGACGAGAAAGTGCTGAAAGTTGCTCAACAGCAATGCGATGCACGATAATTGCAACGGTATTACATAGATGATTTTCATTTTAAATGTGGACATAGGAAATTTTTTACACAATACGTATGACATAAATGTGACAATAGGAATTCAAGTAATGCAGACAGGAAGGCCGGAATTTTGCCTACCTGGGCGTGTCTGGTGCGGTCGGTGTACGTGGAGGATCGCAACCCTGCTGCTGGTTCCATTCCGCTTTTGAAAATGATCTTACCTTAATAGAGCTTATTAAGCCCAGCCAGCGCGTTACCCGGCGGGTCTGGTGACGTCATTCATGACGCGTTTTCAGCCGGGATCCTTAAAGGGACCATGGCCACATTGGATTTGAAAGTCAACGTAAGAAACATAAGAAATAGGAGCAGGGGTAGGCCATTTGGCCCCTCGAGCCTGCTCCGCCATTCAGTAAGATCATGGCTGATCTTCTACCTCATCTTCTACCTCTATCGATCTCTGTCTTAAATATACTCAACGACTGAGCCTCCGCAGCCCTCTGAGGTAGAGAATTCCAAAGATTCACCACCCTCTGAGTGAAGAAATTTCTCCTCATCTCAGTCCTAAATGGCCGACCCCTTATTCTGAGACTGTGACCCCTGGTTCTAGACTCCCCAGCCAGGGGAAACATCCTCCCTGCATCTACCCTGTCAAGCCCAGTAAGAATTTTGTATGTTTCAATGAGATCACCTCTCGTTCTTCTAAACTCTAGAGAATATAGGCCTAGTGACGTAAGAAAACTACTAGGCACTTGGTCGAAGCGTTAAACAAAGCTTTAATCAACTGTTTTACAACATGGAGGTCTAGTTGTGTCCTTTCCTAGTTCCTGTTAAGAATGTCCTGCGCAAGCTGGGCCCGTGCCCGAGTATTTATACTCTCCCTGGACAGCACCACCCGCAGGCCACTCAGTATTATTTCATAAGTCTTTCTTTCATGAATGACAGATTCATGTCACCTAGTCTACTCAATCTCTCCTCATAGGTCAAGCCTCCCATCCCAGGATCCAGTCTGGTGAACCTAACATAGTGCTGTCAGTGCACTACAGCATTGGACTGACAATGACTGCACAGAGGCAGAGGGCTGCACCCAGGTTCTCCGATGACTCCCTCCATATGCTTATGGAGGGAGTCAGAGCACACAGGGAAGTCCTCTTCCCTTCCGATGGGCGGAAGAGACCTCCCCAGGAAACCAAGACAGCCTGGTTGCAGATTGCAGTGGAGATCACAAGCAGGGATGTGTTCAGGAGGACCTGGGTGCAGTGCCGCATACGTTTCAATGATCTCATTAGATCAGGTAACGTTAGTACAAAGCCACACTCAACTGCATCCTGCTGTGCCTCTCATCACATCCCCATCACTCTGCCTTCCCTACCCTACTCCTGCACATCCTTACTCACACCAACTTACCTTGCACGTCCACCCATCCTTCTCTATCTACATTATCACATCCCCATCTCACTAGCCACCCCTCACACTCACCCTCATCCTAGTGAAATCATACCAACTAACACACAAGGGTAGCCACTTGGGTGTTTTATCCAATGTTTATGTAAAGTTTCTGTTAATGTGGTGTCAAACATAAAAATCTTTATTTTCAACACTTTCCGGTCTTGGACAGATTTGTGTGCACCTTTGGAAGTGGCTTAGTGAGTTGCAGTGAATGGTGAGACATAACGGTACCCCCGCAATGGTGATGTGTGAAAGGAATGGCTTGGTCATTGTAGGGATGCTTTATGGTGTTGGTGTGGGGTGGTGCCAACCTGGTGCATCATGTGGCAGCCATATGGGTGTACAGCATAAAGTTAACTAAATCTGGTCATGGTGAGGCCATCCCTGGCCTCCCGGGCAGCAATGTGTTTGGGTGCTGATGCCCTGTGTCCTGTGCAGCATCAGGTGATTGTGGAGAAGTTTGGTGTTGTTGTTGGTGCTGCTGGTGTGCCTGGTGCTGCTGGTGTTGGGGTTCATCGTGGTCTGATTCTGAGAACCAAGATGAGACAGTATAAATGGCACCCATGCTGATGAAATAGGTGGCAGATGAAGTACAGATGACAGAAGCATTCTGTCAATGGTGAGAGAGTTCTTCCAGTGAGGTGACACTGGATGGAGACTTTGCTGGAAACACTTGCAGCCTGCAGAATCTGTGCTGGAAATGGACTGAGCAACAGCTTCTACCTGAGGAAAGTGATCATCTGCCAGGTGGGAGCTTTCACTGTGCATTTCATACTGTCAAGTAATCAGTTGGAGCAATGTCCATGGAACCCCTGCCTCAGGTTGACAGACGGTGTTCCCGAGCTGCATGAATCCCGTGGCCATGTAGGGAAATTTAAAAAGTAAGTGAAAACAGGCTTGTAAGTGCTGATAATCATCTCAATTGGGTTCCTCGCTGCTGCCGGTCAGGTCGGCTCTGCGATGACAGACGCGCCTGGGGGAAAGGCGCGTGGGAGCGAGATGACAGCGAGTTCCCAATCCGCTGTCAAAAATAACAACCCGCCACTGATTGTACCCGCCACTGATTGTGCCCGTTACCACCCCGGAAAATTCCGGCCGAAGTGTGTGCACACTTAAGATTTTTAATAAGATAATAGGTACATCATAGATTTTGCCTATAGATTTCTAGATCATATGGTACAATACAAGGTATAACTCTCTTGTTATTGTAATGTGTGCATCCTCCTATGAGCAGTGACATGCATATCTGCTAAATTAATTTTAAAAATGTTGGATAATTGTGAAACATTATTAGAGTAACACACTGGGAGATATTTCAAGGCAAATTCATAGCATCCATACTTAACACCTTAACATTTTTGAAGTGGTGTATTGCCATATTAAAATTAGATCTGAAGTCTTCTAACTTAATTAATTGATGTCTTATTTCAATATATGGTAATCCATTATCACTGGGTTTAATCCAATATAGATTGATGATAGTGCACAAAAATTGGTCTTGCCACCAAAAATGTATCCAAATGAGCAGGCAGCATCATTAACATCACAGAGATTGGGCCCATGACATTTTTATTAGACTGAGTGCCAACAATATGGACATAAAAACAGCATATTAAATTGCTTTTAGTTCAGGCCACTTGTTTTATAACTACTTAGAAAATATAAGGTAGACTGAATGTGATGGTTCTATCATCTGAAAATGGAAAAATGGCATATTTGAAATCTAAAGTACATAAAGAATTTGGAGCAAGTACCTCCTTTATTGGATTTACAAGTTATTGAATGCAGCTTAACCTTGATGTCCTGCCAATAAAGAGATTACTGTGCTTTGATTTAACACAGCTATTAATCATGCTGCTGTATAGTGTGTTCCAATATGGGAAACTTTCACAACTAAATGAAAATATATGATAATAGAAATTAGACATTTATAGTTGATACTTACATAAATCATTATCAAAAATTGAAAAATCAAGCAGTAATTGAAATAGTTGTGCCTCCAGGTCTCCATTGATAATCACTGTATAGCCATCCTGTTGTGACCTTACCAGTCTTCTCTCTCTCCCTCTGAGGCAGCTTCTGCCTTCTACCAGGCACTTCCCCAATGGTGAGTTGCAAGAATCTGGGACTAACTTCATGGAGAATTGCAGTTGTGGATAAACATCTGACCATGCTGTGGTGCAGCCCTGGTACAACGCCATCATTTTAAAACCTGCTTTCCCCCCTTTCAGATCACCTGTTATCACACGTTCTCCTGCAATTCAAAGCACAGTCGTCTACTTCGCATAATTCTCTACAACTGCCTTTGGTTAATAGGTAGGCCTATTTAAATAGTCTCGGAACATGTGCACTGCTGTACCAGCATGTGCAGAGATTACCTGAAGGATGTGTGAAATACTTCGCCATCCTTGAGCTGTGCTGCTTCTGTTCTTACCAGACCAGCTACAGTTAGGTCAAATTGTGAAAAAAAGTCAAATATATAAAAGTGCCTCAAATGTCATTAAAATCCTTTGAAGACTGCAATTGCGCTGATGTAATTAAACCAGAAATTAAAAATATCAGTTAATAACTTCCACGCAGGTTCGCACCGTTTCTCTGGAGCTTCTGTGGAGAAACCCATGGAAATTCAACCCCATTAACTTTGAATTTTATTTTGAAGAAATTTATGCACTATTTATGTTCCAGTGGTGGAGATAGGTTTGGTGGACTGGGTGGGGGGGCTGTTTTTAGGGGGTTGAACATGAAATTTGGCTAACTTGGCAGGAAGGGGACTGAGCTGGGAACTGGGGGATGCCGACATACTTGGTCTGAAGGTCGAGCCGGGATCCTCACAGACATGCTAGCTGAGCCTGGAGACCGAAGACAGGTAACAGAGGTTCCTGGGGGCAAAGTGGAGAAGGTCCTCTAAAGCCACATTGGCTGACCTTCTTTGCACCAACAGAACCATACCGAGCAAACTTGAGGCTTAGAAATTTGGCTGCGCAGTGGCTGTTTTTCGGGCGCTACATGCCTCCAATATGGCCAGCAGATAGCACACGCTCATTACAAGCTGGAAGTGCGCCACCCGCTATATTGGTAAATGCCAAAACAGGTGTTAGACACTTTGCATATGCAAATAAGGGGCCTCACACCTGTTTGACGCCCCCGCTGCAAGATTGGTTTGCCCTGAGGCAGCCAGCGCCATAAAAGGACCATCTGTTTGGCTGCAACCAACAAGATAAGATTTTAAAATATACTTACCTCAATGTGGAGCCAGGAGGAGCAGGAGTGCTCCTCCTGACCCACACATTTAAAGAATGCGGGTTGTTGCCAGCCAACGCTCCCACCCACCCTTGATCGCTGCCTCTGCGAACCCCCACCCGGCCACCACGTCAATCCTGACGTAGTCGCCCCCATTCCTGGTCACCCCCCTGCCTGGTCAACCCCTTCATCACTTACCTGAGGGTCGCTGCTGGCGTCACAGTGTCCTGACCTTCCATTCCACTTCTCCGGCTCTATGGAATTGAGGCCCAAGGCTCAATATTGGGTGTGCCTCAGGCCTCACCGTTCAGGCAGCGATTTATTTATTAACTAATTGGCCTAGAAATTGGAGTGCCTGTTTTACTGGCCTACAGTTTATCAATATTAAAGTATAAATGTTCACGTCCTCTTGTGACATTACTTTGTACACTATTTTAGTAACAGTATTAAACTGTTTATTTAAATTGACCAACCTGTCTAAATATTGACAGTATAAAATCCTCTATTCCTCCAGAATCAGCCTATGCTAATATTATTTTAATCATTTTCTACTCATGTTACACATTATTTAGGTCGCGCCCCATTTGGGGCGCAAATATCGTCTGGACGCAAATATTAGCGCCTGGCGCTAATTATCGGCACTGACTGGAAACTTCACTTTTACCGCCCCAGGAGGTGAGTGGAGCGCTAAAGCAGGCGCTGCACACCTGTCTTAAGGCGCAAAGGCCAAGGAGTGAGGCGCTAACTCAGAGCGCTGGCGAAGCTCATGTAATGTCAGTCAGCAATGGAACACACACACAATGGCACGGGCCAGTTCTTAAAGGGGATGGTTAATCTTGCTTTCCATCCACATCCTGTTCATTGCAGCCTTGAATCTCGGCCTGGAGAGACTTGCACATCAAATGTGCTGGAAAGAACAATGGAGAGTACCAGGCAAAGAGCTCAGAGTGCAGCTCCCACAGTCTCTGCTAAATCGATACAAGGAATGGCAAATCAAAATGAACCTGCAAAGTGCTTCTCAGTACCCAAAACTCCTTCACACAACGTTGAATCTCTCCAGAAGTCTCTCCCTCTCTCTCTCAGAATGCGTAGTTCAAAAATGCCACCAACAATAAAAGACAGGAAGAGGCCCCCTTTAAATAGCGCCACCCCCAGCCCCACAGCGATTGATAGCGTTCCAGTCTTCTGGTCGTTGGATGCGCCAGGCGGTAAGGCAGGGGGCGCCACTCAATTTCCGCTCCGGGGCGCCACAAGGGCGTTGCACCATGGAATGACGTCACAATCTGCGCGCGCAGGTGGTCGCAGCGGTAAGTTTTAGCGCCGCCGCACAATCTCAAGTTAAGTTCTTGAGCGGCGCAAACATCGCTGCGCCCGGGCGTTAGCGGCTTTGCGCCCCATTAGCGCCCTCTTAAGGCGCTAACGGGAGGCGCAACCAACTGAATTTTTACCCCCAACAGTTTTATTTGAAATCCGAAAGCTTGTGATTTCAAATAAAACTGTTGGACTATAACCTGGTGTTGTGCGACTTCTCACATTATTATGTTAAGCATTAAAGGAGGTGGAGAAAGAAAGAGATCTGGGCATTCTGGTGCATGCATTTCTAAAGGTACATGAGTAATGCCGTGAAGCGATAGTTAGAGCAAATGGTGAGGGGGGGGGTGATTTTCCCAGCCCCGAGGAGGCGGGTTTGGAGGCGGGACAGTTGGGAAAATCGCAAAAAGTGAGGGCAGGTTCCCTCAACATACAGCTGGTGTGTAACCACAAGGAAGACATTTTGCATGTTTGCACCAAGCTCTGTGGTAGTTGCCATGACTCGTTCATCCTGCAGAACTCTAGTGTTCCTCCGCTCTTCAATCCACCAAACCAACTTAACAGATGGCTCCTTGGTGACAAGGGCTACCCCCTGAAGAAGTGGCTAATGACGCCGAGTAGGAGGCCAGCTAACGAGGCTGAGGAGCGCTACAACACCAGCCACTTTTCAACAAGGTGCATCATCGAACAAACCATTGGCTTGCTGAAGATGCGATTCCGATGCCTTGACAGATCAGGTGGAGCCCTGCAGTACTCAGCAGCCAGGGTCTCTGGAATGGTCGTGGTCTGCTGTGCACTGCACAACATGGCACAGCATCGTGGCTTGCAGCTTCCTGATGAGCAAGTGGCTTAGTACATAGCCTCCTCAGATGAGGATGAGGATGAGGAGGAGGAGGAGGACAGAGTGGCGGCGCATCTACCAGCAGCAGTAGCAGCACATGAGCACATTGCTGGCCGTGATGCAAGGGATGCACTAATCCTGGCCAGATTTGCATAGGCTGCCCATTGTGGTACATGTGCTTGGCTCCTTCTTAACACGTGATAGACAATGGACATGACTCTCTGGCCTCCTTTCACTCTGACCACCAACCTGACCATACAAGTGTTGCGGAGCCCGCAATGTGGAGCTGCCTAAGCCGAAATAACAGATGCCATCACGCCAACAGTTTGCCATCACCTCATTTTAATACATTCACACAGGGATGGCATGTCATCAATAAACAGAAACAATCACCCAAATGCCTACCCGTGTGACTAATTGTGCTTTATTTTTCTCTTACGCCTGCTCCTACGTGGTGCTCCCCCCTGTGGCTTCAGCAGAAGTGGAGGCTCCTTGCTCACTTTCATGCTGCTCCTGCTTCAACACCTTTGGCGGGCATCCTCTGGGTTTCCGAGCCTGTGAGGGCTCGCCAAACTGTTTGCTCATCCTGCAGCAATGCAGGGGCTGAGATGCCCATCTCAGTTGGGTGCGGATTCTGGTGGGGCTCTGACCGAGGGCTACGCAGTGGCATGGAAGTGTGAGCGCTTGGAGAGGAGCCCCCACTTCCTTCTACACTGCCATCAACTTCCCTCTCATGGGTCAGGTCCACCTCAGCGCTTGCAATTGGCTTGAGAGCACCTTGCTGCCATGGGGACCCGTATCTGCACTGGCAGTCCTACTCAAAAGGACTTCCATGAAACTCTGGTTTCTCTGCTCAATAGCTGCCCATTGCTCCTCCAGAGATGTCAGTCTATTCTGAACATTCACCATGTTTTCCAGACTTGGAGACTTAGGTCCTCAATGACCGTAGCCATCCTCTCCTCTACCGTAGACAGCCTTTCCAGAGAGGTAGCCATCGTTACCACGGAGGTAGCCATCCTTTCCACGGAGGTTGCCATCCTTTCCGTGGTGGTGCGTTCATGCGCCATTGCCTCCACAAAGGCACTGCTCATGTTAGAGTTGGACTCCTCCATCCTCTCCACACTCGCAGTGACCCTGGAGACAAAACCTACCAGAGACTCCTGCACCTGCTCCTGAAATTCCAGCACCGCTCTCCTTCTGGATGGACCCAAAGGCACAGGGTCCACATGCAGCAGAGCAGAGCTAGGAGAGTCCTGCGACCTCCGACGAGGACTCTCCACTGCTGTCCCTGTCTCCACCGCCTGCTGATGCTCACCTGTGAGCTGTGATACACACGGTGACAACACTACTCTATGTCCCGAAGGTCCCACCGAGGTGTGCGTATCTGCGCTGGTGCTGGGTGCGCTTACATCTGCTGACGCTGCGTCCTCAGAGGTTGCAGGTTCCTCTGAGGAGTCTTGCAGCTCAGCCTCTTCCTCGTCGACAGTGGGGGGGGGGGGGGCTCCGTGGATGGTCCTGTGGGGGAGTAAAGGCATGGGTTAGACATTTGATGGAAGTGTGGCATGCACATGCAATAGTGCAGATGATCAAGTGGCTTTCTGTTAATGTACACCAGCAGCCATTTCAGTCACTCAAGCAGTGTAAATGAGAGAGATGCAAAACTATTCTGTCACCAGTTTGGTCTGGTCGCCTGTCTGTCCGTCCCCCACTTCCACCTCCACCTCTGCACCGGCGATGTCCGGGGCCGCCTCTTCAGCCTGGGTGAGAAGGGCGAGGGAAGGTGGCCCTCCTCCTGTCTTCGCCCTTTCCCTTCTATTGTGGGCTCTCTTTTCCTGCAGTGAGGGAAACAAGTGGAGTTGGAGTGAGAATGATGGAGTGAGTGTAGAGAGTCCAGAGCATAGATGCTTAGAAGGAGACAAAGATGGAGTGAGGTTCCATGTCCAAGGGCCCTCCCTGTGCGTTGTTAGTCGTTGTCATTGCATAACATTGAAAGGGAGTGTGAGGGCAGCATAGTCGAATAGTGAAGTGATTGGGTTCATAGATTGAGAGGGATGGTGAAAGGTGCAAGGGTTGTAAGGGTAAAGTGGGATGTGGAGGAGGAGGTTGATGCAGAGTGCTGGTGATGAGAGGAGAAGGGGAGCAGAAGGAGGGTCAAGCTGATGGTATACTCACTTTGCCTGATCTTACAAGGTCATTGAACCTTTCACGGCACTGCAGCCATGTTAATCTGCACACAGATCTGGAGGTTATATCCCTTGCCAGCTGGACCCACACAGCCTTGGTTTCTTTGGGAGGCCTCTTCCTCCCAGATGAGGGGAAGAGCACCTCCCTGATAGCTCTCGCCCCCTCAACCAGCATACCCAGCGCCTCATCCGAGGACCTCGGGGAGGCCCTTGCCTTGGAGCTGGCCATTCTTCAATGAGATAAAAGTTTGGAGGTGGTGCAGCATCGACCAAAAACCAGTGGAATGAGCCAAGGCAGCAAGCAGCCCTTAAATGAAGCTGGATAAGTGACGTCAACAGAGGCGAGTTTCAGTCCCAAAAGACTAATTGGCCCAGGGGAACCTACACCTCTGAAATCAACTGGCCAATTAGGGGAAAATTGCAAATTTTTCCCACCTGACAGTGGAGGCGGGTTTGGAACCCACCCAAACCGAAACCCGCCTCCAATGGAAAAATCGCCCCCCTGTTGAGATGCATTCATAGGACAATTGATTATAAGACGAGGCATATTATTTTGTCCTTGTACAAGACCTTGGTCAGGCATCACTTGGAATATTGTGTTCAGTTTTGGTTTCCTCACATGGTGGGTAATATTGAGGCTTTGGAAAGGGTGCAGAGGAGGGCCACTAGATTAATTCCTAGTATAAAACATCTTGGATCTTGGTTATAAAGATAGGCTGAAAGAGCTGGGACGCTACACTTTAGAGAAGCATAGACTTAAAGAAAAAAAGAAAGAAAGACTTACATTTATATAGCGCCTGTTCACAACCACCGGACGTCTCAAAGCGCTTTACAGCCAATGAATTACTTTTGGAGTGTAGTCACTGTTGTAAAGTGGGAAACGCGGCATCCAATTTGCGTACAGCAAGGTCCCACAAACAGCAATGTGAAAATGACCAGATAATCTGTTTTTGTTATGGTGGTAGAGGGAGAAAAAATATTGGCCACGACAACGGGGATAACTGACCTACTCTTCTTCAAAAGAGTGCCATGGGGTCTTTTACATCCACCTGAGAGAGCAGACGGGGCCTCGGTTTAATGTCTCATCCGAAAGACGGCACCTCCGACAGTGCAGCACACCCTCAGTACTGCACTGGAGTGTCAGCCTAGCATTTATGTGCCCAAATCCCTGGACTGAGGACTTGAACCCACAACCTTCTAACTCAGAGGTGAGTGTGCTACCAACTGAGCCACAGCTGACACAACTTAGGGAACGATCTGATTGAGGTTGATAATGAAGGGAATCGATTGTGTTCCAGTTGACAGTTTGTTCCAGTTGAATAGATTAGGGAGGATCAGAGGTGACAATCTTAAGTTGTATAAGGCCAGATCTAGGTTAGATGTCAGGAAGTGATTCTTTTCCCAGAGAATAGTGGATCTCTGGAACAGGCTGCCGTCTTGTGCGGTGGACATCGATTCACTGAATTACTTCAAGCAAGAGGTGGACCTGTTTCTGGCTGGGGCGGTCATCACCTCTTACAAAAGGTAGGTACTGCAGGGAATTCAGGGCCAGAGTGATCTCCTGGACTAGTTTCTATCGCCTAGATGGGTCAGAGTGGTGTCCCAGATTTTTTTCCCCTAAATTGACCTGGGTTTTTATCTGTTATTTTCGCCTCTCCCAGGAGATCACATGGTTTCAGGTGGGGTGGAGAGCATATATATTGTGATACACAAGGTATCACAATAGTGTGGGACAGGCTGGATGGACCAGAGGATCTTTACCTGCCCGTCATTGTTCATATGTTCGTATTTCTTCCACTATGCAAACTCAGCTTTGAATTTAATTTTCCCATTTATATAAATGATCCAAATTATTAACCAAATCCTCAAATTTTACTGCTGTTCCTATTTTAGGGTCATCCACAATTTAGCAACTCGGTTTCAAACTCCAGGTCATTTTTGTAAATGGAAGAGATCCAGGTGCTGATCCCTACAGACCACTGAACCCTTTCCCTCAGACCAACTAAATGTCTCTCACCAGTACTCTCTGACCCTCAAGTACACTGTGGGATACTAGCATACGAACATTTTACATGTTCCTTCCTCCTTTATGTTAAAAGGTGCCAATTCAAGGCATCTGTTTCCTATCCTTTAGCCAACTTCACATCCAGTCCCATACTCTAGCCTAAACTCCCTTTTGGTTTAATTGGAAGTCTGTCATGTAGAACCTTATTAAAAACAATTTCTAAAAATTTAAGTAAACTATGTCAGATAAATTCCACCACCTATCTGTAAGCTCTTCGACATTGTTTTATAGTCAGGGACTTCCCCTTCTAAAACCATGCTATTTCTTATAGTAATTTCTATGCAAAGCCATGTATTTTATTTAATATTGCTTGCTGCAAATTTTTTAATTGCACATGTTGTAATATTGTGACTAGTTTAACTCTACAAAAAACATTGGGGGGAAAAATTTGTGTTAACGGCCACTGGAAATGGCCGCAATGCTAACTGAGTGAAATTGGTCTGAGAGGCATGGAGATAGGTGGCGCAGCACTCACCTTCCGTGCAACACCGTCCTGGTGGCATTGCTGGAGGGATCTGGGATGAAGTTTCTGTCCAGGTGCAGCGTTACAGCTTCCCACAGCCTCTGTGAGCGAAGCTGTGGAGCTCGCAAGGAATTGTGGGCAATGAAGAGGTCTGAGAATTAAAGGGGCCATGCACACTGAAACAATACAAAATAAAATGCAGTGAATCAATACACTTTTCAGCCCTTTCTGCCTTTTAAGAAATATTCAATATTTAAAAGAAGTTCCAAATGTGAATATTCAGCTGTTAAAGCTGAATTACCTTCCTAACCTCAACAAATGGGAAAACTGCCTCAGCACTAACACAAATGGCTCAGCAAGCCAGGGAAGGGGCACCGAGGGTCTCACACACAGCACTCCAGCTTTGTGCAGGGGGGTCAACACTACAAGAGCGGCCCTCTACCCACAGGGGCCAGGAGGCCCTCCAGAAAGAACGATGTGGGAGTACATCACTAAGGCCGTCACTGCCAGCAGTGTTGCCCCCACCACCTGGCTCCAGTGCCCAAAGAAGCTTCATGAACTCAGACCACTGGTTAAGGTTAGTGAATGCATCTTCAAAAGTCGTCTCCTACCAACTGCACCACTAGCCTCACACACTGCTCAATGTACAACCCCCAATCACTCAACTACCAACAATCTGCACCAATGACGAGGCACATCTCCCATTCCTAGCCTCACCTCACCCCCTTGGAGGAGACGGTGCAGGCCATTCTTGGCAGGGGCATGGTTGAGCCCTTGGCCAGTGGCAGGGCTGAAAGGATACAAGATGCGGGTATCCTCGTACGTTATCCTCCTTCTGGCATGCACTTCTTGCTTTCCCGCCCTCCCGTCAGCACAACTCCGCCCTTGTGCCTTCCTCATTTCACACACCCAAGAAATGCAGCCTGCCCAGCCAGTGGGTCAACAAGAAGAGGCAGCCTGCCCAGTCAGTGGGACCGTAGGCGGATGATTCCATCCCAGATATCCCGGCCACAAAGGGGCTGTCTGGGATGCATCCTTCCGCCTGATTCCTCCTCTTCTGTTTCCTCTTCTTCTGCATCTTCCTCTTCTGCATCTTCCTCTTCCAGCGGATGCTGTAAATGTGAAATGACAGCATAAATTGCTGGAAATACTAAGTTGGTCAGGCAGCATGACAACCTGAGACGTGAACTCTGTTTTTCTCTCCATGGATGTTGCATGACCTGCTGAGTATTCACAGCATATTTTGTCTTCTCAAAGGCCTTCATGTAACATCCGAGCCCTTGCAAGCATCCAGCAGCGCTCCCTACACACTTAAAAAACTTTTCACATCTATTGCAGTAAGCTACCACTTCAATAAAATTTAAAAAAAACAGTCCAAACCCTTAAATTCAAACTTACCTGAATGATGTGTGTCCCTTTAAGAGCTGCAGACATCGCCACTGTCAGCCCGCTTGCACGGCAGGTTAACCTGGCGTGCTTAGGACCCTAGGGTTGAAGTTCGCGTTGGTGACGTTAAGTCGGTGTTGCACGCTGATTGACGTCACCAATCCACCATTCTTTTTCCAGGGCTCTGCCAGTTACCGGCAGCACAAAGGGGGAGAGGAATATGGCGGCTGTCGCGGGACCCACCACCAGCTGGCGAAAGAGCGGCAGCCACCATTTTATCGCCATTTCATGGCGCTATGTAGTGTCGGTAAGTAGATGAATTTCTAGCCCATTAGCTCATAAGAACATAAGAACATAAGAAATAGGAGCAAGAGTAGGCCATTCGGCCCTTCGAGCCTGCTCCCCCATTCAATGAGATCATGGCTGATCTTCTGCCTCAATTCCATTCACCGGCCTTATCGCCATATCCCTTGATGCCCTTACTAGTCAGAAATCTATCGACTTCTGTTTTGAATATACCCAATGAATGAGCCTCCACATCCCTCTGGGGTAGAGAATTCCAAAGATTCACCACCCTCTGTGTGAAGAAATTTCTTATCATCTCAGTCCTGAATGGCCTACCCTTTATCCTGAGGCTGTGACCCCTGGTTCTAGACTCCCCAGCCAAGGGAAACATTCTCCCAGCATCCACCCTATCAAGCCCTGCAATAATTGTGTATGCTTCAATGAGATCCTCTCTCATTCTTCTGAATTCAGGAGAATACAGGCCTAGTTTACTCAATCTCTTCTCATATGACAGAGTGAAACACAACATTTTTCTGTTGTGGGTGTGACTATCATAGAATTATACATGATACAGCACAGAAGGAGGCCATTCGGCCCATTGCGCCTGTGCCAACACTTTGAAAGAGCTATCCAATTACTCCCATTTCCCTGCCTTTTCCCCATAGCCCTGCAAATTTTAACCCTTCAAGTATTTATCCAATTCCCTTTTGAAATTACTATTGAATCTGCTTCCACCGCCCTTTTAGGCCAGGCATTCCAGATCTATCAATTTGCTGCCGAAAGAAAATTCTCCTTATCTCCCCTCTGGTACTTTTGCCAATTACCTTAAATCTGTGCCCTCTGTTTACCGACCCTTTTACCACTGGAAACAGTTTTTCCTTATTTACTCTATCAAAACCCTTCATGATTTTGAATACCTCTGTTAAATCTCCCCATAACCTTCTCTGCTCTAAGGAGAACAACCCCTGCTTCTCGAACTGAAGTTCTGCATCCTTGTTACCATTCTATTAAATCTCCTATATACCCTCTCTAAGGCCTTGACATCCTTTCTAAAGTGTGGTGCCCAGAATTGAACATAATACTCACATGTTAGTAAATTGCCATTATTTTGCAACACATACTTGAACATAAGGAATCCATATAGGTTTACATTACCATCCAGGGACCTGCAGAGATACACTTTGTTAGATTGTAAGTTTGCAGCGGCCCGCAAAATGTTCCTTAAAAAATAGAAACTTTAATTTTGCAATGCTAATTACTACAGTTTGCTCTTGACAGCTGCTGCAAGCTGCTGTCTATTATGGCCAGTATATTTGCCTCTTTCCTTCTCATAAACATCATTTGCATGGCTTAGCAAGCAAACATAATGATACAATTCCTTATGAAATCAAGTAATACCATATGTGAATGGTTTATAGTGTCCAGTTGTAAACATGTGAAGTCATCAACAGTAAGAACATCAACTCCAGAGTCAATTGCCCTCATGAACACAAAAGAATTCACCCACTCTCTCAAAAACCTCTGTATCCTGGGTACCTGAAACCCATGTGACTACAACAAACCCACATTGTTGGCGCTGAGTAGACTCAAATTCATTGTGGTTTCTGTAAAGATGTTGTTGGGTGAATGCTGGGACCCCTGTGGACTTCAATCGTCGCTGGGTCAAAATCCTGAAACTCCCTCCCTAACAGCACTGTGGGAGTACATTCACCACATGGACTGCAGCAGTTCAAGAAGGTGGCTCACCACCACCTTCTCGAGGGCAATTAGGGATGGGCAATAAATGCTGGCCTTGCCAACGACGCCCACATCCCAGGAACAAATTTTTAAAAATCTACTGCTCCCAGTTAATTCTGGGAATCTGGCCAATCCAGAGATATCTTATGTAGTGACTTGCTTGCCAGTCATAAACTTGTGCTGGATGATGCCTATGGCAATTCTCCAGTTCAATTGTGTAACAAAAACATGTAATTAGATTAACAACAGATAATGCAGAGATTCTTAACCTATATTTTGCTAAATAACTATTCTTCCCTTGATCTTTAACCAAACAGAACACGGATATGGTGGTACTCAGCCATACAGACAAGGAAGATCCCAGTCTTTGCCGAGTTAGATTATCTATTTAGCAAATAAGGTGCTGCAATTGATCTCAGTCATGGCATGAGGGAGGTGAAAAAGAAACAGCCAGGGTTCCCCCTGCTGATAATGATCCAGAGACCAACCCTACTGGCAAACAAATTACCTTGAAAATAATGACCCACAATACTGTCCTAATGTAAAATAAATAACCCGCATCATTTTATACCAAAAAAAGAGTACAAACCAAAACCGTTGACTGTCTTCTCTCCACAGATGCTGACTGACTTGCTGTGTGTATCCAGCTTTTTCTGTTTTTGTTCATTTCATTCTGTTGGTCAGTTTCCACCGTCACTGAGGTCATGCACAATTGAATTGGATTCTCAATTGGGATACGATGTAAAGTACATCATTCAGCCACTCAAAATTATTTCCAAACACTGGCTGCTTTTATATTGCTGTTATGCTGCTGGCTCCCAATGTAGGCAGCAACAACTGACAGCTAAAGGTAAAAATTTTTTTAAAGATTGACAACACAGAAGACCTATTGGCCCAAAAATTCGGCCGTTCTCGGGTGAGTACTCAGTGCGTACTCACCCGTATTCATTCCCGAAGTGCCGGTTTCCTGCATGCACTGCGCATGCGCGGGAAACCGACACTTCCGGTATGGCGAAGGGGGCGGTTCCTAGGTGAACCGCGTGCGCACTAGAGGCTGCGCGTACGCAGCACACTTAGGTTTTTTTTCAGGTTTCAACGCGAGGGTAAGTATTGAACATTCTACGCTAGTAAAGAGGAGGCGTAAGACCCCTTTTGAACAAGGTAAGTAGTTAATTAAGTATAATTTTAAAATTTTTTCAACAGGTTTATCTTTTTTAGAGACTTTAAAGAAAGGTAAGTTTATTTTTATAACTTTTAAAAAGTATTTTAATATTTTCAAAAATTTAAATTTTTGTTTAAAGTGGTTAATTTATTTAACTATAGTTATTTTATTAATGTGATGGGTTTTTTTAAATTTATTTGAGGTTTAGCTGTTCTTTTGGGGCCGATTTCAATTCACAGATTTGACAGGTCTCCTGTCAAATCTATGAATGAAAGATGGTCTGCTGCCATTGGCTCTCCATGGCCCACATGATCCCAGAGGTCGCATCGCACTAACTGCGCCCCTGGAACACGCAAGCACTGCACGCTGGCACTAGGGAGAGGCCCAGGACCCGAAGTTCCTGCGGGGGCAAACAAGAACGGCAGACGCGGTAAGTGATATCGCGCGCGATCCTTACCCCCGCGGCAAGCCTCCGAATCGAATTTCTAGGCCATTGTTTTTTTATTTCCTGATTTCTACCAATCTTCCTGGGGGCCAGGAATCGTGCTATTCTGATGGCAGTAGCACAATCCCAGTAGTGATATCATAATGCAATGGCATCGAGTATACACGCAGGGAGTGCCTCTGTAGTGGCTACAGTACTCGTGCCAAAATACCAGGAACCAGCATGCAGCTGGTTTACAGAGAGCAGTGCACTTCATTCACTGTCCCAAGACCTGGCCTGCATTATAAAAGCATGTACTGATTATTCTCAACAATGGAAGGCTATTTAAAAAGGTTAGAATCTAGTTAATCTATACTGATTTTATAAGACAGAAAATAGGTATTTTTTGTTGAGAGGAAGCTTCCAGGGATTTCTTGGAAGAAAGCTTTGGGTAACACGGTGGCATAGTGGTTAGCACTGTTGCCTCACAGTGCCAGGGACCCGGGTTCGAATCCGGCCTTGGGTGACTGTCTGTGTGGAGTTTGCACATTCTCCCCGTGTCTGCGTGGGTTTCCTCCGGGTGCTCCGGTTTCCTCCCACAGTCCAAAGATGTGTGGGTTAGGTTGATTTGGCTATGATAAATTGACCCTTAGTGTTAGGGGGATTAAATACTGGGGTTACGAGGATAGGATGGGATATGTGTTGGTGCAGGCTCGATGGGCCGAAATGGCCTCTATCTGCACTGTGGGGATTCTGTGATTCTGTGACATCAGGGAAGAATTGCTGATAGATTTCTGTTCTTGTGGAATTGTCATTGACAGACAGATCCAACTTACCTTTGACAAACTGGTGAATTTGGATCTTAATAGTCCCTTATCACTAGACCTTTGGCTCTAGGCCTTATGCATTTCTAAGCCTTATGCATCTGGCACATTACACCAGATCTGACCTCCGTATCCAGACACAGACGGGATTTGTAAGCAGTTTTTGTTTCTTTATACAGGGAACATGTTCAGTCTCCAAGGGCTGATGAAGAAATCACGAAGTAGAATTTCTCCAGATTGGCCAAATTCCTAGAACTAACTGAGAGCAGTAGATTGAAGTCCACAGGACTCCCAGCATTCATCCAGCATCATCTTTATAGAAACACAATGAATTTGAATCTGTAGCAGTGTGAATAATGGGGGTTTGTTTGAGGCACATAAGTTTCAGGTACCCAGGATGCAAAGGTTTGAGCGGGATTGAGTGAATTGTTTTCTGCTCATGAAGGTAATTGACTATGGAAGTGAAGTTTTTTTAATTGTTCTTGGGATACAGACGTTGCTGGCAAGGGTGACATTTATTGCCCATCCCTAGTTGCACTTGAGAAGGTAGTGGAGGGCCTTCTTCTTGAACCGCTGCCATTTGTACGGTAAAGGTGCTCCCACAATACTGCAATTAGCTGGAGTTCCAGGATTTCTATCCAGCGACAATGAAGGAAAGCCGATATATGTCCAAGTAAGATGGTGTGTGACTTGGGGGGGAACTTGGAGGTGATGGTGTTCCCATGCACCTGTTGCCTTTGTCATTCTAGGTGGTGGAGGGCACGGGTTTGGGAGGTGCTGCCGAAGAACTCTTGGCAACTTGCTGCAGTGCATCCTGTAGATGGTACACATTGCAGCCATGGTACGTCAGTAGTGGAGGGAGGGGATGTTTAAGCTAGTATATGAGGTGCCGATCAAGTGGACTCCTTTGTCCTGGATGGTGTTGAGCTTTTTAAGTGTTGTTGCAGCTGCATCCATCCAGGCAAGAGGAAAGTATTCCATTAAACTCCTGACTTGTGCCTTGTAGGTGAGAGTCAGGAGTCACTCGACCTGCTCTAGTAGCCATAGCATTTATGTGGCTTGTCCAGTTGAGTTTCTGGTTAATAGTGACCCCAGGATGTTGATGGTGGGAGATTCAGCAAAGGTAATACCATTGAATGTCAAGGGAGGTGGTTAGACTCTGTCTTGTTGGAGATAGTCATTGCCTGGCACTCTTGTAGCACGAATGTTACTTACCACTTATCAGTCCAGGTCTTGCTGCATGTGGGCATGGACTGCTTCATTATCTGAGGATTTGCAAATGGAGCCGAACACTGTGCAATCATTAGCGAACATCCCCATTTCTAACCTTATGATGAAGGGAAGATCATTGATGAAGCAGCTGAAGATGGTTGGGCCTAGGACACTGCCCTGAGGAATTTCTGCAGCGATGTCCTGGGGCTGAAATGATTGGCCTCCAACAATCACACCCATCTTCCTTTGTGCTAGGTATGGCTCCAGACAGTGGTGAGTTTTCCCCTGATTCCCATTGACTTCAGTTTTACTAGGGCTCCTTGGTGTCAAGGGCAGTCCATGTAATTTCATCTACTATTAGGTATCAAAACCCAGAAATTCCACATGTGACTCTACACCACTTTTACACCAATGGAAAAATAGTTGCTCTTGGTGAAGGTCTGGTCCTGGCTCAGCTTATTTGTGTATCCATTGGAGTAGTGATTGGTGTAAAAAAAAGTGTAAATGGGTGTAATGTGCTAGGGTGCAGACAATTAGAGAGATGACTTTAAAATGCCGATTCCTGCTGAAGACTGCAGCAGCAACAACAACAACAACAACTTGTATTTATATAGCGCCTTTAATATAGTAAAACGTCCCAAGGCGCTGCACAGGAGTATTTTAAGACAAAAAATTTGACACTGATCCACATAAAGATAAATTAGGGCAGGTGACCAAAAGCTTGGTCAAAGAGGTAGGTTTTAAGGAGCGTCTTAAAGGAGGAAAGAGAGGTAGCGAGGCAGAGAGGTTTAGGCAGGGAATTCCAGAGCTTAAGGCCTAGGCAACAGAAGGCACAGCCACCAAAGGTTGAGCGATTATAATCAGGGATGCTCAAGAGGGCAGAATAAGAGGAGCACAGATATCTCGGGGGTTGTGGGGCTGGAGGAGATTACAGAGATAGGGAGGGGCGAGACCATGGAGGGATTTGAAAACAAGGATGAGAATTTTGAAGTCGTGGGTAAGTAAGGAACAGTGCTTGGCCTCACTCACTTGACTGTCAGCTAATCTGACTGCATTTCTCATGACTTTTGATGCCAATTTACAAAAATGTCAACAATGTCTGGGTAATGGAGGGCAAACATGCAAATGCATCGACAGAAATGCAGTTCCTCCCTGCCTGAATCATGTGATACCAACCACAGAGCTCCTCCACTCAGCATATGGCACTTACCTTCTTGGATTCTCTGTGGAATCTACTCACACCCAATGAATCCCACTAAACGAGACTCCCAGTTGTCTGGTCTTCTCCTGGAAGCTTTCACCACCAGGACATGTCTGGTTCTAACTTAGCCCAGAAGAAGCAATAACAAAATGTTGCTGAAAAACAATGATACACAGGTGGAGCGGCTTTATATGTATGGGTGAGTCAGGGCAAACACTTTAGATTGATAGTATAGCATATGCCATTTACGTCATCGAATCTTAGGGGGAGAAATTCATTATAGCCCAGGAATGGGCGGTAACTTTTGAAAAGTTTGAGAATTAGCGCCAGGCGCTAATGCTTCAGACTGCAAGCAAAATTAAGTCTCATTGCACAAAGAAAGGTTTGGAGCGCTAAATCAAGCACTAATGGCCTAGCTCAGTGGCGTTAAACTTGAGGCGCTGACCAATATCAGGTGCAGTCTAATCACAAGTCATCATTGCCACAGGCTCTTTCCAGTTCTTAAAGGGAAGGTTCATTGATGCTGCAGAACCTCATTCTCATCATTGCTGGCTGTGCAGCCGTCTCAGCAGGTCAAGGAGAAGGAGCCGGACAACTCAAGCAGCCGTAATGACGGCAGATCCAAGCCTCAGGGAGAGAGCCCGCAGATTCTGCAACCATGCATTGGAGGCATTGGTGTTCGCAGTGGAAAGACGGAAGGCAGTAATCTACCCGGCAAGTGGCAGAAGGCCCTCGCCGCAAGTCTTCCACACCATGTGGAGGGAGGTAGCCCAGCACATCTCGAGCAGCACTGTGGTCCCCAGGACCCACACACAGTGCAGGAAGAAATTTAATGACCTCACTCGGGTGGTCAGGGTGAGTCAATGCTTCAACAAATGCTATGTACCACCATTTGAACCATAGTCTGCACACACTGCCCAAAGCACATCACCCCCAGAACTCACCCACCAACAATCTTTACCTACCAACACTCACACCCACATCTCACACCTTGCACACAATCACAGCTATTCAACTATGGCAGGCACATCACCCAGACACTAGCTTCAAACTCACTCACACACTTTCCTTTCTCTTGCAGGCCAAGGTGGCTCACAACAGGAGGGAGCAGCAGCGCACAGGCGGGGGGACAAGCCGACACCCAACCACCCAAGTAGCAGTGGGTCAGTGGAGCAGGAAGCTGCTGTCCTCTCTCAGGATGACAGCATTCCTGCTCCCACCACTGGCACTCCGCCATTGTCCTTGTCGCTGCCTGTCATCTAGCTAGCCCAGACTGCTGCCGCCCATGCTGAGGTGGTGCAGTCTACAGCCGGGCCTTCCAGGCCCAGAGCTGGTCGAGGGCGTCCTGCAAGGCCATCTGAAGTCTACCGCACGGACATTCAGCAACCTTCCACCAGCCCTGCTGCAGTCACTGGGCCAACACGTCATAGGAGCACTAGAGTAGGCAAAGGCACAGTAACGAGAGGCACTAAGGGATTGCACAAGGGTGAATAGGTAACAATGTTGCTGTAAATATGTGTTCACTGATTATTGATAAATTTATTAATTCAGTTTTGATTATTTTGTGCTGTCTCCCATTTCAGCTTTGCACTGTGATACGGCCTGCGACAGGGATGGAATGATGGGGATGTGGTGTGGAACAGGGATCTGGGGTTTAATTTATTGGAACCGCAGTCTGATGAGGCGGTCACGGACCGCCCTTCCGGAAGGCCGATTGAGTGGCTGCCTCCTCCCTCGCTCCTGCTCCTCCTCCTCCTCTCTCTCTTCCTCCTCCTGAGGTTGTCTCGCAATCCCTGATGGCAGGGGCTGGGCCCTCATGATGGCCAAGTTGTGGAGCATGCAGCAGACCATGACGAAATGGGACACCTGCTCAGCTGAGTCCTGGAGGGCTCCTCCCGAGCGGTCAACGCAGCGGAACCGTTGCTTGAGCACTCCGATGGTCTGCTCAATGATGTTCCTGGTGGCGGCATGGCTCTCATTATATGAGTGCTGGGCAGGAGGTGTTGGGGTTGCGGAGGGGAGTCATGAGCCAGTGGAGAGCGGATACCCCTTGTCTCCGACCAGCCAGCCACGAGCTTGATGTGGTGGCTGGAAGAGTGCTGGCACATCGCAAAATCCGGGCCAATAACTAAGTTCAGAAATGTGAGACCAGCCTGATCACACATGACATGGGATTGGACAGACTTCCAGCATGAACTTTAACTCTAATGCAGGTTCATTTTGCTTCCAGTGGAAAACATGAATAATTTCACATGAAACAATTTCAGCATTAATCAAGTCAAAAATAGGGTTAACACTGGAAAAAAATAAATGCAGGAAATATACTAGTGTTTTGTATATTCTCATTCTAGTTAAAGCCTCAATAAATGTTCAATTCATATCAGGGTCTCAGTTCAAAGTTCAGTTAGAGTCTAGGGCATCTAACAGAAATACTGCCATCACAAATTTTTCATCAACAGAACCTTATCACAGACAGGAAAGCAATATCATCAGCTAAATATTTAAAGCCTTTTGTGTGAACTTGGTTGACCTTTGAGTTTGAATGTGATGCCTATGACCTTAAGTTCATTTGTCCCATCATTACTAATCCGACCTTGCGTGCTAAGTTAAATCTCTAAAATCTGATCAAACACCAGCAACTAAACTATCAAAATAAATGAAAAGTCTTTCTATTTAAACAAAAATGATTTTGATACAAACAGCTGTAAAAAAAAATATTGGCATTCTTTGACCTGCAAGTTTAAAGATATATTTATTTTAGCAGCACAGCAATTCAAGACAAGAGTTGTACTCAGCATTGTAAATTGCAACAGACAGAACTTCCATAACTTCCCTGACATATCTAGGAAGAATTCTAAAATGCTATTCAGATTGGCAGGCATTACAAGCTCCCTTTAAATAACTGGAGACTAATGAGAATACATTGCCTAATTTGAAATTTCAGTCATTCTAAAAGTGACTGATTATACATGTTAGGAATCTTATGCGAAAAGTTTATTTATGATAGAGGAAGAAACGATGGGTGGTGGTCCCTTTGTAGATTTTTTTTTTAAGTAGTATGAAGGAAATCTGATACAATTCACTGGGAAAATGTACAGAAATGTCAGCGTTTGCAATGAATACCAGGCACACAAGGGTGAAATAGCAGGAGTTCCCTGTATAATACACTGCATCTCTTCCACTTTTTCTTTGTTTTTAATGAGATTCTGGCAACAGCACAGCATGGTTACAATTAGAAATTCCAAAAACAAAAATGTCTCAAATTTCACATTGGGCAGTGTCTGTATTATAGCTTGTACTGTGAGTATAAAATGGTGCTCTGTTCATCCATTGTGAAGGAATCTCTTTTGTCTTTGCCTTAGAGCTTGAATTTGAATCAAACACAGTCCTGTTTGGAGAACAGCTACTAGCTCAAAGGGAGGTGATTCACTTCTGATTACGTTGTTGCCTAAAGCAAAATTTGATCAGCTCAAGGTTGTTTAGGATCTTTACTTTTTGAAATTATAATCTTGGGGAAGTTTGCCACTATGATAAGAAATGGAACTCGTTGGGATACAGTGCACGAGTAATTTGAGACTTGACATGTGGTAAGTGTAGTAAGTTTAGGAGGAAAAGGGTGACTTTGGACCTATGATTCCCAAAGCTCTCCACCACTGGAGTTTTCCTCATGTTATTTATGGGTCTGTTGTAGACCAGCGGTTCCCAACCTTTTCCTTCATGCGGACCACCAGCCGTTTAAAAAATTTTTAACAGCCTATGGCTGACGGGAGTCAAACTTATATATTTTTTTTCACGGACCACCTGCAGTACCCTCGCGGACCACAGGTTGGGAAACGCTGTTGTAGACTAATTGAAAGAGATTGATTGCTATGATTAGTCAACAACTCCATTATTATTGAATCATGCAACTACCAGGCTGTAGAGGGTGAACTAGATGGACCTTGGTCTTTATTCGTCTAGCAATTCCTATGTCTGTGATTGCCACAAGTATTGGTACAACTTTAAGGTTTTTACCACAGATATTTTTCTCGGGTTCAGCATTTCATACCACTCCCATTGATGTGCCCTCACCACATATGAACCAGGGGTTGCCTTTCCCTGCCCAGTATCGAGGTCATTTTTAGCGAGTTCAAGGATCAAACAGAAAGCATAATTGAAACATATAAGTATCTGAGGTAGATTGACAGGGTAGATGCTGAGAGGTTGTTTCCCCTGTCTGGAGAGTCTAGAACTAGGGGGCATAGTCTCAGGATAAGGGGTTGGCCATTTAAGACTGAGATGAGGAGAAATTTCTTCACTCAGAGGGTTGTGAATCTTTGAAATTCTCTACCCCAAAGGGCTGTGGATACTGAATCGTTGAGTATATTCATGGCTGAGATAGATAGATTTTTGGACTCTAGGGGAATCAAGGGATATGGAGATCGGGTGGGGAAGTGGAGTTGAAGTCGAAGATCAGCCATGATCTTATGAATGGCGGAGCAGGCTCCTGTTCCTAATGCTTATGTTATGTTCTTAAAACACTCATCACTCTATTTCAGTTTACTGATCTTCCTCAACTTCTGGTCTTCATCAACTTCAAAAGGTATTAGAATAAAGCATCCCATTAAACTGTGGCTCAAGCTATAAACTGCTAAGCAGGTTTATTAAACAATAACAACTGTTAATTTACATGAATTACAGGCTTAACTATTTCCTGCTTAGAATTATAGAAAATAAAGCTTATATCTGCTGCTCTATACTGCAATGTGAATTGAGCCTGGCTCGCTGTATATTAACCTTATGTGATGATTTGCTGCTGACCTTCCAAGAAGCCTGTCTGACTATATACATCTCTCCAATGGCTCAACATAGACTAACAAATTGTTGTTATTCTGCAGGGAATCTCAGAGACGCCCTAATCGTGACCATCTTCAAGAAAGGTGACAAGTCTGATTGCAGTAATTACAGAGGAGTCTCCCTGCTGTCTGCCACAGGGAAAGTCATCACAGGAATCCTCCTCAATTGCCTTCTCCCAGTGGCTGAAGAGCTCCTCCCAGAGTCGCAACGTGGATTCTGCCCACTAAGGGGCACACTGGACATGGAGGGAAAAATTTGATTAGAGGGCGCTAACGGGGGCGCAAAGCAACTAGTGCCCAGGCGCGGCGACGTTTGCGCCGCTCGCAAAATTGATTAGAGTTTTTGCGGCAGTGCAAAAGTTTACTGCCCCGATCTCCTGCGCCCGCAGATCGTGACGTCAATTGAGCGTGCAACGTCCTGGTGGTGCCCCGGACCGGATATTGAGTGGCCACCCCTCCTTTCCACCTGGTGCAAGCAACGACAGGGAGACTGGAACGTTTCCCAGTCGGTGAGGGGCTGGGGGGGGCGCTATTTAAAGGCGCCCTCTTCCTGGCTTTTTCAGTGGTAGACATTTTTGCACCACTCATTCTGACAGAGAGAGAGATTCTGAGAGAGATAGAGAGACTTCTGCATAGAGTCAATGCTGTGTGAAGTAGTTTTGGCTACTGAGCATCACTTTGCAGGTACTTTTGGATTTGACCTTTATTACTTCGATTGCCAAGAGACTTTGGGGGCTGCACTGATTCAGGGCGTCGTCCTGCGCCTGCACAATCGGAGGCAACAGAGACGCAGAGAGAGAGTGGCAATCATGGCCAGACGGAGGAGGGCCAACAGGCCTCTGCACAGGAGACCTTACCCTCCCAGGGTATTCCGGGAACAATTCTCCTACATTAATTTGTCTGAGGAGCAGTGTTTGCGCAGGCTGCGCTTCATAGAAACATAGAAGATAGGAGCAGGAGTAGGCCATTCGGCCCCTCGAGCCTGCTCCGCCATTCGATGAGATCATGGCTGATCATCCAAACTCAGTACCCTGTACCTGCCTTCTTCCCATATCCCTTGATACCTTTAGCCTTAAGAAATATATCTAACTCCTTCTTGAATATATTTGCTGACTTGGCCTCAACTGCCTTCTGTGGTAGAGAATTCCACAGGTTCACCACTCTCTGGGTGAAGAAATTCCTCCTCATCTCTGTCCTAAATGGCTTACACCTTATCTTTAGATTGTGACCTCTTGTTCTGGACTCACCCGCCATCGGGAACATCTTTCCTGCATCCAGTCTGTCTAGCCCTGTTAGAATTTTATAAGTTTCAAAGAGATCTCCTCTCATTCTTCTAAACTCCAGCGAGTATAAGCCCAATCGACCCAATCTCTCCTCGTACGTCATTCCTGCCATCCCAGGTATCAGTCTGGTGAATCTTCGCTGCACACCCTCCATGGCAAGAACATCCTTCCTCAGATAAGGCGACCAAAACTGCACACAATACTCAAGGTGTGGTCTCACCAAGGCCCTGTACAGCTGCAGCAAGACATCCTTGTTCCTGTACTCAAACCCTCTCGCTACGAAGGCCAACATACCATTTGCCTTCTTAACCGCCTACTGTACCTGCATGCTTACCTTCAGCGACTGGTGCACAAGGACACCCAGGTCTTGTTGCACTTCCCCTTCTCCCAATCTATTGCCGTTCAGATAATAATCTGCCTTTCTGTTTTTGCCACCAAAGTGGATAACCTCGCATTTATCCACATTATACTGCATCTGCCATGCATCTGCCCAATCACCCAACCTGTCCAAATCATACTGGAGTTTCTCGGCATCCTCCTCGCAGCACACACGCCCACCCAGCTTTGTGTCATCTGCACCACTCAGCAAGGAGGTGGTCACTGAGGTCTGCCACCTGCTGCAGCCAGATCTGCAGCCTCAACTAAGGACCAGGACATCTCTGTCAGTGGCAGTGAAGGTCACAGTGGCTCTGAATTTTTATGCCACCAGCTCCTTTCAAGCAGCTACTGGGGACATCGCCAATATCTCCCAGTTCGCAGTCCATTGCTGTATCCGTCAGGTCACAAATGCCCTCTCTAAAAGGAGACGTCAGTACATCTCTTTCCGATGACCCGGGCCAAACAGCATGAACGCGCATTGGGCTTTGCGAGGATAACGGGCTTCCCCATGGTGCAGGGTGCCATTGACTGCACGCATGTGGCATTGCGGGCACTGCATGAGAATGCAGAGGTTTTCCAAAACCGCAAGGGGTTCCACTCCTTCAACATCCAGTTGGTCTGTGACCACAGACAGCTGATACTCGCTGTTAATGCCCACTATCCTGGCAGCAGCCACGATGCTTTCATCCTGCGCCAGACTGCTGTGCCAGAACTTTTCCAGGCACCGCATCACCCAAGTGGTTGGCTCCTCGGGGACAAGGGTTATCCACTCCGCACCTGGCTGATGACACTGCTCCGTAACCCCAACACCCCTGCTGAGCTGCAGTACAATGAGAGCCATCTCGCCACCAGGAACATCATTGAGCAGACGATCGGCGTGCTCAAGCAACGGTTCCGCTGTCTGGACCACTCAGGAGGAGCCCTGCATCACTCGCCTGAGTGAGTCTCCCTCTTCGTAGTTGTGTGCTGCATTCTTCAAAACCTGGCAATCCTCAGGACCCAGCCAATGCCACCAGGCCTTGGAGCACCACCGGAGGAGGAGGAGGAAGAGGAGGAAGATGATCAGCAGCAGCACCAAGGCGGGAGGGAGGCCCACAATGTTGAAACTGCAAGGGCCGTACATCAACGACTGATAACAAGCCACTTCTAGGCCCCTGCTGAGGAAATGGCTTCTGGCATGGAGAACAACATGAATGAAAGCAACCCACAACCCCAAAGCCGGCCAAGGCAGCAATGATTCCAAAGGCTAAACCTGTACATTTTGAATACAAAAACTTTTTTATTTTACAAACTCTGTGTGTGTCATTTCTTCATGACAAACTAATTGAAAGAAACACATAAAATCATTAATTAACATAACTGGTTCTCACAACCTGGAGATAATGTCCAAACCACTAAACAAAAGTTTGAACACGAACCTCGGCCTTTAATAAAAAAATTCCCAACATTTTGTCACACCTCCTACTTTTTGCCCTTCGAGGGTGACCTCCTTCCCTTGCGCACTTCCCCCCTTCCCACCCTACTGCTCCTCCGTAATGGGGCCCCAGTGGCTGCAGCACGGCTGGTGGAAGGCTGCTGATTGTCAGAACCTGAGACTACAGATGCCCTTGAAGGACGGCCTCGACCAGCTCTGGGCCTGGAGGGCCCGGCTGCAGACTGCACCAACTCTGCATGGGCGGCAGTAGTCTGGGCTACAGGCGGTGGCAAGTGCAATGGGGAAGTGGCAGTGGTGGCAGCAGGAATGCTGTCATCTTGAGAGAGGACAGCAACTTCCTGCTCGACCGACACACTGTCACTCCCACAGGGCAGCACATCAGCATCCGGAGCAATCTGCTGGAGCACAGATTGCTGGCCTGCTGTGGCACCGTGAGAGCCCCGGGGAAATGTGTCTGAACCAGCGACAATGGCAGCAGTCAGTGCTTGCGTGGCCTCAATCTGAGTCTGCATGAGAGCAGTCTGAGATGGGATCACGGCAGCCAGTGACTGAATTGCAGCACTAAGCTTTAGCGTGGCATCCGCCTGTGCTACAGCGTTGTGCTCCACACTCCTTGCCAGTGATTCAATGCATTCGGGCACCCTTCCCACTGCACCCATGAGCTGAGTGTGCATGTCCACCGCCTGGGTGTTCATTTCAGCGATGAACCGCTCCTCCTCCGCGTCCAGTGCAGCAGGACTCACTGGCCTACTCTCCCTCCAGGGAGAAGGCCCCCGAGCTTCCCTAGCCACATCGCAGTGCTGCAGCCCGCTGGGTCCTGGAGCTTCACCCTCAGCAGACCCTTCCCCCCCCTGCTCCCCTCCAGGGAAGGCGTGTTCCCAGTGTGGGCATGGGCTTCCTCGGGAGAGGGTGGCGCTGATGCTCCAGATTCCTCTTCCTCCTCGCCTGCGGCTTCGCTCCCACTGGCAGCTTGAAGACCCGTCTCCTCAGCTGGTGAATCACCATCTGAAAGCAGGGAGGTACAAGAGTGGCTTTAGCGTGAGGACAGGGGGGCAGAAAGGGAGGAAGGAGTGGAGCGATTTAGTAAGTTGGATTGAAAGTGTCAAAGGCTGGTGTTGTGAGGGACAAGTGGAATGAGAGAGGAGAAAAAGGTGATGACCTTACCATTGCTGTCCCGAACGGGGTCGGCCTCTCCAGGGGCGACGGGACTGATCACCCGGCTTGCCACAATCCTGTGGACGCACGCCTCAAGATCGCTGAGGGGTTGCAGCTGAGGCCGCCCTCCACCCGTCTGTTGCTGCTATCTCCTGTTATGAGATAGCTTGGCCTGCAAGAAAAAGGACGGCGTCTGAGTAAATATACAGCCTTGGTCTTGCCTGATGTGCCTCCCATAATTGAATAGTCCTTAATGTATGCAGCCATGGACTTGCCTGATGTGCCTCCCATAGTTGAATAGCCCTTACTGTATGCAAGATGTGGAATGTGCGTGTGTGTTTCATGAGTGTTGGGCATTGGGGTTTTAAAACCCTCTGGCCATTGAGTGAGGTTGAGATGGAGGGATGGAGAGGTATTGAAAAAAAGCCACTCACCCTGATGGCCCGAGTGAGGTCGTTGAACTTTTTGCGACATTAAGTATAGGTCCTGGACACCATGCTCCTGGAGGAGACATGCTGAGCCACCTCCCTCCACACTCTTCTGTAGTCGCGCAGCAAAGGCCTCCTGCCACTCTCAGGGTAGAGTATGGATCTTCTGCGCTCCACCGCGCCAACCAGAGCCTCCAAGGCCCGCTCGCTGAAGCGCTGAGCTTGTTCTCTCACCCTCTCCATAGTCCTTGGCTGGAAAATGTAGTCACAGGTCTCTCCAGACCGAGATTCAAGGTTCCAATGAGCAGGGTGTGGCTGGAGAGCAAGATCGACCCTCCCCTTTCAGAACTGGCCGGCGCTCTGATTTAGTGCCTCGCTCCTTGGCCTTTGCGCCTTAAGACAGGTGTGCTCCAATCACCTCCAGGGGCGATAAAAGCCAAGTTTGCAGTCGGAGGCGATAATTAGCGCCAGGCGCTAAACTTTGCGCCCAGCCGATAAATGCGCCCCAAACAGGGCGATACCGAATTTCTCCCCCATGATCTTCACCGCGCGTCAACTACAAGCGAACTGCAGGGAACAGCATCAATCTCACAAAGGCCTTCGGTACCGTCAACCGTGAGGGATTATGGAGTGGGCTCCTCAAATTCAGCTGCCCTCAAAAGTTTGTCACCATCCTCCGCCTGCTTCACAACGACATGCAAGCCGTGATCCTGACCAACGGATCCACCACAGACCCAATTCACGTATGGACCGGGGTCAAGCAAGGCTGTGTCATCGCACCAACGCTCTTCTCGATCTTCCTGGCTGCAATGCTCCATCTCACCCTCAGGAAGCTCCCCGCTGGAGTGGAGCTAATCTACAGAACAAACGGGAAACTGTTCAACCTCCGTCGCCTCCAGTCCAGATCCAAGGTCGTCCCAAACTCTGTCATCGAATTACAGTATGCAGACGACGCTTGTGTCTGCGCACATTCTGAGGCCGAACTCCAAACCATCGTCAACACCTTCACTGAAGCGTACGAGAGCATGGGCCTTACACTAAACATCCGTAAGACAAATGTCCTCTACCAACCTGCCCCCGCCACACAGTACTGCTCCCCGATTATCAAAATCCATGACGAGGCCTTGAACAGTGTGGACCACTTTCCAAACCTCGGGAGCCTACTGTCAACAAGGGCAGATTTCAATGACGAAGTCCAACACCGCCTTCAGTGTGCCAGTGCAGCCTTCGGTCACCTGAGGAAGAGAATGTTTGAAGACCAGGACCTCAAACCCGGCACCAAGCTCATGGTCTACAGAGCAGTAGTGATACCCGCCCTCCTGTACGCTTCACAGACATGGACCATGTACAGCAGGCACCTCAAAGCACTGGAGAGGTACCACCAACGCGGCCTCCGCAAGATCCTGCAAATCCATTGGCAAGATAGGTGCACCAATGTCAGTGTTCTCGCTCAGGCCAACATCCCCAGCATCGAAGCTTTGACCATGCTCGATCAACTCCGATGGACGGGTCACATCATCCGCATGCCCGATACGAGACTCCCAAAACAAGCGCTCTACTCGGAGCTCCGACACGGCAAGAGAACTCCAGGTGGGCAGAGGAAACGCTTCAAGGACACCCTCAAAGCCTCCTTGAAAAAGTGCAACATCCCCACCGACACCTGGGAATCCCTGGCCCAAGACCGCACAAAGTGGAGGAGAAGCATCCGGGAAGGCGCCGAACACCTTGAGTCTCTTCGCCGGGAGCAAGTGGAAGCCAAGCGCAAACAGCGGAAGGAGCGCACGTTAACCCAAGCACCCCACCCACCCATCCCTTCAACTACCGTCTGTCCCACCTGAGAACTCATTTTTAGTGTGGAAGCAAGTTATCCTCGGTTCCAAGGGACTGCTTAAGAAGAAAGATACATCTCTCCGATGGCTCAACACAGACTAACAAATTGGAACAAAACAGACTTTGATATACTTTCAACATTCAACAGAGACAACAGAAATTTAAATTTATACCTTTAAACTCAAACATATATTCCGATAGGAGGCTTCCTGCGTGCAGATGCCTCCTATCGGGAAAAAATCTACACCCTTACCTGAGGGCTCCCGAGGTGCGGCCATTTCCGATCCTGGGCCTCTCCACAGTTGAAATGCGCAGGGCCCACGTATCCCAGGGGCGCATGCGGTTCGCAAGCATCCCTAGGATCACGTGGGCCAGGCGAGCCAATGGGAGAAGGGAATCCCTCTTCATACTTTTGACAGATAGACCTGTCAAAAGTATGAATGGGAATCACTGAAAAAAGACACTACAACATTAATTAATTTTTTTTAAAACCATCACGGTTTTAAAATTAGTTAAAATTACATTAAATTAAATATTTCAAACAAAAATTTAATTTTTGAAAAAAAATAATTAAAGTTTTTTACAGGGCTAAAATTAAACTTACCTTTTTTAAAAGTATTTTTAAATTATAAACTTTTTTTTAAACTCTTATGCTGGTACCAGGCGTAAGATTTTTAAAGGTTTTCAGCGGGCGGAGGTTCTCCAGAAAGCGGAACTCTCCACCCGCAGAGGCCCTTCTCCAGGGCAGATGTCCGATCTGTCAAGAGGATTCTTGACAGATCGGAAATGCCGGTTTTCAGCGCATGCGCTTCGCATGCCTGAAACTGGCATTTCCGATGTCCCTACGGGTGTGTACACAGCTCATACACACCCATAGGGATCGGAAAATACGGGCCAATGTTTCTAAAACTTTACCCGCCACTGATGTTAAACTGACCAGCCTGTAGTTACTAGGATTGCCCTTACTTGAACAATGCTGTCACATTTGCCACTTTCCAATCCTCAGGCACCTCCCCCGCATCTCGGGAAGATTGGAAAATTATGGCAATCCCTTCTGCTATCTCCTCCCCCAATTCCCTTAGCAACCTGGGATGCAAGCCATCTGGACCAGGCGACTTATCCACTCTAAGCATGCCCAGTCTTTCTAGTACATCCTGTCTATCAATTTTCACCCCTTCCATTGCTTCTACCTTGTTTATAATTCAAATTGAACAAATGACAAAAGCTGAATGAATTACCAAAAGGGGAACTCATTGTGAAATCATACATATGCATACAGACCTATCTAGTGTCACTACATGAGCTGATGAAAGTTTCCTCACACATTTCCAGCACAGATAGATTTTGTATTTTTCAGAAGTATATCCAATCATTACTACTCTATGGTGTGGTAAATCTACAAAAATGACAGTCATACCTAACACAGATGACAACAGTTATTTCAATGTTATATATATATATATATATATTTAAGTCTACATAATGCGGCCTAACAGAGAACAGCATTTGATCTAAAAGCTATTTTGTTAAACTAAAAGTGCCTTTCCCTGAAGAATAAAAAGTCTTTCCTCTGAGCTTTGGGAAACTGCTCAGATTATTATTTCTTTGTCTGTGAGAATGACCCTGGGTTACACAGTTGGTTTTCCCAGTGCCTCACTAACTATTCGGCTGTGCACTAATAATTTGCATGAGTTAGTCTAGTACAGATGTGAAGTGAAAGATTCCTGCACCCTACTGTCACTTCAGAGCAGTCTTTTTGGGAGATAACTTAAGGGGTGTTTCTGTGCCCAAAATTTCCTGGGATGTGTTTGCTACAAGCACCTCTCCCTGCTTGCAGGGCTGGACTGTGGAAATACCCCTTTAATGCTGCTGATTCCAGCAAATAATTTTTGTCATTTTCAAATAGTTACTGACCAAGTGACCCAGTCTGACATCACAACAGCCTTGCTGCTAGCAGCAAACTCGATATGAGGCACAGGAAATTACAACCACTTTTCAAGTTGTGCCAGAGGAAATCTTGATGCTTGCAGTTATCTTCAATATATTTTATGGGAACCAGATGCAGAGTCCTTGCTGAAAGTTCTGAATTTATCCAAGCCTGCAGCTCCTTTTGCTCTTTGCCTGATCCATGACCTAAAAAGCAAAGAAAAGAGAAATATCTGAAGTAATTGTTTGTTTTAAAAATACACTGCATAGTATTTACTCCGATCTGAAGCTTTTGTAAATTCACAGTGATGACATTTGGAATGGAAACATTTCTTTAGAGCATGGGACTCCTCACTTAAGAAATGATGAAATAGGTCTTATTATGGACTGTTGCTTTAACTCTCCTAGGTTCATAAAATCCTAGAATGATACAGCACTGATGTAGGCCATTCGGCCCACCGTGCCTGTGCTGGCTCTTTGAAAGAGCTATCCAATCAGTCCCACTCCCCTGCTCTTTCCCCATAGCCCTGTAAAATCGGGTTACTCACACATGGTGGATTGACACTGTGATTAAAAATGCTTATTTGTTGTGATAAACCCATTTTCAGCTGTATTATCCAAACTTCACCAAGTTTGGGTAAAAACAAGCAGAGTGGGTCAGGAAGAGACAGAGAGCTTAACAAAGGTAATAGGACATCAGTGACTAAGGTGACATCAGGGAAAAATAGAAAAAAGTTAAAGCTAAAGGCACTATATCTGAATGCGCGAAGCATTCGCAACAAAACAGATGAATTATTAGCACAGATAGAAATAAGTGGGTTTGATCTAATAGCCATTACAGAGACATGGGCAGGAATTTTTAAGTTTCTGACCCGCCTGGGGCGGGAGGGTCCCGGTAGACCGCAGAAACACAGAAGTCCAGAGTTTTAACGCCACAGAGGCCTGGACTAATGATCCAGAGACATGAGTTCAAATTCCAGCATGGCAGCTGGGGAATTCAGTTAATTAAATAAAAATCTGGAATAAAAAGCTGGTGTCAGTAATGGTAACTAGTAATGTCGTTAAAACCCATCTGGATAACTAATGTCCTTTAAGGAAGGAAATCTGCCGTCCTTTCCTGGTCTGGCCTATATGTGACTCCAGACCCACAGCAATGTGGTTGACTCTTAATTTCCCTCTGAAATGGCCTAACAAGCCACTCAGTTGTAAAAAAATCGCTATGAAACACAATAATAAAAATAAAACCAGACAGACCACCCGGCATCGACCTCGGCATCGGCCACGGACACGGTTATGGACACGGTAATGGCGCACCCAACCCAGTCGACCCTGCAAAGCCCTCCTCACCAACATCTGGGGACTTGTGCCAAAATTGGGAGAGCTGTCCCACAGACTAGTCAAGCAACAGCCTGACATAGTTGTACTCACAGAATCATAACTTTCAGCCAATGTCCCAAAATCCTCCATCACCATCCTTGGGTATGTCCTGTCCCACCGGCAGGACAGACCCACCAGGGGGAGTGGCCCGGGGAGTCCTCAACATTGACTCCGGACCGCATGAAGTCTCATGGCTTCAGGTCAAGCATGGGCAAGGAAACCTCCTGCTGATTACCACCTACCGCCTTCCCTCAGTTGATGAATCAGTACTCCTCCATGTTGAACACCACTTGGAAGAAGCACTGAGGGTAGCAAGGGCACAGAATGTACTTTAGATGGGGGACTTCAATGTCCATCACCAAGAGTGGCTCGGTAGCACCACTACAGACCGAGCTGGCCGAGTCCTGAAGGACATAACTGCCAGTCTGGGCCTGCGACAGGTGGTGAGAGAACCAACACGAGGGAAAAATCTACTTGACCTCGTCCTCACCAATCTAGCTGTCGCAGATGCATCTGCCCATAACAGTATTGGTAGCAGTGACCACCACACAGTCATTGTGGAGACGAAGTCCCATCTTCACACTGAGGACACCCTCCATCGTGTTGTGTGGCACTACCACCGTGCTAAATGGGATAGATTCAGAACAGATCTAGCAGCTCAAAACTGGGCATCCATGAGGCGCTGTGGGCCATCAGCAGCAGCAGAATTGTATTCCACCACAATCTGTAACCTCATGGCCCGGCATCTCCCTCACTCTACCATTACCATCAAGCCAGGGGACCAGTCCTGGTTCAATAAGGAGTGTTGAAGAACATGCCAGGAGCAGCACCAGGCGTACCTAAAAATGAGGTGCCAACCTGGGGAAGCTGCAACACAAACTATATGCATGTTAAAAAGCAGAACCAGCATGCTAAACACTGGGCTAAGCGATCCCACAATCAATGGATCAGATCAGAGTTCTGCAGTCCTGCCACATCCAGTCGTGAATGGTGGTGGACCATTAAACAACTAACGGAAGGAGGAGGCTCCATGAATATCCCCATCCTCAATGATGGTGGAGCCCAGCACGTGAGTGCAAAAAACAAGGCTGAAGCGTTTGCAACCATCTTCAGCCAGAAGTGCCGAGTGGATAATCCATATCGGCCTCCTCCTGAGGTCCCCACCATCACAGAAGCCAATCTTCAGCCAATTCGATTCACTCCACGTGATATCAAGAAACGGCTGAGTGCACTGTATACAGCAAAGGCTATGGGCCCCGACAACATCCCGGCTATTGTGCTGAAGACTTCTGCTCCAGAACTAGCCGCACCTCTAGCCAAGCTGTTCCAGTACAGCTACAACACTGGCATCTATCTGACAATGTGGAAAACTGCCCAGGTATTACCGCCCCATCAGTCTACTCTCAATCATCAGCAAAGTGATGGAAGGTATCACCGACAGTGCTATTAAGCGGCACTTTCTCACCAATAACCGGCTCACTGATACCCAGTTTGGGTTCCGCCAAGACCACTCAGCTCCCGACCTCATTACAGCCTTGGTCCAAACATGGACAAAGGAGCTGAATTCCAGAGGTGAGGTGAGAGTGACATCAAGGCAGCATTTGGCCGAGCGTCAAGGAGCCCTACTAAAACTGAAGTCAATGGGAATCGGGGGGAAAACTCTCCACTGGCTGGAGTTATACTTAGCACAAGGAAGATGGTTGTGGTAGTTGAAGGTCAATCATCACAGCCCCAGGACATCGCGGCAGGAGTTCCTCAGGGCAGTGTCCTAGGCCCAACCATCTTCAGCTGCTTCATCAATGACCTTCCCTCCAACATAAGATCAGAAATAATGACTGCACAGTGTTCAGTGCCATTCAGAACTCCTCGATAATGAAGCAGTCCGTGCCAGCATGCAACAAGACCTGGACGACGTTCAGGCTTGGGCTGATAAGTGGCAGGTAACATTCGCGCCACACAAGTGCCAGGCAATGACTATCTCCGACAAGCAAGCATCTAACCACTGCCTCTTGACATTCAACGGCATTACCATCGCCGAATCCCCCACCATCAACATCCTGGGGGTCACCATTGACCAGAAACTTAACTGGACCAGCCACATAAATACTGTGGCTACAAGAGCAGGTCAGAGGCTAGGTATTCTGTGGCGAGTGTATCACCTCCTGACTCCCCAAAGCCTTTCCACCATCTACAAGGCACAGGTCAGGAGTGTGATGGAATACTCTCCACTTGCCTGGATGAGTGCAGCTCCAACAACACTCAAGAAGCTTGACACCATCCAGGACAAAGCAGCCCGCTTGATTGGCACCCCATCCACCACCTTAAACATTCACTCCCTCCACCACCGGTGTACCGTGGCTGCAGTGTGTACCATCTACAAGATGCACTGCAGCAACTCGCCAAGGCTTCATCGGCAGCATCTCCCAAACCCACGACCTCTTCCACCTAGAAGGACAAGGGCAGCAAGCGCATGGGAACACCACCAACTCCAAGTTCCCCTCCAAGTCACACACCATCCTGACTTAGAAGTATATCGCCGATCCTTCATCGTCACTGGGTCAAAATCCTGGAACTCCCTCCCTAACAGCACTGTGGAAGTACCTTCACCACACGGACTGCAGCGGTTCAAGAAGACGGCTCACCACTACCTTCTCAAGGGCAACTAGGGATGTGCAATAAATGCTGGCCTTGCCAGTGACGCCCACATCCCATAAACAAATTTTTTAAAAACTGCACCACTAGCCTCACACGCTGCTCAATGCATAACCCCCATCACTCCCCTACCAACAATCTCTACCAAACACAAGGCACACCTCACATTCCTAGCTTCACCTCACCCTCACGCACGTACCACTGCTGCAAGCCACACACCCATATCTCATAGCTTGAATACTCTGTCAGCTATTTAACCATGACAGCCACATCACCCAAACACATTACACCACACTCACTGACACATTTCCCTTTCTCTTGAAGGAAAAGGTGGCACATAACCGGTGCCAGCAGACTGTAACCAGCGGGGGACAAGCTCGCCTGCATCACCTCACCCTCTTGGAGGAGACGGTGCTGGCCATTCTTGGCAGAGGCATGGCTGAGCCCGCGGCGGGCTGAAAGAATACAAGATGCCGATATCCTCATATGTTATCCTCCTTCTCACTTCCTACTTCCCCCCCATCCCACAATCTCTTCTGATTTACAATCTGCACATAGTGTAAGCATACACCTCTTGCCTCTGCCCTCCCCTCACCACAACCCTAGCCTTGTGCCTTTCTCATTTCAGACACCCAAGAATTCCAGCCTAGCCAGCCAGTGGGGGGGGGGCGGCGGGTGAAGGTGGAGGAGGAGGTGGAGAAGGCAATGGAGAAGGCAATGGAGGAGGAGGTGGAGAAGGAGGTGGAGAAGGAGGTGGAGGAGGAGGAGGAGGAGGAGGTGTTGTTCTTGTTCTTGTTCTTGTTCACACTCCCAGCCACCAGCTCCTCAAGGTTGTCCTGCAAGGCCATCTACAATCTCTCTCCCACTGAAAGTCAGCAGCCTTCCACCAGCCATGCTGCAGCCACTGGGGTAACACTGCGTAGGAGCACTAGGATAGGCAAAGGCAGACACAAGATACTCACTAATGGAATGCACAAGGGTGATTAATTGATTTTTTTGATGTAATATTGGATGCATATATGGATAACGTTGGAGTGGAAAGTTTGCTTTGTGGTGGCTTTTATTACAGCATTGTGGCCAAGAGGATGCTGTGATGGTCAGTAACAGAGGGAAGGTAAGGTGTGGGATTAATGTTGAATGGGGAATTGGGGTTGCGTTCACTGGTACCATAGGCAGATGATTCTATACCGATATCCGAGCCAGAAAGGGGCTGTTTCAGTTGCCTCCTTCCTTCTGCTTCTTCCTCCTCCTCTTCCACTTCCTCCTCTTCCGCCTCCTCCTTTTCTGCTTCCTCCTCTTCTGCTTCTTCCTCTTCCTCCTCCTCCTCCCTCTGTGAGCATCTCCATGTCATGCTGCAGCCCAAGGGGAACTGCAACTAGGGCCCTTAGGACTGGGAGCAAGTGGTGTTCCCAGAGGCCTTCCTTTCAGAGCCAAAGCCTTGCAAACATCCAGCAGCACGTCCCGCACACTTTAACAACTTCGTAAATGTCTTATACCAAGCCACTGCTCAAATAAACTGTACAGGAACCAGTACAAAAGAAAAAAGCAAAACTTACCTCAAAGTTGCTGTGTCCCTATAAGTAGCACTGGTGGGGTGTCCGTCATGCAGCTGAACACAGGTTCAGCTGTACGTGCTTTGGAGAGGACGTACATTTGAGCAGCGACGTCCAAAATAGCAGGTTGTGCGTCAAATCAACGTTGCACACTGATTGACGTCACGGTCTGCCACATTACCATCAGATGACAGGGGTGTTGGTGCCACCTTTTATCATTTATCTGAATTCAGGCACGAGAAGGCCACCCGCCCCAAAGGTCTCGACACTGCCGTTTTAATTAAGTGCTCCTCCTGGCCCCACAAGGATACCTTGGGCCTCCCTGCCTCAGGCTTCCCCCCTCCCCCATTCACGGACTTGCAACCCCCACCAATCTATACTTACCATGCCAGGATCCAGTTCCGTGGGTCCCCGGCAGCGGCCTGACCTCCCACCAATTTTGACACCCGCCCGCCAGCGTGACATCATTCCCGCCGGTTTCAGGTGGGAGTCAATATCAGGGCATGCCGTCATACCTCCTTTGAAATCCACCGCAAGTTCAAAATTTTAATCCGGTCTGTCAACGTATGTTTAATGATGATGAAAATTATTAGCAAACAAATTAAATTTTTAGTGAGGTTGGTGGAATGAAGCTACTTACGAATTAAATTCCAATCCTGTAAATTGTAATTAGATCTGATTTCGGGATTCCGTTAAATCTCATTACGGGATTCCCTCCAGAAATGATTGAAATCGAATTCTGTTTTGTGATTGGAGGACCAGGCCCACGTGATCCAGGTACGCTCCCGCACCGCCTGAATCCCTTGGATCCGTGGGCCACTACGCTGCCCTCCACCTTGCAGCCTCACACCGCAAGTTTTCGCAGTCTCGCCGTCATCAGGTAGGTGCGTATGCCTTTCGCGGGTCGGAGGCATACTCCGGAGGTACGCCTCCGACTGCAATTTTTGACCCTACGTTCTTAAGAACATGTGTGAAAGTGTTGTATATAAGATTTTAGCAGATACAGAAGCCTGTCCGACTCATTCATCTCAGTAAGTTTGTGTCTTCGATTCACGAATAGGGACTGATATTCTGCCATTCTGCATCAGCCCCTAAGCATAACAAAGGTATCATTTCAGACTCTGAATCTGAATCCATTTGGGATTTACCACCCATTTTTACATTTATTCCTTCCTTCCCCACAGTTCCTTTTAACTGTTATAAACATAGCATTGTACCACGTAGATCCATAGCACGAGAATAAGTTAACTTGCCAAGCAGATTAAAATACAGCATTTATTTCTAGTTTTTACTGAAGTTCCTTTTTTCCAGCAGTCAGAATGGTCTAACACATCACATGAGGGAAAGATGCCTTTCCACCACCTACAAGGTTATACAGACAGTCAGCTCATTAAGGGGGTGAAATTGGTGCCTTTGCGCCTCCTGTTCGCGCCCCCAGGGGCACTAACGAGGCACAAATGGCTTTGCGAACGGGCGCAGCGCTGACATCGACTCCCGCCATGTTCGGCAGGAGATTTGCGGCGGCGCTACAGCGTTGCGCCCCGATCTCCTTTGCCCAGAGATTGTGATGTCATCGGCGTGCGCATCGCCCCAGTAGCGCCCCAGACCCAAAATTGACTTCCGCCCCCTGCAGCAGCGCCGGTCAAAAACACCGACAACTGCAGGAGGCGTGCATCGGGCAGCCAGCCGCTTCAGGGACGATGATTAAAGGCGAGCTGGCCGAGGTAAGTGGAAAAAATACTTACCTTTCCTGATCTAGTTTTTTTCACATTTTCCTGCCCGTGATCGATCAGCCCGGCACTCTGCTTGAGTGCCGGCTGATCGCGCGGGATCGCAGCTGCCTTGGTGGTCCAGGTAGGTAATTTTTCTATTGCAGAGCCTGCAGCGATGGCCCGTCCCTTTAAGGGAGGGAAGGAGCCTTTGAATACGGCAGCGCTGCATGGCCCAGTGTGCTGAAGTCGCCGCCCCGCTCTCCGACATTAGCACCCTAAAAGGAAGTGGAGTGCTTGATTTAGCGCTCCACCTCCCTCTTGGGGGCACTAAAACTCAATTTCACGGTCGCCAGCGCTAATTAGCGTCCAGGTGATGTTAGCGCCCCAAAATGGTCAATACCGAATTTTTCCCCAAAAAAGTTTAATACAATTGTTCTCTGTACATTAGGCTCACTGATTAACTGATAAGTCAAAGATGGCTTTGATTTAAGGCAGGAAGGAAACATTCACTCTTGTCTTTCCCCATGTGAGGCAGGATGACCCAGGTTATAAATTTATACTTCAAGCTATTTGGAAAGTGTTTTGGTCTTTGCTATTTATAAAATAGCTGGTTTCCCTCATCCCTTATGATTGTGTGCTGCATTGAGTAACATATGGTTTCGATAACCTGCTGGCAGTTTTCTAAGTGAATTGCCAAATGTAGTATGAACAGTTTAAAAGAGGACACAGGAATCCTTCAAAGTTCTAAAGAGAGGGATTTGTACACTGACTGATATCTTTAAGTTGTCCCCTCTTGCTGTATTACACTGGTGTTTAGAGACAGCCTATGATTAGACACTTTCAAATTCTCCCTTAAATGTCATCATGAAGTTCTGTCCCAGCGATGTTATGAATCCATGGTTTCAATGACATGGAGTGGAATCTCACGATGGCACACTTTGGACAGAAAATTGTGGAAAGTGTGCACGGGATTTCCCAATGGAACTATTTACTTCCGACCTGTGCTTTTAAAAAATATATATTTTGCATTATTTGGACCATGTCATATATGTGACATGACCAGAATGTTTCACTGATGCTTTTGTGTAGTTCAATCTCAAGCCCATTGTTTGGGCATGCATCAGTCTGGCATTTATCTGTAGTTAGATTTGTTAAGACTTAGGCCCTGATATTAACAGGGAGGCAGGGATGGTGCGGGGGAAATCCCAGCAGAGTCGGGGATGTCGATCAAAATGGCAGGGCCTCATTTAAATAATCTGCTGTAGATTCCTACCTGACAGTCGGCCAAATTGACAACCTGGCCGGTGGGCAAGAACCAAAAGAAGTGGCAGGAGACGACAGCCAGGGACCCGTGGGGACGGTCCTCGTCAGTCAGCTGAGGCTGAAGGCTCCGTGCCGTGAACATGGCTGGAGGGGGGGAGCAAGGACATTGGGGCCACCATTGGGAGGAGGGGGCAAAACTATGAGAAAAAGATTGGTGAAGTCAAGCGTAGGTCCCTTGCAGTCAGTATCAGGGGAATTTATAATGGGGAACAAAGAAATGGCAGACCAATTAAATACATACTTTGGTTCTGTCTTCACAAAGGAGGACACAAATAACCTCCCAGAGATGTCGGGGAACATAGGGTCTAATGAGAGGGAGGAACTGAATGAAATCAGTATTTGTAGGGAAATGGTGTTAGGGAAATTGCCGGGATTGAAGGCCGATAAATCCCCAGGGCCTGATAATCTACATCCATGGGTACTTAAGGAAGTGGCCCTAGAAATAGTAGAGGCATTGCTGGTCATCTTCCATAGAAACATAGAAACTAGGAGCAGGAGTAGGCCATTCGGCCCGTCGAGCCTGCTCCGCCATTCAATACAATCATGGCTGATCATCCAAATCCAGTACCCTGTCCCTGCTTTCTCACATAGAATCCCCATAGAGCCTGCACTGACACATATCCCATCCTATCCCCGTAACCCCACATATTTAATCCCCCCCTAACACTAAGGGTCAATTTATCATAGCCAAATCAACCTAACCCGCACATCTTTGGACTGTGGGAGGAAACCGGAGCACCCGGAGGAAACCCACGCAGACACGGGGAGAATGTGCAAACTCCACACAAACAGTCACCCGAGGCCGGATTCGAACCCGGGTCTCTGGCGCTGTGAGGCACCAGTGCTAACCACTATGCCACCGTCTATAGACTCTGGAACAGTTACCATGGATTGGAGGGCAGCTAATGTAACCCTACTATTTAAAAAAGGTGGTAGAGAGAAAACGGGGAATTATAGACCGGTAAGCCTGACATCGGTAGTGGGGAAAATGCTCGAGTCCATTATAAAAGATGTAATAGCAGAGTACTTGGAAAACAGTGACAGGATCGGACAAAGTCAACATGGATTTACAAAAGGTAAATCATGCTTGACTAATCTACTGGTATTTTTTGAGGATGTAACTGGTAGAATAGATAAGGGAGAACCAGTGGATGTGGTGTATTTGGACTTTCAGAAGGCTTTCGACAAGATCCCGCATAAGAGATTAGCGTGCAAAGTTAAAGCACATGGGATTGGGGGTAAGGTACTGACTTGGATAGAAAACTGGTTGGCAGACAGGAAGCAAAGAGTTGGAATAAACGGGTCTTTTTCCGAGTGGCAGGCAGTGACTAGTGGGGTACCGCAGGGATCGGTGCTAGGACCCCAGTTATTCACAATATATATTAATGATCTAGACGGGAGAAATAGATGTAATATCTCCAAGTTTGCAGACGACACAAAGCTGGGTGGGCGTGTGTGCTGTGAGGAGAATGCAGAGAAACTCCAGTATGATTTGGACAGGTTGGGTGATTGGGCAGATGCATGGCAGATGCAGTATAATGTGGATAAATGCGAGGTTATCCACTTTGGTGGCAAAAACAGGAAGGCAGATTATTATCTGAACGGCAATAGATTGGGAAAAGGGGAAGTGCAACGAGACCTGGGTGTCCTTGTGCACCAGTCGCTGAAGGTAAGCATGCAGGTGCAGCAGGCGGTTAAGAAGGCAAATGGTATGTTGGCCTTCATAGCGAGAGGATTCGAGTACAGGAGCAAGGATGTCTTGCTGCAGTTGTACAGGGCCTTTGTGAGACCACACCTTGAGTATTGTGTGCAGTTTTGGTCGCCTTATCTGAGGAAGGATGTTCTTGCCATGGAGGGAGTGCAGTGAAGATTCACCAGACTGATACCTGGGATGGCAGGAATGACATATGAAGAGAGATTGGGTCGATTAGGCTTATATTCGCTAGAGTTTAGAAGAATGAGAGGGGATCTCATTGAAACTTATAAAATTCTAACAGGACTAGACAGACTAGATGCAGGAAGGCTGTTCCCGATGACGGGGGAGTCCAGAACCAGGGGTCACAGTCTAAGGATAAGGGGTAAGCCATTTAGGACTGAGATGAGGAGGAATTTCTTCACCCAGAGAGTGGTGAACCTGTGGAATTCTCTACCACAGAAGGCAGTTGAGGCCAATTCATTAAATATATTCAAGAAGGAGTTAGATATATTTCTTAAGGCTAAAGGGATCAAGGGATATGGGGAGAAAGCAGGTACAGGGTACTGAATTTGGATGATCAGCCATGATCGCATTGAATGGTGGAGCAGGCTCGAGGGGCCGAATGGCCTACTCCTGCTCCTATCTTCTATGTTTCTATCAGGGCTGCAATCAGGGCTGGGGGACACTGTAGACTTCCTCGTGAGGACTGTGGAGAGCACTCCTGCTCCTTCTGCGCACAAGGACTGCTAAAAGGAGCTGATCTTCAGCACTTACCTTGGCCAGCCAGCAGCTCCTGGCTCGGATCAGTTGCCAGGAATCACACAGAGAAGCCTTCCACTCACTTACTGTTAAATTTAAGTTGCAGTGCCGATGATGTCATCGGGCCGTGATTTTTGAATGTTAATAATGCCCACAACTGCCTTTAGTGGGAGCCTCGTCGTTGGTCTGATTTATATTTGTTAAATTTTAAACAGGTGGGACTGATGTCGAGTTGGGGTCAGGTTGTTTGATCCCGATATTTTATATCGGGATCAAACGCCTTCTTGAACTACAGAGGGCAGTTAAGAGTCAGCCACATTGCTGTGGGTCTGGAGTCACATATCGGCCAGACCGGGTAAGGACGGCAGATTTCCTTCTCTAAAGGACATTAGTGAACCAGATGGGTTTTTACGTCAATCCAATAGTTTCATGGTCACCATTACTGATACTAGCTTTTTATTCCAGATTTATTTAATTAACTGAATTTAAATTCCCCAGCTGCCATAGATTTGAACTCTGGATCATTAGTCCAGGCCTCTGAATTACTAGTCCAGTAACATAACCACTATGCTACCATTCCCAAGGGGCGGTGGTTAGACTCTCTCTTGTTGGAGATGGTCATTGCCTGGCACTTGTGTGACGCAAATGTTACTCGCCACTTAGCAGCCCAAGCCCGGATGTTTTCCAGGTTTTGCTGCAGGTGAGCACGGACTGCTTCATTATCTGAGGAGTTGCAAATGGAATTGAATACTGTGCAATCATCAGTGAACATCCCCACTTCTAACCTTATGAAAGAGGGAAGGTCATTGATGAAGCAGCTGATGATGGTTGGGCCGAGGACACTGCCCTGAGGAGCTCCTGCAGCGATGCCCTGGGACTGAGATGATTGGCTTCCAACAATCACAACCAGTTACATGGAGAGACTAGAGAAACTGGGGTTGTTCTCCTTAGGGCTGAGAATGTTAAGGAGAGATTTGATAGAGGTGTTCAAAATCTTGAACGGTTTTGATAAAGTAAATAAGGAGAAACTGTTTCCAGTGGCAGAAGTGTCAGTAACAGAGGACACAGATTTAAGGGCATTGGCAAAAGAACCAGAGACGACATGTGGAATAAAAATTACCCAGTGTGTTGTTATGATCTGGAATGCACTGCCTGAAAGGGTGGTGGAAACAGATTCAATAATAACTTTCAATGGGGAATTGGATAAATACTTGAAAAGGAAACATTTGCAGGAATATGGAGGGGAGTGGGTCTAATTGGATAGCTCTTTCAAAGAGCCAGCACAGGCACAATGAGCCTAATGTTCTATTTCTGTGATGGATCATTCTATGATTCTATGATTCTATAATCTTCAGAATAGTTAACACAGTTTATGACTCCGGGCCCAACATTTGTTAATCTTCACCTCAGATGCTGTGGCTGCATGGAACTGAGCACATCATTTTCTTCCAAGCATATCTTACATTCCCTAATTTTGGCTGAGGTCTCAGGCCAGCATGTGGAGCAATCCTTCTGCTGACTTGCCACCCATTTTGGGGGATAGTCGAATTTCTCCCCTTAGTGCTGCATTATTTTTTAAACTGAGAAGCCTCGGTCAAGGCCTATATAACAGCAGTCACTGTATTTTAAAGTAATAAGTATGTATGTGAAGAGTTTTGAGATGTTTCTGAGATAGAAGATCACCAGGGTTGAAAAAACTAGGAGAAGGTAAATGATTATGGGAAGACAAGCTTGGCTTTTAAAATTTCTCATATTTTTGGCCCCGATTTTAACTAAGGGCCAGTTTTCAGTGGTTGAGTTTCGGTGTCAGATCAAAACTTACCTCTGCAACAAAAAAGAAGGGCTTGGAGTAATTCAACTCTTGGGCCTCATTTAAATGCTGTTGACAAATCTTCCACCCATTTTGGGTGGGAAATCGATGTGAAGTGGCAGAAATTTTTGCGGCCCTGAGGCCACCTGCCGAGGTCGGGTAAGTGGCAGGATCAACTGCCAGGCCGTCCCGCGGGTGTCCCCATGATTGAGTTGCCAACATGGAGCTGGACTAGATTCAACCATGGGTGCAGAACTGGGGCTACAATATTGTATCCCTATCTCCAAGCCATGCACACATCTAGCAAGGCTCCATGGCAACAGCGAGCGATTTCTGCCCCTCAGCTTCATCATTTGATTGCCATATTGTGGAAAATGCACTTGTACCATTTATATATATATTTTCATTCTGTGGATATGGGCATCGCTAACAAAGTTGGCATTTATTGTTCATCACTAGTTGTCCTTGAGAAGGTGGCCGTGGTGGGCCTACTTCTTGAACTGCTGCAATTCTTGTGGTGAAGGTACTCCTACAATGCTGTTAGGTAGGGAGTGCCAGGATTTTGACCCAGCAATGATGAAGGAACAATGATATAGATTCATGTCGGGATAGTGTGTGACTTGGAGGGGAACTTGGAGCTGATGGTGTTCCTATGCAGCGGCTTCCCTTGTCCTTCTAGGTGGTGATGGTTAGACTCTATTTTATTGGAGATAAAGACTGCAAGTATTCTGTAACACTATTAGCTTGATAGCATATCTTAAAGAAATGAACTGAGATAATCCTATACCTATTTGAACAACAATTGTTTTGTCTGTGAGCACTTACCTCTCTATCCAAGAACAAACTAAATCAAATTAGAATCTGCCTAAAGTATGGCTGTGAAAACTGTTAAAGATTTCTCTGGTTAGCACTTCAGAATGAAACAGTTTGCTATTTCTGAATTATTAATGGAGCTTATAAACTACTTAATATTAATATGACAGGCATTGAGCTGTGACTGAATGCTAATACGTGTGTGATGATGCGTAACTCATCTTAATTCATGAGTGTGAAAGGTCACATGCAGCACGATTACAAGAGAGCTGCATTTTGCTTTCTCATTTGGGATTAAATTGTATAACGCAGTCAATTGAAATATTCCTTTCATTACTTTTGTGAAAAACAAAACTAGTACTGTTACCTAATTTCCAATTTTGGCAAAAAAGTTTAAAAGATTCTGTAATGTTAAAAATATTTATTTTGCTTTCAGCCTCTTTAACAGTACCGTAGATCTTTCTGAATAAAGTCTGAAGCGATTCAAATAATGCTACAAGCTAGATTGTGACTATCTGCAAATAGATAATGAGGCTGATAATGTAATCCTGCGCACTGGCACCAGGAACACTGCACATCGGGCATTGGCTGTAACTGCAGGGCTCCCAACTGATCTTGCCCGATAATATGAGGTCAGTTAATTTGAGTAAGTCCCACTGCATAGCACATTATATGCTGAGAAAGCGCTGAAATTATGGGGAGGGATTATTGGGTGCTAGCAATTGTTAAAGGGCTAATGTCGCCCCTTAAAACAGTCCTTGATTATTTTGGCCCCACAATGGTCTATGCGAGAAATATGCAATGCACTGATTGAGCATTGCAGACCATAGGGCAGGAGGTCCTGCAATGAGGCAACAACAACAACTTGTATTTATATAGTGCCTTATGCTTGACAAATCTACTGGAATTTTTTGAGGATGTAACTGGTAGAATTGATAAGGGAGAACCAGTGGATGTGGTGAATTTGGACTTTCAGAAGACTTTCGACAAGATCCCACATAAGAGATTAGCATGCAAAGTTAAAGCACATGGGATTGGGGGTAAGGTACTGACTTGGATAGAGAACTGGTTGGCAGACAGGAAGCAAAGAGTTGGAATAAACGGGTCTTTTTCCGAGTGGCAGGCAGTGACTAGTGGGGTACCGCAGGGATCGGTGCTAGGACCCCAGCTATTCACAATATATATTAATGATTTAGATGAGGGAACTAGATGTAATATCTCCAAGTTTGCAGACGACACAAAGCTGGGTGGGCGAGTGTGCTGTGAGGAGAATGCAGAGAAACTCCAGTATGATTTGGACAAGTTGGGTGAGTGGGCAAATGCATGGCAGATGCAGTATAATGTGGATAAATGTGAGGTTATCCACTTTGGTGGCAAAAACAGGAAGGCAGATTATTATCTGAATGGCAATAGATTGGGAAAAGGGGAAGTGCAACGAGACCTGGGTGTCCTTGTGCACCAGTCGCTGAAGGTAAGCATGCAGGTGCAGCAGTTAAGAAGGCAAATGGTATGTTGGCCTTCATAGCAAGAGGATTCGAGTACAGGAGCAGGGATGTCTTGCTGCAGTTGTACAGGGCCTTGGTGAGACCACACCTTGAGTATTGTGTGCAGTTTTGGTCGCCTTATCTGAGGAAGGATGTTCTTGCCATGGAGGGAGTGCAGCGAAGATTCACCAGACTGATACCTGGGATGGCAGGGATGACGTATGAAGAGAGATTGGGTCGATTAGGCTTATATTCGCTAGAGTTCAGAAGAATGAGAGGGGATCTCATTGAAACTTATAAAATTCTAACAGGACTAGACAGACTAGATGCAGGAAGGATGTTCCCGATGGCGGGTGAGTCCAGAACCAGGGGTCACAGTCTAAGGATAAGGGGTAAGCCATTTAGGACTGAGATGAGGAGGAATTTCTTCACCCAGAGAGTGGTGAACCTGTGGAATTCTCTACCACAGAAGGCAGTTGAGGCCAAATCATTAAATATATTCAAGAAGGAGTTAGATATATTTCTTAAGGCTAAAGGGATCAAGGGATATGGGGAGAAAGCAGGGACAGGATACTGAATTTGGATGATCAGCCATGATCGCATTGAATGGCGGAGCAGGCTCGAGGGGCCGAATGGCCTACTCCTGCTCCTATCTTCTATGTTTCTATGTTTAACATAGTAAAACGTGCCAAGGCGCTTCACAGGAGTATTATAAGACAAAATAATTTGACACCGAGCCACATAAGGAGAAATTAAGGTGGATGACCAAAAGCTTGGTCAAAGAGGTAGGTTTTAAGGAGTGTCTTAAAGGAGGAAAGAGAGGTAGAGAGGCGGAGAGGTTTAGGCAGGGAATTCCAGAGCTTAGAGCCCAGGCAACAGAAGGCATGGCCACCAATGGTTGAGCGATTATAATCAAGGATGCTCAAGAGGCCAGAATTAGAGGAACGCAGATATATCGGAGGGTGTGGGGCTGGAGGAGATTACAGAGATAGGGAGGGATTTGAAAATAAGGATGAGAATTTTAAAATCTCTGGCCGGGATTTTCCTTACCTCAGCAGTTCGGGGCAGGCGACGTCGGTGGCGGGTCATGGCCCCGCTGCTGGCTCCATCCCACTGTCTAAAATGAATTTACGTTGATAGGGCTTGTTAAGCCCGCCCAGAGCATTTCCCGGGCCAATTGGAAGGAGTGGATCTGGTGACATCATTCATGACACGTCATCAAACGGTTTCCTTAAAGGGACCATGGCCAACTTTCTTTTGACATTTGTGCTGTCAATGTTCTATAGCATTGAAGTGCTGCATACACTGACAATGACTGCACAGAGGCAGAGGGCAGCACCCAGGTTCTCCCATGACTCCCTCCATATGCTTATGAGTGTGAAAGGAATGGCCTGGTCTTTGTAGGGATGCTTTATGGTGTTGGTGTGGGGTGGTGCCAATCTGGCGCATCATGTGGCAGCCAGGGTGTACAGCATAAAGTTAAGTAAATCTGGCCATGATAAGGCCATCCCTGGCTTCCCGGGCAGCAATGTGCTCGGGTGCTGATGCCCTCTGTCCTATGCAGCATCAGGTGATTGTGGAGAAGGTTGGTGTTGTTGTTGGTGCTGCTGGTGTGCCTGGTGCTGCAGGTGTTAGGGCTCATTGTGGTCTGATTCTGAGGACCAAGGTGAGACAGTATAAATGGCACCCATGCTGATGGAATAGATGGCAGGTGAAGTACAGATGACAGAAGCGATCTGTCAATGGTGAGAGAGGTAATGAGGTGAGACTGGATGGAGACTTGTGGAAAGACTTGAAGATGAATCTGTTGTGGAAATGCAGTGAGGAACAGCTTGTGGCTGAGGAAAGATATCTCTGTATGGTGGGAGCTTTTACTGTACATTTGAAGCTATCAAGTAATCAGCTGGAGCAATGGCCACTGAACTCCCGCCTCAGCTTGACAGACGTGGTCACCGAACAGCGTGGTTCCCGTGGCCATGAAGTTAAAGTTAAAAAGTAAGGTTAAAAAAAAGCCTGTTAAGGGTCTGGTAAGTACATTATAATTAGTTTAATTGGGTTGCTGCGCCTGTCGGGTCTGCTCAGCGTTGACAGACCCGACATTGAGAAAGGTGCCTTGCGACAGGTTGACAGCGGGTTCCTGAAAACCACTTTCCCATCCGACCCGCCACCGATCCCATCTGCTGACACCCTGGAAAATTCCGGCCATTGTGTTGCTTAACCGAGAGCCAATGTAGGTCAGCGAACACTGGAATGATGGGGGAACGGGACTTGGTGCGAGTTAGGACATGGGCAGCTGAGTTTTGGATCACCTCAAGTTTACATAGGGTAGAACGTGGGAGGCCAGCCAGGTGTGCGTTGGAATAGTCAAGTCTAAAGGTAACAAAGGCATGGATGAGGGTTTCATCAGCAGATAAGCTGAGGTAGGAGTGGAGACAGGCAATGTCACGGAGGTGGAAATAGGCAGTCTTAGTTATGCCGTGGATATGTGGTCGGAAGCTCATTTTGGGGTCAAATATGACACCAAGGTTGCAAATAGTCTGGTTCAGCCTCAGACAGATGCTAGGGAGAGGGATGGTGTCATTACCATTAATCATAGAATGTACAGCACAGAAACAGGCCATTCGGCTCAACAAGTCTATGCCAGTGTTTATGCTCCACATGAGCCTCCTCCCACCCCTCTTCATCTAATCCTATCAGCATACCATTCTATTCCTTTCTCCCTCATGTGTTGATCTATCTTCCCCTTAAATGCACACATCTAGAAACACATCTAGAAACTTGCAGTTGCAATCGTTTAGTAAATATGGAGAAAAACAACTCAATACGAGGAAAAAAGTAAGAACTGGAAGTGGGGGTAAGGGGAATAGAGAATGAGTCATTGTAAAATTATGAATCTTCACAGACATAATGTTCAGACATTTTCACAATGAACTGGGAAATATCCTGCCACTAATGTGCTCAGTCAAAAGATTTTCAAAATACCAAAGGCACTTCCTCCATTTTGATCTCTCAGCTTATCAGTGAGTAGTGTGTCTGAGTCACTTCCTCCCAAGCAGCAACTTTGGTTGTTCACAGTTTATGGCGAGGGAAGGTAGTTTGTGGCAGGGACCGAAGACAATGAGCTGGATTTTCATTGACCCGTGGAGGCGGGTTTGGAGGCATGTGGGGGGTTAAAATTGCAAAAACTGGCGGGCGGGCACAAGTCCACCTCCATCCCGCCTCCACGCAATTTTCATTAAATCGTGTCTGCTGGTCCCGACTCTGTCCCGCCTTTAAGAGGCGGGATAGGTTGTTAAGGCCCTTAACAAGCACTAAATTGGCTCTATAATGCCATTTTGAAAGGCCTTTGTGATTTTAACCCTTGTTGTATGTGAAGCACGCCTGTTCTGAACCACGATTGTGAAACCTGGCGGGAGCACATTTGGATATGGATAATTGACGTTGGCTGGCTGGCTATGGGGATGCATATATGGATGGATGGAGAGGAAACATATCTGGGAGTGGTGGTGTAAAAATATCTGGGAGCAGACTTAGGACTGCTGCTGCTCATTTTGCATCCAGGTCCTCTCACAGCAAAGGCCAGGCAGTATTTGAAGACCTTCAATGCAGCAGCAATGATGACATCATCAGAGGTGACTTTCAGACTGAAAACACTAATTAGTTCATGGGTTCCCACATGCTGGAACTCAATTGCCCAATTAGGTGAAAATTGCATCAATCTCCCACATCCAATTGCAGTCGGGTGGATAACACGAAAAGTGGATAACACGACCCCAACCCGCCCCAGTATCAAAATCCAGCCCAATGGCTTCGGTCTTCCCAATATTTAATTGGAGAAAGCTTCTGCTCATCCAGAACTGGATGTCAGATGAGCAGTCTGACAATTTAGAGACCGTGGAGGGGTCGAGAGAAATGGTAGTGAGGTACAGCTGGGTGTCGTCAGCATATATGTGGAAACTGACGCTGTGTTTTCAGATGATGTCGCCAAGGGGCAGCATGTAGATGAGAAATAGGAGGGGGCCAAGGATAGATCCTCGGGGGACACCAGAGGTAACGATGCAGGAGCCATTGCAGGTGATTTTCTAGCTACGATTAGATAGATACGAATGGAACCAAACGATGCAGTCCCACCCAGCTGGACGACAGTGGTGAGGCGTTGGAGGAGGATGGTGTGGTCAACCGATTCAAAGGCTGCAGGCAGGTCGAGAAAGACAAGGAGGGATAGTTTACCTTTGTCACAGTCACAAAGGATGTCATTGGTGACTTTGATGAGAGCTGTTTCGGTACTGTGGCAGGGGCAGAAATCTGATTGGAGGGATTCAAACATGGAGTTCTGGGGAAGATGGGCACGGATTTGGGAGGCGACAACGCGTTCAAGGACTTTGGAGAGGAAAGGGAGGTTGGAGATGGGGTGGTAGTTTGCAAGGACGGAGGGGTCAAGGGTTGTTTTTTTGAGGAGAGGGGTGATGATGGCAGATTTGAGGGAGAGGGGGACAGTACCTGAGGAAAGAGAACCGTTAACAATGTCAGCTAATATGGGAACCAGAAAAGGAAGTTGGGTGGTCAGCACTTTAGTGGGAATAGGGTCGAGGGAGCAGGAAGTGGGTCTCCTGGACAAGATAAGCACGGAGAGGTCATGAGGGGAGATCGGAGAGAAACTGGAGAAAGATGTGAGTTCAGGGCTAGGGCAAGGGTGAACCTTAGAGGAAGTTAGGCTCGGTGGGCTAGGGGAAGGAAGGGAAGTGATAGAGGCAGCTGATCAGATGGTCTAAGTCATAGATGTGAGAAGTCGCACAACACCAGGTTATAGTCCAACAGTTTTATTTGAAATCACAAGCTTTTGGAGCGCTGCTCCTTCATCAGGTGAAGGAGCAGTGCTCCGAAAGCTTGTGATTTCAAGTAAAACTGTTGGACTATAACCTGGTGTTGTGCAACTTCTCACATTTGTCCACCCCAGTCCAACACCGGCATCTCCACACCATGGCTAAGTCATAGAGACAAAGAAGTCCATGAGCTCCTCACTTGTTGTTGGAGGTGAGGTTCGAGGAGACAGGGGAGAGGCATTTAAAAAATGGTTAGCAGTAGAGAATAGAAGCCAGGGGTTATCTTTGCATTCCACAATGAACCTGGAATAGTGAGCAGCTTTCGCAGAATAGAGCAGGACCCAATAATGCTTTATGTGGTCCAGCCACATCTGGTGGTGAATGGCTAAACCACTTGTCCACCATATCCATTCAAGTCTGCGTCCCTTGGACTTAAGGGAGCGAAGATGAGGGCCATAGCAGGGGGGAGGGGGGTGGAGGCCAGGGTGAGAGAGAGTAATGGTTTTAATAGGGACAAGGGCATCAAAAGTGATGGTGAGGGTGTGGTTGAGCAGGTTGGTAGCTGCAGAAATGTTGTGGTGAATGGACAGTTGGGATTTTGTAAGTGCAGTTGTAAGAGAGTTAGGAGAGAGTTTTTTCCAGGTGCGGACACACAAGGAAGTAGGGTTGGGGGGTGGTGGGGGAAGGGTGATGTGGGTGGAGGCATGGTCCCAAATGGAGGAGAGGGCCGCCCAGCAAGGCCGAATATCAATATTGCTGCATGTTCCCTTGAAGCACCAAATGCAAACAGGCCCTGAGTATTGGGAGCACTCATTAGCCTCTCCAAGTGCATTAGGGGACTTGTGCGTAATTTTTGTTCAATGGAAGCCTTAATGAGCCATGCATACAGTTTGTACACAAGCTCTAAGTACCAGAGTGTGACAGGAAGCGACAGAGCGTATACACATAAGAGTGCATCAGAAAGAGGGGTCAGAGGAGGGATTGTTTTAAGTTCACCACCCCCCCCCCCCCCTCCATCCCAATAGCCCCTTGATTATCCATTATTGGGATGCTTTTAGTATCTTCTAACCTATAAAATGGCGGAGACTTTGAACAAATATTTTGTATCGGTCTTCAGGTTAGAAGACACTAAAAGCATCCCATTAATGGATAATCAAGGGGCTATTGGGATGGGGGGGTGAACTTAAAACAATCACTATCACTAGAGAGAAAGTACTAGGCAAACTAATGGGACTAAAGGTGGACAAGTCCCCTGGACCCGATGGCCTGCATCCTAGAGTCTTAAAAGAGGTGGCTGCAGAGATAGTGGATGCATTGGTTGTAATCTACCAAAATTCCCTGGATTCTGGAGAGGTCCCAGCAGACTGGAAAACCGCAAATGTAACGGCCCTATTTAAGAAAGGAGGGAGACAGAAAGCTGGCAACTATCGACCAGTTAGCCTAACATCTGTCATTTGGAAAATGCTGGAGTCCATTATTAAGGAAGTGGTAGCAGGACATTTAGAAAATTATAATATAGTCAAGCAGAGTCAGCATGGTTTTATGAAAGGGAAATCATGTTTGACAAATTTGCTGGAGTTCTTTGAGGATGTAACGAGCTGGGTGGATAAAGGGGAACCAGTAGATGTCGTGTATTTGGATTTCCAGAAGGCATTCAATAAGGTGCCACATAAAAGGTTACTGCACAAGATAAGAGCTCACGGGGTTGGGGGTAATATATTAGCATGAATAGAGGATTGGCTAACTAACAGAAAACAAAGAGTCGGGATAAATGGGTCATTTCAGGTTGGCAAACTGTAGCTAGTGGGGTGCCGCAGGAATCAGTGCTGGGGCCTCAACTATTTACAATCTATATTAATGACTTAGATGAAGGGACTGAGTGTATTGTAGCCAAATTTGCTGCTGGTACAAACATAGGTGGGAAAGCAAATTGTGTGGAGGACACAAAGAATCTCCAAAGGGATATAGATAGGCTAAGTGAGTGGGCAAAAAATCTGGCAGATGGAGTTTAATGTGGGAAAATGCGAGGTTATCCACTTTGGTAGGAGAAATAAAAAAGCAAATTATTATTTAAATGGAGAGAGATTACAAAATGCTGAGGTACAGAGGGATCTGGGGTCCTTGTACATGAATCACAAAAAGTTAGCATGCAGGTACAGGTAATTAGGAAGGCAAATGGAGTGTTGGCCTTTATTGCAAAGGGAATGGTGTATAAAAGTAGGGAAGTCCTGTTACAACTGTACAGGGCGTTGGTGAGACCACATCTGGAGTACTGCGTACAGTTTTGGTCTCCTTATTTAAGGAAGGATATACTTGCATTGGAGGCAGTTCAGAGAAGGTTCACGAGGTTGATTCCGGAGATGAAGGGGTTGTCTTATGAAGAAAGGTTGAGCAGGCTGGGCCTATACTCATTGGAGTTTAGAAGAATGAGAGGGGATCTTATTGAAACATATAAGATTCTGAAGGGGCTTGACAGGGTAGATGCAGAGAGGATGTTTCCCCTCGTGGGGGAATCTAGAACTAGGGGGCATAATTTCAGAATAAGGGGGCACCATTTTAAATCGGAAATGAGGAGAAATTTATTCTCTCAGAGGGTCGTGAATCTTTGGAATTCTCTTCCCCAGAGAGCTGTGGAGGCTGGGTCATTGAATATATTTAAGGTGGAGATAGACAGATTTTTGAAAGGTAAGGGAGTCAAGGGTTATGGGGAGCGGGCAGGGAAGTGGAGTTGAGGTCAAGATCAGATCAGCCATGATCTTATTGAATGGCGGAGCAGGCTCGAGGGGCCAAATGACCTACTCCTGCTCCTACGTCTTATGTTCTTATGTTCAACAGCACTTGAAACTGCACTATATGGCACGGTGCATATAGTGCCATGAGTAGGCCTTAGGGCTGGATTTTCTCAGCCCTGAGGAGGCGGGTATGGAGGCAGGACTGCCGGGAAAGTTGCAGAATTTGGGGGAGGGTGGCAAACCCACCCCCAACCTACCTCCGTGCCCGCTTGACAGGAGGCGGGAAGCCGTCCTGCCCCGGATCCCGTCTCCTTGGAGGCGGGAAGGGATTGAAGCCTATTAACAGGTAGTTAACAGGCAGAAAATAGGATTATCCCCATTTTTCGTGCTGAAGTGCGGGCTTCCCGACCTGGGGAACCACGCCGGTGTGTAGGAGGTGAGTAGGAGGTCGGAGGGGGTCGGAGGGGTCTGAAAGTGCGATGTAGAGGTGAGTGATGGGTGCAAGTGTGGAGTGGTAAGTATGTGAGGTGAAGGTAAAGTGTAAGAAAATGTTAACTTACCTTTGTTTCTACCTACAGCCTTCAGCCGCTGTTGAGCCGGAGTCCCCGACATCTCCATTGTAGAGATCACAGACTGGCTGTTGCATCCTCCGACCCAACAGCCAGCTGATTTCTGCAAAGTAGAAAGGTTTGATGAGTCCTGAACACAAGAACTCATCAAACTACACAGAATGTCAGTGTTTGACAGCTCCACAGAACGATGACATTTCTTCTTTCAAAAGTTCTTGCTCTGTCACTGACTTCCCACTAATTGGCCTGCTCAGGCCGCAGGGCGGGCTTAACAAGGTCAATCTGGGGAAATTCCCGCTGGTTGGCCAGAAGCTGATGGAGGCAGGACTGAGACCAGGCAAGCAGCAGTCCCGCCTCTAAAAGCTTCCCATTCAGAACAAATTTTGGAATAAATAAATAAATGGGTCTTTTTCGGGGTGGCAGGCGGTGACTAGTGGGGTACCGCAGGGATCAGTGCTTGGGCCCCAGCTATTCACAATATATATATCAAATGATTTGGATGAGGGAACCAAATGTAATATTTCCAAGTTTGCTGACGACACGAAACTAGGTGGGATTGCGAGTTGTGAGGAGGATGCAAAGAGGCTTCAAGGCGATTTAGATAAGTTGAGTGAGTGGGCAAATACATGGCAGATGCAGTATAACGTGGATAAATGTGAAGTTATCCACTTCGGTAGGAAAAACAGAAAGGCAGAGTATTATTTAAATGGTGATAGATTGGGAAATGTTGATGTACAAAGGGACCTGGGTGTCCTTGTACACCAGTCACTGAAAGCAAACATGCAGGTGCAGCAAGCAGTTAGGAAGACAAATGGTATGTTGGCCTTCATTGCAAGAGGATTTGAGTACAGGAGCAAGGATGTCTTACTACAGTTATACAGGGTCTTGGTGAGACCACACCTGGAGTACTGTGTGCAGTTTTGGTCTCCTTGAATAAAACAAAAAGGGTGACTCAACCATGGCTAACAAGGGAAATTAAGGATAGCATAAGATTCAAGGAGAGGGCATATAAATTGACCAGAAAAAGCGGTAACCCTGAGGATTGGGAGCAGTTTAGGATTCAACAAAGGAGGACAAAGGGATTAATTAAGAAGGGGAAATTAGAATATGAAAGTAAGCTTGCAGGGAACATAAAAACTGACTGTAAGAGCTTTTATAGATATGTGAAGAGAAAAAGATTAGTGAAATCAAGTGTCGGTCCCTTGCAGTCAGAAGCGGGGTAAGTTATAATGGGGAACAAAGAAATGGCAGACCAATTAAATGCATATTTTGGTTCTGTCTTCACAAAGGAGGACACAAATAACCTCCCAGAGATGTTGGAGAACATACGGTCTGATGAAAGGGAGGAACTGAAAGAAATCAGTATTTGCAGGGAAATGTTGTTAGGGAAATTGACGGAATTGAAGGCCGATAAATCCCCAGGGCCTGATAATCTACATCCCAGGGTACTTAAGGAAGTGGCCCTAGAAATAGTAGATGCATTGCTGATCATCTTCCAACATTCGATGGAATCTGGAACTGTACCCATGGATTGGAGGGTAGCTAATGTTACCCCACTATTCAAAAAGGGTGGTAGAGAGAAAGCAGGGAATTACAGACCGGTAAGCCTGACATTGGTAGTGGGGAAAATGCTAGAGTCCATTATAAAGGATGTAATAGCTGAGCACTTGAAAAACAGTGACAGGATCGGACAAAGTCAACATGGATTTACAAAAGGTAAACCGTGCTTGACTAATCTACTGGAATTTTTTGAGGATGTAACTGGGAAAATAGATAAGGGAGAATCAGTAGATGTGGTGTATTTGGACTTTCAAAAGGCTTTCGATAAGGTCCCGCATAAGAGATTAGCGTGTAAAGTTAAGGCACATGGGATTGGGGGCAAGGTATTGACTTGGATAGAGAACTGGTTGGCGGACAGAAAGCAGAGAGTAGGAATTAATGGGTCTTTTTCCGAGTGGCAAGCAGTGACTAGTGGGGTACCGCAGGGATCGGTCCTTGGACCCCAGCTATTCACAATATACATTAATGATCTAGATAAGGGAACTAAATGTAATATCTCCAAGGTTGCAGATGACACAAAGCTGGGTGGGAGTGTGTGCTGCGAGGAGGATACCGAGAAACTCCAGGATGATTTGGACAGGTTGGGTGAGTGGGCAGAAGTGTGGCAGATGCAATATAACGTGGATAAATGCGAGGTTATCCACTTTATGTCAAAAACAGAAAGGCAGACTATTATCTGAATGGCAATAGATTGGGAGAAGGGGAAGTGCAACGAGACCTGGGTGTCCTTGTGCACCAGTCGCTGAAAGTAAGCATGCAGGTGCAGCAGGCGGTGAAGAAGGCAAATGGTATGTTGGCCTTCATATCGAAAGGGTTTGAGTATAGGAACAGGGATGTCCTGCTGCAGTTGTACAGGGCCTTGGTGAGACCACACCTTGAGTACTGTGTGCAGTTTTGGTCACCTTATCTGAGGAAGGATGTTCTTGCCATGGAAGGAGTTCAGCGAAGATTCACAAGGCTGATACCTGGGATGGCAGGAATGACATATGAGGAGAGATTGGGTCGATTGGGCTTATACTCGCTGGAGTATAGAAGAATGAGAGGGGATCTCATTGAAACATATAAAATTCTGACAGGTCTGGACAAACTAGATGCAGGAAGAATGTTCCCGATGGTCAGAGAGTCCAGAACCAGGGGTCATAATCTAAGGATAACGGGTAAGCCATTTAGGACAGAAATGAGGAAGAATTTCTTCACCCAGAGAGTGGTGAACCTGTGGAATTCTCTACCACAGAAGGTAGTTGCGGCCAAGTCATTAAATATATTCAAGAATGAGTTAGATATATTTCTTAAAGCTAAAGGTATCAAGGGATATGGGGAGAAGGCAGGTACAGGGTACTGAGTTTGGATGATCAGCCATGATCTCATCGAATGGCGGAGCAGGCTCGAGGGGCCGAATGGCCTACTCCTGCTCCTATCTTCTATGTTTCTATGTTTACCTAAGAAAGGATATACTTGCCATAGAGGGAGTGCAGCGAAGGTTCACCAGACTGATTCCTGGGATGGCAGGACTGTCGTATGAGGAGAGACTGGGTTGACTAGGTCTGTATTCACTAGAGTTTAGAAGAATGAGAGGGGATCTCATTGAAACGTATAAAATTGTGACAGGGCTAGACAGACTGGATGCAGGGAGGATGTTTCCCCTGGCTGGGGTCTCTAGAACGAGGGGTCACAGTCTCAGGATACGGGGTAGGACATTTAGGACAGAGATGAGGAGAGATTTCTTCACTCAGAGGGTGGTGAACCTGTGGAATTCTCTACCACAGAAGGCTGTGGAGGCCAAGTCACTGAATATATTTAAGGAGGAGATAGATAGATTTCTGGACACAAAAGGCATCAAGGGGTATGGGGAGAGAGCGGGAATATGGTATTGAGATAGGGGATCAGCCATGATCATATTGAATGGTGGAGCAGGCCCGAAGGGCTGAATGGCCTACTCCTGCTCATATTTTTCTGTGTTCCTATGTTTCTATGGAAGCTGCAGACTACATTATTGACCTCAATGCTTTTATCTCCCTGGCATCTATATTACTAAACCAATATAAATAGCATGTAATAAATAACCAGAAGTTTTGTCGGAAGAAGAAAGGAACACAGCGAATGAGGTGGAGAAAAATGCACCTGGACTGCGGTCTGTTAGAGGCTTGCCTCAGGGCTAAGTAGCAGACATGTTATAAAAGAACCAGTGATTATGACATCAAAGCATGAACTAATTCCAAAAGTGTTTACATGCATTTGAGTAAGACCTGCTATTTTCATTATGTGAACAGGACTTATACATAGCACGTGTGAATCCTGCTGTTGCAAGTGGCTCCTGACTTGAGCTGTTTAAGCCTTACATAGCTCTGTATTTATTTTTCAGTCTAGTTAGCCATTATTTCTTATTATGACGTACAAATTGTGGAAATCTGAAATAAAACAGAAATGCTGAAATAAACAGCAGTCTCATCCTTACCTACCCCAGCCATGCCACTGTTACTGTGCACTCGCTCAGCATGTCCACTGATCTGCATAGAAGCAGACATCAGGGCAGCGGTGAGATCTGTGAATCCTGACTTCAAGGTTATCTCCATCCAATCTCCAGAACATTAAAAGCTAGACAAGAAAGCATCTTATAGATTTGAATCCAAGGCCTCTAAAGCAGCAGTGTGACATTCATGAGACATACTCCCATAGGACCTGTGAATCAGAGGCTAAATCAACCTCCATCTACATCTCTGGGAATTTGGTTTCACTCAGTTACTCCACTGAATACATCATACCTAGTTTACAAAGTGTTAGGAACAACAACAACAACAACTTGCGCTTATAGTAGTATTTAATGTAGTAAAATGTCCCAAGGTGCTTCACGGGAGCGTTATCAAACAAAATTTGACACTGAGCCGCAAAAGGAGATATTAGGGCAGATGGCCAAAAGCTTGGTCAAAGAGGTAGGTTTTAAGAAGCGTCTTAAAGGAGGAAAGAGAGGTAGAGAGGCGGAGAGGTTTAAGAAGGGAATTCCAGAGCTTAGGGCCTAGGCAGCTGAAGGCACGGCCACCAATGTTGGAGCGATTAAAATCAGGGATGCTCAAGAGGCCAGAATTGGAGGAGCACAGATATCTCAGAGGGTTGTGGGCTGGAGGAGATTGCAGAGATAGGGAGGGGTGAGGCCATGGAGGGATTTGAAAACAAGGATGAGAATTATAAAATTGAGGTGTTGCTTAACTGGGAGCCAATGTAGGTCAGTGAACACAGGGTTGATGGGCGAACGGGACTTGGTGCGAGTTAGGACACGGGCAGCCGGGTTTTGGATGACCTCAAGTTTACGTAGGGTAGAACGTGGGAGACTAGCCAGGAGTGCGTTGGAATAGTCAAGTCCAGAGGCTTGGATGAGGGTTTCAGCAGTAGATGGGCTGAGGCAGGGGCGGAGTCAGGCAATGTTCCAAAGGTGGAAATAAGCGGTCTTAGTGATGCCACGGATTTGTGGTTGGAAGCTCATTTTGGGGTCAAGTATGACACCAAGGATGTGAACAGCCTGGTTCAACCTCAGACAGTTTCTAGGGAAAGGGATGGAGGCGGTGGCTAAGGAAAGGAGTTTGTGGCAGGGACTTAAGACACTGGCTTTGGTCTTCCCAATATTTAGTTGGAGGAAATTTCCGCTCATCCAGTATTGGATGTTGGACAAGTAGTCTGACAATTTAGAGAGCATGGAGGTGTCGAGATAGGTGGTGGTGAGGTAGAGCTATGACGCTGTGTTTTCAGATGACGTCGCCGAGGGGCAGCATGTAGATGAGAAATAGAAGGGGGCCAAGAATAGATCCTTGGGGGACACCAGAGGTAACAGTGCGGGAGCAGGAAGAGAAGCCACTGCAGGTGATTCTCTGGCTACGATTAGATAGATAAGAATGGAACCAGGTGATTGCAGTCCCACCCAGCTGGATGACGGAGGAGAGGTGTTGGAGGAGGATGGTGTGGTCAACCATGGCTGCAGACAGGTCGAGAAGGATGAGGAGGGATAGTTTACCTCTGCCACAGTCACATAGGATGTCATTTGTGACTTTGATAGCCTTTTTGATACTGTGGCAGGAGCAGAAACCTGATTGGAGTGATTCAAACATGGGGTTCCGGGAAAAATGGGCATTGTAATATACATGTAACACAGAAGATAGGAGCAGGAGTAGGCCATTCGGCCCCTCGAGCCTGCTCTGCCATTCGATGAGATCATGGCTGATCAAAGTGTAGAACAAATGAAGGACAGAGACACTATAGGTTAGAAATTTGTTATAGCCAAGAAATGGGCAGTGCTTAGACTAAACATGGTTAAGTAGCGCCAGTTGAAAATTGTCTAGGCTGCTCCTCATTAAAATGATTGCAGTCATGATTCTAATCTAAAAGCTCAAGCTCATTGGCATTACACTGAAAAGATGGACCAATATCGAGGGCAGTCTAAACGCAAGTAATGATTGCCACAGGCTTTTTTCACTAGTGCTTTATGTGGTCCAGCCAGATCTGGAGATGAATGGCTAAACCAGTTGTTTACCATATCCGTTCAAGTCTGCGTCCCTTGGACTTAAGGGAGTGTAGATGAGGGCCTTAGCGGGGGAACGGCCAGGGTGAGAGAGAGAGTAATGGTTTTAATAGAGACTAGGGCATGAAAGGTGGAGGTGAGGGTGTGGTTGAGCAGATCAGTAGCTGCAGAAATGTCGTGGTAAATGGAGGGCCAAAGGCTGGACAGTTGGGATTTTGAAAGTGCAGTTGTAAGTGAATTGGGAGAGAGTTTGTTCCAGGGGCAGACACAGAAGGAAGTAGGGTTGGGAGGGGGAAGAGGAATGTGGGAGGGGGAAGAGGAATATGGGTGGAGAGCAATACAAGGAAGTGATCAGAGATGGCCTTATCTGCGCTTGACACAATGGGAGTAGCAAGGCCTTGTGAGATGGCAAGATCAAGGGGGTGGTCGTGAATATGGGTTGGGGTGTTTACATGGAGGGAGAGATTTAGGGAGGATAGGAGGGTAATGAACTCAGAGGAGAGAGAACACAATGAATTGAGATGGAGGTTGAACCGAGGATGAGAAGTCGCTCGGTGCAGAGGTTGAAGGAGGAAAGCAGTGAAGATACCTCAGTGAAAACATTTATATGGTACTTGGGTGGGCGGTAGAGAAAGAGGATTTTAAATGAGGTGAGAGTGGTGGAACAAGGTGAGATGCTCAAAGGAGGAGAAAGTGCCAGAGGAGTAGGAGGACAGACCAAGGTGAGATTTGGTGATATAAGCCACACCGCCACCGTGACAGTCTGGTTGGGGCAAATGGTGGATGGTATAGCCAGGTGGGGAGGCTTCATTTAGGGGAAGGTGTCATCACCCCTCAGCCAGGTTTCCGTCAATGACATGATGTCGTTGGATTCATCCACAATAAGCTCATGGATGGCAAGGACCTTGTTCACAAGTGAACGGGCATTCTGGAGGGAGATGCGGAGAGGGGCGGTGATTGATAGCTGATCTGCTGGCAGAATCCACAGGGTCAGCACTGGGAGGGCTGAGTTGGACGGGGAGGAGATTGGCAAGATTAACACCCAGCGGGCGCGCTGGGCGGAAAGGTCGCGAGAGAGTGAGGAAGTTGGGGTTGCTGCTCATAAGGAGGCAGCAAAGAGTGCCTCGATGGGCCCTTCGAAGGATGCCAAGAGAGGCACAGAGGGAAGCTAGAGGCTCATCTAAGAGGGAGTCAAGCTTGGGATGGTGGCAGGAGAGTAGAAAGGTCGAGGAATACTGAAGGGTTGGGGTAGGGATTTGGGATGCAGAGTACCCGAGAGGAGAGAAATGAAAGGAGGCATGATGACAGGAGAGAGGGGTTTAGGAGGGGTAGAGAGAAAAGAAGTAAAAAAAGGGGGAATAAAAGTGGAAATAGAAGTGACAGCCAAAATGCGCATGTGAATGGACACAGGGAAAACTCAAGTTACAAAGGCCTGGTTAAGTAGCAATTATTAGGATACGTATATCCTAGTAGTAACAGGGAATAGATAGGAGACATTAGGACAGAGTCCAGCGTTAAAGTCTGAGGTCCCCTGATGGGATAAAGTTGACCTTGGTAGGGTGGAGTCAGCATGGAGCATCGACAAACTGTTGTCCAAGTTCACAGACAGGTGTAGCGGGTGAGTGAAATCCAGAGGCTATTTGAAGGGTAGAGTTTCGGAGGATGGAGGTATTTTTGTGGGAATGAAGATCCAGGAAATGCGCAGAATCGGTTGCGGGGCAGAAAGATGATGACGATGTTGGAGGTCAGCATAAGAGCCAGAAGCGGCGGGGAAATTTACTTCAGCCCAGGAGAGTAAAACACTAGCCAGGAACCAGACTGTACCTGAAGCTGAAAACCCAGTAGAACCAGTAGGCCAGTCACAGGCTCAGCAGGGAACAGCAGCGGTGGGGGAAGGGCTATAAGCTGATCAAAGATACTTTAAAATTTAAAAAGAAAGACTTGCATTTATATAGCACCTTTCACGACCACCGGACATCTCAAAGCGCTTTACAGCCAATTAAGTACTTTTGGAGTGTAGTCACTGTTGCAATGTGGGAAACACGGCAGTCAATTTGCATACAGCGAGCTCCCACAAGCAGCAATGTGATAATGACCAGATAAACTGTTTTTGTTATGTTGATTGAGGGATAAATATTGGCCAGGACACCAGGGATAACTCCCCTACTCTTCTTCGAAATAGTGCCATGGGATCTTTTACATCCACCTGAGAGAGCAGACAGGGCCTCAGTTTAACGTCTCATCCGAAAGACGGCACCTCCGACAGTGCAGCACTCCCTCAGCACTGCACTGGAGTGTCAGCCTAGCTTTATGTGCTCAAATCCCTGGAGTGGGATTATGAACCCACAACCTTCTGACTCAGAAGTGAGAGGGCTACCAACTGAGCCACAGCTGACAGCACAACAGAGCAGCCGATCAGAGACACAGCAGGTGAGTCTTGCGGTGTAGACCAGTGTAGTCCAGTGCAGAAGCGTAGTCTTGATGTCCTGAGAAATACAGGAATTTGGAAGCCAAATTTTAGAAGAGATCCAGGAGCTCAATGAGAAAAGCAGAGAACGGACATGGTAGGGGGATGGGCAGTGGCGGTTTAAACTAGCAGTTAACTTGTAGTTAGGGCTAAAATGCACACACTATTAGAGCCAGGGGAACTTAAACAATGGAAGTGAGGAGACTGGGAGGGAAAGGAAAAAGGATGACAGCAGATTGCCAAGGATAGAGGAGCACAGTGAGGAGCCCCCTTGGGAGCTGCCAGCCTAGGAGCCATCTCGAAAACTCCATCTTGAAAACTCCACTGCCCAGTGCATGAATTTGAGCCAAGTTATAAAAAGCCAGTTCTGATGAAAGGTCATCGACCTGAAACGTTAACTCTGTTTCTCGCTCCATAGATGTTGCCTGACCTACTGAGTATTTCCAGCATATTCTGTTTTTATTATAAAAAGCCAGTATGTGTCCAGCTTGTGAGGCAAGGTTAAAATACTTCTAGGCTTGTTTGTAATCTCTTTTCACACCTGCACCATCGCAATACATGAAACCCAGCTGGAGCTGTTCACCCACCCAACCCTGTTCAGCAGCTTTCTGAAAGTACTTCAGTGCCAATTCATGATTCACTGGGACACCCTTTCCATAAAAATGAACCACTTGGCAACTCTGTCCAACTGGATTACCCATCTCTGCTGATTTCCTGAAGTAATGAAGAGCATGTTATTATTTTGGGGTACAACATTACTACCTTTTGCGTATATCTTTCCAAGGAATGCCACTGCATGAGAGTTTCCAGTAGCTGGTGCTTGGTTAAAGTACTTAAAGGCTCTCTGATCATTTTGTTCCACACCTCGTTATCCATGCAAATGCAATTGACCAAGTCCAACCTGTGCTTGGACATCTCCCTGTTCAGCCATGAATAGGTAGTATTGGATCAAGTCATCTTCCAGCATTCCAGTGCCAACACCAGAATGTTCTGCTTCATCAAGAAGACGAATTCTCTGAACCACCAGTTAAAAGTATATAATTGACAACATAATTTGCCATTAGTTTGTAATGCATTAGTGCAGATTTACAGCTCTGAGGGATTCCTATGCCAGCCCAATATCTATAACTCAAAATCATGTGTGACAACAAGTTTCCTCCAAACACTCCAAAGGTGCAAAATACCAAAGCCTCAGCTTGACTTGAATGGACTCCCACTCCAGACGCATAAAGGAATCCAGAGATCCCTGCTCTGCAAGTATTTCAAATAAATTCTTAGCTGCTCCAATGTTTAACTTCAGGCAATTACCCAACAGCATGGCAAAGCCCACCTTCTCCATGGCCTTGGCATTTCCCATGTCAGCTGCTTTCACAAGTATTTGATATCCTTCTTTTTCGCATTTCATTCCAATATGATGAAAATTCTCTCTGCCTCTTGTGCAAGTTTTCTTTGACTGGCTTCTTCTTCAGTTTCACAAAATCCCCACTTGTGGTCCCGGTTGTAGGTGTAGGTTATTGCACACCAGAATTGTTCATTGTCTCATCCATCAGTAGTACAACTCAAGTACTCTTGGTCCAGGAAGGGAAACACACAGGGCTCACCATCAGCAATGCCACCAAATGCTGTTGGATCTTTTTTTAACATCTTCCATATCATCAGTGGTTAGACTTTTTTCATCAGAAGTAGTACACTGGTGTTCTTCTTATCTTCCCAGAGATCTTCTGTGGAGTCCATGATCTGCCCAGCAACTAGATAGGCTCCAATTGGATGTTCTTCCTTTTGTTCACTCCGTTGATCTGTCTTTGACTCCAGTGATTCATCAATTTCTTGTACATTGGCGTTGGGTGAAACAGGAGAGTGAGGATGAGTGTACGTTAAGGTGTCTTCTCTAAACGTAGTGCATGTAGCTAAAATGACAATATTGAGTGTTAACAAGCAGGCGAGAATTCTCCTAGAAAACTTGAGTCACCCACAGTTAGCATACCAACAGCAGTTTCTAGGCTATTTTTGTTATGAAAATATTTTTACAACCAGAGCAAACGATAAACATGGTGAGTAAGCATTTTTCGGTCACCATGAGTAAAATACTGAAAAGTGCTGACATTGGCAGTGGCTTGGATTATCAAGTTATATGTTAAGATTTATAGAGATATTGTGAAATGGTTGAACCTCCTCCTTGCGCTTTCTTCCTCTATGTCACACCATTGCATAATTGTTACCTAAAGAATAGGTATATAAGTTGTAACAATTGAGAAATTACTCAACTAGTTTCAATTAGTTAAAAGGGAAGGTAATGGTGAATAGGATGAATGGGTGCAAAATAGCTCCTAAATTTATGACTAAGTTGGCCTGCAGTGTCTGTTAACCAACTATTTCCTGGATGTCAGCAACTTTTTGGAGGGGAGTGCGGGGTGATACATTTCCCCTCTCCAATTGTCTGCCGTCCTCTCCTGAAGGCACTGACTCATTCTAGAGTGAAAATCACAGGCACATGCCACCCATTGGTATCACCCAAAGGGCCATTCTTCAAGTGTAAGCCTCAACACTGGTGTTCAACCACATTCAATCCTGTCATCAGCTGATGTACACACACACAGACACACAGACACACACACACACAGGCACAGACACACAGATAGACACACAGACACAAACACACACATTTTACAGCAGAAATTAATGGGTAGCGAGCACGGATGCGAACCTTGGCCAATTTTTTTCCCTTCCCTAGCACAGGGGCACTGAGGTTATTGTAGTGCCCAACTCCTGTTTGGCTGAGATAGCTAACTTAGCACAGATGAGGACCCCAGCCTGCCGTTCTGGTTTGAATGGCTCCAATCTATTCTGAGCAGTGCTAAGTCATCAGTGATACCTTATCTGCAAAAAAAACCAAGTAATATCAATTTTAATGATTGAAAGTGCCAAGTTTTGAGTTTTGAATCGTTTCCAAGTTTAAGCACATGGGGTAGACATTTCTAATTGTTTTGCTTTGAAAGTCAATAGCTACTTGGCTTGAGATTTTCCATTGGAAGGCCTCCAAATATTCAAAGGACAGACAATCCAGTCAAAATAATAAATGAATATTGTATAATCCTTAAACGGAAATCATTCTGCTCCTCCATTATTCTGAAATATACAGAACCAGAAAAAATCAATGTGTGGATATTCAGAAAAGATTATTATGTATGAAGTAAGCATTAATACCATGAATTGAGGGTAATGCGTTTGATGTAGTGTATATGGACTTTAGCAAGGCTTTTGATAAGGTTCCACATGGCAGACTGGTCATGAAGTTAAAAGCCCATGGGATCCAGGGCAAAGTGTCAAGTTGGATTCAAAACTGGCTCGGAGACAGGAAACAGAGGGTAATGGTTGATGGGTGTTTTTGTGACTGGAAGGCTGTTTCCAGTGGGGTTCCGCAGGGCTCAGTACTAGGTCCCTTGCTTTTTGTGGTATATATCAATGATCTTGACTTGAATATAGGGGGTATAATTAAGAAGTTTGCAGATGATACTAAAATCGGCTGTGTGGTTGATACTGAAGAAGGAAGCTGTAGACTGCAGGAAGATATCAATAAATTGGTCAGGTGGGCAGAACAGTGGCAAATGGAATTCAATCTGGAGAAGTGTGAGGTAATGCATTTGGGGAGGGCTAACAAGGAAAGGGAATACACAATAAATGGTAGGACACTGAGTAGTGTAGAGGAACAAAGGGACCTTGGAGTGCACGTCCACAGACCCTTGTATTTTCAAATTATATATTTTCAAACTATACATGTGGAGCACAGACCACGTTAACAGTGAGAGAAATACTGTGGTTTGTTCTTGTAAAGAAGCTTTTAAAAATAGAAGCATGCCTTGAGCTGTATCTCTAGCCCTTCCTGGTGCTAACACTTCATTCAGTGGTTCTGTCTGTTCTGCTTACATTAACAGTATTGCACTTAACCCCCCACCATTGGCTCAAATTCTCATTCAATCACCATTGGCAGCACCACCCTCCCAACCTCCTTTATCCTCCCTGCTGCCTGCATTTCCCATTTTAACCCACCCACTGGCTGATAATCCCTTCCCCCCTCACCCCTCCACCGCCTCCCCTCACCACCCCCCCCCGCCCCACCTCCACCCCCGTTAACCCATACTGGCTGCAGTTTTCACTCAGAGGTTACCCCTATCCCACTTCATTTCCCATTTTACAGTAACCCCTCCAACAGTACTTCCCATTCACAACAACCACCTTCCCCGTCCCCCCACCCCCACGAGCTAGTATTCACCTTCCCCGATGGCGAGCTGTGCCATGCCTCAATAACTCTACCTCTGCTGAACTCAATTCCACTTCCTCAATATTACCCCTCCCCTCCCCCATCCCTTGCTGGCTTACTTTTCCAGTCTTTGCCCGATCCCCCCAACCAGGTAGAGACACAGTCCACTAAACAGCACCCTCTCACCTTCTCCCTCCCATTTTCCTTGCACTCCCCTCCCCTCTCCCCCCACTCCTTTCCCTATCCTCTCTGCTTTCCTATCCCCAATCCCTCCCTCCTCCTTCTCTCTTTCCCCCTTCCTCCCTCCTTCCCTCCTTCCACTCTCCTTTCCCTATTCTCTCCTGTTTCCTCCATTGCCCTCTCCTCTCCCACCTGCCTTCTTTCCCTCCCTGGGGATCCCCCCCCCTCCCCCCTCCCCCCCCCCTTACCCTCCCTCCTCCTTCTCCTTCTCCATCTTACAAGGTGAATTGAAGCATGAATTTTTGCATGTCCCAGCGGCCCACATTGACCATGCAAATTACCTCATTGCCACAATTTGGGATGGGGTTCACAGCCAAGTATGTGGGCGGATGGTGGTTCTTCAGCTATCAGATGAGCCCCTGTAGAATTTTCAGACCATACTGTTTGAATCTAGCAAAGCGGAAGTAAGTTATTGGGGGCAATTTTCCAAGTACACGCCAGCGCATGTTGTAAAATCTTTAGCACGCTGCCCACAATGTTATGTCCCTGTGGATTCCTTGTCCCGAGTCAGTATTCAGAAAGTTATGTCATTTCTAATGAATGATTGTTAGGCATCCTAAATAAATTAACTTCTGCAGAAAACTGGCCGTCTCATAGTTGTCAGTTCTCATAGGACCTGAATCCATACTGACAAAGGACTGGAGCACTAACAACAATTCTTCTGAAGTTAGAGCTGAGTTGCATTGTTTGAGATGGTTGGAATAAAGCTATTAACCTATAGTTCATTTGAGGAGTTCTGATGATACTTTAAACAACAAGAGATGGCACAGTTGTTTATCAACATCGGTAGAACATTGACTAGAGGCTTTAAGTTTCTGTCCTTGTTCTTTTATACAATAAATGGTTATGTAATGATGGACTGGCAATATTCCCGAGACTTCAATATTGTGACAGTTACTGTGTGATTATTTTGTCATTTGATTAGTAAAAAGGCATAATTCATGTTACTGATAAAAAAAAATTGTCATAAATTAGCAACGGCTGGACATTTCACAACAGGGAGAAAGAATCAACCAATGTGTCATTGCAGTCTTGTGCACCTCCAAGTAAATGATTGCAGAGCAATATAGCCAGAAGGCTGGGAGCGGATTAAACAGCTGCTCAGCCAGGGAGTGACGCATGACAGAGGAACCTAAAGGAGGGGAGAAAACATGAAGGAACACCGCAATGGGTAGGACACGATGTTGAAAATTCTGTAAAAGTTTTACCCCCCCCTTTTACATTATTTAGGGATGAGCAGAGAATGAAAACGAGAATTCAAACTGATATTAGCTGGGACAGTTCAAGTCAATCAAATACAGTCCCCACCACTTCTCTCAGAGGGTCGTGAATCTTTGGAATTCTTTATCCCAGAGAGCTGTGGAAGCAGAGTCATTGAATATATTCAAGGCTGAGATAGACAGATTTTTGAGCAACAGGGGAGTCAAGGATTATGGGGAACAGGCAGGAAAGTGGAGTTGAGGCCAAAATCAGATCAGCCATGATCTCGTTAAATGGCAGAGCAGGCTCGAGGGGCCGAATGGCCTGCTCCTGCTCCTATTTCTTATGTTCTTATGTTCACTTATCACAGATCTGAGGCCTCAGGGGGTGTCCGATCGCGGGGGCTGGGTGAGGCAGGGACGCTGGATCCAGGAGGTCAGTGTAAAGGCACTTACCTCCTGGATCCAGCAGTCCTCACCTCCCTTTAGCTGCCGGGTTCCCTGAGGCCAGGAAACCCGACCAACCAGAGTTAAATTTGTAATGCTGGATCGCCATGAGGCACGCCAGCCCCATTATAATATTAAAATGGGTAGCACGCCTCCTGGGAGCGGGTTGGCTACCCACCCCCCTGTCCCACCTCCGTTAAAACCAGAAGTGGATGGGTTGGAGGCGGGCTGGGGTCGGGATTCCGTTTTTTAAATCTTTAACCTCCCACCCGACCCCAACCCACACATATTTTGGGGTTAATATTCACCCCATGATACAACGGCACATTGTCTTGGGTCTACGATGCTATCAACACCCAAAACATCGGTGCTTTACACTATGGAGTGTGACCAATTGAGAGATAGGTGCACATATGCTGCCGGCTGCAGTCCTAAACTGTAAAAACACCATCGCATTTTACTAACTGAGGGTTTAGGAATATTTTAAGATCTCAAGGGTTGCTGGTAGACACAACACAATAAAGGAGACAAATTAGATGGATTGATCTCCTGGGGCCCTGTTTTTGAACTAGTGGACGTTAAGGCAGACCGTTTTACAGCACTAAGTGCATATGCTAACTACCCAGCCATTAATACTGCATATTCTGATGAACAGCACCTTAATTGATTGCCAATGCGCACCTTAATTTATTGCCAATGATAAATTAAAGCACCAAATCATTGTAAGCTATGATTGCATCTAAACAAGCAGGAAACACTTCACCTTTGTAAAAACATTTTTACATTTGGCATAGAGTCATATAGAGTTATACAGCACAGAAAGAGGCCCTTCAGCCCATCGTGTCCGCGCCGGCCATCAAGCCTTGTCTATTTTAATCCCATTTTCCAGCACTTGGTCCATAGCCTTGTATGCTATGGCGTTTCAAGTGCTCATCTAAATGCTTCTTGAATGTTGTGAGGGTTCCTGCCTCTACCACCCTTCCAGGCAGTGAGTTCCAGATTCCAACCACCCTCTGGGTGAAAAAGTTTTTCCTCAAATCCCCTCTAAACCTCCTGCCCCTTACCTTGAAACTATGCCCCCTGGTTACTGACCCCTCTACTAAGGGGAAAAGTTCCTTTCTATCTACCCTATCTATGCCCCTCATAATTTTGTACACCTCAATCAGGTCCCCCCTCAGCCTTCTCTGCTCTAAGGAAAACAACCCCAGCCTGTCCAGTCTCTCTTCATAGCTGAAGCGCTGCAGCCCAGGTAACATCCTGGTGAATCTCCTCTGCACCCTCTCCAATGCAATCACATCCTTCCTATAGTGTGGCGACCAGAACTGCACACAGTATTCCAGCTGTGGCCTAACTAGCGTTTTGTACAGCTCCATCATAACCTCCCTGCTCTTATATTCTATGCCTCGGCTAATGAAGGCAAGTATCTCATATGCCTTTTTAACTACCTTATCTACCTGTCCTGCTGTCTTCAGGGATCTATGTACATGCACGCCAAGGTCCCTCTGATCCTCTGTCCTTCCTAGGGTCCTACCATTCATTGTGTATTCCCTTGCCTTGTTAGTCCTCCCAAAATGCATCACCTCACACTTTTCAGGGTTAAATTCCATTTGCCACTGTTCTGCCCATCTGACCAACCCGTCTATATCGTCCTGTAGCCTGAGGCTTCCCTCCTCGCTATTTACCACCCCACCAATTTTCGTGTCATCTGCAAACTTACTGATCATACCTCCTACATTCATATCTAAATCATTAATGTACACTACAAACAGCAAAGGACCCAGCACCGATCCCTGCGGTACACCACTGGACACAGGCTTCCAGTCACAAAAACAACCTTCAACCATCACCCTCTGCCTCCTGCCACTAAGCCAATTTTGGATCCAATGTGCCAAGTTGCCCTGGATCCCATGGGCTTTTACCTTCTTGACCAGTCTCCCATGCGGGACTTTGTCAAAAGCCTTACTGAAGTCCATGTAGACCACATCAACTGCACTACCCTCATCCACACACCTAGTCACCCCCTCTCAAAATTCAATCAAATTGGTCAGACATGATCTCCCCCTGACAAAGCCATGCTGACTATCCTTGATTAATCCTTGCCTCTCCAAGTGGAGACTAATTCTGTCCCTCAGAATTTTTTCAAATAATTTCCCTACCACTGATGTTAGGCTCACTGGCCTGTAATTCCCTGGTTTATCCCTACTACCCTTCTTGAATAATGGTATTACGTTAGCTGTTCTCCAGTCCTCTGGCACCTCCCCTGTGGCCAGAGAGGTTCTGAAAATTTGTGTCAGAGCCGCTGCAATCTCCTCCCTTGCCTCACACAGCAGCCTGGGATACATAGTTGGGATCACGGGAGACCGATATCTGTGGGCCATCCCTTCATGTTTACATAGCTAAAAAGCAACTCCATACCTCCATATCTTAGCAGCAAAATCGAAGACCCATGATGACATATCATATGCAAAAGTGCCTGAAGTTACCACGCAGGAACTTGGCTGCAGAGCCGATTAGAAGCCTTGAAAAAAGCAGTACGGCCATATTCATGCAACATGAGTAGCTTTGACTGGGGAAGAGGCTGTGGCCAGGAGGTCTGGAAGAGGCATCAATTCCTGAAACCTGCAAAGGAGAGAGTTCAGTGAGGGGGATGCACATAAGTTAATACAATCTCAACAAATCAAAGCATGGAATTATGGAAAAGGTTCGCTGGTTTATAAGCTACAAAGAAGATTCTGTTCAATCATCAAGCTGGAGAGAACAGCAGCAACAGCTGAAAGCAGTCTTCAAGGCTGGGACCTGGTACTAAGGTTCATCTTGGAATGTACAATCTGTAGTATTTCCAGTTTCTATTTCAATACCTCTCTCATTTCAATATCTGACAAAACAGGAACATCAAACAGTACAAATGTATTGTCAGATATTGGAACAACTTCTAGCTTTATCCGTTTCTGATGCATTAAAATAAGATGCTGTGTCACTTGTGCCTATTTAGGGTTCATTGCTCATCTACCTTGTTGGGTTTTAACTGTTGATCTTGACACAGACTTGCACCAGGTGAAAGAACTAACACTTTTGACGTGACAGCCCTATTTGGCTTGTTTTCTTAATGATACACTTCTAAAATGGTGTAGAATTGTTGTTGTCTCTCCAATTGCTGTTCAAATAAACCTGCGATTCAATTCGAAGAATGAATCAACCACATTTGGAATGCCTGACGATGCAGCATTCTAGCTAATGCTTGCTACATCACCACCAGGTGACAGGAATTAGCCAATGAGAAAACAACAATTTAAAGCAGCTATTGGTTCCATCGCTACGAGCAGAATGATTCTAGTCAGTGAGGAGAACCTCCCCCACACCCCAACCCCCTCCCCCCGCCTCCCCCCCCCACCAAGTCATCAGCTGTCAATTGACACAATTTAGTAATTGCATCCTTGGAATGTTTCAACTTCTTAAGACCTTGCTAATCTGTCACTCCCAAGTATGATATTTAACCCTGTAGATCCTCTCCCTCAGAAAAGGCCTGAGGCCCCTCATCTCCAATTTGCCCTGTTTCTCAACTGAAAGGATGATGACAGCTACAACAGCAGCAAAATCCATGTTGTTGTGTTCTTGCTGTGTGTGATGATAAATTCATCTCCTTAGCATCAGCTTTGAGCTGGAATTATAAGTGATATGTGCCCTTAAGTGATCAAAAAATGTAATGGTTCCAAAATTGTGGAATCCAAGGATGACATTGAGCGGACAAGTCATCAAGGGGGAGTGCAATTTAGCATGGAGCCTGAATCTGCCAGATTTCTGCCCCATGTATAAAGTGGTCCAAATTCTAGTGAGTAAAGGAATGGGCAAGTCTTCCACCTGCCACCCTACATCCTAGGATTGCTTTGGGGGCGTATCTGGAGGAGTTCGCGGGTTACCCCAGAATTCTGTCAATTGCCCCCTCTGTAGAGAGTGGGAGTGAGTTCCACAATGAGCCTTCCAAAGGTCCCAAAATATTTCCTGGCATAGGTAATTGATCCCAGAAAAAATAATGGGGCACTTTCTCTTCGGCCCTTTAAAAGCCTTATATTCCACTCCAATTTTCTGGGGCATCAGCAAGGCAGCTGCCTCTGTTTCACCTGTACAGGGGTATGCCTCCTATCAAACGTTTACATGACCCTGTCCCCTTGATTTGGAATGGGCTCCACGTCCTTGGTTGCAGCCAGACAGAAACCCTGCTTTGCTGCACTTTTGCTGGACAAAGGAATTTTGAGACCAATGTGTCCTGCTTTGATTGGATCTATTCAGCTAATAAGTTTCACAAGTGTTTTTACAACAGGTTTGCAAATCTGTTTCCCAAACTGTAAACTCATGGGGGTGAATATCCTCGGGGCTACTCCAACTGTGCACTACCGTAACTTTGGCTGAAAATCAGCGGAAACCCTGTTTACATGCGTAAACGGGTTTTAACCAAACATCCGCCGCAGTTATGGTGGCGCAATGGGTGAAGCCCCAAAGAAACTTTCCCCCATGGTGGAAAGTGGTAACTCCTTCCAGAATGGAGAATTGATTTGATTTAATGTGTGTAACACGGCTGCTTTCAGATTCCATTCGTTGGAAGCACTATCAGCAACGAGAAAGTCACCCCAATTGATTTGTAGCTTTTTTTAGGCTCATTATGATTTTATAATTGGAATTTATTTTTACAACAATTGCTCTTGGGGCTTTTCTAATGGCCCAGTGAGTTGATTCACTGGATAGAGTGGTACAGAGTCATGTAAACTGAGAAGGTCCTAGATTCAATTCCTAGTCTCTGCTGAGCACACTGATCTCAGTCGTGGCGGCAGTGGGGGCGCTGCAAAATAATTCAGCTCCCACAGGTTTTGAAGGGGAACAATCATGAAGTACTCAACTTTAATCATATTAATAGCTTTGAGTTGCAAAAACAACCATTTATTGGGCATAGTCATTCAAGAGTCAGCCATGGCTCAGTGGTAGCTCCACTGAGTCAGAAGGTTATATGTTCAAGTCCCACTCCAGAGACTTGGGCACTAAATCTAATCTGACACTCCAGTGTAGTACTGAGGGATACTGCACTGTTGGAGGTGTTGTGTTTCGGAAGAGCCGTTAAACCACAGCCCCGCCTTCCCTCTTAGGTGGACATAAAAGATACCATGGCACTATTTGAAGAAGAATAGGGTAGTTCTCCCTGGTATCCTGGCAAATATTTATCTTTCAACCAACATCTCTAAAACATTATCTGGTCATTATCTCATTGCTGTTTGCGAGAGTTTGCTGTGCTCAAATTGGCTGCCATGTTTCCTACATTAAAACAGTGACTACACTTCAAAATACTTAATTGGGGGGATGGGTGTAAAGCGCTTTGGGATGCCTTGAGGTCGTAAAAGGCGCTATACAAATGCAAGTTCTTTCTTTCTTTAACATCATGGCCTGGAGTTTCCGCTAGGATACAGTGGTTTTTTCAGCGCAATTCACCCAGAACCAGACAAACCAGCACAAAAGATTGAGGAATTTCAAGCGCAAATTATGTCAGTGCAGATCAAGTTTCCGCGATCTTCTACGATAGTTTAAAAAACATCGTGCTAGAAGCCGGCCTGCTTACAAAACTGGACACGACCCCCAGATCGAATTAATTACCATTGCGAGTTTCCGCTAATTGTGCCCGCTTGCGGGCCTTTGAGAAGGCTCTTAAAATTAAGCTTTTTTTTAGGTGCAAAGATGAAATAGGCATGTTTTTTAAAAAAAATTTAATTTACTAAGAAACTCATTACTGTACACCAATGTAACTAGCAAATGGTTCGGTATAGCTGTATAAAGCCATTTTCAATTATTTAAAATCGGGTTACTCAAAGGTGGTGGACTATACACTCTGATTAAAAATGTTTAGTTCTTGTGATAAATCCATTTTTAGCTGTATTAATGAAACTGCTCCAGGTTACCACTCTTAAATATATCAAGAAATTTTTTTTCATGCAAATTTTTTTTTTAAGATTACGTCCTAAAACATTTCCCGATTGTGCTGGTTCATGGAAGACTTTACGTTTGGTGATATGCAAGTGAGTTTGAGCGGAAACTTGAGCAAAAAAAACCTCAGTAAAACTAGCGCAATTTTGAGTGCACTTTGCACCTGGATCGCTGATTGCACCCAAAGCGGAAACTCTTGGCCATATATTTTAACTACTCTAACCATACTCTGGCACATGCATGTTAACACATACAAGGTACATGAAAGATCACAAGAGTTGACAGATTTGGAAAAATGATTTGTCCTACAGTCTGGCAGTGGAAGAGAGCTCTCAGCGAGCTAATTCAAAGGACAGACATTCATTTCCTTTGTTATCAGTGCATGTCAATGCACCATGTGATATAGCACTACACTAGTCAATAGTGAACTGCAGGGGTATTTTTTCCGACTGTGTACTCCCACTGGCAGTGTATATCAAAATACATGTGCATGGTGTAGACAAGTTACAGATATGCACTCCTGACAGGCAAGGCACCCCGCCAGAACCATGAAGCTGCAAAATTGGCTCTTGTGTCACTACTACTATTACATGATCCTCACTGCTGAGGATAAAGTAATAAATGAGTGACTACTTCATCCAGATTCATGTCTAATTGTTCCTACAGTGTGAAACATGTTGTGGGGAGTATTGATTTCCACTTAAACAGTGTTATTTGTAAAAGGGACCAAAATAAGTAAATGGCTTCTAGCGGCTCAGTAAAAATATAAATAATATATAAGGTGTGTTACAGAATGAAAGCTATTTAAGAACTAGTTAATGAAATCGGTTACTAATCTGTTCCACAGTCCCCTAAATATACTCAAAACTTTATTTTCTTTCAAAACATGTGAGCCTGAGATTTCCTTGAGGGTTCTCTCAATCATCCACCGTAACTTCGGTTGAATATTGCAGAAAGGGCCGTTTACGCCACTTCTTCGAGGTTTCTGACAAAGTTACGGCAGACAAGCAGGAAATTCAACCCCATTATTTTTATTTTTAATTAGTGCCTTTACTTTTTTAAGGTGGATGCATTGCCTGGGATCTCTGGCTGAAGCTGGAAGGGAGCAGAGTTTGAGGGTGAAGTGGATATGGAGCAAAGTTACTTGGGGTAGGCCTACGAGTTAGGGCACAGGTGGGTCTGGGAGTAGAATCCAGACAGATGTAGGGATGGTGCGGTATGAGGTGTCTATTACTTAAATTGAGTCAGATGTCTCTACATCTTACACTGTAAATGGAGTTGAAGATTTGTGCTGGTATTCTCTTTGCCATTTTATTCCTCATGGGGAATGAGGAAATGGCAGCAAAATTAAATAAATACTTTGGGCTGGATTTTGATACTGGGGCGGGTTGGGGTTGTGTCATCCGCATTTCGTGTTATCCACCCGACTGCAATTGGATGTGGGAGATTGATGCAATTTTCACCTAATTGGGCAATTGAGTTCCAGCATGTGGGAACCCATGAACCAATTAGTGGTTTGAGTCTGAAAGTCGCCTCTGATGATGTCATCATTGTTGCTACATTGCAGGTCAGAAACTGCCTGGCAACAGCTCTAAGGGGGGGTGGGGGGAGAGAGAGAGAGAGAGAGAGACAGAGAGAGACAGAGACAGAGACAGACAGAGAGAGAGAGAGAGAGAGAGAGAGAATTTTTTTTTCATCCAGGTCCTCTCACAGAAAAGGACAGGCAGGGCTGGATTTTCAATGACCCGTGGAGTCGGGTTTGGAGGCAGGGGGGGGTTAAAGTTGCAGATTCGGGGGTCCCGACCCCATCCCGCCTCCAACCCGCCTCCATGCCAGTTTCTCTGGCGGCGGGTACCCGACCTGTTCTGAGACCCGACTCCCCGAGGTTGTTAACAGGCAGTTTTTTGCATAATCCCTATTTTAAAAAGAAAAGTGTGGGCTTCCCGACAGGTGGCAACCACGCCAAGTTATCGGGGCGGGCCGTGGGTCTGCAGGGGTTGGAGGGGTCGATATGTCCGGTGGGCAGGTGAGTGATGGGTGCATGTGTGCAGAGGTAAGTGTGTAAGGTAAGTGCTAAGTGTTGGAAAAAGTTTTACTTACCTTAACTTCCTCCTGCAGGTGTCAGCCCTTCAGTTCTCGGGAGTTAGAAATCTCACCGGCACAGAAAGCAGGAAAGCCGTGGTTCTGTCAAAAACTGCAGCCTTCTGTTTTCTGTGCTGGAATGATTTCTAACTCAGCCTGAGAGGAAGGACTGAAGTTAGAAATCATATTGTGAGTGTTTGACAGCTTCACAGAGCTGTCAAATGCTGATATTTCATCTGTCAAAAGCTCTTGACAGATGAAATGTCAGTCTGTGACGTCACCTGTTGCCGGGTGGCCCTTAATTGGCCTGCTGAGCCCACTGGGTGGGCTCAACAAGGTCAATCAAGGGAAAATACAGTGGGTTGGCCACATCTCGATGGAGGCGGGTTCACAAGCCAGAATGTGTGATTCCCGACCCCAACCCGACCCCAGATTCAAAATCCAGCCCGCAGTCTCTGAAGACCTTCAATGCAGCAGCATCAAAGGCGACTTTCAGACCTAATACTACTACTACCTTCATCACATCTCCGTTGTAATAGTGCACCTGCAGCTGATAGTCAGCTATCCAAATGTGCTCCCACCAGGTTTCACAATCGTGGTTCAGAACAGGCGTGCTTCACGTAGATCAAGGGTTAAAATCACAAAGGCCTTTCAAAATAGTATTATAGAGCCAATTTAGTGCTTGTTAAGGGCCTTAACAGCCTATCCCGCCTCTTAAAGGCGGGACGGAGCCGGGACCATCAGACACGATTTAATGAAAATTGCGTGGAGGCAGGATGGAGGCGGACTTGTGCCCGCCCACCAGTTTTTGCGATTTTAACCCCCCACACGCCTCCAAACCCACCTCCACGGGTCAATGAAAATCTAGCCCATAGTTTCTGTCTTCACGAAGGAAGACACAAAAAACCTCCCAGAAATACAAGAAAACCAAGGGTGTGGCGAGAATGAGGAACTTAAAGAAATTATTATTAGTAAAAAAACAGTACTAGCAAAATTAATGGGACTAAAAGTCGATAAATCCCAAGGACCGGATGACCTACATCCTAGGGTTTTGAAAGAGGTGCCATTGGGATAGTGGATGCATTGGTTGTCATCTTCCAAAATTCTATAGATTCTGGAACAGTTCCTGCAGATTGGAGGATAGCAAATGTAACACCGCTATTTAAGAAAGGAGGGAGAGAGAAAACGGGGAACTACAGACCTGTTAGCCTCACATCAGTAGTTGGGAAAATGCTGGAATCTATTATAAAGGATGCAATAACTGGGCACTTAGAAACTAATAGTAAGATTGGGCAGAGTCAACATGGATTTATGAAAGGGAAATCCTGTTTAACAAACCTATTAGAGTTCTTTGAGGATGCAACTAGTGGAGTAGACAAAGGGGAACCAGTAGATGTGGTGTATTTGGATTTTCAGAAGGCCTTCGATAAGGTCCCACACAAGAGGTTGGTGAACAAAATTAGGGCACATGGAATTAGGGATAATATACTAGCATGGATTGAGAATTGGTTAACAGACAGAAAACAAAGAGTAGGGATAAACGGGTCTTTTTCAGGATGACAGGCTGTGACTAGTGGGGTACCGCAAGGATCGGTGCTTGGGCCCCAGCTATTCACAATCTATATCAATGATTTGGATGAGGGGACTAAATGTAACATTTCCAAATTTGCTGATGATACAAAGCTAGGTGGCAGTGTCAGTTGTGAAGAGGATGTGAAGAGGCTTCAAGGGGATCTCGACAGGCTCAGTGAGTGGGTGAGAACATGGCAGATGGACTATAATGTGGATAAATGTGAAGTTATCCACTTTGGTAGAAAAAACAGAAAGGCAGAGTATTTCCTAGATGGTGTAAGATTGGGGAATGCAGATGCTCAAAGGGACCTGGGTGTCCTTGTATATGAGTCACTGAAAGTGAATGTGCAGGTGCAGCAAGCCATTAGGAAGGCAAATGGTATGCTGGCCTTCATTACAAGAGGATTTGAGTACTGGAGTAAAGAAGTCTTACTCCAATTATATCGGGCCTTGGTGAGACCACACCTGGAGTACTGTGTACAATTTTGGTCACCTTACCTAAGGAAGGACATACTTGCCATAGAAGGAGTGCAATGTAGGTTCACGAGATTGATTCCTGGGATGGCGGGACTGTCATATGAGAAGAGATTGAGTAAACTAGGCCTGTATTCTCTTGAATTCAGAAGAATGAGAGGGGATCTCATTGAAGCATACAAAATTATTACAGGGCTTGATAGGGTGGATGCTGGGAGATTGTTTCCCTTGGCTGGGGAGTCGAGAACCAGGGGCCACAGCCTCAGGATAAAGGGTAGGCCATTCAGGACTGAGATGAGAAGAAATTTCTTCGCACAGAGGGTGGTGAATCTTTGGAATTCTCTACCCCAGAGGGCTGTGGAGGCTCAGTCATTGGGTATATTCAAAACAGAAGTCGATAGATTTCTGACTAGTAAGGGCATCAAGGGATATGGCGATAGGGCCGGTGAATGGAGTTGAGGCAGAAGATCAGCCATGATCTCATTGAATGGCGGAGCAGGCTCGAAGGGCCGAATGGCCTACTCCCGCTCCTATTTCTTATGTTCTTATGTTCTGCCTCTGCTTCTTTCTTTTGTCATTTTGAAAATTTCTAGTCAGTCCCCTTTAAGAGCCCCGGTACCGGATATTCCACCCTTGAAGCTTGTGTTTTCCTAGCAGGTCATGTGCTGTGTGCCCGGAGCACTGAAAATTTACTTAAATGAGCCGACCTCACTTTATATGTCAAGGTCAGCTCAGTGAGCAGCAGCCATAAAGTAGCGGCCTCAGCACCAAGATCACATTATCAGCCCCTGGGTGCGAAAAGTGCAAAATGATCTCCTTTCCCTGCACTTAGATTGCTCGCATCGATGCACAGAAAATTCATCTATTTGTACAAAAACAAATATAGAGAGGTGGGCCTCGAATTTCCTTGGGGCCTGGCGCATGGTTCCGGCGTGAAAGAGGCAGAAGAGGACCGTCGAAGGCGGGTCCCAAAAACGCAGGGCCTCCACCCTGAATACATCAATCTGAGAATTCCCACTGGGGTAAGGGTGGGCTGAAGTTCTGTTCCCACTTCCTTTGCCCTGAGAGATCTGGATGTCGGTAAGGCAGCAGTGCCCATGTCAATACAACAATGTAAGTTGGGCACACGGTTCCAAACGATTCAATATTGTAAATATAAAAAGATTTTTTGGGGGGGAAAAAACAGCTTTTGGACTTTGGTGTTTCTTATATGAACTCTTCCTATGTTAATATTTTAGGCAAATGTATGGCAATAAGAAAAAATTGATAGCTGCTGTATTAAAAATAAAGCTTTGTTCTCTTTTCAGTTGTTGAATAGTTTATATTAAAATAATCGTTGCCTCGTGTTTCCTAACATCAAAAAAAGATATTAACTGAGAATAATGAATAATATTGAGATGGTATCACAAATATTAGTCTGCACTTTAGAACATTACCTACTATACCGTCTACTGAGGTTTTACTGGCGTGTAACAAACAGGACAGCCTGATTTTAATTTAAAACAGATGTTGGCGATGCAATAAATCTCTCAGAGTTTGCAAATGATTCCTGCATTCTGTAAATCCACAAATAGGAGCATAAGCATGTGATTCGATCTAGAATAATCAACTCGATAGCAGAGCAGTAATTCATTACCAGCCCCTTGGTGGCTGTGTGGTTTAACTCTCCACTTTACTAATTGTTGCAGCTTTGAAACACACCCAGGCACAGCAGTAAATTATACTATTTAGTGCCCCACAGTTTGAAAGTTGCTGTTAACTAAATGCACCTAACATATTTCATGTTATGCCATTATATTTGAAAATCTCGGAGTTGTTTGTGGTATCAATGGCATAAATTATGAATGTGTAAAACTTCATATTAAAAGGTAAACAAACAATTAACTGCAAACCAGTTAAACAGTATTAGCTTGTCAGAGGCATGGTGGGGCCAATTAAGGACCAAAATGGAGATCTATTGGTGGAGGCAGAAGGCATAGCTGAGGTACTAAATGAGTACTTTGCATCAGTGTTTACCAAGGAAGAGGACTTTGTCAAAGCTATGGTAAATGAGGAGGTTGCCGGGAAACTGGATGAGATAAAAATATATAAAGATATGATACTAGAAAAGCTGTCAATACTTAAAGTGCATAAGTCACCCAGTCTGGATGCGATGCATCCTAGGTTGCTAAGGGAAGCAAGGGTGGAAATTGCAGAGGTGCTGGCCACAATCTTCCAATCCTCCTTAGATACAGGGGTGGTGCCAAATGACTGGAGGATTGCAAATGTTACACCCTTGTTCAAAAAAGGAGAGAAGGATAAACCTGGTAATTACAGGCCAGTCAGTTTAATGTCGGTGGTGGGGAAGCTTTTAGAAACATTAATCCGAGAGAAAATTAACAGCCACTTGGACAAGCATGGACTGATAAAGGAGAGCCAGCATGGATTTGTTAAGGGAAAATCGTGTTTGACTAACTTGATTGAGTTTTTTTGATGAGGCAATGGAAAGGGTTGATGAGGGCAGTGAAGTTGATGTTGTGTATATGGATTTTCAAATAGCATTTGATAAAGTACCACAGATTAGGTTTGATAGCCCAATTGAAGCCATGGGATAAAAGGGGCAGTAGCAGCATGGATACAAAATTGGCTAAGGGATACAAAAAATAGAGTTGTGGTGAATGGCTGTTTTTCAGACTGGAGCGAGGTATATAGTGGTGTTCCCCAAGGTTCAGCTCTAGGACCACTGCTGTTTTTGATATACATTAATGACTTGGACTTGGGGTACAAGGCACAAGGCACAATTTTGAAATTTGCAGTTGACACAAAACTTGAAAGTGTAATAAATGGTGAGGAAGATAGTAATAGACTTCAAGAGGACATCGACAGGCTGGTGGAATGGGTGGGCATATGGCAGATGAAATTCAATGCAGAAAAGTGTGAGGTGATACATTTTGGTAGGAAGAATGAGGAGAGACAATACAAGCTAAATGGTGCAAGAAGAGAGGGACCTGGGGCTGTTTGTGCACAAATCTTTGAAGGTGGCAGGACAGGTTAGCAAAGCAGTTAATAAAGCATATGGGATCATAGGCTTTATAAATAGAGGCATAGGGCTGGATTTTGTCTTGGGGTCATGTTACCCGCATTTCGTGTTGCCCCCCCGACTCCAGATTAATGTGGATGAATGATGCAATTTTCACTTAATTGGGCAATTGAGTTCCAGCATGTGGGAACCCATGAACTAATTAGTGGTTTCAGTCTGAAAGTCGCCTCTGATGATGTCATCATTGCAAGTCAGAGACTGCCTGCCTGGCTTTTGCTGAGAGAGAGAGAGAGAGAGAGAGAGAAAAAGAAAAAAAGAGAGAAAAAGAACGAAAAGAATTTTTTTTCCATCCAGGTCCTCTCACAGCAAGGCCAGGCAGTCTCTGAAGACATTCAATGCAGCATCAGAGGCAACTTTCAGACCTAATACTACTACTACTACCTTCATCACATCTCCGTTGTAATAGTGGACCTGCAGCTGATAGTCAGCTATCCACTTGTGCTCCCGCCAGGTTTCACTGGAGTGTTTCACATCAGGCGTACCTCACGTCAGAAAAGGGTTAAACTAGCTAAAACGTTTCAAAATGGCATTACAGAGCCAATTTAGGGCTTGTTAAGGCCTTTAATAGCCTCTCCCGCCTCTTGGAGTCGGGAACCCCGCGACCAATTTTGTCAAAATTGCGTGGAGGCGGGATGGGGTCGGGACCCCCGAATCTGCAACTTTAACCCCCCACACGCCTCCAAACCTGACTCCACGGGTCATTGAAAATCCAGCCCATTGAGTACAAAAGCCAGGAAGTTATGCTAACCCTATATAAAACACTTGTTCAGCCCCAGCTGGAGTATTGTGTCCGACTCTGGACACCATGCTTTAGGAAGGACTTGAAGGCCTTGGAGAGGGTACAGAAGAGATTTACTAGAATGGTTCCAGGGATGAGGGAATACAGTTACGTAGATAGACTAGAGAAGCTGGGGTTGTTCTTCTTAGAGCAGAGAAGGCTAAGAGGAGATTTGATAGAGGTGTTTAAAATCATGAAGGATTTAGATAGAATAAATAAAGAGAAACTGTTTCCAATGGCTGAAGGGTCAATAACCAGAGGGCACAGATTTAAGGTGATTGACAAAAGAACCAGAGGTGACATGAGGAAAAACTTTTTTATGCAAGGAGTGGTTAGGATTTGGAAGGCACTGCCTGGTAGGGTGGTGGATACAGATTAAATAGTAGCCTTCAAAAGGGAATTGGATAAATACTTGAAGGAGAAAAGATTGCAGGGATATGGGGAAAGAGCGGGGGAGTGGAGCTAACTGGATTGCTCTTCGAAAGAGCCGGCGCAGACTCGATGGGCCGAATGGCCTCCTTCTGTGCTGTACTATTCTATGATTCTATGAACCAATTTTTCCACTTTAGAACAAAATTACTACTCAAGGTCATATTTGTTCTCTTCTCTATTATCCCTTTTTCTCACTGTTTTGCTTACAAATGGCAGGGACATGAGTGTTACAACTCTTGTGTAGATGGAGCTGATTGCCTCTTTTGAGTTGCTTTTGATGCATCTTTCGGATGCAACAGACTCAACTGAAATTTATTTTCAGTCCAGAATATGTCTAATCCAAGCTGTGTAACAATAGCACTTGTAATGCTATTTACACACATGAGGGGCAGGTTTCTTGGTAAACTGAGGCCCTTCTGCCTCCCATTCAATCTTTTTTTCTCTCTCAAATCCTACAGATGAGACAAAATGCCAATTTTTCACTGGCAATGTCCCTATAGTGAAAATCATCTTCACAGTAACTGTAATGATATAATTAAAAGTGTTCCAAGCATTTTGAGTGAGTCTGTCCATGCTCCTCACTATTCCATAAAATTGTCCGATAATAAGACTATGGCTTATGAGCTTCCCCCATGGCCTAGTGAGCTAAGTCACTGCCAGTGTAATATTAAACCATATAGACCATCGAGGTCTCAGGTTCAGTTTTCAGTCTGTGCTGATTTAGCTAATTTCAGACAGAGAAACAGTCCCCTGGGCTAGAGAGGGAAAAGTCAGATAGAGGTCCTGCTTTTGATTGCTATCCAGTGACTCCTATTGGAAAGTGCATGTGTGTGCACATTGGGTTCAAATTTAATTTCCTCCTTGATCAAAAGCCTACCGTGAAGAATGGCACGAAGGTGAGGTAGTGGAGGGCTGCGAGAACCCATGGAACCATACCACAGCAGGAGTCAGCATCTTCAGGAGAGAAGGGGAGAGAATTAGAAACTACACTTCACTAACGTGGTTAGCTGTTTCTGAGGTTTACTTGTGTGTGAACAATCAACAGTATATATATTATACAAAAATAACATAATTACTTTTCATATAAATGGAGCCTATTTAAACATCCTTATTAATGAAACTGATAATCAGTTTTGATCTCTTCCGGTGATGTACTATTATATTGCCAAATGCTCAACTGTTCTGCTTATTGTCACTTACAGACTGAGAATTTCCTTCTGGGTGAAGTTTACATTGGGTTTTTAATATACCGCCCTCCTTTTTCGAATAGCCTGCTGAAATTCACTGTTCAAGTTTACATGTTAACAATGGTCAGTAAGGGACAGATCTCCATCAGGCTGTATCCCAATGAAAAGTCATAAAATGTTACAAATCATTGATATTTGGATAAATAATGTTATTAAAATATGCAACTTTGGCCTCTGCGATAGTTCAGTAGCTAAAAGCGTCATCAGGGATGGTCTGAGGCAAACAGACCAGGAAGATCTCTGGTTCAACCTTTTGTCAGTACTGAGTTAGCTAATCTCAGACTGGCCAGTCGTGAGGACATCATTGTGGCCTCAGTTTCTCCAAACTAGGGAGGGGGAAAGAAACAGCCATCAGTCCCACTCCTGATTGCTATCTAATGATCCTTGCTGAAAAGTGTGCATGCGTGGATGTCAGGTTAGAACAGGGCTGAATTCAGCTGAGATGGCCCCTCCCCCAACAGTTGAGTGGTCAGCTGACACTCAGGCCCAGATTTTTGTCTCTCCAACATCCAGACTTGGGATAACAGATGGCAGGTAACATTCATGCCACATAAGGCCAGGCAATCATTATTTCCAACAAGACTCAGTCACCTCACCTTGATCCTCAACAGTGACACCATTGTCAAGTCCTCCACCATCAACATCCTAGGAGTCACCTTTGACAAGGACTTTAACTGGACCAGCAATGTCAACACCATGGTTATAAAAGCAGGGCAGAGTCTGGGTAGTCTACAGAATGGCTCACTTCCTCGCCATTCAAAGCCTCTCCACCATCTACAAGGCTCAGGTCAGGAGTGTGATGGAATACTTACCCCTTAGCTGGATGAGTGCATCTTTAACAAATCTCAAGAAAATTGATACCATCCAGAACAAACCAATTTAATTAATTAGTACTCTTGCCACTGAACTCAATATTCACCCCTTCACAACAGGCACACTGTGACTGCATCATGTACTATCTGTAGGATGCACCACAGAAACATGCCAAGCTTACTTCTACAGCACATCCCCGCCACATGACCTCTACCACGGAGAAGTTCAAGAACAGCTACACCATGGGAATACCATCACCTACAAGTTCCCTCCAACTCATCCATGATCCTGCTGTTCCTTCACTGCTACCATGTCAAAATGCTGAAATTCCTTACCCAACACCATTGTGGGAGTGGTATCACCACAAAGCCTTCAGTGCTTCAAGAAGAAGATCCATCACCACCTTTTCAGGGCAGCTAGAAATGGGCAATAAATGTGGCCTTGCTAGTGTCGCCCACATCCAGGGAACAAATTAAAAAGAACAGATATTGCTTCAGTCAGATTGAGGAATAGCATGATCACTATATCACTTGAAAAGAGATCAAAGAAAATAATTAAAATATGTACAAGGGAACCAGAGTATTCAGCTTATCGACACTTATTTACCATTATGACAAGTATGGAAGATTGCAACAGGACAGAATTTGTCAGTTGAAACAGAATTATTAATTTGAAAAATCTTCTCCTTATTGCTTGAGGAACTAAAACAAAATGTAACTGCCTCAAAACTCTTATAGAATCAATTTGTCAGACAGTCTATAATAATGTCTGGTTTTAACCATTAATCTGTTACAAAAGCCTGAACTGACCCATTTAGCAAACTAAACATAGTTTATATTTATTTTTACCATTATAGCCTGCACTACTCAAAAGACACAAAACAGCACCTTCTGGTCTTTAGAACTGCACCACTATTTTAAGGTGTGTTTCTGTTGTACTTTGGCAGTACCCACATGTGTGTATTTCTTTTTAGCCGTGCTCACACCAAAACATTTCCTAAACTACAGCCATTCCAGCCTCAGGGCCTGTACATCAGCCAAGGTTTGAGCGATTGTCACGTTTACTTCTGTTTTTCCAGGTGGTTTTGTTGTTCTTTATTTCTATTCTTGAGGCACAAAATTCCCTCTTTTAATGGAAACAGATGTCTTTTCGATGCAGAGGTCTCATTGCTTTTCAGTGAAATGTATTTTTGTACCTACTGATGCTGGTGGTAAGACTATAGTAGCTTGGGTTTATTGGCCATTGCTTCATGAATACAGCAATGATGCAACACAGTACTGAGCCTTTTTTGGGCTACTGTTCGGCTACCTTCCCATAGCGACCCACTCTAAAGTAATTTTTGTATTTAAATGGATCAAATTGTTCTCTCCAGATCTATTTGGATTTTACATGTCCAGTAATTCATTTGGATTTCAGACTTCATTTCCTTACTGTTTCAGGTAAAAGAGCTTTAGGTTATTTGAGCACAGGTGTTGCTGCTTTGAAAAAAAATGAAGGTGCTCCACGGAAATCTGAAGGACTTGAATTGAGTTGAGAAATTTCAAATGCCAAGTCCCAAATCAGAACTGAATTCTGATTCTGATATCTCAAATATCACATACAGATATATTCAGAATCAAGAATTTCAAATATAGAATCCCAAATTCAGATTGAGTTCAGATTCAAAGGTGAAAAAAAAGTGTTTTAAATCCTGACTGAATTCAGATTCAGAGATCTCTAAAGAATGAATCCGTAATCAGTACTAAATTCAAATAAGGATCCACCAAACAGTCTTCATGTCCTTCCTACACCACAACCAGATGCCCGGTATCCAGAATTTACAGGGTAGGGGGAACAAAATAGGTAAACACATGCTTGTATTGATTTTGTCAATGTATTTGTGAAATAGCAGGATTCTTTTCCAGGCAAAAACACATTTTACAAAGTAAATTGTGACCATATCCTACAGACTGCATACAAAATAATCACCAGTTCACACACCAATATGAGTGACAAGCAGGATAATCCAAAAGAGAACTGTTGGTAGAAATGGACAGACAGACATTGATTTGTAGATCTCTGCAATGATGCCCTCAAGACACAAATGCTGCAGTATCTTTTTCTTTCCTTTTTATTTATTTAGGTAATATTATACCAGAATATTTTATATTAATGTCTGCTGAGTGCCATAATTCAATTATACAGGACCTAGAGGCTGTAAAGATCAAGTTGTATTTATCCACTGAAAACACACTGGATGCAGTAATCTAATACTCTTTGGCCAGCTGGAAACAGCATCTTGGCTTAATAAATTTATGTGATTGTCCGGTGTCTGCAAACACATACTTTCCATTTATTTTAGCTCATCTGGTTTTTGTAAATGTAAATTAAAGGACAGATGACTTCACTCAGATCCTGTTTATCAAAAAGACAATTTTTTCCCCTTAAACTTTCAGAGGACTACTAACAATGTGATCATTACAAAGCTCTTTATGGAGTGCAGCTGGAGAAGGGAAGAGGTGAAGGGGGCAACTTTCACCATTTCCTTCAGTTTTCCATGCTTGCATCTTTATTTTTCCTCCATGGTCATGTTTCCAGCGTCAACAGCTGTCCAAACTGGGTTGTTGCAATATTGTGTGTCCTTTGCTGTTTCTAAGGCCTGTACAGCAATTTTTTTAAAGGTGTGCCTTGATATAATTCAATTGCATCAGGAGTAGCCCAAAGTAAGAAAGAAAGACTTGCATTTATATAGCGCCTTTCACAACTTCAGGACGTCCCAAAGCACTTTACAGCCAATAAAGTACTTTTGAAATGTAGTCACTGTTATAATGTAGGAAACGCGGCAGCCAATTTGCTCACAGCAGGGTCCCACAAACAGCAATGTAATAATGACCAGATAATCTGTTTTAGTGATGTTGGTTGAGGGATAAATATTCGCCAAGACACTGGGAGAGCTCCCCTGCTCTTCTTCAATAGTGCCATGGGATCTTTTACATCCATCTAAAAGGGTAGGCAGAGCCTCAGTTTATTGTTTCATCCTAATCTTACTTAATGATTTCGGAACAAAATTAGAAAATTAAGAAAGAGTAAGCAAGAGTAGGGCAGGTTCACAGAACTATGAAAAACACACAGGGGAGAACTCCCCTGCTCTTCTTTGAAATAGTGCCTACAACCTTCTGACCCAGAGGTGCGTGCTACCAACTGAGCCACGGCTGACACCCTAATATTAGAGCTTACGAGTCATCGTGTTAGTTGTACATAAGCTATAGATGGTACGTGAGAAGTCATTGACGATGCAGTACAATTTTTTTGAAGTTTCAGAGAAAACGTGTCATGACTACGTTCTTCAAAATAGGTGCGGTTCACACTTTGTGAGCTCTGTGGTATTAATAACCCTGGGCCATCCAGACAGACTTATGGTTACCCAACCAGACAGCAAAGTCACCAACCTCCTTTGTTCGTTTGACTTCACAGCTGATAAGTTGCACGCATACTTTAATACCTTGGTGTGTTATAACCTCATTCCTCTGCAAAGAAAGCTATAATAACATAATTTATTTAGCATATTGTATTGTTCTGGAGAGAGAAAGTAAGGTTTCACTATTTCAGAGTTCCTCAACAACAGCTTGCATTTATATAGCGTCTTTAACGTAGTAAAACATCCCAGGGCACTTCACAGGAGTGGATATCATTTTTCTCACAAGATTTTTATCAACTAAAGTGCTAGATTATTTGATTTGCCAAGGTATCACTTTGTTTTCTAATAGCTTACATCATTTAATTTTCTCTATTTTCTAAAACCTTATTATGTTCCTTGTGCAAACTAATTTTTTACAGCTGCTGAAAGCACAGTGCCCTATCGTGGTAACAATCTGCTTGTGAAGATGAACAATGGTCTACTCAGACTGCTCAATTGAAATAAGATACAGCCTATACAATTGAACTAGATATTTATTAAAGAAATACTGCACCAGAAGACTCAATAATTACCTTATTTTAGAATTTCTGTAAAAGCAATCTGAGTAACACCTCTGCGCCTAGCAGAACACTTACAAATATAATTTGTACTAGCAGATCTTCTGTGGCATTAGGACCAGGCAACCCGAGCCAGTCATGGAACCCGAGCGGATTTAGTGATAAGTTTGTCCAGTAAAATGCAGTGGCTCCAAACCGAACCTTTGTGCAGCGGCCCCACAAGGCAAATGATGCCCCTGCAGAGGATATGCTGCTTATAGAATCATAGAAAAGCATAGAAATTTATGGCACAGAAAGAGGCCATTCGGCACATCGTGTCTGTGCCAGCCGTAAAAGAGCCATCTAGCCTAATCCCACTTTCCAGCTCTTGGTCCGTAGCCTTGTAGTTTACAAAACTTCAAGTGCATATCCAAGTACTTTTTAAATGTGATGAGGGTTTCTGCCTCTACCACCCTTTCAGGCAGTGAGTTCCAGACACCCACCACCCTCTGGGTGAGAAAAGATCCCCTCAACTCCCCTCTAATCCTTCTACCAATTACTTTAAATCTATGCACCCTGGTTATTGACCTCGCTGCTAAAGGAAATAGGTCCTTCCTCTCCTCTCTATCTAGGCCCCTCATAATTTGATATACCTTAATCAAGCCTCCCCTCAACCTCCTCTGTTCCAATGAAAACAACCCCAGCCTATCCAATCTTTCCTTATAGCTAAAATTCTCCAGTCCTGGCAACATCCTCATAAATCTCCTCTGTACCCTCTCAAGTGCAATCACATCATTTCTGTAATGAGGTGACCAGAACTATACGCAGTACTCTAGCTGTGGGACAAGACCATTATATTGTGTTACCTACGCCTGTCCTTTTAAGGTTGCAAGTTAGTATTGTTGTTAATAGCATACCTTGAGGTCAATTGCAGGCTAATTGCTCTCGAGTACAAGAGATGTTGCTGGTTTCTCTGGAGCCAATTTTAAACTAATCTGCCTGTCAGGAAACTGATGGGATTGGGTGCAATGCTGGTTTTACACCCAGCTCAATTTTACTCTTAGTAATATTGGGCGGGGTGTAAAACTGGCGTTCCACCCGATCCCGAGGGTTTCCCGTTGGCGAGTTAGGTTAAATTACCCCCTCTCTCTTTTCCTTCTTTTAGGTGTGATACACAGAAGTTGCATGTGTGACAAATAGTTACACCAGAAGAGTGATGGATGTGTTAGATATAATAAATAACTGATCCACATTCCTCTCATCTTGCCATGGGCATTCTGGGGGCTGGAATATGGTTGTGATGTTTAGCTTATAAGATGGAGCAGAACTCAATGCATATTAGTCAAATTTGCAGATGCTACCAAACTAGAAGGGACAGTGTAATTAAAGGAGGCAGCATAGAACTTATTGAATGAGTTGGACAAAATATAACGTGGGCTGAAAATAAGAGATGAAATTTAATGCACATGAGTATAAAGTACTGCACATAGGGAGGGAAAATGCCATAAGTACTCCATGAAAGGTGTTGAAATAGCTAAGGATGAAGTTGAAAGGGACTCAGAAGTTTTAGTTGACTTGATGCTAAACATGTCCATTCAATGCAAAGTAGCATTCAACATAGCTATTAAGATATTGAACTACATAGCTAACACAGTACCTGTAAAGTGTACACTTCTCTAGTCAGACTGCACCTTGAGGATTGTGTCCTCTTCTGATTACCAAGAAAAAAGGGAGACATTTAAGTGATAGAGGCAATGCAGAGAAGAGCAACAAGGTTGATCCCCAATGTTTTTTTTTTATTCGTTCCTGGGATGTAAGCATCACTGGCAAGGCCAGCATTTATTGCCCATCCCTAATTGCCCTTGAGAAGGTGGTGGTGAGCTGCCTTCTTAAACCGCTGCAGTCCGTGATACTAAAATCGGCTGTGTGGTTGATACTGAAGAAGGAAGCTGTAGACTGCAGGAAGATATCAATAAATTGGTCAGGTGGGCAGAACAGTGGCAAATGGAATTCAATCCGGAGAAGTGTGAGGTAATGCATTTGGGGAGGGCTAACAAGGAAAGGGAATACACATTAAATGGTAGGACACTGAGTAGTGTAGAGGAACAAAGGGACCTTGGAGTGCATGTCCACAGATCCCTGAAGGTAGCACGCCAAGTAGATAAGGTGGTTAAGAAGGCATACGGAATGCTTGCCTTTATTAGCCGTGGCATAGAATACAAGAGCAGGGGGGTTATGCTTCAACTGTATAAAGCACTAGTTAGGCCTCAGCTAGAGTACTGCGTGCAGTTCTGGTCACCACATTACAGGAAAGATGTGATTGCACTAGAGAGGGTACAGAGGAGATTTACAAGGATGTTGCCGGGAGTAGAGAATCTTAGCTATGAGGAAAGACTGGATAGGCTGGGTCTGTTTTCTTGGAAGAAAAGGAGGCTGAGGGGAGGTGTATAAAATTATGAGGGGCATAGATAAAGTGGATACAGAGGACCTACTTCCCTTAGCAGAGGGGTCAAAAACCAGGGGGCACAGATTTAAAGTAATTGGGAGAAGGTTTAGAGGGGATTTGAGGGGAAATTTCTTCACCCAGAGGGTTGTGGGGTTCTGGAACTCACTGCCTGAAAGGGTGGTAGAGGCAGGAACCCTAACCACATTTAAAAAGTACTTGGATGTGCACTTGGGATGCTCTAACCTGCAGGGCTACGGACCAAGAGCTGGGAAGTGGGATTAGGCTGGATAGCTCTTTGTTGGCAGGCGTGGACACGATGGGCCGAAATGGCCTCCTTCCGTGCTGTAACTTTCTATGGCTCTATGGGGGAAAAATTCAGTTGGTTGCGCCTCCCGTTAGCGCCTTAAGAGGGCGCTAATGGGGCGCAAAGCACTTAGCGCCCGGGCGCGGCTATGTTTGCGCCGCTCGCGAAATTAACTAGACATTTTGCGGGGGCGCTAAACACTACCGCCACGATCTCCTGCGCCAGCAGATCGTGACGTCAGTCGAGTGCGCAATGCCCCGGTAGTGCCCCGGAGCATATATTGAGTGGCGCCCCCTGCCTTACCGCCTGCCGCTAGCAACGACAGGTTGAGGGGAGCGTTTTGCAGTCAGGAAGGGACTGGGGGAGCGCTATTTAAAGGCGACCGCTTCCTGCCTTTTATTGTTGGTGACATTTTTGAACCACGCATTCTGAGAGAGAGAGAGACAGACTTCTGGAGAGATTCAACGCTGTGTGAAGGAGTTTTGGGTACTGAGCTGGACTTTGCAGTTTCATTTTGATTTGCCATTCCTTGTATAGATTTAGAAGAGACTGTGGGTGCTGCACTCTGAGCTCTTTCCCTGGTTCTCTCCATTGTTCTTTCCAGCAGATTTGATGTACAGGTCTCTCCAGGCCGAGATTCAAGGCTGCAATGAGCAGGATGTGGATGGAAAGCAAGACCAACCCTCCCCTTTAAGAACTGGCCCGCGCCATTGTGTGTGTGTTCCATTGCTGACTGACATCACATGAGCTTCGCCAGCGCTCTGAGGTAGCACCTCCCTCCTCGGCCTTTGCGCCTTAAGACAGGTGTGAAGGGTCTGATTTAGCACTCCAATCACCTCCAGGGGCGATAAAAGTCAAGTTTGCAGTCAGAGGCGATAATTAGCGCCAGGTGCTAATCTTTGCGCCCGGCCGATAATTGCGCCCCAAATGGGGCGATACTGAATTTCTCCCCCTATGATTCTATGTGAGGTGAAGGTACTCTCACAGTGCTGTTGGGGAGAGAGTTCCAGGAATTTGACCCAGTGAGGATGAAGGAACAGCAATATATTTGGTCAAAAGTGAGAAGTCGCACAACACCAGGTTATAGTCCAACAGTTTTATTTGAAATCACAAGCTTTCGGAGCTGCTGCTCCTTCACCTGACGAAGGAGCAGCAGCTCCGAAAGCTTGTGATTTCAAATAAAACTGTTGGACTATAACCTGGTGTTGTGCGACTTCTCACTTTTGTCCACCCCAGTCCAACACCGGCATCTCCGCATCATGGGCAATATATTTGGTGGGGAACTTGCAGGTGGTGGTGTTCCCATGTGCCTGCTGCCCTTGTCCTTCTAGGTGGTAGAGGTCGCAGGTTTGGGAGGTGCTGTTGAAGAAGCCTTGGCGAGTTGCTGCAGTGCATCTTGTAGATGGTACACACTGCAGCCACGGTACGCCGGTGGTGGAGGGAGTGAATGTTTAAGGTGGTGGATGAGGTGCCAATCAAGCGGGCTGCTTTGTCCTGGATGGTGTCGAGCTTCTTGAGTGTTAATGGAGCTGCAATCATCCAGGCAAATGGAGAGTATTCCATCACACTCCTGATTGTGCCTTGTAGATGGTGGAAAGGCTTTGGGGAGTCAGGAGGTGAATCACTCTCCGCAGAATACCCAGCCTCTGACCTGCTCTTGTTGCCACAGTATTTATGTGGCTGGTCCAGTCAAGTTTCTGATCAATGGTAACCCCCAGGATGTTGATGGTGAGGGATTTGACTATAGTAATGCCATTGAATGTTATGGGGAGGTAGTTAGACTCTCTTGTTGGAGATGGTCATTGCCTGGCACTTGTGTGGCGCGAATGTTACCTGCCACTTATCAGCCCAAGCCTGAATGTTGTCCAGGTTTTGCTGCATGCAGGCATGGACTGCTTCATTATCTGAGGAGTTGCAAATGGAACTGAACATTGTGCAATCATCAACGAACATCCCCACTTCTGACCTTATGATGCAGGGAAGGTCATTGATGAAGCAGCTGAAGATAGTTGGGCCTAGGACTATGCCCTGAGGAACTCCTGCAGGATGTCCTGGGGCTGTGATGATTGACCTTCAACCACCACAACTATCTTGCTTTGTGCTAGGTATGACTCCAGCCAGTGGAGTGTTTTCCCCCCGATTCCCACTGACTTCAGTTTTACTAGGGCTCCTTGATGCCACACTCGGTGAAATGCTGCCTTGATGTCAAGGACAGTCGCTCTCACCTCACCTGTGGAATTCAGCTCCATTGTCCATGTTTGGACCAAGGCTGTAATGAGGTCGGGAGCCGAGTGGTCTTGGCGGAACCCAAACTGGGCATCAGTGAGCAGGTTATTGGTGAGTAAGTGCCGCTTGATAGCACTGTCGATGACACCTTCTATCAGTTTGCTGCTGATTGAGAGTAGACTGATGGGGTGGTAATTGGTCGGATTGGATTTGTCCTGCTTTTTGTGGACAGGACATACCTGGGCAGTTTTCCACATTGTCAGATAGATGACAGTGTTGTAGCTGTACTGGAACAGCTTGGCTAGAAGTGCAGCTAGTTCTGGAGCACAAGTCTTCAGCACCATAGCCGGGATGTTGTCAGGGCCCATAGCCTTTGCTGTATCCAATGCACTCAGCCGTTTCTTGATATCATGTGGAGTGAATCGAATTAGCTGAAGACTGGCTTCTGTGATGGTGGGGACCTCAGGAGGAGGCCAATATGAATCATCCACTCGGCACTTCCGGCTGAAGATGGTTGCAAACGCTTCAGCTTTGTCTATTGCACTCACGTGCTGGGCTCCACCATCATTGAGGATGGGGATATTCATGGAGCCTCCTCCTCCCATTAGTTGTTTAATGGTCCACCACCATTCACGACTGGATGTGGCAGAACTGCAGAGCTTTGATCTGATCCGTTGATTGTGGGATCGCTTAGCCCTGTCTGCAGTATGCTGCTTCTGCTTTTTAGCATGCATGTAGTCCTGTGTTGCAGCTTCCCCAGGTTGACACCTCATTTTTAGGTACGCCTGGTGCTGCTCCTGGCATGCTCTTCTACACTCCTTATTGAACCAGGGTTGGTACCCTGGCTTGATGGTAATGGTAGAGTGAGGGATATGCCAGGCCATGAGGTTACAGATTGTGGTGAAATACAATTCTGCTGCTGCTGATGGCCCACAGCGCCTCGTGGATGCCCAGTTTTGAGCTGCTAGATCTGTTCTGAATCTATCCCATTTCTTCTTCTTCTTAGGCAGTCCCTCGGAACCGAGGATGACTTGCTTCCACATTAAAAATGAGTTCTCAGGTGACTGATGAGTCCAATGCGGGACCTACAGTCTCTGTCACAGGTGGGGCAGACGGTGGTTGAAGGAGCAGGTGGATGGGGTGCTTGGGTTGACGTGCACTCCTTGCGCTGCCTGCGCTTGGCTTCTGCTTGCTCCCGGCGAAGAGACTCGAGGTGTTCGGCGCCTTCCCGGATGCTTCTCCTCCACTTTGTGCGGTCTTGGGCCAGGGATTCCCAGGTGTCGGTGGGGATGTTGCACTTTTTCAAGTCTGAGCTCCCGGGCAACGATAGCAGTACGCCGTTCCTGTCTGTCACTGTTGGGGTTGTCTATGAGGGTCCTGACATTCCAGGTCCCGAACTTCATTTTAAAGGGTGGAAGATGCCTGTGCGTGAATTCTTTTAACGTGGGGTGGCCGTTGCACACTAGCTACCACACAGGCTTGACAGAGCAAGGTCTTGGTCCAATGGCAAGGGGATTCAAGACGATTGGAGACCAGGCTCTGCTACAACGGCCTAGCTCACACACACAAACATAATGCTACTGTCCTCCTCCCTCCTTCCCGCAGGTCCTCTCTGCCTGGGTTTCGTAGGATGCATTGTGGTCCTCCCGACCTCGCTGTTGGCCCGTGCCGATCCTTCCCTGGGCTCCGACCCCGCTGCTGGTCCACGCTGTGCCACTCCTGGGCCTTGATCTCGCTGCTAGGCTCGTCCTCGCTCCTGGGTCCCGGCCTCGGACATGAATGATGTTGTCTCTCACAGGATCAAATTAGCACTGATATTCTCGCGATCCCTGGCTCCGAACTCCACTCGCAATCCACTAGTCACTATATCACTAGTCTAGTGGAGAAGTGTAGTCTTGACGGCAGAGAGGTCTGGGAATTTGGGAGCTAAGTTTAAGTGAAGAGCCAGTGCTCACTGAGAACAAAGAACAGGCATGGTCGGGGGATGGGCAGTGGGCTCAGGCATGGTGGCAGTGCCACACAACACGATAGAGGGTGTCCTCAGTGTGAAGACGGGACTTCATCTCCACAATGACTGTGCAGTGGTCACTGCTACCAATACTGTCATGGACAGATGCATCTGCGACAGATAGATTGGTGAGGACGAGGTCAAGTAGGTTTTTCCCTCGTGTTTGTTCTCTCACCACCTGTCGCAGGCCCAGACTGGCAGTTATGTCTATCAGGACTCGACCAGTTCGGTCAGTAGTGGTGCTACCGAGCCACTCGGTGATGGACATTGAAGTCCCCCACCCAGAGTACCTTCTGTGCCCTTGCTACTCTCAGTGCTTCTTCCAAGTGGCATTAAACATGGAGGAGTACTGATTCATCAGCTGAGGGAGGGCGGTAGGTGGTAATCAGCAGGAGGTTTCCTTGCCCATGCTTGACCTGAAGCCATGAGACTTCATGGGGTCCGGAATCAATGTTGAAGACTGCCAGGGCCACTTCTTCCCCATTGGCAGTAGAGGCCAGCGTCCCTGCAGAGGACGACCACTCCATCCTAGTGAAAAGCTGAATAGTGGCAAAATACTTAACAATTCTTAACATACATATCCCAAATCAGAAAATCTCACACTTTCCCACACATATGGAAGGTACAATGATCATGGGTGGGGACCTAAATTGTGCCAGTATCATTGTGAACCAATGTGATTTTTGTTACTGCATGGACCAAGGTGTTCAACGTTCTAATTATTTCACATTTAGATTTCCTACTTTTGTGATCTGAAGGTCAAGGATGACAAAACACTGGTACAGCTCTGACCTTTGTCAAATCACTGTAAATAAGGTCTTCTCATTATGTAATAAGTGCCTGCCTAGCACAAACTACATTATAACCAGGAAAGGGAAGAGGTCCCATTAGAGAGGTGACTCTATTGTACCCTGGATGTGTCATTCTCACCGATTTCCTATATCTCAGGAAGTGTGGCAACTGTACAGTTTCTGAAAACATAGAAAGAAATCACACATGTATTTGAGATTATTCCTCTGATCTTGCAGCTCACTGTGCCAGCAGCACCTCATGTTATAGTGGAGTTTGCACTATGTTAATCCAGGGTTCCAGCCAGCAGCAGGGTAAAGATGCGGAACTACAATTCAGCAGTGTTGTATACCATATATGAATTTGTTGTACAGCAACAGCTTATGAAAAGCAATTATCAAACTCAAAAGTTGTTCATTGTCAAGTTTGTAAGGACTGCATGGCAATTCTCCAATACTTCTGATGATGATGGTAGGACATCTGCCAATTTGCTGTATTTCTCAGAATTGCAGTCTGTTCCCAATAACGATGTGTAGGATTTCCCGCTCCCAATAAAAGAATAAAAAACAAAAACAAAAGTTCTTAACAAAAATTAGTAGGACTCTAAGAATTGTTGTCTTTGTATCTTTTCTATTTGATTGAGCAGCTACTGTCAAGAGAAGATTCCCCAGCTCCCCCAGTAGTTGGTAAATGTGCTGGAATTGAGCCATGTGCACCAGTTAGCTGAGCTTAACTGGGCAGCAATTTGGACACTATAATTGGTCTTAACACCATTGGGCTAGGGAAATGGAAAAATCAGCCAGAATTCCTGTTTATGATCACCATCAAGTTGACCTGGCTATGATGCTCCCCACTTACATTGTACCTAAGTAGGGTTGCAAAATTCCGGGAATTTTTAAAAGAGGAAACTTTCCATGGGAATTTTCGGGAATTTATGGGAATTTGGGGAATTTATGGGAATTTAGAGTTTTTTTGCACTGATGGTTTTTGTCTCTGACCCTTATATTATCTTTGTCATCAAAATAGACATACTGTTCCATACAAATAAAAACAGGCTTTCAAAACTTTATTTAGGTTATAATTTTGAACTTTATTGAACCCCCACAAAAAAGACCCATCTAAAATAAAATAAAAAGAGCGTCAGCTTATTTAGCCTGTAATTTGTCCTTATTTTGTCCCTTTGAGTCTTCTACTCATGAGTCTTCTGAGTCTTCTACTCATCATTGCTCCTCCTGATTCTCTGACTCTGGCTCTGACGTGTCCATTTCCTCCTCTGTGTCACTGTCTAGCTGTGTGGTGGACACTTCTGTATCTGGCTCAATAAGTTGTAGGTTCGCCCGGATAGCCACCAGTTTCTCCACTCTCTTAGTCAACCTGTTGCGCACCTTTGTATGCGTATTCCCAAAAAGTGACCAGTTTCGTTCAGAGGCCGCTGATGAAGGTGGGATTTGGAGTATCACCGATGCAATGGGTGACAGGGCCTCAGATGCACAAAGTCCCTTCCACCAGGTATGTGCACTGATATGCTTGCATGATTCCCATATCCCGTCCCCATTCCAAAGACCTTGCTTGGTAGAGAACTTTGCCAGACTTCCCAGAACTTTGCCCACGTCCAGATTGAGGTGGCGTGAGAGGGTAGAAATCACACTGTAAGCGCTGTTGATCTGTTCTCCAGAAAGTATTGGTCTCCCAACATGCTTTGGGTCCAGCATGTATGCTGTAGCATGAATCGGCTTGACACAAAATTCTTGACGCATCTGTATGAATTGAACAATTGCCTTCTCCTCTGCTTTGAGCAGTAGGGATGTGGGTAGGGCAATGCTGACTTGTTCCTTTAAATCAGCAAAAAGCCTGAGACCATCTGACAAGACAGCGTCATCTCCTTCAATCTGAGCAATTGCAGATGCTACTGGTGAGAGTAGTTTAAGGCTGCTAACCACTCTCTCCCAAAACACATCATCCAGCAGTATTTTCTTGATGGTGGTTTCCATATCCCCAGACTGGGATATTGTCATTTCTTGCAGCGACTCCTTACCCTCCAGAAGGCTGTTGTACATTATGACAACGCCACCCCATCTAGTGTTGCTGGGCAGCTTCAGTGTGGTGTTCTTGTTCTTTGTTGTTTGCTTGGAGTTGTAGGTTGCTGCAACTACCTGTTTTCCCCTGACATACTTAACAACTTGCTTGGCTCTCTTGTACAGTGTTTCCATGGTTCTCAAATCCATGATGTCCTTGAGGAGCAGGTTGAGCCCATGAGCTGCGCACCCAATAGATGTAATATGAGGGTAGGCCTCCTCCACTTCAGCCCAAGCAGCCTTCATATTCGCAGCATTGTCAGTAACTACTGCAAAGACCTTTTGTGATCCAAGATCATTGATGACCGCTTTCAGCTCATCAGCAATGTATGTGCCTGTGTGTCTGTTGTCCTTCGTGTCTGTGCTCTTGAAGAACACTGGGAGAGGAGTGGAGACGATGTAGTTTATGATGCCCTCCCCTTGTACATTTGACCACCCATCTGAGATAACTGCAACACAGTCTGCCATCTCTATTGTTTCTCTGAGCTTTCCTTGGACTCTGTTATACTCAGCCTCCAGCAAATAAGTAGACAAAGCATGTCTGGTGGGAGGACAGTATGCAGGGCGAATAACATTGAAAAATCTCTTCCAGTACACATTGGCTGTGAGCATGAGGGGTGAGCCTGTCGCATATACAGCTCGAGCAAGGCACTCATCTGCATTCTTCTGGCTATGGTTATCCATTGTATCAAAGAACCTTCCAAGTGGGCCAGGAGTTGCTGATGATAAGGAGCCTGATGCTGAATGTGAACCATCATCTTCTTGAATGGAAGCAGAGGAACTCTGGGCTGACTGCTGTGAGCTTTGAGTGAAGTTGTTGCATTTGGATAAATGCTGCTGCATCTTTGTGGCATTCTTTACATATGGCTTTGTACAGTGTTTGCACATGTACACAGTCTTTCCATCTTTAATGCCTGGGGTAAAATGCTTCCACACATCCGACGGTAAACGTGGCATTGTTCTATGCAGAGAAATAAAGGGCATTCGTCTCTGTGTCGAACTGCGGTCGATCAGCACGATTGCAACAGGCCAGGGTGAGTAAATTTTTCCTGATGCTCCATGTGATGGAAGCATGACCTGTGCACGCACGACACTACATCACCAATAGAGGGAGCTAATCGCTCATCCACTCATCCAACCAATCAGGACACATTTGTTCACAGTCACACACAAAACTTGTAATTATTAAAACAAGCCAAGTAAGAAGATAAACATATATTGATTAAGAAATTCCTTAATAATTAAGATTCCATCTCTGTTAGTAATTTTAAGAGAGGACCTGTAAAAAAAAAAAGAAAGACAAAAAAAAAACAATATTATGCTAGCATATGCTTTTTTGGGCAAAATTCCCAAGCTAAACTTACCGGAAACTTTCCACCCCTTTGCAACCCTATACCTAAGAATGAGGAAGAGTTTTGAAAATTGGTTTTTGGAAAGTCTCAATCATTATCTCATGTTTCCCTTTTTTAATTTGGATCTTAGATCAAAGAATGGGTTGAATGTTAATTATGAGAATAAAGAAACTAAATATTTTCTACCACGTCCCCTTATGTTTTTCTCAGAAAAGGAGCCTGAACAGAAAGCTATATACTTTGAAATCCTTCCTCTCTTTTCTCCAAAAATGAGAACTAAATGAATACTTGCTAACACAGAAGACTCTCAATAGTTACCACAGATCCTGAAAAGTAGGCAACCCAAAAATAACCAATAACTCAAAACCAGCCCTGAATATAGTCTTTTGCATTAAAAGTTCTAGAATTGAGGATATTCTACTCGAATTAATATTTTAATTTTAATTAAATGTTTAAGAGTATTACTTGCACACACAACTTTATCAAAGTGATAGGGGTTGAAGGGAGGCAAGGAGGAAGCCTGACTTGGTATCCCTAGTTGAAATATTCACTCCTACTAACTTTGGTCTGTGATCTCATGGATAGAGTTATCAGTAAAACTACAATTATGATGATAATGTTCAAAATGATTATCTGTGAGAAAAATTAAGAAATTGCATGGTTTATGTAAAAGTCCAAGAGGACGATTGTTACAAATTTCAGGTCTGCACTAGATATTCAATACAATGATTAAATTAATCCCACTGAACACATACATTATTTAGTCACATCTCTTTAATTTATTTATTCCCATCAGTTCTCAGATTTCTTATTAATGAATTTTCCCGAAGCTTCTTTGTCATTTTTTATTTGTGATCAGTAGGGCTGGTCCCCGAACTACAGCTCCCAGTTTGGATACAGTCTGGATGGTCGAATACTTCTGGTTTCCAATTATTTGTACTTCAGTTACAGAAAGCTAAATAAATTGAAAAAAATCTAGGGGGAAAAATTTGGTAGCGACCATTTTGGGGCGCTAACATCGCCTGGGCGCTAACTTTAATGCCCGGCGCTAATTAACGTCGGCGACCGTGAAATTCAGTTTTAGCGCCCCAAGAGGGAGGTGGAGCGCTAATTCAAGTGCTCCACTTCCTTCTTAGAGTGCTAACCCTGAATATCGGGGCGGTGCCTTCTGCAATGCTACCACATGGAAGGGCTCTTCCCCTCTCTAAAGGGGAGGGCTCAAGTCCACAACTCTGGACCACCAGGGAGTGGGGTGCCGTGCCAGCAATGGGGCGCTACGCACGGTAATGACGTCATCATTGCCTGTGCAAAGGAGTGGGCTGCTACCGGTTACCGCCGTCGCTAAACTTCCGCTGAATTTAGCGGGAGTCGTTAGTGGCGCTGCGCCTGGGCGAAAAGTTGTTTGCACCCCGTTAACGCCCCCCAGAGGCGCTAACAGGAGGTGCTAAGGTACCCAATTTCTAGCCCTAAAAAATCTAAAGTTTACATTGCAAATTGGCTTCACATCATTCAAATTCTACCAGAGCCAAATCCAAAATGAAACTTCAATTGTTCAATTTTACAATGATACAAAGCATAAATATATACAGGATAATAGATGATTGGCAGTGGTTCAACCAAGTGATTCTAACACCATCATACACTTTGGTTGATGAATATCAATATAACCCTGAGAATCAATTGCTGCCATAAGCTCACAGCAATATATTATTCTACTACTTTCTGAGGACAAAGTATCTATTTCGGGGTGGTATTGGAGTGGCTATCAGCACGCTATATGTACTTGATACATTATGACATTTACACAAGGGCGCCTCATTTCTCCACTTGGCATTTCAGGAGGCCATCGAATGGATAGCCAAACTAGACATCCCATTATAAGCTTTTCCCGTCATACGAAACCTTGTGATGCGGAAGAATATAAATGAGATTTGTCATTTGTCAGCCTTGGAGGAGTGGTAACATTCTCGCCTCTGAGTCAGAAGGTTGTGGGATCAAGCTCCACTCCAGAGACTTGAGCACATAATCTAGGCTGGTACTTCAGTGCAGTACTGAGGGAGTGCTGCACTGTTGGAAGTGCTGTCTTTCGCATTGTGACATTAAACTGAGGCCCCGTCTATCCTCTCAGGTGGACATAAAAGATCCCACAGCACTATTTCAAAGAAGAGACAACCCGTGAGTTGTAAAGCACTTTCATGACCTCCGGACGTCCCGAAGTGCTTTACAATCGCCACAAATTGTTGGACAATTTGCGCTGCTCCCCCGTTAGCTTCGCAAAAACAACAGCTCACTCTCAATGGCCTGTGAGTTTCAAGAAATTGCTGCATTTGTGAATGAACTATGAATTAAACTCTCCACAGAAAGGTAGGGCTCCTACTTAAGGATTTTTTAATGACGAGATATATGTTCCTGTAATGCCATTCAACCTCTCTAGCCCAGAAAGGGTACAATTGAAACTGTGGCATCTCACTCCTGTAGGTAGTAAATTGTTCTTAGAGGTTTTAAAATTTACATTTTTAAAAAATTCTTACTTCTCCTTTTTGACTCCTTTTTCTCTCTCTTAATCCAATCTTTCTTTTCCTCTCTTTATTTCTTTCTGTACCTGATTTGACTCTAAATTACCCTATTTCCTTCTCCGTTGTTCCTCTGTTTCTTTGTCTATCCTGATATCTCGTTGTTTAAAGGACTGTTGGTCCTGTCCTTCACCAAGGTCCCAGATGCCCCACTGCCCTCGCCGTGCTGTTATCAGCTCGCAGGTCCAACAATTTACGGCGCAAAAATATTTTGAGCTGAAGGGTGCGGGAAAAAGTCTGACTAACGGGCCACTCCAAGCGATGCCCCTCTCCAGAAAATTCTGGGTCATGATATGGTCATTTATTTCATTGCTGTTTGTGGGAGCTTGCTATGAAAAGAAAAGAAAGACTTGTATTTATATAGTGCCTTTCATGACCTCAGGACGTCCCAAAGTGCTTTACAGCCCGTCATAACTCTCCTATGTACACATTGGCTGCTGCATTTTCTACATTACAACAACGACTACACTTCAAAAGTATTTGTTTGTGAAGAGCTTTGGTATGTCCTGAGGTCATGAAAGGCACTATACAAATGCAAGTTTTGTTTTTTTCTTTATTTCTTGCCAGGTAGTACAAAAGGGCAAAGAAGAGCTGTTTTTCACCCTGTGTAAGTAAACACTGCATCCCATTTCTACTGTGCAAATTTTTTTATTCAAAGACAGGAAATTTGCAGATCCAACAGCAATAAGCAAGTACTCTGTTGATTATATCCAATTTCTATTTAAGGATTCTGTCTCCCCCTTCTGGTATAATAAAGAGTACTTTCCGTAATTTTTTAGTGAACTGTATATTATTAACTGTCAAATCAAAAGCAGTTTCACCCACAATTTTCCAATAAGAACATAAGAACATAAGAAATAGGGGCAGGAGTAGACCATTCGGCCCCTTGAGCCCGCTCCACCATTCAACAAGATCATGGCTGATCTTCTACCTCAACTCCACCTTCTCACACTATCCCCATATCCCTTGATTTCCTTAGTATCCAAAAATCTATCGCTCTCAGCCTTGAATATACTCAATAACTGAGCACCACACCCCTCTGGGATAGAGAATTTCAAGGATATACAACCCTTTGACTGAAGAAATTACTCCTCATCTCAATCCTAAATGGCCGACCCCTTATTCTGTGACCACTAGTTCTAGACTCCGCAGACAGGGTAAACATCCTCCCAGCATCTACTGTCTCAAGCTCCTTAAGAACTTTATGGGCTAGAAATTCGGTGCATTTGCACCTCTTGTTAGTGCCCTGGGGGCGCTAACGGGACACAAACGACTTTTCGCCCGGGCGCGGTGCCGCTAACGACTCTCGCTAAATTCAGCGGGAGTTTAGCGGCGGCGGTAACCAGTAGCGCCCCTGCTCTGCTGCGCAGGCGATGACGACGTCATCACCGTGCGCAGTGCCCCATTTTCACCTCGCCTGCAAACCTGGCCCGCGTCCCTTGAATCTGCACCGGGACGATGACAGCAACCGATTCGGGGGCGAGCACGTTGCGGCAGGAGACTCGTGGGGCACTAAGTAAAGGGGAGGTGACGGGCGAGGGAAAAAAAATCGTCCGACTTTGAACGCGGGGTCCGTGCCGCAATTTGGCAGCCCGGCACTCCTCTTGAGTGCCGGGCTGCTGGCATGGCACCCCGCTCCCCGGTTGTCCAGGTAGGACCCCACAGATTTGTGGGCTTGCACCCTCCCCTTTAATGACGGGAGTAGCCCTTCCATGCAGCAACGCTACGTGGCCCAGTGTGTAGCCCTGCAGAACGCACCACCCCGATATTCGGGGTTAGCACTCTAGGAAGGAAGTGGGGCGCTTGAATTAGCGCTGCACCTCCCTCTTGGGGCGCTAAAACTGAAGTTAGTGATCGCCGGCGCTATTTTCCGCCGAGCGCTAAATTTAGCGCCCAGGCGATGTTAGAGACCCAAAATGGTCGCTAATGAATTCCCCCCCCCCACCCCCTATGTTTCAATGAGATCACCTCTCATTCTTCTAAATTCTAGGGAATAAAGGCCTAGTCACCTTACTCTCTCCTCATAGGACAATCTCCCCCATCCCAGGAATCAACAACAACAATAACTTGTATTTATATAGCACCTTTATGTAGTAAAACGTTCCAAGGCGCTTCACAGTCGTGCTATAAAACAAAATTTGACAACGAGCCACATAAGGAAAAATTAGGGCAGATGACCAAAAGCTTGGTCAAAGAGGTAGGTTTTAAGGAGCGATTTAAAGGAGCAAAGAGGGGTAGAGAGTCAGAGAGGTTTAGGGAGGGAATTCCAGAGCTTAGGGTCTAGGTAGCTGAAGGCACGGCCACCAATGGTTGAGCAATTAAAATCAGGGATGCTCAAGAGGCCAGAATTAGAGGAGTGCAGATATCTTGGGGGGTTGTGGGGCTGGAGGAGATTACAGAGATAGGGAGGGGCGAGGCCATGTAGGGATTTGAAAACAAGGATGAGAATTTTAAAATCGGGGTGTTGCTTAACCGGAAGTCAATGTAGGTCAGCGAGCACAGAGGTGATGGGTGAACGGGACTTGGTGCGAGTTAAGACACGAGTAGCCGAGTTTTGGATGACCTCAAGTTTACATAGGGTAGAAGATCAAGTCTAGAGGTAACAAAGGCATGAGGGTTTCAGCAGCAGATGAGATGAGGCGGGGCGGAGACGGGCGATGTTCCGGAGGTGGAAATAGGCAGTCTTAGTTATGGCGCGGATATGTGGTCAGAAGCTCATTTTTCAAGGTCAGATATGACACCAAGATTGAGAACAGTCTGCTTCAGCCTCAGACAGATGCTAGGGATGGAGTCAGTGGCTAGGGAATGGAGTTTGTGGCTAGGGAACGGAGTTTGTGGCTAGGGAACGGAGTTTGTGGCTAGGGAACGGAGTTTGTGGCTAGGGAACGGAGTTTGTGGCTAGGGAACGGAGTTTGTGGCGGGGACTGAAGACAATGATAATTGGAGGAAATTTCTGCTCATCCAGTACTGGATGCCAGACAAGCAGTCTGACAATTTAGAGACAGTGGCGAGGTTGAAAGAACTGGTGGTGAGGTAGAGCTGGGTGTCATCAGCGTACATGTGGAAACTGACACTGTGTTTTCGGATGATGTCACCAAGGGGCAGCAGAAATAGGAGTAGGCCAAGGATAGATCCTTGGGGGACACCAGAGGTAACAAATCAGTCTTGTGGATCTTCATTGCACTCCCTCTATAGCAAGTATATCCTTCCTTAGATAAGGAGACCAAAACTGTACATAATACTCCAGGTGTGGTCTCACCTAAGCCCTATATAATTGCAGTAAGACTTCTTTACTCTTATACTCCAATCCTTTTGTAATAAAAGCTAACATATCATTTGCTTTCCTAATTGCTTGTTGTACCTGCATGTTAACTTTCAGTAACTCGTGTACAAGGACTCCCAGGTCTCTCGGAATACCAACATTTCCCAATCTCTCACCATTTAAAAAATATTCTGCTTTTCTATTTTTCCTGCCAAAGTGGATAACCTCACATTTCTCCACATTGTATTACATCTGCCATGTTCTTGCCCACTCACTTAACCTGTCAATATCCCTTTGCAGCCTCTTTGCATCCTCCTCACAACTTACTTTCCCACATAGCTTTGTATCATCAGCAAACTTGGATACATTACACTCGGTCCCCTCATCTAAGTCATTGATATAGATTGTAAATAGCTGATGCCCAAGCACTGATCCTTGCGGTACCCCACTAGTTACAGCCTGCCAACTTGAAAATGACCCGTTTATTCCTACTCTCTGTTTTCTGTCTGTTAACCAATCCTCAATCCATGCTAATATATTATCCCCAATCCCATGAGCCCTAATTTTGAGTAATAACCTCTTGTGTGGAACCTTGTCAAATGCTTTTCTGAAAATCCAAATATACTACATCCACTGGTTCCCCTTATCTACCCTGCTAGTTACAGCTGCAGAAACTCTCAACAGATTTATCAAACACGATTTCATTTCATACATCTGTTTTGACTCTGCCCAATCATATTATGATTTTCTAAGTGCCCTGTTACCACGTCCCTAATAAGCTGCATGGGAGGCTCCCTTCGGTAGCATGGGGGCTTAGAAGATTTCACCCTATAACTGGCCAATAAATAAGATAGATACAGTTGAAGTAGATGGAGACACCCTCACCTGCAAGACCTAGATGGCAATCAATGAGTAGAGTTCAACATACAGTAAAGGTAAAAGATTTCAAACAACTTGCATTTATATAGTGCCTTTAATGTAGTGAAATATCTCAAGGCCCTTCACAGGAGCGTTATCAAACAAAATTTGACACCGAGCCACATAAGGAGATGTTAGGACAGATGACCAAAACTTGGTCAAAGAGGTAAGTTTTAAGGAGCGTCTTAAAGAAGGAGAAAGAGGTATTGAGGCGGAGAGGCTTAGGGAGGGAATTCCAGAGCTTAGGGTCTAGGCAGCTGAAGGCTTCAAATATAAGCGCCTTGGGACATGCATTGAAGGCGCTATATAAATGCAAGTTGTTGTTGTTGTTCTCAGATTCAAGGGGTTGATTTCAATGAAGTGTCTGTTTCAGGCTAGATTCAATGATATCATCCCTATTGCAATTCTACATCTCAGAATGTACTGTCTATTTTATTGATATACATTACTTAGCTATTTATTTATGCGTACATTTCTTGACAATATTTAAGTGCTATAACAGGAATAATATCATAGGAACATAATGTACACAAAATCCTGCCCATTCTTTTGTGGTTGCTGAGATCCTTATCAGCTGTCTGAAAGTTGATAAACCCTATCTGGCATACTTGATGTCATAGAGTCTGAGGATTCGAACTTCCTCCTGAATTGGTGTGAAGTACAGCCGTCAGCCCTTTAAAGGAGTGCTAAATAACACCAGCATTCTTCAATTTACAGCCATGACTTCCACCTCATCAAACTTTCCGAGATATGTTTTCATGTACATTTTCTGTGTTGTATCTTATGGATCTGGAGGATATATATATTGCTGAACAAATTTCAGAAATACTGCAAACATCTCAGTGCTCAAAAATCAATGTAGCAAAACAGTAAAGGCAATCTAAAATGTCAAGTTTTTCACTTTATTTTAGCCATGTTATAATTGATTAAAAATTACTAAAAAACAATAGTATATCAGCGACACTGAGGTAGGTTTTCAGCCAATCCTTTACTTATTACACAATGTTTCTGAAATTATTACAGGCCCTGTGATATACAGACAGATACAGGTGCAACTCAATAGTTAGTAATTTAAGGCATTAACAAAATGTAAATCTGTGCTGGGAATATTTTACTGCCCATCATGCCTTCACTATCTAATTATCTTTTAATTTGTAAACTATCTATTATCACTCAACAATGCTTGTTTTATTACCTAAAATCTAGTTAGCCATATATTATTATCAATGAATGTTGAAAATTTGTGCCTGCATAATTACTTGTGAGCTTATCCGAGACGTAGTGTGCTTGGCATATTAAACCACTTCATTGCAGCTTCTAAATTTCAAAGAACTATCATTCCTATGCTTCCCATGGTGGGAAACCAGCACAGCACTAACAGTGAAAATGATTTCGTTGTTGAGCCGCTATTTATATGGAAATGAGATTTTACAGCTTGACATCAAAAATTATTTTTACAGTACCTCACATATTATAAAATTTCTTTCTTTGTTATTATTTATTTTAAAGTAAAAAATGTGAAGTAATTTCATTTCTATCCCACACAGCTCTTAAGAGGGCTCCCGGAAGGCGCACAGTTCCGCTGCTGGGCCTCGCCAAACTGCCGGTGTGCAGGGCCCACGTATCCCAGAGGCGCAGGTAGTTCGCAGCGTCCCTGGGATCATGTGGGCCATGGGGAGCCAATCAGAGAAGGGAATCTCCCTTCATACACTTGACAGCACCATGGAAGGCTCAGCTGCACAGGCGGGGGAGAAGAGGAGAGGGAGAGCAATAGTGATAGGGGATTCAATAGTTAGGGGAGCAGACAGGCGTTTCTGCAGCTGCAGACGTGACTCCAGGATGGATGTTGCTTCCTTGGTTCCAGGGTCAAGGATGTCACTGAACGGCTGCAGGGCATTCTGAGGGGGGAGGGGTGAACAGCCAGAGGTCGCAGTCCATATCGGTACCGACGACATAGGTAGGAAGAGGGAGGAGGTCCTGCAGGCAGAGTTTAGGGAGCTAGGAAAGAGGCTAAAAAGCAGGACCTCAAAGGTAGTAATCTCTGACTACCAGTGCCACGTGCTAGTGAGTACAGAAATAGGAAGATAGAGCAGATGAATCCGTGACTGGAGAGATGGTGTAGGAGGGAGGGCTTTAGATTCCTGAGGAATTGGAACCGTTTCTGGGGGAGGTGGGACCTCTACAAGCCAGACGCGTTGCACCTCAATGGGAACGGGACCAATATCTTCGTGGGAGAGTTTGCTAGTGCTGTTGGGGAGAGTTTAAACTAGCTTGGCAGGGGGATGGGAACCTAAGTATAGAGTCAATAGGGAGGGAAGAAAAACTGGAATTGGAAAACAAAAACGTAGAAAGTAAATTGGAAGGACAGAGGAATCAAGGGCTAGATAGTAGTCAACAAGGAGGTTTGCCTGTACTAAATGGTATATACTTCAATGCAAGGAGTACAGCGAACAAGGCAGATGAGCTGAGGGCATAGCTGGATACTTGGAACTATGATATTATAGCTATGACAGAGACATGGCTGAAAGAGGGGCAGGTATGGCAGCTCAACATTCCTGGTTACAGGATTTTCAGACGGGATAGAGAGGGAGGTAAAGAGGTATTGATTAAAGAAACTATTACAGCTGTGAGGAGGGATGATATGTTGGAGGGATCATCAAACGAGGCCATATGGGTCGAATTGAAAAACAAAAAAGGGGCAATCACACTGCTGGGAGTGTACTACAGACCCCCAAACAGTAAGAGGGAGATAGAAGAACAAATATATAGACAAATTTCTGAGAAGTGCAAAAACTATAGAGCAATAATAGTAGGGGATTTCAACTACCCCAATATTAACTGGGATAAAATTAGTGTGAAGGGTATAGAGGGTGCGGAATTCCTAAAATACATCCAGTATGTAGCAAGCCCAACAAGGGAGGGGGCGGTTCTGGACTTTGTTTTAGGGAATGAAGTTGGGCAGGTAGAAGGCGTATCAGTGGGTGAGCATTTGGTACTAGCGACCATAATTCTGTTAGATTTAAGGTAGTTATGGAAAAGGACAAGGATAGACCAGGAATAAAAATTCTAAATTGGGGAAAAGCAAATTTTGCTAAGCTCAGAGGGGATTTAGTCATAGTGAACTGGAAACAGCTACTTGAAGGTAAATCAGTGTCAGAGCAGTGGGAGGCATTCAAGGAGGAGATCCGGAGGGTTCAGACCAAATATGTGCCCTTAAAGAAAAAAGGTGGGACTAACAAATCTAGAGCCCCCTGGATGTCTAGGGACATACAGGGTAGGATAAAGAAAAAAAGGGAGGCGTATGACAGATACCGAGGGCTAAATACTCCAAAATCTTTAGAGGACTACAGAAAGTGCAGGGGTGCAATTAAAAAGAATATTAGGAAAGCAAAGAGAGAGCATGAAAAATTCTTGGCAAATAAAATCAAGGAAAACCCAAAGATGTTTTATAAATATATTAAGAGTAAGAGGATAATTAAAGAAAGGGTAGGGCCTATTAGAGATCATGAGGGTAATCTGTGTGTGGAGGCGGGAGACATCGGCAGGGTTCTTAATGAATACTTTGCGTCTGTTTTCACAAAGGAGAGGGGCGAAGCAGACATTGCTATCAGGGGGGAGGAGTGTGAAATATTAGATGAAATAAACATAGTGAGAGAGGAAGTATTAAGGGGTTTAGCAGATTTAAAAGTGGATAAATCCCCAGGCCCGGATGAAATGTATCCCAGGCTGTTAAGCAAAGCAAAAGAGGAAATAGCAGAGGCCCTGACCATCATTTTTCAATCCTCTCTGGCTTCATGTGTGGTGCCGGAGGACTGGAGGACTGCTAATGTGGTACCCTTGTTTAAAAAGGAAGAAAAGGATAGACCAAGTAATTACAGGCCAGTCAGCCTAACCTCGGTGGTGGGAAAATTATTGGAAAGAATTCTGAAGGACAGGATAAATCTTCATTTAGAAAGACACGGATTAATCAAGGATAGTCAGCACGAATTTGTTAAGGGAAGGTTGTGTCTGACAAACTTGATTGAATTTTTTGAGGAGGTAACAAGGAGGGTAGATGAGGGTAGTACGTTTGATGTAGTTTATATGGACTTTAGCAAAGCTTTTGATAAGGTTCCACATGGCAGACTGGTCATGAAGTTAAAAGCCCACGGGATCCAGTGCAAAGTGTCAAGTTGGATTCAAAACTGGCTCGGAGACAGGAAGCAGAGGGTAATGGTTGATGGGTGTTTTTGTGACTGGAAGGCTGTTTCCAGTGGGGTTCCGCAGGGCTCAGTACTAGGTCCCTTGCTTTTTGTGGTATATATCAATGATCTAGACTTGAATATAGGGGGTATGATTAAGAAGTTTGCAGATGATACTAAAATCGGCTATGTGGTTGATACTGAAGAAGGAAGCTGTAGACTGCAGGAAGATATCAATAAATTGGTTAGGTGGGCAGAACAGTGGCAAATGGAATTCAATCCGGAGAAGTGTGAGGTAATGCATTTGGGGAGGGCTAACAAGGAAAGGGAATACACATTAAATGGTAGGACACTGAGTAGTGTAGAGGAACAAAGGGACCTTGGAGTGCATGTCCACAGATCCCTGAAGGTAGCAGGCCAGGCAGATAAGGTGGTTAAGAAGGCATATGGAATGCTTGCCTTTATTAGCCGTGGCATAGAATACAAGAGCAGGGGGGTTATGCTTCAAATGTATAAAACACTAGTTAGGCCTCAGCTAGAGTACTGCGTGCAGTTCTGGTCACCAAGATGTGATTGCACTAGAGAGGGTACAGAGGAGATTTACAAGGATGTTGCCGGGAGTAGAGAATCTTAGCTATGAGGAAAGACTGGATAGGCTGGGTCTGTTTTCCTTGGAACAAAAGTGAGAAGTCGCACAACACCAGGTTATAGTCCAACAGCTTGATTTGAAATCACAAGCTTTCGGAGCGCTGCTCCTTCAGGTGAAGGTCACTTCACCTGACGAAGGAGCAGCGCTCCGAAAGCTTGTGATTTCAAATAAAGCTGTTGGACTATAACCTGGTGTTGTGCGACTTCTCACTTTTGTCCACCCCAGTCCAACACCGGCATCTCCGCATCATTTCTTGGAACAGAGGAGGCTGAGGGGAGACGTTATTGAGGTGTATAAAATTATGAGGGGCATAATTAAAGTGGATAGAAAGGACCTATTTCCCTTAGCAGAGGGGTCAAAAACCAGGGGGCACAGATTTAAAGTAATTGGTGGAAGGTTTAGAGGGGATTTGAGGGGAAATTTCTTCACCCAGAGGGTTGTGGGGGTCTGAAACTCACTGCCTGAAAGGGTGGTAGAGGCAGGAACCCTAACCACATTTAAAAAGTACTTGGATGTGCACATGGGATGCTCTAACCTGCAGGGCTACCAACCAAGAGCTGGGAAGTGGGATTAGGCTGGATAGCTCTTTGTTGTCCAGCACGGACACGATGGGCCAAAATGGCCTCCTTCCGTGCTGTAACTTTCTATGATTCTATGAATATGTTCTTGAACTAACAAGAGAATAAGTCATATGAGATTTAATAATGTATAAGGAGCCTGAATTAGCCAATAATGTAACGGTAAGGGAACACCTAACTAACAGTGACCATAAAATGATAGAATTTGACATTAGGTTTGAGAGGGAGCAAGGTGAGTCATGAACCAAGGTTTTAAATTTAGGTGAGTCTGATTTTGGAGGGATGAGGTAGGAATTGACCACAATAGACTGGGCAAAACTATTAATGGATAAAACTATGGATGAACAGTTGGAGGTATTTGGTAGAATACAAGACCTGTATATACCTCTAAAGGGCATGAGCTCTACGTGCATAATTAAACAACCTTGGTCAACAAGGGAAGTGAGAGATAGCATAAAATTAAAAGAAAGGCCTTATACAAAGGCAAAGAACAGTAGAGATCCTGTGGACTGGGAGAGATCTAAAGAACAGCAAACGGATACAAAGAAAGTGGTAAGAGCTGAAAAAAGGGAGTACGAGAAAAAGCTTGCAAGGGATATGGAGGACAACACTAAAGGTTTTTACAAATATATTGAGAGAAAGAGGATAGCTAAGAGTAATGTGGGCCCCTTAATAACAGACACAGGTGATACTGTAATTGGAAATCAGGAAATGGCAGGCTTACTAAATAATTACTTTGTATTGGTCTTCACAGTAGAGGATGAGGATAAAGTACCAGAGATAAAAGGAAAATTAGAAATAAATCAAGGGGAGGAACTAACTAGATTTAATATAAGTTAAAAAAATGATAATGGAGAAACTGATGAGATTAAAGATAAACAAATCTCTAGGATCTGATGGTTTCCACACCAGGGTATTAAAAGAAGTAGGTGAGGAAATTGTTGATAGAGAAAGAAAAAAGGGAGGTGGGTTGGCAGTACTGATTACGGAAGACATTGTAGTGTTGGAAAGGGAGGATGTTCTTAAGGGGACAAGGACAGAATCCATTTGGTTAGAGTTGAGGAGCAAAAAGGGTATGATCACACTATTGGGGGTATTCGATAGGCCTCCAAATAGTGACAGGGAGGTAGAGGAGCAAATCTGCAGGGAAATCACAGAGATAGGCAAGCTATAGAGTGGTGATATTGGGGGACTTTAATTACCCAAATATCGATTGGGATAATGCAAGGGTAAAGGGAAAGGAGGGGGAGGAATTTCTGAAATGTGTTCAGGAGAATTTCCTTGACCAGTATGTTCTGGGCCCAACTAGGACGGAGGCATTGCTGGATCTGGTGCTGGGGAATGAGGTGGGCCAGGTCGACCAAGTGTCTGTGGGAGAACACTTGGTTACGAGTGATCATCGTATCATAAGATTTAGATTAGCAATGGAGAGGAGAAAGGAACAATCTAGAGTGGAACTTCTAAACTGGAATAGGGCTAACTTCAATGGGATGCGAAAGGATCAAGCCAGGGTAAAATGGAACCAAAGACTGACAGGAAAAACTGTAACGGAACAATGGGTGATCTTTAAGGAGGAGATGTTCCAAGTACAGGCTAGGTACATTCCAACAAGAGGGAAGGGTAAGGGAACCAAAGCAAGGGCTCCTTGGATGACAAGGGAGATAGAGAAGATGATGAAACAAAAAAAGAGGGTGTATGATGCATGTCAGGTGAATTCTTCAAGGGCGAACCAGACCAAATACAATGGGGGAAAAATTCAGTATCGCCCCATTTGGGGCGCAATTATCGGCCGTGTGCAAAGTTTAGCGCCTGGCGCTAATTATTGCCTCCGACTGCAAATTTGGCTTTTATCGCCCCTGGAGGTGATTGGAGCGCTAAATCAGGCGCTTCACACCTGTCTTAAGGCGCAAAGGCCGAGGAGCGAGGCGCTACCTCAGAGCACTGGCGAAGCTCATGTGATGTCAGTCAGCAATGGAAGACAGACACAATGGCGCCAGCCAGTTCTTAAAGGGGAGGGTTGATCTTGCTTTCCATCCACATCCTGCTCATTGCAGCCTTGAATCTCAGCCTGGAGAGACCTGTACATCAAATCTGCTGGAAAGAACAATGGAGAGTACCAGGGAAAGAGCTCAGAGTGCAGCCCCCACAGTCTCTTCTAAATCGATACAAGGAAGGGCAAATCAAAATGAACCTGCAAAGTGCTGCTCAGTACCCAAAACTCCTTCACACAGCGTTGAATCTCTCCAGAAGTCTCTCTCTCTCTCTCTCAGAATGCGTGGTGCAAAAATGTCACCAACAAAAAAAGGCAGGAAGCGATCGCCTTTAAATAGCGCTCCCCCAGTCCCTTCCTGACTGCAAAACGCTCCCCTCAACCTGTCGTTGCTAGCGGCAGGCGGTAAGGCAGGGGGCGCCACTCAATATTCACTCCGGCGCAGGAGATCGTGAAAGTAACACATAGAAGGCTGGTTAACAAAATTGAGGCTCATGGAATAGGTGGGTCAGTGGCAGCTTGGATAAGGAATTGGCTTAAGGACAGAAAACAGCAAGTTGTGGTAAATGGCTGTTTTTCAGACTGGAGGATGGTAGACAGTGGTGTTCCCCAAGGGTCAGTGCTGGGGCCACTGCTTCTTTTGATATATATAAACGACCTGGATATTGGAATACAGAGTAGAATTTCTAAATTTGCCGATGACACCAAACTTGGGGGTGTGGCGAACAGTGAGGATGATACTAATCGACTGCAACAGGACATAGAAAGGCTAGCAGAATGGGCAGACAAGTGGCAGATGGAATTTAATACAGAGATGTGTGAGGTGATGCATTTTGGCAGAAGGAACAGGGAGAGGCAATATACACTTAATGGCACAGTTTTAAAGAGTGTGCAGGGACAGAGGGACCTGGGAGTTAATGTGCATAGGTCCCTGAAGGTGGCAGGACATATTGAGAGACTGGTTAACAAAGCATATGGGCTCTTGGGTTTCATAAATAGAGGTATTGAGTACAAAAGTAGAGAAGTTATGCTGAACCTTTATAAAGAGCTGGTTAGGCCACAACTTGAGGGAAATAAACTTGCAGGGCTACGGGACTAGAGCAGTGGAATGGGACTGACTGGATTGCTCTACAGAGAGCCAGCACAGACTCGATGGGCCGAATGGCCTTCCTTCTGTCCCGTTATGACTCTATGGGCAGAATTTTCATTGACCCGTGGAGGCGGGTTTGGAGGCGTGTGGGGTGGGAAAATAGCAGATTCGGGGGTCCCGAACCCATCCCGCCCCCAATCCGCCTCCATGCCAGTTTCACAGGAGGTGGGTACCTGACCTGTGCTGGGACCCGCCTCCCCGAGGTGGGAAGGGAATTAGTGCCAATAAACTGCCTGTTAACAGGCAGTTTTTTGCCTAATCCCTATTTTTGGCCCTGAAGTGTGGGCTTCCCGACAGGTCCAAACCACGCCAATTTAGCGAGGCGGACCGTGGGTCTGGAGGGCTTGGAGGGGTCGAAGTGTGCAGGTGAGTGATGGGTGCATGAGTGCAGAGGTAAGTGTGTTTGGTGTGTGTAAAGTGTTTTAAGAACTTGTACTTACCTTAACTTTGTCCTGCAGGCTAAGGTGTCGGGAGTCCCTCACATCCACGGCACAGAAAGCAGAATGGCCGCGGAGCTGTCAAAAGCTGCAGTCTCTGCTTTCTGTGCTAGATTGATTTCTAACTGAGTCTAAGTACAGGGACTCACATTAGAAATCATATTGTCAGTGTTTGACAGCTTCACAGAGCTGTCAAACGCTGAAATTTCATCTGTCAAAAGCTCTTGACAGATGAAATTTCAATGGCTGACGTCACCTGTATCCAAGGGACCCTTGATTGGCCTGCTAAGCCCGCTGGGCGGGCTTAACAAGGTCAATCAAGGGAAAATACAGTGGGTTGGCCACAAGTCGATGGAGGCGGGACTACAACCCAAAAAGTGGGAGTCCTGCCTCCATCACGTCCCCATTGACAAAATCCAGCCCTATGACTCTATGATGCGTTCGTGATGATCTTCCAAAACTCTCTCGATTCCGGAATTGTCCCCTTGGATTGGAAAACTGCCAATATTACTTATTTATTTAAGAAAGGTAGGAGAGATCAACTGGGAAATTATAGGCCTATCGGTCTGATGTCAGTTGTGGTGAAGCTCCTAGAATCTGTTATTAGAGACAGAGTGACTGAGCATTTGGACAAATATGAGCTGATCAGAGAGAGCCAGCATGGATTTGTAAAGGGCATGTCATGTAGAACAAACCTAGTTGAATTTTTTAATGAGGTATCTAATGTGGTAGATAAGGGAGTGTCTATGGATTTATTTATATGGACTTTCAGAAGGCATTCAACAAGGTTCCACATAAGAATTGGAGGCAACCTATTTATTGGCTTGGATAGGAAATTGGTTAGGAGGTAGGAGACAGATAGGAATTTTCTGCAGGTAGGCGGGTTGGGGGTGGGGGGCCTCGGAGGCGGGCAGGAAATCCAGGAGGCCGGGTTTCCCACATGCCCTGCCAATTTTAACGGTCGGATATTGGCGGGTCAGCAGGGGGGGGAGTCGGCCGGAGCATCGGCAGGGGGTGGAGAGAGGATCCGGGCCGGCCACTGGAGGATTGTGGCCAGCCTCAGCATCATCGATGGGATGGGTGCGGGAGACCTCATGGTGGGGATCGGAGGCCTGGGGAGGCGATTGGAGGCCTCGTGGTGGGGTCTCCAATCGTGGGGGGTGGGTTAGGTAGGGACCCTGGATCCAGGAGGCAGGTATAAAGCCACTTACCTCCTGGATGCAGCAGTCCCCGCCTCGGTTTAACTGCCGGCTTTCAGCCATCCCCAGGCTGTTCAATTTAAAACGGAGGTGGAAAACGAGGCTTCTAGCCTCATTACAATATGTAAATTGACGTACCGCCCCCTGGGAGCGGGTTGGTCGCCCGCCCCCGTCCCGTCTCTGTTAAAACCGGAAGTGGGCGGGTTGGAGGCAGGATCAGGTCGGGAATCCCATTTTTAACTATTTAACGGCCCCCACGCTCCAAACCCACCCTTTTTTTAGGGGAAAATTCCAGCCATAGTAGGAATAATAGCTATGTACTCAAATTGGCAGAACGTAACTAGTGGTGTCCCCCAGGGATCTGTACCAGGGCCACAGCTTTTTACTATATTTGTAAATGACTTGGATGAAGGAATAGAGAACCGTATATCTAAGTTTACTAACAACACTAAGTTAGGTGGCACAGTAAATAGAGTAGATGGGAGCAGAAAGTTGCAAAAGGACATTGATAGATTAAGCAAGTGGGCAAAACTGTGGCAGATGGAGTTCAATGTGGAAAGTCCACTTTGGACCTAAGAAAGATAGATCAGAGTATTTTCTAAATGGCGAGAAGCGAGGAACTGTGGAGGAGCAGAGATTTAGGGGTCCAAGTACAGAAATCACTAAAAGTTAGTGGACAGGTACAAAAAATAATTAACAAGGCTGATAGAATATTGGCCTTTATCTCAAGAGGGCTGGAATACAAAGAGGTGGAAGTTATGTTACAGCTGTACAGAGCTCTGGTTAGACCCCATCTGGAGTATTGCATTCAGTTCTAGGCACCGCACCTCAGGAAGGATATATTGACCTGGGGTGGGGTGGGGGGGTGGTGGTGAAGTGCAGATTCACCAGAATGATACCAGGGTTAAAAAGGTTAAATTATAAGAATATGTTGCATAGACTAGGCTTGTATTTCCTTGAATTCCCTTGTTAGTGTCAGCTGTGGCTCAGTGGGTAGCACTCTTGCCTCTGTAGTCAGAGGGTTGTGGGTTCAAGTCCCATTCCAGGAACTTGAGCACAAAAATCTATTCTGATACTCCAATGCAGTGCTGCACTGTCGGAGATGCCGTCTTTTGGATGAGATGTTAAACCGAGGCCCCGTCTGCTCTCTCAGGTGGACATAAAGATTCCATGGCACTATTTTGAAGAAGAGCAGGGGAGTTATCCCCAGTGTCCTGGCCAATATTTATCCCTCAATCACCATCACTGAAACAGATTATCTGATCATTATCACATTTCTGTTTGTGGGAGCTTGCTGTGTGCAAATTGGCTGCTGTGTTTCCTACATTACAACAGTGACTACACTCCAAAAGTACTTCATTGGCTGTAAAGCGCTTTGGGACGTCCGGTGGTTGTGAAAGGTGCTATATAAATGCAAGTCTTTCTTTGAATATAGAAATTAAGGGGTGATCTAACTGAGGTGTTTAAGATGATTAAAGGATTTGATCGTGTAGATAGGGAGAAACTATTTCCTCCGGTGGGGGAGTCCAGAACAAGGAGGCTTAACCTTAAAATTAGAGCTAGGCCGTTCAGGGGTGATGTCAGAAAGCATTTCTTCACACAAAGGGTAGTGGAAGTCTGGAACTCTCTCCCCTAAAGAGCTGTTGAGGCCAGGTCAATTGAAAATTTAAAAACTGAGATTGATCAAATTTTGTTAGGCAAGCGTATTAAGGGTTTCGGAACCATGGCGGGTAGATGGAGTTAAGGTGCAGATCAGCCATGATCTAATTGAATGACGGAATATGCTTGAGGGACTGAATGGCCTACTCCTGTTCCCATGTTCCTATGGACAGGAAATTGCAGCCATTGTACTTGTTGATGATCTTCTCACTACCGGTCCCAACTGCAGGTTATATCGAACATTACTGCTTCACAGGAGTGGTCTGTGTGCTGCCGGCTGCATGGGAAAATTCCTAGTCTTAAATTAGATCAAGAAATCCCACCAGGAGTGTAGAATATGCTCCCAGAGTGAAGCAACGATGTCAGGTACTAGCTGCACCAGGACCAGCAGTGAGACGATAATCAAGGAGGAACAATGCCTTTGTGAATTGGGCAATGAGGAAAGGGTTGAAGGGGTCACAGCGCCTTTATGAACTGGGGGTAAAGGGAAAACTGGGGGTAAAGGGAAAACTGAGGGTAAAGGGAAAACTGGAGGGGTATCAACTTTCTGGGTTTTTACTCTACATATTTTCTCAGGTGCGTGTCTTACAATCCAGAATGCACCTTTTTCTGACCGATGTCTAGGTAAATGGTAGGGAGATGCAGGGATTGTAACAGAGAACTCTTACTCTGTGTAGTGGCTGCTGGAATGTATCGTGTGCCACCACATGACTCTTGTCTCTTCGACAAGCAATCTTACCAGACTGAGGCTGAAGTGTTGGCTAAATGGTTTTGTTACATAAAACAGACGACGAAACAGTAAACTGTATAACACAATGAAACGTATGTTACTCTACCCTCCTTAATACTTAAAATAATAAAGATGACATTTGTTTTTCGCTAAACATAGACTTTAAGCAGACATTTACTTGCTGTAATCTCAATCTGGCCTAATTCTCTTGTCAGGCTGACACAAAATCTTTAAAACGCACAGCTGCTGGCTGCAAGATTCAAAACACTGACAGCAGACTAACGTCCCAAGTTAGTATATAGAAGTATATAGAAACAAAGATTGTGTTTCTCATAATTACATTAAACCAAACAGCTATTCATCAATATCAAATGGATCGCCAAATTTGGATAAAGGCAAAGATATTTCTGATTGCATGTATCAGAATGGTTTAGTTAAGCAATTAACACTTCAGACAAGCATAGAAACCTGAACCTTGTCAACCAATTGTCTGGCCTTCTGGTGAAAGTTACTTTCTGTGACCTTTGATGTTAACCTCTTCCGTGCTGTTTCTATCAGTACAAAATACAAGTTAAAAATTCAACACTACCAGGAAATAGAAGACAAAAGCACCCTAATAAAACAGCTGTTGTGAGGAAAAAGAATCTTACCCTGACGACTGTGACACTGATAAAGCTTCCAACCATGTGCTTTCTGTCTCCTCCCAGGCATGGAATCACAGGGTAATGCAATATCACTTTTAGTTAGTTGAATGTTATAACCACATTGGTACTGGACCCATGATAATTCTCATTTGGACACTTAACCACCTTGCCCCATATTCAAACTGTTGTGCCCAGAAATTCGAGCGCACCCAAAGGGGGCAGACATTCCCACACCTGAATGGAATGGCCCAAGGCACATATGGTGTTGGATCTCAAGCCTCATTATCATCGAGCTGGTGAGCTGCGGACACCTAATAGGTTTAAAGTTACTTATTGGCTGTAAAGTGCTTTAGGACATCCTGAGGATGAGAGGGGTGTTGTAAAGATGCAAGTTCTTTCTTTTGGTTAAGTCAGCATGCTTATTTTTATTTTCTAAACACATTACATAATTTATAATATAAAATATGAATTTGGACCTTAATTATGCATTTTGAAGAAATACAATTTTTTTTTCTGGCTCTGCTGATTCATCCAATACGTTTAACACACCTAATGTTGAGCTATATTATTAATGAGTTTTAAATAGATTATATACATAAAAATGTAAGAGTTATTTTTGAATCAGATAGGGTCATTTGACCCAACAAGCCTTTAAAAATGCAATTGAAGTCAATACAGCACTTGCAAAATGAAATAAATATTAAAAATTGACAAAATATGTACTTCTTTAAAATCTATGAATTGAAGTATTAGTTATGTGTTCTACTGCATAAAAATGTACAAAGTTAACAAAGGTAAAAGAAGGATTAACTTGAAGGATGCATTAGAGTTTTACAATAGTATTATTTGTAAAACTATAGGGGGGAGAAATTCAGTATCGCCCTATTTGGGGCGCAATTATCGGCCGGGTGCAAAGATTAGCGCCTGGCGCTAATTATCTCCACCGACTGCAAACTTGACTTTTATTGCCCCTGGAGGTGATTGGAGCGCTAAATCAGGCGCTTCACACCTGTCTTAAGGCGCAAAGGCCGAGGAGCGAGGCGCTACCTCAGAGCGCTGGCGAAGCTCATGTGATGTCAGTCAGCAATGGAAGACAGACACAATGGTGCCAGCCAGTTCTTAAAGGGGAGGGTTGATCTTGCTTTCCATCCACATCCTGCTCATTGCAGCCTTGAATCTCGGACTGGAGAGACCTGCACATCAAATCTGCTGGAAAGAACAATGGAGAGTACCAGGGAAAGAGCTCAGAGTGCAGCCCCAACAGTCTCTTCTAAATCGATACAAGGAAGGGCAAATCAAAATGAACCTGCAAAGTGCTGCTCAGTACCCAAAACTCCTTCACACAGCGTTGAATCTCACCAGAAGTCTCTCTCTCTCTCTCTCTCAGAATGCGTGGTTCTAAAATGTCACCAACAATAAAAGGCAGGAAGCGTTTGCCTTTAAATAGCGCTCCCCCAGTCCCTTCCTGACTGCAAAACGCTCCCCTCAACCTGTCGTTGCTAGCGGCAGGCAGTAAGGCAGGGGGCGCCACTCAATATCCGCTCCGGGGCGTTGCGCACTCGACTGACGTCACGATCTGCCGGCGCAGCAGATCGTGGCAGTAGTGTTTAGCGCCGCCGCAAAATGTCTAGTTAATTTCGCGAGCGGCGCAAACATCGCCGCGCCCGGGCGCTAGATGCTTTGCGCCCCATTAGCGCCCTCTTAAGGCGCTAACGGGAGGCGCAACCAACTGAATTTTTCCCCTAGGTACTTATTTTCTAGTTACAACACGGTGGCATAGTGGTTAGCACTGGTGCCTCACAGCGCCAGGGACCCGGGTTCGAATCTGACCTCGGGTGACTGTCTGTGTGGAGTTTGCACATTCTCCCCGTGTCTGCGTGGGTTTCCTCCGGATGCTCCGGTTTCCTCCCACAGTCCAAAAATGTGCGGGTTAGGTTGATTTGGCAATGATAAATTGACCCTTAGTGTTAGGGGGGGATTAAATATGTGGGGTTACGGGGATAGGATGGGATATGTTAGGGGGAATTAAATACGTGGGGTTACGGGGGTAGGGTGGGATATGTGTACTGTGGGGATTAAAGCAGGGACAGGGTACTGGATTTGGATGATCAGCCATGATCGTATTGAATGGTGGAGCAGGCTCGACGGGCCGAATGGCCTACTCCTGCTCCTAGATTCTATGTTTCTATAATGCAGTATCTGTGCACTTTAGGTGAACCTATATTTTGATGGATCCTTCCACAGGATCATTGTCTGAATAATGTCAGCCATTACTTGGCGTAATGATACCTCATCAATGTGGTGTCTGTTTAGCTGGCAGGCCCAACACAGTCAGCTGCTTTGTCACTAGTAAACTAGAAAACGTCTCTCGCACAGGAGATGATTTAAACAATTTTGAACAGTATTTATCAGAAACAATTTTAGATTGAATGTACTACCTTCCCTAGAGTATTGTTCTCCTTTAAACTCTATTTTCAGGCATTACTATTTCCTCCTTTGGAGCTATGAGGTCGGTATGATAAGCTACTCTTGTGAAAATTACCCAAATTGTTCAACTAGTAAATGAGTCTAGAATCCACAGAACTATGTCCTCAGTGGGACAAGAGATATACCCTGTCCCCTCTGGGATCAGATGTGTCTGTTTTCTTGGTAGTGCCTGAACTCCGTCCGAAATAATTCAATGGTAACCTGTGCTTAAAGTTGCATGATACGTGACTCCAGGTTCAATGCACTTGGGGAATCCTGGATCAAAACAAACAGTGGAAATAAAGTGACTTCTTCCTATATCAGAACAGGACTTACAGTTTGCAACAAGAGATCTAAAAGAAGACATTTCAGTTTATGAAGGACTCCATTCTCGTTTTCATTTTAACAAACTGTAAGAGAAACATGTTTCTGTGGGTGGAAGCATGACATGTAATATGATTGTGAGCATTATACAACTAATGATAACATATGTGATTAATATGAGGTTATTAGAGAAGCTGAACAGAGAGGAGTTATATCAATCCAGAAAAAATCATAATGCCATTAGAATAGTAAGGGCTCCACCACAGAATGATGAGAAGAAAAAGGTTTCCTAGCCTGAAACTGCTGAAGGGAAGCTTACAGTATCCTTTCTTAGTTGCACAGCTGAGAAAGGATTTTTCTTATTGTTTCAGACAAAGTTTGTGGGCATTCAAAGACTGTGAACTCAATCACTTCCTGGTTTGATAAGACATGTAGGTAACATGTCCCTCTTTTCTACTACAACAACAACAACAACTTGCACTTATATAGCGCCTTTAACGTAGTAAAACGTCCCAAGCAGGCTGCTTTGTCCTGGATGGTGTCGAGCTTCTTGAGTGTTGTTGGAGCTGCACTCATCCAGGCAAGTGGAGAGTATTCCATCACACTCCTGACTTGTGCCTTGTAGATGGTGGAAAGGATTTGGGGAGTCAGGAGGTAAGACACTGACCTACTCTTGTAGCCACAGTATTTATGTGGCTGGTCCAGTTAAGTTTCTGGTCAATGGTGACCCCCATACTGATAAATTGAGAGTAGACTGATGGGACGGTAATTGGCTGGATTGGATTTGTCCTGCTTTTTGAATACAGGACATACCTGGGCAGTTTCCCATATTGTCGGGTAGATGTCAGTGTTGTAGCTGTAGTGGAGCAGCTTGGCTAGAGGCGCGGCTAATTCTGGAACGTCTTAAAGGAGGAAAGTGAGGTAGAGCGCCGCAGAGGTTTAGGGAGGGAATTCCAGAACTTCGGGCTTTGGCAGCTGAAGGCACGGCCACCAATGGTGGAGAGATTAAAATCGGGGATGCTCAAGAGGCCAGAATTAGAGGAGCGCAGATATCTCGGGGGGTTGTGGGGCTGGAGGAGATTACAGAGATAGGGAGGGGCGAGGCCGTGGAGGGATTTGAAAACAAGGATGAGAATTTTAAAATCGAGACATTGATTAACCGATGTAGGTCAGCGAGCACAGGGGTGATGGGTGAACGGGACTTGGTGCGAGTTAGGACATGGGCAGCAGAGTTTTGGATGACCTCAAATTTACGGAGGGTAGAACGTGGGAGGCCGGCCAGGAGTGCATTGGAATAGTCAAGTCTAGAGGTAACAAAGATATGGATGAGGGTTTCAGCAGCAGATGAGCTGAGGCAGGGGTGGAGTTGGGTGATGTTACGGAGGTGGAAATAGGCGGTCTTAGTGATGATACGGACATGTGGTCGGAAGCTCATTTCGGGGTCAAGTATGACATCAAGGTTGCGAGCAGTCTGGTTCAGCCTCAGACAGTTGACAGGGAGAGGGATGGAGTTGGTGGCTAGGAAACGGAATTTGTGGCGAGGACCAAAGCGGTCTTCCCAATATTTTGTTGGAGGAAATTTCTGCTCATCCAGTACTGGATGTCACACAAGCAGTCTGACAATTTAGAGACAGTGGAGAGAGTGGTGGTGGTGAGGTAGAGCTGAGTGTCATCAGCGTGCATGTGGAAACTGATGCTGTGTTTTCAGATTATATCGCTGAGGGGCAACATGTAGATGAGAAATAGGAGGGGGCTAAGGATAGATCCATGGGGGACACCAGACGTAATGGTGCGGGAGCGGGAAGAGAAGCCATTGCAGGATATTCTCTGCTTAACAAATGCAATTCTGGTGTAAATGGTAGAATTTCTGAGACAGCAGCTTTGGCCCTCATTATCATGTCATTTGTATATTTGCACTATTTTGGGGGTTGGAACACCTTTTCTACTGGACTGTAGTATGTATTTTGGAACAGGTTTAACTCCAGTGTATCTGACTTACATGGCAATTTCTTGTCCCTTATGCCAAAACTACACCACTTTTATCCCCCCAAAATTAAGAAGTTCAGGCCTGTGATCTTGATGATGGACCAGATGTTCAGGTTCAGCCTGAGGGAACAGCTGGAAAGGGGAGTGGAATTAGAGGTGTGAACCGAACTGGGGAGGGGAGTGGAATTGGAGGTGTGTCCTGACCTGTAATACTACCACTATGAACTACAGAATCAAACCTAACATCTTCTAGATGGCAGGAAATGTTGAACCAGTGTAAGCTTTTTATTTTGACTGGCATTAAATTGACAGCAAGACCAATTCTTTTGAAACAATTTGGAATAAGTTTATTAAACACACAAACTCATGCAAGTTTATTAAACACACACATTCATGCCCATCAAAACAATAGCCTACAGGTATCCTATGACTCTACTCGATTGCAACTCGTCAGGTAATGGGTTAGATTTACACAGACTATTACTTCCCTGAGTTAGGCAATGCACGCGGCCTTTTTCCTTGCTTCTTGGTCTGGTCTGTAGAGGGAGGACTTCTTGTTCTTCCACGTGGTCATCGAGAGAGAGAGAGAGAGAGAGCCTTTGGTTCCTTGTTTTTATATCTTTTTAAAGTCCATTGTCTTCTAGTTTAAATTCTTAAGACGCCACGATTGGGTCTTAGATTCCGGCAGTTCTTGATTGGCTTTCCTTTGAACATGTGTCTGTCTGCAGTGGCTGGTGCCATTTCTTGCTTAAGTTAATTGTTTGTTGACACCTTTTAGTGGCTCTTGAGTTTCGATGGTGAGTTTCGATGTTGTCTCTGTGGGGGGTTATCCTGTTATGCAGGTTTCCTTTGTTAAGTTTCGCGCCGTTGCCTTACCCAGGGGAGATCCATACACATCAAATTTATCTTTATCTTATATTAATAGTCTCACAGAATCCCCACAGTGCAGATAGAGGCCATTTCGGCCCATCGAGCCTGCACCGACACATATCCCATCCTATCCCCGTAACCCCACGTATTTCATCCCCCCTAACACTAAGGGTCAATTTATCATAGCCAAATCAAACTAACCCGCACATCTTTGGACTGTGGGAGGAAACCGGAGCACCCGGAGGAAACCCACGCAGACACGGGGAGAATGTGCAAACTCCACACAGACAGTCACCCGAGGCCGGATTCCATCACACTCACAAAACATATATTTTTATTCTTACAGCTTCCCCGCCTTGAGGGGGAAATATCCTTATTGACCCCTCATTTGGTTTATCTCCTCAGGGTTCGCATATGGTGGTTCAGTTTCCTAAGGAGTTTTCTCAGGTAGCAGATCATGATGATCCCCACCACTACAATTATGGTTTGTATCAGTATCATAAGCATTGAGCGGGTTCTGAGCCAGGGGTGTTGTCCTACATTATACATTATTTCCCACCATGGTATGGCTCCTAGCTTTTGTATAGCTCTGCTGTTTATGGCATTGTTCTGTGTCATCTGTATCCGTATCATGGTCCTGTGGGAAACAAGATCAGTGTAGTATTTACTCTTTGGCAGTTTTTAACTGGTTAACATGATACCATTTCTTGTACTTAACGCCCTTTTTCCCAGTAACTGAATCAAATCTTCTTCTTCTTCTTCTTCTTAGGCAGTCCTTCGGAACCGAGGATGACTTGCTTCCACATTAAAAATGAGTTTGCAGGTGACTGATGAGTCCAATGCGGGACCTACAGTCTCTGTCACAGGTGGGGCAGACGGTGGTTGAAGGGGTGGGTGGGTGGGGTGCTTGGGTTGACGTGCGCTCCTTGCGCTTGGCTTCCGCTTGCTCCCGGCAAAGAGACTCGAGGTGTTTGGCGCCTTCCCGGATGTTTCTCCTCCACTTTGTGCGGTCTTGGGCCAGGGATTCCCAGGTGTCGGTGGGGATGTTACACTTTTTCAAGGAGGCTTTGAGGGTATCCTTGAAGCGTTTCCTCTGCCCACCTGGGGCTCTCTTGCCATGCCGGAGCTCCGAGTAGAGTCTCCCCGTCATGGCCTGATATGGGGAGACTCCTGTTGTTTTGGGAGTCTCGTATCGGGCATGCGGACAATGTGACCCGTCCATTGGAGCTGATCGAGCGTGGTCAAAGCTTCGATGCTGGGGATGTTGGCCTGAGCAAGAACATTGACGTTGGTGCGCCTATCCTGCCAATGGATTTGCAGGATCTTGCGAAGGCAGCGTTGGTGGTGCCTCTCCAGTGCTTTGAGGTGCCTGCTGTACATGGTCCATGTCTCTGAGACATACAGCAGGGCGGGTATCACTGCTGCTCTGTAGACCATGAGCTTAGTGCCGGGTTTGAGGTCCTGGTCTTCAAACACTCTCTTCCTCAGGCGACCGAAGGCTGCACTGGCACACTGAAGGCGGTGTTGGACTTCGTCGTCGACGTCTGCCCTTGTTGACAGTAGGCTCCCGAGGTATGGAAAGTGGTCCACGTTGTCCAAGGCCTTGTCGTGGATTTTGATAATCGGGGGGCAGTACTTAATGCCCTTTTTCCCCGGTAACTGAATCAAATAAACCGCGGGGTTCAATCAGTCTATAATCGTATGCGGTCCCCACCACCTGGGCTCAAAGGCATGCTTCTTTTTCCCATAATTTGGAATCATTACGGTGTCCCCTACCTGATACTCAAAGGGACGAACTTTCTTGTCAAAGTACCTTTTAATTTGTCTTTTTCACTTCCCCAATTTCGTGGCCACAAATCGATTCATCTGATCGGTGTGATCTACCACTTGTTCCAGCCATTTGGAATTACAGGGTTCCATTGTCAAGGGGCTCATCCCCGTTAGTGTTAGCTGGCCTGGCGTTCTCATGAGTCTCCCTGTCATGGCCTGATATGGGGAGACTCCTGTTGTTTTATGAGGTGTGGACCTCATTGCCATTAAGCACATTGGCAGCATGTTAGCCCATTGAGTGGGGTGGTCCGCACACAATTTTTTTAACATTAACTTGAGGGTCCTGTTCCCCCTTTCGACCCCTCCAAACGACTGGGGGTGGTGAGCAATATGTAGTTTGTGTTTTATCCCCAACATTTCCTGCAGGTGGGTAAAAATCTTACCGGTAAAGTGCGAACCTTGATCACTGTCCACTTGTACTGGTACTCCCCACCTACAAAACACATGATTTAATAGTGTTTTGGCTGCCGTGATTGCGGTGTTGGAGCGGCAGGAGAATGCTTCGATCCATTTAGTGAATTGATCCACCACCACTAGGGCATGCTGAAAATTGCCTTGCGCCTGTGGAAGCGGCCCAATGAAGTCTATCTGGAGGTGAGTCCATGGCCCTTGAGGTGGGGGCGCGCTTTGAAGCAAGGCTCGGTTAGTACACGTGGGAGGATTGTGCTGCAGGCACGGTAGGCATCGTGCCACATATAGGTTGATTGCTTCCCTCATGGAAGGCCACCAAGCTGTGGATGCTACCTTATAGAAGGTTACCAGGGCCGAATAGTGCCCTGCCGTGGGGTGGGAGTGAAAGAGGGAGAGCAGTTCCTGACCCACCTCTGGTGGAACACACACCACCGGGCAGGCGTGTGGCTTTCTTTTGAACATCAGCAACTGCTTCACTGAGTATGGGGCAGTGGCTAGTATGGTATTGGGGCCCCAGGTTGTCGGTTGAGGAAGGGGTCTGCCTTCCTCGTGCCAGGCGCTTACAACGGCGTATGGCCAGTATTGTTGCTGCAGGGATTTTAAATCTAGGTGATCTGTTGGGGAGCCCTTGCTAACAGCATTGCAGGGCTCAACAACTATATCCTCTATCTCCCCAACAATCGCAGCGTCCTTGGCTGCTCTGGAATTTCCCTCACTATGTGGACCCCCTTTTCTATGGGCTGCTACCTTTCCTATGAAGCAAGGCTGGGATCGCTGTTTAAGGTATGACCAGAGCAGGCGTAACCAGGGCCCATGGACCAGGGCCTTACCGTCTATTGCACGGTAGTCATTTTTGTGGTATAGGGGCAAGGAGAGCATGGTGTTTATAGCATAGGCACTATCGGACCAAATATTCACGGGTCTATCTGAGGTTTCTTTCACGGCGGTTAGAAGTGCAGCGATTTCTGCATATTGTGAGGACTGTCGGTTGCATCATCACTGGATGGTTCTCTCTGGCAATACCACAGCATACCCGGTGTGGGGGGATCCCTCAATGTGATATGAGGACCCATCGACGTAGACATCTGGGGCTCCCTGTCTGGGCTCTTTCTGCACAGGATGGGTCTTAAAGTTAATCAGGGGTAGCGGACATTCATGCGGTTCCCCCTCATAAACCAGAAATTGTGGCAGCAATGTGGTGGGTTTGGAAATGATACCAATGTCTCTTTCCATAAATTCCAATGTCCATTTGCTGAGGCGCTGCGAGGAAACTAGCGAATCTCCAGGTTTCATCAGTAGGTTCAGAGGCGTGTGAGCACTGTGAAGGATGGTCGCTTGTAGCCCTGAAATAAAGGTAAAATGAGGTACCGCCCAGAAGATGGCCAGCAGGTGGCGCTCACACACGGTATACATCTTTTCTGCCCCCTGCAGGATTCGAGACACATATGCAATGGGTTGCAGTCGATCAGCTCGCGTTTGGCACAGAACTGCAGCGAGGCTTTGTTCTGTGGCCCCGACCTCCAAATGGAAGGGCTGCGTGGGATCCGGAGGAATCAGACATGTGGCCTGTATCAATGCAGTTTTTAATTTGGCCACGGACTGGGTGTGAGCGTCAGTCCATGCCGGGCGTATGTCATCACCCTGCAGTTTTATCAAATCATACAGGGGCTTTGCGCACTCTGCAAAGCCTGGGATAAAGTTCCTTTGGTACTCCACCAAACCCAAGAATGATCGTAGGGCTGTTTTGGAAGTGGGTAATGGTAGTTGCTGTATTATCTCCACCTTGTGGGAGTCGGGGGACGATCCCTCTGGAGAAATGCACACTCCCAGAAAGGTGACCCATTCTTTTACCAACTGAGCCTTACGGGAATTCACCTTTAGTCCCGCCTGAGCCAACAATGTCAACAGTTTGTGTAAAAGGGACCGATGCTCCTCCATGCTATCAGTTGCCAGCAGTAGATCGTCTACATACTGTAGTAAGCAGGTAGGGCGGGAAAAGTCTTTTAAAACTGCAGCCATTCTTTTGTGGAAGATCGTGCGGGCATTGTGGAACCCCTGAGGCAGGCATGTCCAGGTGTAGCTCTGGTCCTCAAATATGAATGCGAATTTGTACTGGTCCTCCCTTTTAACAGGGATACTCCAGAATCCATTGGCGATGTCGAGGGTCGAAAATTACTTGGAACCAGCAGGAATTTGAGGTAATATGGTGGGAGCTTCTCTTACTACCGGTGAGCAGGCTGGCGTTACAGAATTTAACTTTCTGTAATCAATAATCAGTTACCAGCTGCTATCAGGCTTTTTAACCGGCCATGTGGGTGAATTGGTTGTGAAAGTGCCTGTCCTAACAACACCCTGCTCGACTAGGGATTTTATGGTGTCTCGGATGTAAGGGTGACTCTCCCTTGGGATGCGGTACTGTTCAGTGAATGAGTGGGGGTGTCCCTCAATAGACTCTTCGCCTGCCATTTTGCCACAATCGTGCTTGCACGTGGCAAACACCGCTAGGTGTTCCTGAATTAGTTTTGCCACAGCTTCATTTTCGCTCCCCGGAGGGTCATACTCAGATGGCTTTTTAATAGCAAAAACAGAGTGAGCATCTGAAATTTCTATCACTTTTGCATTATTTCTCAATCTCATCCAAACACAGTCCCGACTGTAATCTATTACCGCGCCATACTGATCCAACACATCAGTCCCTAAAATTCCCCTTCCATCAGGGGTGGTCATCAGCATCAGCGCTGGGACCTTGCAGGTGAGGCCTCCCAACTGAAGTTCAGAGGCCTTCCCTGTATACGCGGTGGTTGTATCACCATTAAACCCTTTAAGGGCCGTACAACCCTTGCCCGCCGCTGCATGGCGTTCAGGGTATGGGGTGTGGATGATGGTAACGGCTGAGCCAGTGTCTATAAGCATAATCTGTTGTCGGCCCCCTTTTAAGACAACAAGGACTACTGGTCTCCCGCTACCATCACGTCGGAACCCCACTTCCGACCAATCTTTGGGGGCCAAACCCTGTCATAGGGTGGATCCTTGGAGGGGTCCCTCCAATGGGTGTGCATTGACAATAGGATTTTGCATTCCCAATGGGTGTGCATTGGCGATTGCGTGCACCAGTAAATGATTTTTCATCTCCCCCGTGACAATTTGGGCTTTCATGAGGGTTATCAACTGGTCCAATCGTTGATCCGTCCCAGAGGGCTTGGATTCGTCCTTTTTTAGAAGGGTAACTAACTGAGCCAATTGTTGTTCCATCCCAGAGGGTTCGGATTCGTCCCTCGGGAGGTATCTATGCGTCGCATCGTGGTCCGGTGCCTGTCTGGGTCTCCCGCAGTGTTTTACTCGGTGACCTTCCTTCTTACAATTAAAGCATTGTCCCCTAAATGGGTAGTACCGAGATCCCTCCACCGCTGACACTGGTTTCTTTGCGGTGGGTGGTGACTTCACCTTTAACTGGTCTTTTACCATCTCCCAAGCTCTTTGAACGTTAGTCTCTATATCTGTCCACTGATCTGTGGGCCTCACGGCTATGCCCAGGGTGCTTTTAACTAAAGAGTGGAGTTGGGTCAGGAACATCATTTTGAATTGTTCCCGATTCTTTTCTGCTGCAGCATGTGCGGGTGCCTGGTTCTGGGGACGTTCATAGATATCGTACAGACGATTACTGAACGCTCTCGGGGTCTCATCTGGGCGCTGTTTGGTCTGACTAAGCATAGCCACTAAGTTTAAGTTTTGGATCCCTAAATGGTTTAGGATCTCGGTCACGACAGCATCGGTCGCTGTGCCACGCTGGAGGATCGCGTCTGGCAGATTATTCTTTAAAGAAGTGGAACAGGCCAAGAGGAGGACTCGTGTTAACTCGGGGTGACCCCTCCTGAAATCTGCCCACCTCCTATTAACTACCAGTGGGTCGTCCCCATCATTAATGGACCCCAAGTCGTGGCTACACACCGTGGCGTCAGCACCAGATATGGGCTGTGAGTCGGTATGGTTACTAGTGATGTGACCATGCACATTACACCGTAAAGAGGTGGTCACTACTGCTACGGTTGGCCCTTGTGTCTCCAAGGTATCCCATCCTTCACCGCCCTCCTGGGGATTATACTGACTGCCTTCCTCTTCCCAATCTGTCTCCCCCTCGTCCCTTCCTGTTGTCTCTGTTATGGCTCCCCGTGTTACTGCAGATACTAGAGCCTGTTGCTGCCCTAATTTACTCTTTAGCAGCGCTATTTCTAGGTGGCACCGGGAGTGGTCTGCCTCCCTATGTGGCTTCTTAATTGCTTCCCTTAATGCCCCCTAACGTCTTCTACTTCCTGCCGGAGCCCCAGGTTTTCCAATTTATATTTCTTGAGCTCTAACCTCGTTTCATTTGTTGCTGCGACTGCTGCTCCTGCATGTAAATTTGAGAGGTTTTGTTGCTGTAGCAAATAAGTGGCCTGCTCGGCTCCTCTTTCTAGTTGCCTGATACTGTGGCCTAATCGATCGATTTCTTGTCTCAAATGTTGGATTTCTCCCTCTTTTAACTGCCTAACAAGCTGGATGCCTTCTTCTTTCTGTTCTTTCATACTTTGAATCTCTTTTTCTTTTAGTTGAATCTCTTTGACTTTTAGTTCTTTTAAATCTTGTATCTCTCCCTTTAAATCTCGAATCTCTTTTGCATCCTGCCTCATTAATGCCTCATCTCTCCGAGCACAGTAATGTGCCCCGAATGCCAAGAGACCGTTTGCCTGTTTGGGCCTTAGCTTTCCCTCATCTACCCTCTCCTGGATAAATGCCATGAGCTCCCCAAAGGACACATGTTGGCCCTTACAGATGCATCGTGCCCGTAACTCTTGTAAGTCCCTTATGGACACCTTTTCGTACATTTTTTCCTGATAGGCTACAGCTACGTCTTTTGCTGGTTTTTTGTATGCCCCCGATCCCTTCATCCTATGTCTTTTGAATTTACTTTTAAACTTCGCACAACAGGTTAGAATTGCAACGCCCGAAATTTCCAATTGTTTAAAGCTGTCTCGCCAGATCTCGGACGAGCCCCCAATTTTGTAAGCTTTTTATTTCGACTGGCATTAAATTCACAGCAAGACCAATTCTTTTGAAACAATTTGGAATAAGTTTATTAAACACACAAACTCATGCAAGTTTATTAAACACACACATTCATGCCCATCAAAACAATAGCCTACAGGTATCCTATGACTCTACTCGATTACAACTCGTCAGGTAATGGGTTAGATTTACACAGACTAGTACTTCCCTGAGTTAGGCAATGCACGCGGCCTTTTTCTTTGCTTCTTGGTCTGGTCTGTAGAGGCCATGATGCGGAGATGCCGGTGTTGGACTGGGGTGGACAAAAATGAGAAGTCGCACAACACCAGGTTATAGTCCAACAGTTTTATTTGAAATCACGAGCTTTCGGAGCGCTGCTCCTTCGTCAGGTAAAGTGAAGGAATACAAATCAGCAAAGCATATATAGACAGAGAACAATGTGTAGCGTACAATGTCAGACGACTACAGTAAATCTTTCTGACTGCCCTCCATCACACCTCGGCAGAGATACAATCGACAGTTCCAACGGGCCACAGCGAAAAATCGCATAGACGAACACGGGACACAACCAACAGAGTACCCTACGTCGTCCAGTACTTCCCCGGAGTGGAGAAACTACGCCATGTTCTTCGCAGCCTTCAACATGTCATCGATGACGACGAACACCTCGCTAAGGCCGTCCCCACGCCTCCACTACTCGCCTTCAAGCAGCCGCCTAACCTCAAAAGTACCATCGTTCGCAGCAAATTACCCAGCTGTCAGGAGAACAGCGACCACGACACCACACAACCCTGCCACGGCAACCTCTGCAAGACATGCCAGATCATCAACACAGATACCATCATCACACGTGAGGACACTACCCACCAGGTACATGGTACATACTCATGTGACTTGGCCAACGTTGTCTACCTCATACGTTGCAGGAAAGGATGCCCCGGAGCATGGTACATCGGCAAGACCATGCAGACACTGCGACAACGTATGAACAGACACCGCGCAACAATCGCCAGGCAGGATTGTTACCTCCCAGTCGGGGAACACTTCAGCAGTCAAGGACATTCAGCCTCGGATCTGCGGGTAAGCGTTCTCCAAGGCGGCCTTCGAGACACACGACAACGCAAAATCATCGAGCAGAAACTGATAGCCAAGTTCCGCACCCATGAGGACGGCCTCAACCGGGATCTTGGTTTCATGTCACGCTACATGACGTAGAGTCATCCAGACTCGAATCGTCGTTGGCTTGTTCACAGATGTGATTTCCAGTTTTTAAAAAAAGTAAAAGCTTAACCATACAGACTGCAGCATTTGACACGTTGGACCCCCTGTGACCCCACCTCATTGTCTTAGCTGTATTTTGCTGTGTCTTTGATGTAATGCCTTCCTGACTGGCCTGATTGTATCTCTGCCGAGGTGTGATGGAGGGCAGTCAGAAAGATTTACTGGAGTCGTCTGACATTGTACGCTACACATTGTTCTCTGTCTATATATGCTTTGCTGATTTGTATTCCTTCACTTTACCTGACGAAGGAGCAGCAGCTCCGAAAGCTCGTGATTTCAAATAAAACTGTTGGACTATAACCTGGTGTTGTGCGACTTCTCATTTTGGTCTGTAGAGGGAGGACTTCTTGTTCTTCCGCGTGGTCATCGAGAGAGAGAGAGAGAGCCTTTGGTTCCTTGTTTTTATATCTTCTTAAAGTCCATTGTCTTCTAGTTTAAATTCTTAAGACGCCACGATTGGGTCTTAGATTCTGGCAGTTCTTGATTGGCTTTCCTTTGAACATGTGTCTGTCTGCAGTGGCTGGTGCCATTTCTTGCTTAAGTTAATTGTTTGTTGACACCTTTTAGTGGCTCTTGAGTTTCAATGGTGAGTTTCGATGTTGTCTCTGTGGGGGGTTATCCTGTTATGCAGGTTTCCTTTGTTAAGTTTCGCACCGTTGCCTTACCCAGGGGAGATCTATACACGTCAAATTTATCTTTATCTTATATTAACAGTCTCGAGTCCATCACACATAGAAAACATATATTTTTATTCTTACACCATGATAAAGAAGCTCCTGGATGCAGCACATCTTTAATTATTTCACTTATTTTAAATGATCAGATGCACACATAAAAATGTAAACAATCTATATTTAGTTTTCCCTGCTACATATACCAACTGAACCATCCAGTACTGGATGTCGGACAAGCAGTCTGACAATTTAGAGATAGGCCATTCTCCTTGAACGACTGCAATTCTTTGTAGCAGTTTGATACAACTGAGTGACTTTGCTATGCCACTTCAGAGAGCAGTTAAGAGTCAACCATGTCGGTGTGAGGCTTGAGTTATTTAAATGCCAAACTGGGTAAGGATGACAGGCTTCCTTCCCTGAAGGACCTTAATGAAACAGTTGGGTTTTTACGACAATCTGACAGCTTCATGGTCAGTTTTACTGGTGCATAGGCATACTTTTGATCTAAATTCCCATTCTTTGTGCAAGCACACAGTGAGTCCCTGCATTTCTCTTGTAATTGACGTGCGGTGAAGATCATGTCCATTGTGCCCCTAAGTGGGCGGAATCCGCATTGTGACTCTGGGAGGAGCTCTTCGGCCACTGGGAGAAGGCGATTGAGGAGGATTCTTGCGATGACTTTCCCTGTGGCAGACAGCAGGGAAACTCCTCTGTAATTACCGCAATCGGACTTGTCACCTTTCTTGCAGATGGTCACAATTACGGCATCTCTGAGATCCCCTGGCATGCTCTCCTCCTTCCAGATAAGAGAAATGAGTTCATGAATTCGTGCCAGTAGTGCTTCTCCGCTATGCTTTCGTGCCTCGGCGGGGATTCCATCTGCTCCTGAAGCTTTGTTGTTCTTCAGTTGTCGGACGGCCTTTTCAACCTCATGCTGGGCTGGGGTTGTGCTGAGATGGTGGCGGGTAGCATGCTGCGGGATGGAGTTGAGGACACTCACGTCGAAGACAGAGTCTCGGTTAAGGAGATCTTTGAAGTGCTCCTTCCAGCGGGCACTGACTGCCTCTCTGTCCTTGATGAGTATCTCTCCGTTCTTGGCCCGCAGTGGGGTAGGGTCTTGGGTGCTTGGGCCGTAGATGGTCTTGACTGCGCTAAAGAATCCATGGACGTCGTGGTTGTCGGCTAGCTGCTGGATCTCCTGCGCTTTCTCCACCCACCATCTGTTCTTTAGGTCGCAAGTTTTTTGTTGGACCTCGGCCTTCAGGTGTCTGTAGAGCTGCTTTCTTGCTCTCGAGTTCTGTTGCTGTTTCCAGATCAGGAATGCCTTGCACTTGCATCTTATTAGCTCCTGGATCTCCTGGTCGTTCTCGTTGAACCAGTCTTGGTGTTTCCTGGCCGAGTGACCAACCGCTGTACATGGCCTTCTTTGATCTCACAAAGGCCTTCGACACTGTCAACCGTGAGGGATTATGGAGTGTCCTCCTCAAATTCGGCTGCCATCAAAAGTTTGTCACCATCCTCCGCCTGCTTCACGACGACATGCAAGCCGTGATCCTGACCAATGGTTCCATCACAGACCTAATTCACGTATGAACCAAGGTCAAGCAAGGCTGTGTCATCGCACCAACGCTCTTCTCGATCTTCCTGGCTGCAATGCTCCATCTCACCCTCAGTAAGCTCCCCACTGGAGTGGAGCTAATTTACAGAACAAACGGGAAACTGTTCAACCTCCGTCGCCTCCAGTCCAGATCCAAGGTCGTCCCATCCTCTGTCGTCGAATTACAGTATGCAGACGACGCTTGCGTCTGCGCTCACTCGGAGGTTGAACTCCAAACCCCAAACCATCGTCAACACCTTCACCGAAGCGTACGAGAGCATGGGCCTTACGCCAAACATCCGTAAGACAAAGGTCCTCTACCAACCTGCCCCCGCCACACAGTACTGCCCCCCGATTATCAAAATCCACGACAAGGCCTTGGACAACGTGGACCACTTTCCATACCTCGGGAGCCTACTGTCAACAAGGGCAGACGTCGATGACGAAGTCCAACACCGCCTTCAGTGTGCCAGTGCAGCCTTCGGTCGCCTGAGGAAGAGAGTGTTTGAAGACCAGGACCTCAAACCCGGCACTAAGCTCATGGTCTACAGAGCAGCAGTGATACCCGCCCTGCTGTATGCCTCAGAGACAAGGACCATGTACAGCAGGCACCTCAAAGCACTGGAGAGGTACCACCAACGCTGCCTCCGCAAGATCCTGCAAATCCATTGGCAGGATAGGCGCACCAACGTCAGTGTTCTCGCTCAGGCCAACATCCCCACCATCGAAGCTTTGACCACGCTCGATCAGCTCCGATGGACGGATCACATTGTCCGCATGCCCGATACGAGACTCCCAAAACAAGCGCTCTACTTGGAGCTCCGGCACGGCAAGAGAGCCCCAGGTGGGCAGAGGAAACGCTTCAAGGACACCCTCAAAGCCTCCTTGAAAAAGTGTAACATCCCCACCGGCACCTGGGAATCCCTGGCCCAAGACCACACAAAGTGGAGGAGAAGCATCCGGGAAGGCGCCGAACGGCTCGAGTCTCTTCGCCGGGAGCAAGCGGAAGCCAAGCGCAGGCAGCGCAAGGAGTGCACGTCAACCCAAGCACCCCACCCACCGTCTGCCCCACCTGTGACAGAGACTGTAGGTCCCGCATTGGACTCATCAGTCACCTGAGAACTCATTTTTAATGTGGAAGCAAGTCATCCTCGGTTCCGAGGGACTGCCTAAGAAGAAGGAGGAAGAAGAACACAGTGAGTGATGGCAGGCTAGTCAACCAATGCCCTGCATAGCAAAGCCCAATCTTGCCTCACCCAGCAACTCAGCTGGACACCTGCACTTCCAGCAGTGTTACTAGATAAAACTCGAAAATGGAAACCCTGGCCAATTTTTCCCCTCCTAATCCATATAAACTTCACTGATTTTCTAGTTTTAAATACATTCTGCATTTTCACATGCTTATGTTACTTATTAGGAATTGCATTATTTGATTATATTCACAGACCAGTGTCATGATCTGCTTGTATGGTGCTCTCAATATAACTTAAAGATAAGAACAACATTTTTGAAAATGTAAGTGAAGGAATCAATTTTCAATGTCTATGGTTACTATATCTGAGGATTTACATGATCAAGTCATGCAGTAGCAAATCTGTACTGCCATAAGATTTACAGAGGATGTTCTTTATGGAAAAGGTCAATTAAGTCTGTTAAAAATAAAGGTGATAAGCTGAAGGGAGCTGCAGATCTGATTATCAGCTAAAGTTACCACCTGGCGTGTTTATCAATGACAGTCTTTTTTTAATTGATGCCGGTTGCCAGTTGAATGTTTTAATTAGAAATGCAATTACCAGTTATTTTTTAATATTGCAATATATTTTCATATGATAATCTTTTATGCAGTTTCCATTCTGACATCTGTGTATGTATTAGTTGATGAGGTGGCTCCAATTAACTGAAATCTTCACTGGCCCAAGGGCATTTCTGTAGTTTAAAAGCAGATAGCGGCCATTGATAAATGTGATTTTTGCAAGAGTATTATGAGGACTTTGGCTACAGGGGTTTAATGCTGCACATATACTTATATATGTGTATTATTTATAAATTTTTGTTCTTTTTAACAAGAATGTTGATGCCATTGAAGGCCGGGGTAGGTTGAAGATGGTTATTGCCTGGCACGAATGTTGCCTGCCACTCGTGAGCCAAAGCCTGATGTTGTTCAGGTCCTGCTGTAGACTGGCATAGGATGCTTCATTATCAAAAGTTGTGAATGAAGTTGAACACAATAGAATTGTGCGCATACAGCCCCACTCCTGACCTTATGACAGAGGGAAGGTTATTAATGAAGCAGCTAAAGATGTTTGAGTCAAAGACACCCCTGATCAGAAACATAATTGGACAAGTTATATTAACACTGGTTACAACAGCAGGGCAGAAGCTGTGTACACTGCAATAAATGGCTCATCTCCTGACTTCTCAAAACCTTCCCACCATTGACAAAGCTAAAGTCAGGGGTGTGATGTAGTGAACACCACTTGGCTGGATGGGTGCAGCCATAACAATTCTCAAGAAACTCGACACCATCCAGGACAGTGCAGTCCACTTGATCGGCACCCCTTCCACCAATGGCACACTGTGGCTACAGTAAATACTATCTACAGGATGCACTGCAGCAACTCACTACATTTACTTTGATAGTACCTCTCAGCCCTACAACCTCTACCACTGAGAAGAACAAAAGTAGGAATGTCATGGGAACACCATCACCTACAAGTTCCCGTCCAAGTCACACATAATCTGACTTGAAGATATAACTGATGTTCCTTTGTTGTCACCATCAATATCCTAGAGTTCCCTACCCAACGCCATTGTGGGAGTATCATGACTACAGGAACTGTAGCAATTCATGGAGGACACTTATCACGACCTTCTCAGGGTAACTAGGGATTAGCAATAAATATAGCCTTGCCAGCATCATTGACCTTCCAAGAACAAATAAAAAAATATTTTTTAACAGTAGCTCCTTTTCGTTGAGAAGTGAAGGAAAGTGCTTTTTATTTTTGAAAAATATAAAATAATTCAGTACAATCCCTTCAGCAATTGAAACATCTGCTGAATCCAGAGGCTGCAGACTCATCAAAATCCAACCATGAAGATGGTGTAGAAATACTGGAGGAACTGAGGCTCTTTAGCCTTGGAAAGAAGTAACTGAAAGGCAGGCCTTCTAGAAGTATACAAAGTATAAAATTACATAGGTAAGGTTAATCCGGAGCACTACTCCAAGGTCTGCCAGGATACTAGAATCATGGTGCATAAGTTTAACTTAGTGAAAGAAAAATTTAGGACATGTCAAAGAATTTCATCATGCACAGAATGGTCAACACTTGGAATGGTCCCCTGGGTAGTGTAATGGAGACAAAAACCTTTGAATCATTCAAGAGTCAAAGAGATGACATGATGGGGTAATGCAGGTCCTTTGTCTGCATGAATGAGCTAAGATGAACTAAATAGCCTACCTAAATAACAACAGAAAACGCTGGAAAAACTCAGCAGGCCAGGCAGCATCCGTGGAGAGAGAAAGAGAGTTGACGTTTCAGGTCGATGACCTTTTGCTATCGTAAATAGCCTACCTAATTTGCATCTATTTTATGATCATGCAACAACTGACTGCTATCCAATGATCTCTTAGTGAAAGTGCATATGCAAATATGTTGAATTAGGATAGAATTGACTGTAATGCTCTCTACATTTAAATAGCCTGCCAACATTCAGTGTCAAGCTCACATGAATAATGCAGAAGGCACTAGAGGGTGGCTGGTGCTCATGAAGTCATACCCCAACAAGGAGGTAATGCCTTCAGGCAAGGATGGGAGAAAGAAAGACTTGCATTTATATAGCAACTTTCACAGCCACCGGACGTCCCAAAGCGCTTTACAGACAATGAAGTACTTTTTGAAGTGTAGTCACTGTTTTAATGTAGGAGCGAAGGGTACACAATTTTATTTAAAAAGCGGAGAAGGGCAAAGGGATACATTAGTTATATAGTAAATTAGACCTCTTCTCCACTAGGGGATGACATATGATTTAGCCAAATAGCAGCATTCAAAAGAGAAAAAGTGTAGTTCTTTCACTAGAATCATAGAATGATTCAGCCCATCGTGCCTGTGCCGGCTCTTTGAAAGAGCTATCCAATGAGTCCCATTCCCTTGCTCTTTCCCATAGCCCTACAAATTTTTGCCCTTCAAATATTTGTCCAATTCCATTTTCAAAGTTGTTATTGAATCTGCTTCCATCACCCTTTCAGGCAGCGCATTCCAGATCACAACAACTTGCTGTGTAAAACAAATTCTCATCTCGCCTCTGGCTCTTTTGCCAATTACCTTGAATCTGTGTCCTCTGGTCATTGTCCCTTCTGCCACTGGAAACAGTTTCTCCTTATTTACTCCATCAAACCCTTCATAATTTAGAACACCTCTATTAAATCTCCCCTTAACCTTCTCTGCTCCAAGGAGAACAATCCCAACATCTCCAGTCTCTCCACATAACTGAAGTCCCTCATCCCTGGTACCATTCTGGTAAATCTCCTCTGCACCCTCTCCCAGGCCTTGACATCCTTCCTGAAGTGTGGCGCCCAGAAATGGCCAGAATACTCCAGCCAAGGCCTAACTAGTGTTTTATAAAGGTTTAGCCCTAACTTCCTGGCTTTTGTACTCTATGTCACTGTTTATAAAGCCAAGGATCCTGTATGCTTTTTAACAGCCTTATCGACTTTTTACTGTTAATTTTGGTGAATAAGCCACAACTTCATGATTTTTTTCATGCCTCCAATATATCAAAGTAGCATCTCATGCATTGGTGTATGAGTGACTTGTAGACTGGCAAAACCTATAACCGGAATTTTATTGCAAGTGGGATTGATCATATTTGAAAGAATCTGCAAACAACCTCATTAACAAACAGCTTATTTATTTTATCCCGAGACCAAGCGCAGAATCATTTGTTGTTTTTGCCAAACCAGTTCCAGTGGGATTAATTGTGCAATTACAGCAAAACTAAATTTTAAATTCTTTAGAGTACTCTCCGTTTAGCTCGAGAATAAATTTGTATTGGTCCACCAAAGAACATAAGAATTAGGAGCAGGAGTAGGCCATACGGTCCCTCGAGCCTGCTCCGCCATTCAATAAGATCATGGCTGATCTTCGACCTCAACTCCACTTTCCCGTTAGATTCTCATATCCCTCGATTCCCCTAGAGTCCAAAAATCTATCTATCTCAGCCTTGAATATACTCAACGACTCAGTATTCACAGCCCTTTGGGGTAGAGAATTCCAAAGATTCACAACCCTCTGAATGAAGAAATTCCTCCTCATCTCGGTCTTAAATGGCCGACCCCTTATCCTGAGACTATGCCCCAGTTCTAGGCTCTCCAGCCAGGGAAAACAACCTCTCAGCATCTACCCTGTCATAGAAACATAGAATCTAGGAGCAGGAGTAGGCCATTCGGCCCGTCGAGCCTGCTCCACCATTCAATACGATCATGGCTGATCATCCAAATCCAGTACCCTGTCCCTGCTTTAATCCCCACAGTACACATATCCCACCCTACCCCCGTAACCCCACGTATTTAATTCCCCCTAACATATCCCATCCTATCCCCATAACCCCACATATTTAATACCCCCCTAACACTAAGGGTCAATTTATCATAGCCAAATCAACCTAACCCGCACATTTTTGGACTGTGGGAGGAAACCGGAGCACCCGGAGGAAACCCACGCAGACACGGGGAGAATGTGCAAACTCCACACAGACAGTCACCCGAGGTCAGATTCGAACCCGGGTCCCTGGCGCTGTGAGGCACCAGTGCTAACCACTATGCCACCGTGTTGCCCCTCAGAATCTCATATGTTTCAATGAGATCACCTCTCATTCTTCTAAACTCCAGAGTATAGGTCCAATCTACTCAATCTCTCCTCATACGACAACCCTCTCATCCCAGGGATCAATCCATTGAATCTTTGTTGCACCACCTCTAAGGCATGTATGTCCTTCTGCAGATAAGGAGACCAAAACTGTACACAGTACTCCAGGTGTGGTCTCACCAAATCCCTGTACAATTGCAGTAAGACTTCCTCACTCTTGTACTCCACATTCAACAGATCATCCTCCACCATTTCCACCACCTCCAGCATGATGCCACCATCAAACACATCTTCCCCTCCACTCCCCTTTCAGCATTCCAAAGGCATTATTCCCTCCACGACACCCTGGTCCACTCTTTAATCACTCCCAACACCCCCTCTCCATCCCATGGCACCTTCCCGTGCAAGAGCAGGAGAAAGAACACCTGCCCTTTTACCTCCTCCCTTCCCACCATCCAGGGCCCCAAACACTCCTTCTAGGTGAAACAGTGATTTACTTGTACTTCTTTCAACCTGGTATACTGTATTCACTGCTCACGATGCGATCTTCTCTACATTGGGGAGACCAAACGCAGATTGGGTGATCACTTTGCGGAACACCTCCTTTCAGTCCGCAAGCTTGTCATTTTAAACCTGACCTGACTCCACTCTGACCTCTCTATCTTCAGCCTTCTACACTGTTCTAATTAAGCTCAATGGATGCTTGAGAAACAGCACCTCATCGTTCGATTAGACACTTTACAGCCTTCTGGACTCATCGCGGAGTTCAACAATTTCAAATCATAACCACTGCTCCCATTTTTTTTTCCAGACAGCAGTTGCTGGTCATGATTTTGATTTTGTCATTTTCAGCTCCTCTAGACCCATCTTTTGTTTCTTTTATTGTCCCATTACCACCTGCTTTTGCCTCGCACCATCATCCCTTTTGTCATTTAATCACTCCTGCTTTCCACCCTATCACAGACCTTCCCTTTTGTTCTTTCCTCCCCTCCCCCTTTCCCTGCCTCTGTACTTGCTTAAAACCTCTTACTTCTTTAACTTTTCCCAGTTTTTTTGAACGGTCATCGACCTGAAACGTTACCTCGGTTTCTCTCGCCACAGATGGTACCCGATCTGCTGAGTATTTTCAGCATTTTCTATTTTTATTTCAGATTTCCAGCATCCACAGTATTTTGCTTTTGTATTAGTTCAGTAAAATGTATGGATTGCACCACAGGGTCTTCAAGTTTAGAAAAATATAATGACATCACATTAAAAGCAGGCCTACTTCATGCAGAAAATGTGATAGTAAATACTATCTCACTATCCAATCTGGCAGATTGAAAAAAAAACAAAATCAAAAACATTAGGATTAAAATGTCTTTAATAAAAATGATTTTTTATAGTATTTATACGGTACAAATTTTAGAAGAAACATTTCAAAATACGCAAAGAAATTTGTTTGTTTATAAATGCACAGTTTGCTACGTTTGGTTACAGAGCTTTGTTTAAAATAAGAACGTGCATGTAAAACTCGAGCTTCTTTTTTGTTGCAGACCTATGCTTCAACTATAAAATTTAGATTCAAATGTCACAGGCTTTCCCTGCACATCAGATTCTACAGTATATTTCATGGTAGTTCTCAATCAACTGAAAAATTCTGGAAAACTTCTGCCACCTCGATCCAGTTCCTGAAGCATGCCATGCCTTGATCTCGTATCTGTTTACGGCCTTTGTCAGTGATGACATCCCCATTCTGTTTTACAATCACCAGTTTTGGTATTGCTGTAATGCAGTATTTCTTCTTTAACTCTCTGACACAGAAAAAAAATTGTTAGTAAAGCAGGAAAGTTACACACACTGCTGCATCTTCACCATTGTGCTTTCTGCCATCTACAACTCCTGCCCTATTTCTGCAAGCTCCACATAAATTCTGATTAGTGCTTTCCTTTGCAAAGGTTGCTCAGGTATTAAGGTGATCAAAGGAAGCCTAAAAAAATTAAAATTACCTAGCCTTAATGCAAGCAGGAGATTCTAGGCCAAATATTACATGGGTTATCCTGCGTAAAATGAGTTATCCTTCCACAGAAACACATTCAGACGGTACAAAATATTGCAGAGATGGATACAGAAGCAGAAACTTGAGTGTTTTAAGATTGAATGCTAATATATGTACATTAAACTCTACTTCCATTTGAAGCAAATTAAAAAGTAGTTTGATTTAAATTAATAATTTATCTTCTACAGAATTGAAGTCTTGTGCATAGCACGCATCACACTCAGAATATCATACATGCGATTCCAGCATGAAAAATCTCTAACTATTCTAAATGACCATTACCTGTTCAGTTAAGCACGCTGATTTGGTTAGAAATCCAACAGGTAGAAAAGCCACCAGCAGCAATCACAGACAAGTAAACCAGACAAAAATCAACCAAATCACTTTTTCCTCTCTCCCACCCTCCTGCTACCAATCTAGAACCAGGAGCTCCACAGCTCCAAGTTGCTCAAATAATCTTTTCAATGTAATTTTGATAGCTGTGCTGCCTGCTGACCCAGCGAACTATATCCTCCCAACAAGTAAATTTGTAACATATCAAAAATCATTAAAAACATCCCTGTGAAACATTACAGCTTAATACACAAACTTTCTCCTGCACAAGCCTGCCTCTCTCGGGCTTGACTTCTGCTCCATTTCTGGAGCCAGTCGCCTTCATTTGCAGTATTTACCAACACAGCGCATGGACAAACTCAGTCCCCTTCAACACGTATTTGCTTGTGCGGCCTTCAGTGTCTTGCTGGTGCTTTATGCAACTTGGATCCTGAACTTCCCTGCTGCTTCTCCCCCAACCTTCTTCACAATCCGCAACCCCCTCCCTGCTGCCACCCAAATTTTTTCAAGGCTGCTTGCTCCAGACCATTTCTCCATTCACTGTACCAATTTTTGTTTACATAATAAGACAGATTTTGCTGAAAAAATAACGGCGTCTGAACGATGATGCCGTTATTACTACACAAAGCAGCCAGAAACTTGTAGCGAGGAAGAGATACCCCGTGATTTTCATGAAGCTGCTGCATTTGCATATTAACTGCCCATTAAACTGTCACAGAAAGTTAAGTCTAGTAATCAACAGCATAAGTACCCTTTTAACAACATAATTGTTAATGACCGTCAATCAACCTCAGAAAGTCAACAATTGTTATCTCATTCCTTCAGGTTGTGAATTGTTCTGAGATTTTAAAAATGTAAATTTTTTTTTTAAATTCTTACTTTTCCTGTCTCTTTTTTCTCTCTCCCTTCATCCAATCTTTCTTTTTGTGTCTTTATTTCTCTTTCTGTACCTGATTTGGCATTGAATTCACCCACAAATTCACCCTCCATCTTAGTCCTTACTCTGTTTATTTCTCAATCTTTAAATCTCGTTGGTTAAGGAGATACACTGTTTGTCTCGTTGTTCACCAAAGTCCCAGATGCTCTGTTTCCCTCGCTGCGCCGTTATCAGCTCGCACTTCCAGCAACTTTGTGGGCAAAAAATGTTAAAACCTAAATGTGCACGAACAAGTCTAACTTTCATGCTTCTCCAGCAAAATCTGGCCTGATAATGCAATTTTATAACTACTACAAAGGCAGCAACAGATGCAGAACCACCTGAACTTTTCAAATTTTGCATTAAGGCTAGCAAAAATATGGAATAAGAGATATTTTGTTGCAGTCTCAAGGTAATTGCAGAACAGTTAAAGCATGGGCAACAAAATGCCTGTAATTTTTGGTTAGATACCCATAATTGTCAATTTTCACAGAGTACTTGGAGAGGGAAGCAGTTGATATTGTATGAAACAATAATCATTTTAAAGTACACTTTTGGAAGAGGATTAAAAGCATATGTTAAGCTCAAAGGGATAGACAGTCAGGATTGATTTAAAGTAAAATCAAGGCCAATCCATCAGCATCTTTATCCATCAATATACACATATGACAACCCAGAAAATACTATGCTATTATCCATCACTCACTGATGACACCAACTCTCAACATCCTTTCTCCCTCCCTGTGCCTCAATAGGTAAATTAATAACATGGTGTGCTATTGAGCCACACAGAAAAACTGCAAACACTGGAAAAAAACAGAAAATGTTGGAAATACACTGCAGGTCAGTGGGTAACTGAAAAGGATAAAAGGCAGGTTAATGTTTCAAATGTAGAACTGGGAGTCCTTGGTGCTGATACAGTGCCAAAATGGAAGTATTCCTCTCCTTAGCACCAACATTCCTTCACCTCGAGCACAAAAATCAACATAAAAGTTACGAGCAGTATCTACCATTCTCCCTACATACTTAATGAAGGCCAGTGATTGTACAAATCACAAATTCTGACTGACCTGCTGCGTATTTCCAGCACTTTGTTTTTGATCGTCTATGCAACTTTCATTATTATGCATGGCAGCTATTGAATACACAAAGCTGGAACACTGAGCATTAAGGCCAAGATTGCAATCCCCCAACCTTCATCTTTATTTAATAACACCTTTAAATAGATTGAGTGGGTATGAATTACAGAGACTGAAGATTTAAACTAGCTGAGAGTAGTCTTAAAATAATATTTGCAGTTAACTATAATAGTAAGTGGACAGTAATTCGCCATTGCTGATCAAGCTCCCAACAATGAGACTGGATTCCCATTATGGTCAGGCCACTAAATGGGAAAGGATTCTAGTACAAGTCTGGCCCCCTACAATATTCTACACCTATCAAAGTTATATTAGAAAACATGACAATAGAATCAGGGTTGTATACAAATGTTCACACCATTTTTGATAGTTGGTCATATAAAGTGATCTGAAAATTGAATTTTTTTAAGGTTGTCTGAACAGCTGTACTTTAAAAATTTCTCCTTAATTATTTTCTTTCACGTTATTTTTACAAATCCTTTATTTTGCTGAGATATCCAGGGGATACCACATCAGTAATGTAATGGTTAACCTGGACAAATTATTAAAAGGCTTGCATGATTCAAGATCAATACTGCATCAGCAAGGCTTTAATTATAAATTTGCTGTAAAGCTGTAAAAGGTAACCATCGGCAGTACAATACATATGGTTTAGATACATGCTTAACATTTGTAGAAATATCACTAATCAATAATCCAAAATGGACAGGGCAACAATACTACAGGAATAACAACAGAAAACGCTAGAAAAACTCAGCAGGCCAAGCAGCATCCGTGGAGAGAGAAACAGAGTTAACGTTTCAGGTCTGGGACCCTTCATCAGAACTGGAAAAAGCTGGAGATGTAACAGATATTAAGCAGGTGCAGAGACGGCTGGGGGGGGGGGGGGGGGGGGGGGTGGAGGAATTGAAGGAACATACTGTGCTTTTGTAAGAGGCAGGAAAGATAAAATGTTGCAAATGGGAATGGCAAAATCATACAGCATGAAAAATGGGGGCAGGGGTTATAGTTTGAAATTGTTGAACTCAATGTTGAGTCCAGAAGGCTGTAAAGTGCCTAATCGAAAGATGAGGTGCTGTTCCTCGAGCTTACTTTGAGCTACATTGGAACAATGTAATAGGCCGAGGACAGAGAGATCAGAGTGGGAGTGAAAGCAGTGAATTAAAGTTACAGGCGACCGGAAGCTCAGGGTCACCCTTACGGACTGAACGGAGGTGTTCCACAAAGCGGTCGCCCAATCTGCGTTTGGTCTCCCCAATGTAGATGAGACCGCATCGTGAGCAGCGAATACAGTATACTAAATTGCAAGTACTACAAGTAAATCGCTGTTTCACCTGGAAGGGGTGTTTGGGGCACTGGACAGTGGGAAGGGAGGAGGTAAAAGGGCAGGTGTTGCATCTCCTGCGCTTGCACGGGAAGGTGCCGGGCGAAGGGGAAGGGCTGTTAGGGGTGATTGAGGAGTGGACCAGGGTGTCGCGGAGGGAGCGGTCCCTTCGGAATGCTGAAAGGGGAGGTGAGGGGAAGACGCATTTGGTGGTGGGATCACGTTGGAGGTGGCGGAAATGGCGGAGGATGATCCGTTGAATGTGGAGCTGGTGGGGTGAAAGGTGAGGACAAGGGGAACCCTATCGTGGTTCTGGGAGGGAGGGGAAGGGGTGAGAGCAGAAGTATGGGAAATGGAACGGACACGGTCAAGGGCCGTGTCAACCACAGTAGAGGGGAATCCTCGGTTGAGGAAAAAGGAAGACATGTCAGAAGCACTGGTATGGAAGGTGGCATCGTCAGAACAGACGCGGCAGAGACGGAGAAACTGGGAGAATGGAATAGAGTCCTTACAAGAAGCGGGGTGGGAGGAAGTGTAGTCCAGGTAGCTGTGGGAGTCAGTGGGCTTGTAGTGGATGTTTGTTGAAAGCCGATCGCCAGAAATGGAGACGGAGAAGTCAAGGAAGGGAAGAGAAGAGTCGGAGATGGACCATGTGAAGGTGAGGGAAGGGTGGAAATTGGAAGTAAAGCGAATGAATTTATCTAGTTCAGAGCGAGAGCAGGAAACGGCACCGATACAGTCATCGATGTACTGGAAAAAGAGGTGAGGGAGGGGACCTGAGTAGGACTGGAACAAAGAATGTTCCACATATCCCATGAAAAGGCAGGCATAGCTAGGGCCCATGCGGATTCCCATAGCAACACCTTTAATTTGGAGGAAGTGAGTGGAGTCAGAGGAGAAGTTGTTCAATGTGAGAACAAGTTCAGCCAGGCGGAGGAGGGTGGTGGTGGATGGGGACTGTTTGGGCCTCTGTTCAAGGAAGAAGCGGAGTGCCCTCAGGCCGTCCTGGTGGGGGATGGAGGTGTAGAGGGATTGGACGTCCATAGTGAAAAGGAGACGGTTGGGGCCAGGAAACTGGAAACTGTTAAAGTGACAGAGGGCATCAGAAGAGTCGCGAATGTAGGTGGGAAGAGACTGGACAAGGGGAGAAAAAAGAGTCGAGAGAGGAAGAGATAAGTTCCGTGGAATAGTTGGAACCAAGATCACATTATACAGGCCCCTGTATGACAGCCATCTAACTGATGTACTGCCATTTGCAGCACGAGATAAATATTTACCAGTTAGACAGCTATCTGTGGGTACAGAGAACATAGCCTACAAAGGAAACCGCATGGATTTATAAAATGCAAGTTGTGTTTGGCAAATTTAATAGAGCTCTTCAAGAAGATAAATGTATTTATAATGGAAATGCGATATATGTTGTGCATATGGATTTTCAAAAGGCATTTGATAAAGTGCCACACAGCAGGCGTGTTGATAAAATTAAAGCACAAAGTATAACAGAAAATCTGACAGCATGGATGGGAAATTGGCCAAAAGTAAATGAAGTAGTGGTTAACAGATGCTTTTCTGACTGGAGGTATGTAAACAGTGGTGCCCCCCTGAGGTCAGTATTAGGAGCATCGCTCTTCTCAATATTGATGTGATCTCAGGTATTGGCATCACAGTATCAAAACTGCAGATGACACAAAAATAGGTACTGTGGTTAACCGTGAAAAGGACTGTAAGTAACTTCAGGAAGACAGAAAGTTTAGTAGATTGGGTACATAGACGTGAAGTGAAATTCAGTGTTAGGAATGTGAGGTAATACATTTTGGGAGGACGAATAAAGAGAGGACATATACACTAGGAATATTGGAACAGGAGTAGGTCATTCAACCCCTCGAGCCTGTTCCACCATTCAATTAGATCATTGGTGATCTGCACTTTAACTCCACTTACCCACCTTTGCTCCATATCCCTGGTAACACTCAGCTAACAAAAAACTATCAATCTTAGTCTTGATCCAGCAGCCACAGTCTTTTGACTTAATTTTAAGAATATACCGCCTTATTCTGGATTCCCTCACCAATAGAATTAGTTTCTCAGTATCTACCCGAACAAATCCTTTTATCATTTTAAACACCTCATTTAGATTACTCCTCAACCTTCTAAACGCAAGGGAATACAAACCAAGTTTATGCAACCTGTACTAAATTTAACCCTTTAAGCCTTGATATCATTTTGGTGAATTAGCCCTGTACACCCTTCAAGGTCAATATATTTTTCCTGAGGTTTGATGCCCAAAATTGAATGCAGTACTCTAGATGGGGCCTGACAAACACTCTGTAGAACTGAAGCAACACGTCCTCACTTTTGAAATGCAGCCCCCTTGAAATAAAAGCGAACTTTCGATTAGACTTGATTACTTTTTGTGCCTGTGCAAATTGTACCTTTTTATTGGTTTTTGTACCTGAGCACTTGCTTTTAGTTATTTGTGCACATGGACACTCAAATCCCTTTGCTTCTCCACAGCTTTGTGTCTCTTACCATTAAAAAAATTCTGATTTGTCTTTCTCAGATCCAAAATTGCTGACCTCATACTTCATATGCCATAGTTTTGGCCACTCACTCAATCTGTCTATGTCCCTTTTTTAACTTCCTGCTACCATCTACACTGTGTAATCACTGTTCCTACATTACAACAGTGACTACACTTCAAAAGTACTTAATTGGCTGTAAATCGCTTTGGTATGTCCGGAGGTTGTGAAGGCGCTACATAAATGCAAGTCTTTTTTTTTTACACAGCTTATTACATCCCGCCAATCAGAGAACTTTATCCCTACTCTCTGTCTCCTACCTACCATCTAATTACCAACCCATGTCACAAGGTTGCCTGGATTTCCCTGAGCTTTCAATCACGCTGATAATCTCGTGCACGAAACCTTAACAAATGCCTTCTGGAGGTTCATATAGACAACATCAACTTCCTTATGCACCATGCTAGTAACGTCCTCAAAAAATTCAACTACATTAGTCAGATATGACTTACCCTTCATAAATTCATTCTGATTCCTTGATCAGCTCACACTTTTCCACACTCTGCCTCTGATGATAGTGAGTGGATGTGGATGAATGCTAGGATTGTTCCCGGACACTGATTTATTAATTAGGATATAGCAAGATTCGGCGAATCGTAAACTGTGAATGTGAATTTGCATGCAGCATCACCACCACTTATAGTTGTTACTACATAACAGCTTCAGGGGTAGAATAGAAAGAGACTTTCAAAACTTATCAAGTAAAAATAAATTGGAGTGAGTGAATAGAAATAATATATATATATATATATATATATATATATATATATATATATATATATATATATATATATATATATATATATATATATATATATATATATGTATGAATGGGGGTGTGGCAAACAGTGAGGATGAAACCAATTGACTGCAACAGGACATAGAAAGGCTAGCAGAATGGGCAGACAAGTGGCAGATGGAATTTAATAGAGAAGTGTGAGGCGATGCATTTTGGCAGAAGGAACAGGGAGAGGCGATATACACTTAATGGCACAGTTTTAAAGAGTGTGCAGGAACAGAGGGACCTGGGAGTTAATGTGCATAGGTCCCTGAAGGTGGCAGGACATATTGAGAGAGTGGTTAGCAAAGGATCTTGGGTTTCATAAATAGAGGTATTGAGTACTAAAGTAGAGAAGTTATGCTGAATCTTTATAAAGCACTGGTTAGGCCACAACTGGAGTATTGCATCCAGTTCTGGTCACCACACTTTAGGAAGGATGTGAAGGCCCTTGAGAGGTTGCAGAGGAGATTTACCAGAATGGTTCTGGGGATGGGGGATCTTAGCTACAAGGACAGGTTGGAGAAGCTGGATTTGTTTTCATTAGAGCAAAGGAGGTCGAGTGGTAATTTGATAGAGGTGTACAAGATTATGACGGGTTTGGATAGGCTAGATGGGGAAAGGCTGTTCCCACGAGTTGATGATACAAGGACCAGGGGACACAGATTTAAGATTTTGGACAAGAGATACAGGGGGGATGTGAGGAAAATCTTTTTTACGCAGCAAGTGGTGAGGACCTGGAACTCACTGCCGACGGAATTGGTGGAAGCGGAGACACTCAATGTTTTCAAGGGGAGACTGGATAGGCACTTGAGGGAAATAAACTTGCAGGGCTACGGGAATAGAGTGTGGGAATGGGACTGACTGGATTGCTCTACAGAGAGCTGGCACGGACTCGATGGGCCGAATGGCCTCCTTCTGTGCCGTTATGACTATGACCTATTGGGTCAAATATAAAAATAGGAATGGTAGGATCAGAGCCTAGAGTGATGTGTGCGGCACGTATACTGAGAGCTGCCTGGACTCAGGTACTATGCAGGGTGAATACCTATGTCTGAAGTGTACAAAGGTTTCCCTCCTTGAGCAGAAAGTTACACAGTTTGAGAGTCAACTGGACAAACTCTGCAACATTTGGGAGGGAGAAAGTTTTCTGGACTACCCAAAGGGTGGTCACCTCACAGGTTGCTAAGAGTAGAGAAGCTGGTAAAGGAGACTGGGTGACCATCGGCAGACAGGGAGGAAACAACAGGTCAGGTTAGAAAGAGGATCATCTGTTGCGCTGGATTTTTCTAATAGATATACCAGTTTAGGTACCAGTGATGTAGACAAAAGGGGCGACACAGAGGACAGTAATCATGAATGACGACAGGAACTGAGGAGCAAATAGCTACCCGTGGGGGATCAGCACAGGTAGTAAGAATAAGCTTGTGGTAATGTAAGGAGATTCTATAGTCAAGGGCTGGGGCGGGGGTGACGGTGTAGGTAGTTTCTTTTGTAGCCACAATCCAGAGATTCGAATGGTAAATTATTCCCAGGTGCCAGGGTTCGGCACATCACGGAACAAATACAAAAGGTTCTGAAAATGGAAAGGCGAGCAGCCAGAGGTTGTGGTTCATGTTGGAACCAATGATATACACAGGAGTAGGTTCCATCTATGTCATCGATTCCCACTAAATGGTACAACTTTAAGAGGAAAAGAGCAACGACACAAAGATTCAGATACATAAAATGGGGCAAGTTGATAAAGCTGTAAAAATAAAAGCATATGGGATCCTCAGTTTTATAAATAGTATAGAGACCAAAAACAAAGAGGTAATGCTAAACCTATACAAATCATTGGTTAGGCCATAGTTAGAATGCTGTGCCCAGTTCTGGGTGCCCTACTTGGTGTCAGCCATGGCTCAGTGTCCTGTCACCTTTGAGTTAGAAGGTTGTGAGTTCAAGTCCCATTCCAGAGACTTGAGCACATAATCCAGGCTGACACTCCAGTGCAGTGTTAAGGGATTGCTGCACTGTCAGAGGTACCACCTTTCGGATGAGACGTTAAATCGAGGCCCCATCTGCCCTCTTGAGTGGACATAAAAGATCCCATGCACTATTTCAAAGAAGAGCAGGGGAGTTCTCCCGGTGTTTTGGCCAATACATATCTCTCAACCAACTCCTGAAACAGATGATCTGGTCATTTATCTCATTGCTGCTTGTGGGAACTTGCTGTGTGCAAATTGGCTGCTGCATTTACCTACATTACACTTCAAAAGTACTTCACTAGCTGTAAAGTGCTTTGAGATGACCTGTGGTCGTGAAAGGTGCTATATAAATGCAAGTCTTTCTTTTACTTTAGAAAGCAGGTCAAAGCCATTGCGAGGATACAAAAGACTAAGATAGTCAGTAACCAGAGATCATCAGCAAGGCTTTTATTATCAATTTAACATCAACAAAAGTATGAAGGGAGAGATTGGGAGGTTTTGTTTCTACACACAGGGTTGTTAGGACACCTTCAAGAAACAGTAGTGGAAGTGAGTCCATAATCTATAAAGAAAAATGTAAAAGAGACAGGGAAATGGGACTAAGTGGATAGTTCTTTCAAAGGGCTGACACAGGCACAATGAGCCTGTGCTGTAAAATCTATGATTCCAAGAAGGAATGGAATAAATTATGCCCATGTTCTAATTAAGTGCATTCTATTCAGCAAGTTTGATGTTAAAAGCATACACAATCAGTTGAAATCATTACTGAAAAGGATCTTATTCACCATTCTCTTTCAAAGTTATTTGCTTAAAATAGCCACTGTGGATTACACTAAATCACACCACCATTGTCAATCCTTTATCTATGGAGAAAGTTCACCTTGATACCTGCCACCAGCAACAAACAAATAAGGGATCAGCAATAAGATAAAACTCTCTTAAACCCACAACACAGAGTATTAACAAAGGACTGCTTTCAAGGTTGTATCATCTCAGGGTTCAGGGGACAGTTATAAATTGAGATCTCTTTACTCCTGTAGTTTATTAAATCTGAACTCATCATCAATTTGTAATAACATCCTCCCCCCTCCCCTAAAATAGTCAGATCTGTTCAATTCCCTCTCATGCATCAGAACTACTCAACTGACACCACACAGCTCTGTGACTCAAGAGAAACCAAGAGGATAGGTGAAAAACAGAATATGATGTCCTTATGGATGGATGGACACACACAAACATTTTCAGAACTGTCTTGAACTTTAATTGCAATTATATAAGGAGTATAAAATATAAACTTAGAATTACTTTGCTGGGTGTGCAAGTGTGTCAGAGAACATACTAAATTTCAGTATCCAGGGACCTCATATCTGTCTTTATACTGAACTTTTGGCACTAGATTCGCTCTCTTCTTGTAGAAAAGCACCCAAGCTGTGCAACAGCATAGCTGAGATCAGAAACTCAGCATATACAAAATGTCCTACCACTTTATTTTATATTAAGCTAGTTAAATAAATATTCTGTACAGCAATTTATCACTTTGTGAACGAATACTGAAAACCCATCAGCTCTAGAATGTATTTTTCATTACTATCCTACAACTATTTTGGCAATAATACTGACTCAATGATTATAGAGAGTAAAACACAACATCCAATTGTAAATCAGGGCTGGCAAAACAATTTAAAAAGTTACTTAAGATTTAAAAAACTGCCTTTTACTTACTTAAACCTGAAACAAATGTCAAGACTAAATACATGTATAACATAGCCAAGGACTGTAGGGTAGTAAAGTGTTGCCACAAATGCAACAGGAAAGCTGAGAGAGAGGATTTTCCAGCACATCAACTCTAGCTGCAGAGTATAATTTTCTGGCTCTGAATTTATGCAGATTACTAGTGCGCCTGCACTCCTGAATTCAACAAGCACCCAACTGGTCAATAGTAAATATACCACTTCAGTTCTTCGGAAAGACAGCAACAAAGTCTACTTCCTTGACAGGAAAGCTGATTTCACCTTTAAATGAAAGAGCTGGATGAATAGCTGGTTCAGGATATAACTGAGGATTATAAAGATAACAAATGGAAATGGCCAAATTCCGTGCAGGGCTTGATGCTGTCTGATCTTTTAGAGACTTCAAAGAAGGCAACCAGTCAGTAATGGAAAATAAAAAGGACTCAAAGTTAGCTGCGTACTCCAGAATTTTAATTTATTTACCTTTCAGAGACAAGTAGTAATTCTGTAGTACCTTACTCAATAGATTAAATGAGTTGGGTGGAGTTCATAATAGAGCAGATTGTACATGGTTTATGGAGGGAGGGGACCTTACCTCATTCCAAGCTTTATATTATATTAACCCATAATATTCAACTGCTAAAAAGCTTACCGAAGATAAGCCTAGAACATTGGCGTATGAAGCAATGGTGGGAAGTTATTATTTTCACACACAATTTAGCAGAAAAACATAATATAGCGAGCAACTTAGTTGGTGCTACTTTGAAACAAAAAATTGCAGGCATGGTCGTTCCAAAGCCATTTTAGTATCTAAACAAGGGACTAGGATATTCCACTGTGACAAGGAGTCTCTGAACTGCAAGCAAGGCATTTAAATTAAACTCGAGAGAGAAGACATAAGCAAAATAAAACAACTCTCATAGTCTAGGGATTGGAAAGATATTTGGTGGAAACAACATGGAGAATGTATACAGGGAGAATGTATACAGGGATAACACAGGTTGGATAAAACCCAAGTTATGATAAGAGCCTTGATGGACTGTAATGTCTTTTCTTGTTCCATGTTCTTGTTATGCAATTGCATTAAGCAGTCACACATTTAAACTAAAGGGAGAATATGCTACTCTGTGGTGTGTCAAAAGGGATCTCCCATCCTCTCTTCAGGTCCATTGCCCCAATCTGTCAGAATGTGACCTCACAGCCAGAAACTACTGAAGAACAAATTCTCTCAGAGATATCTCCATGCAGAATCGGCGTTGTTGTTGACCTAATGTTAAAATCATTTCACTGGTACAGTAACTGCATGCGTGACTACAAGCTGAGGTGTCGAAACGTTATTCCCAATACTTCCACATATCCCTGACATTCCTTCTCCCAACACGTGTGGTCTGGTCGAATCACCGCGCTTTACACTGGTCATGTCAATGTCTCGGACATCAGTCAACATTTACAGTTACTGTACTTACGCTTTGTATGCATCGTGCCAGGGTAGTGCCAGCCAGTCTCCGTGCATCGCTCCCATGTAGTTCGCCATATCATCCTCGCTCTTATCGGAAGATATGAAGACGATCTCGAACTGCGCCGCCGGCTCGGTCTCATCCATCAGCTCGGTGTAGAACTCGCACAAGAGCGGGGTGAAATCGCGACAGGGAGGACACCAGCCCCCCGAAAAATAGATACCTACAACTTTATTCTTGAGAGCCTCTTCCGGGTCCACCTCCTCCCCGTCCTTATTCACCAGCGTGTGACCCGCGAACACGTCCACCATCTCCAGTAACTGCCGAAATGACCGCCGTCCCTCCAGTCGGTGCAAGGCTGGCTTCACCCCTTCAGCCACTTGCTGCTCGGAGGCGAGGCAACCATACGTTGCAGAAAGCCGCCTCCCGCACGCCGGTTTGAAATTCACCAACTGCCCAGTCCAAGCATCTGTCTGCAGCTCCTCGGGTTCGACAGCAGGAGCGGCGCCGCTCCCACCCCCAGCGGCCGGGCTTCGCCCATTGGCCGACGGCAGGTTCACAGCGCGCGGGGCGGGTGACGGACTCTTTCAGTGCGGTTTCTCTTCAGTTAAAGTTTCCGGCCGTATCGTCAGTTGGTCAGCGCGCGCCCCCCATGCTCGAACTGAGCGCGTGTGTCCCATTCTAGAACTGAGCGCGTGTGTCCCATTCTAGAACTGAGCGCGTGTGTCCCATTCTAGAACTGAGCGCGTGTGTCCCATTCTAGAACTGAGCGCGTGTGTGTGTGTCCCACTCTAGAACTGAGCGCGTGTGTGTGTGTCCCACTCTAGAACTGAGCGCGTGTGTCCCATTCTAGAACTGAGCGCGTGTGTGTGTGTCCCACTCTAGAACTGAGCGCGTGTGTGTGTGTCCCACTCTAGAACTGAGCGCGTGTGTCCCATTCTAGAACTGAGCGCGTGTGTGTGTGTCCCACTCTAGAACTGAGCGCGTGTGTGTGTGTCCCACTCTAGAACTGAGCGCGTGTGTGTGTGTCCCACTCTAGAACTGAGCGCGTGTGTCCCATTCTAGAACTGAGCGCGTGTGTGTGTGTCCCACTCTAGAACTGAGCGCGTGTGGCCTATTCAAGAACTGAGTGCGTGCCCCATTCTAGGATTGAGCGCGTGCCCCATTCTAGAACTGAGTGCGTGTGTGTCCCATTCTAGAACTGAGCGCGCGTGTGTGTGTGTCCCATTCTAGAACTGGGCACGTGTGTGTCTCCCATTCTAGAACTGGGCGCGTGTGTGTGTGTCCCATTCTAGAACTGGGCGCGTGTGTATGTCTCCCATTCTACAGCTGAGCGCGTGTGTGTCTCCCATTCTAGAACTGGGCGCGTGTGTGTCTCCCATTCCAGAACTGAGCACGCGTGTGTGTGTCCCATTCCAGAACTGAGCGCGTGTGAGTGTGCCCCATTCTAGAACTGAGCGCGTGTGTCCCATTCTAGAACTGAGCGCGTGTGTCCCATTCTAGAACTGAGCACGTGTGTGTGTCCCACTCTAGAACTGAGCGCGTGTGGCCTATTCAAGAACTGAGCGCGTGCCCCATTCTAGGATTGAGCGCGTGCCCCATTCTAGAACTGAGTGCGTGTGTGTCCCATTCTAGAACTGAGCGCGTGTGTCCCATTCTAGAACTGAGCGCGTGTGTCCCATTCTAGAACTGAGCACGTGTGTCCCATTCTAGAACTGAGCGCGTGTGTCCCATTCTAGAACTGAGCACGTGTGTGTGTCCCACTCTAGAACTGAGCGCGTGTGTCCCATTCTAGAACTGAGCGCGTGTGTCCCATTCTAGAACTGAGCACGTGTGTGTGTCCCACTCTAGAACTGAGCGCGTGTGTCCCATTCTAGAACTGAGGGCGTGTGTCCCATTCTAGAACTGAGCGCGTGTGTCCCATTCTAGAACTGAGTGCGTGTGTGTGTCCCACTCTAGAACTGAGCGCGTGTGGCCCATTCTAGAACTGAGCACGTGTGTGTGTCCCACTCTAGAACTGAGCGCGTGTATCCCATTCTAGAACTGAGCGCGTGTGTCCCATTCTAGAACTGAGCGCGTGTGTGTCCCATTCTAGAACTGAGCACGTGTGTGTGTCCCACTCTAGAACTGAGCGTGTGTGTCCCATTCTAGAACTGAGCGCGTGTGTCCCATTCTAGAACTGAGCGCGTGTGTCCCATTCTAGAACTGAGCACGTGTGTGTGTCCCACTCTAGAACTGAGCGCGTGTGGCCTATTCAAGAACTGAGCGCGCGCCCCATTCTAGGATTGAGCGCGTGCCCCATTCTAGAACTGAGTGCGTGTGTGTCCCATTCTAGAACTGAGCGCGCGTGTGTGTGTCTCCCATTCTAGAACTGGGCGCGTGTGTGTGTGTCCCATTCTAGAACTGGGCGCGTGTGTGTATGTCTCCCATTCTACAGCTGAGCGCGTGTGTGTCTCCCATTCTAGAACTGGGCGCGTGTGTGTCTCCCATTCCAGAACTGAGCACGCGTGTGTGTGTCCCATTCCAGAACTGAGCGCGTGTGAGTGTGCCCCATTCTAGAACTGAGCGCGTGTCCCGTTCTAGAACTGAGTGTGTGCCCCGTTCTAGAACTGAGCGCGTGCCCCATTCTAGAACTGAGCACGTGCCCCATTCTAGAACTGAGCACGTGTCCCATTCTAGAACTGAGCGCGTGTCCCGCTCTACTACTGAGCGTGCGTGTCCCATTCTAGAACTGAGCGCGTGTCCCGCTCTACTACTGAGCGTGCGTGTCCCATCCTAGCACTGAGCGTGTCCCATTCTAGAACTGAGCGCGCGTGTCCCATTCTAGAACTGAGCGCACGTGTCCCATTCTAGAACTGAGCACATGTGTCCCATTCTAGAACTGAGCACGTGTGTCCAATTTTAGAACTGAGCTCGTGTGTGTGTCACATTCTAGAACTGAGCGCGTGTGTGTGTCCCACTCTAGAACTGAGCGCATGTGGCCTATTCAAGAACTTAGCGCGTGCCCCATTCTAGAATTGAGCGCGTGCCCCATTCTAGAACTGAGCGCGTGTGTGTGTCCCATTCTAGAACTGGGCACGTGTGTGTATCTCCCATTCCAAAACTGGGCACGTGTGTGTGTCTCCCATTCTAGAACTGGGCGCGTGTGTGTGTGTGTCTCCCATTTTAGAACTGGGCGCATGTGTGTGTGTCTCCCATTCTAGAACTGAGCGCATGTGTGTGTCTCCCATTCTAGAACTGAGCGCGTGTGTGTGTCTCCCATTCTAGAACTGAGCGCGCGTGTGTCTCCCATTCTAGAACTGAGCGTGTGTGTGTCTCCCATTCTAGAACTGAGCGCGTGTGTGTGTGTGTCTCCCATTCTAGAACTGAGCACGTGTGTGTCTCCCATTCTAGAACTGAGCGCGTGTGTGTGTGTCCCATTCCAGAACTGAGCGCGCGTCCAGAACTGAGCGCGCGTGTGTGTCTCCCATTCCAGAACTGAGCGCGCGTGTGTGTGTCCCATTCCAGAACTGAGCGCATGTGTGTGTCTCCCATTCTAGAACTGAGCGCGTGCCCCATTCTAGAACTGAGCGCGTGCCCCATTCTAGAACTGAGCGCGTGCCCCATTCTAGAACTGAGCGCGTGCCCCATTCTAGAACTGAGTGCGTGCCCCATTCTAGAACTGAGCGCGTGCCCCATTCTAGAACTGAGCGCGTGCCCCATTCTAGAACTGAGCGCGTGCCCCATTCTAGATCTGAGCGCGTGCCCCATTCTAGAACTGAGCGCGTGCCCTATTCTAGAACCGAGCGTGTGCCCCATTCTAGAACTGAGCGCGTGCCCCATTCTAGAACTGAGCGCATGCCCCATTCTAGATCTGAGCATGTGCCCCATTCTAGAACTGAGCGCGTGCCCCATTCTAGAACTGAGCGCGTGCCCCATTCTAGAACTGAGCGCGTGCCCCATTCTAGAACTGAGCGCGTGCCTCATTCTAGAACTGAGCGCGTGCCCCATTCTAGAACTGAGCGTGTGTGTCCCATTCTAGAACTGAGCACGCGTGTCCCAGTTCAGAAATGTGCATGTGTCCCATTCTAGAATTGAGTGCGTGCCAATCGGTTGTTGTTTTCGTTACCGCCTCCTCTGCTGATTGACATCGTGACTGACCTATTAGAAAACTGGTTCTGAACACACTACTAAGCAATTGTTTCCATCAAAATGGTGTTTCCATTTGGTGTTTTGCTATAGTGCTGAGGTTGCAAAGTAACTTCTGTAGTTTCTTCGGCTAATCATAGAATGATACAGTACAGAAGGAGGCCATTCGGCCAATCATGCCTGTGCCAGCTCTTTGACCAAGCTATTCCATTAGTCCTACTATTATGGAATCTGCTTCCACGGCCCTTTCAGGCAGTGTATTCCAGATCATAACAACTCGCTGGGTAAAAAAAATTCTCATCTCGCCTCTGGTTCTTTTGCTAATCACCTTAAATATGTGACCCTGTTTACCGACCCTTCTGCCAGTGAAAACAGTTCCTCCTTATTTACTCTATCAAAACCCTTTGTGATTTTGAACACCTCTATTAAATCTCCCCTTAACCTTCTCTGCTCTAAGGAGAACAACCCCAGCTTCTCTAGAAACATAGAACATAGAAACATAGAAAATAGAAGCAGTAGGCCATTCGGCCCTTTGAGCCTGCTCCGCCATTCAATATGATCATGGCTGATCCTCAATCTCAATACCATATTCCCGCGCTCTCCTCATACCCCTTGACGCCTTTTGCGTCTAGAAATCTATCTGTCTCCTTCTTAAATAGCCTCTCCAGGTAACTGAAGTCCCACATCCCTAATGTTTCCGGTAAGACCTGAAAGTTACATAAAAATAAATAGATTTCTTAAAATTGATTAACTGTGATTATGAATGGCCATACACTTCAATTTACAAGGACTATAAGGAATTGCATTACTCACATTTTTATTTTTTGCTTGCATGTAAGTCACCCTAGAGAACTTCCAAAAGCTGGCTAACAGCTTCAAAAAAAGTTGACAACTCACGAATGACCCAGACATGTGAAAACAAGTGAGGCTTGTAACTTAATATGGTTAGTATAAACAAAATTCTTTCACTAGTATTGATGCATTTCTAAGGGGAGGGGAGAGGTCTTGCTGCCCCAGCAAATGTTGAATTTTTACATTGAAAATGATACATTCTGGTTAATTTTGCTCACTTTTATACTTCACAATTTATAGATTTTTAAAGACTACACTTGCTTTTGACTGAAGGTGAAATTGGTCTTCGGTAGTAGATGATTGAGAGAGCTAGGGCTGAGGAAGGCTTGGAGGCTGGGCAAGATCAGGTGGAGGAAGTGAGGGCACACTTGACATTAGAGCAGTTGTGGAGGATGAAGTGGGAGCAGATGCGTCTGGAAACACAGATTCCAGTCAGTGGTCTGGCAGTACTCAAGGGGAACCTGGCGGGAGTAAGGAGGTTGGGGTCTGGGAGAACGAGGGGCATGCTCTGTTCTGTGGGCAGTGAGGCACAGACTTGGGACACTAGGAGTGGCTGGTCATAGGACTGGTGGGATGGACTAAGGTGCAGACATACTGGAGGTTGGTGCACTGGAGGGTGACTGATGTGTGGGAGCAAAATGGAACAGGAAATGCTTAAGATGTACATTAGTTTAGTGAGCATGTATAAAGTGAAAAGACAAGCTAATGTTAGTGTAACCCATCATCGGGACTAGAGGTTGCTTGCCTATGCTGTTTAAGTCTATTAAAGCAACCATGTGTTTATCCTTTTTTTTTAATTTGTTCTTGGGATGTGGATGACACTGGCAAGGCTGCATTTATTGCCAATCCCTAGTTGCCCTAAGAAGGTAGTGTGCCTTGTAACTGCAGTCCTGCTCCCAAAATGGTTTTCCTTCCACTCCCACACTGACTGTCTACACATTATCCTTCAGGAATACTATACTGGTTTGGTTTTTACTCCCAATGTGCAGGCCCAGGTTTAGGTGTCCAGGGTTTCTCCACCACTTCCCTCCCATTCTTATTAAATTAGATCATCAATCGAACGCATGGCCATTTCACCCTCATCTAGTACATCATTCTACTGGAAACACTTCTACACACAAAGGGTGGTAGAAGTTTAAAACTCTCTTCCGCAAACGGCAATTGATGGTAGATCAATTATAAATTTTAAATCTGAGATTGATAGCTTTTTGTTAACCAAAGGTATTAAGGGATATGGGCCAAAGGCAGGTATATGGAGTTAGGTAGCAGATCAACCATGATCTCATTGAATGGCAGGAACAGGCTTGAGGGGCTGAATGGCTTACTCTTGTTCCTATGGACAAAAGAACTAAAGAATCCTCATTGGATACAGGAGTAGTGCCAGAGGACAGGAGGGTTGCTAATGTTATATCACTATTCAAGAAAGGATAGAGGGATAAACCTGGAAACTACAGACCAGTCAGCCTAACATCGGTGGTGGGAAGTCATTGAAACCATTATCAGGGACAAAATAAAGTTTCATTTGGAAAGCATGGGTTAATCAAGGAGAGCCAGCATGGATTTGTTAAAAGCAAATCATGTCTGACTAACTTGATTGAATTTTTTGATGAGGTAACAGAGAAGTTTGATCAAGGTAGTACATATGTATATATGGACGTTCGGAAGGTATTCGACAAAGTGCCACACAGGAGGCTTATTAAGAAGATGGAAGCCCATGGAATTAGGGGAAAAGTGGTGGTCTGGATACAAAATTGACTCAGTGACGGGAAGCAAAGGGCAGTGATGGATGGATGTTTTTCAGACTGGGAGGTGGTTTGCAGTGGTGTTCCCCAAGGGTCATTTTTGGGTCCATTACTCTTTTCAATTTTTATAAACAATCTAGGGTCGGATGTAGGGAGCAGCATTATAAAGTTTGCAGATGATACGGAACTTGGCAAAGTAGTAGATAATGATGAGGATGACACAAACATGATGGTGCAATTGGGCAGCAGCATGGCAGATGGAATTCAATGTGGAGAAGTGTGAAGTGATGCACTTTGGGAGGACTAATATGGAAAGACAGTATACTAATAATGGCACGATTTTCTAAAGTGTAGATGAAGTGTATGGTGTCCATATACACAAATTCTTAAAGGATCCGCGGCAAGTTGATAATGTGGTTAAAAAAGCATTACTTGGGTTACTTGGGTTTATAAATATAATCTAAAAACAAAGAGATCATGCTAGAACTTTACAAATCACTGGTCAGGCTTCAGCTGGAGTATTGTGGACAATTCTGGGTACCACATTTCAGGAAAGATGTAAAGGCCTTATAAAGGGTACAGAGGAGGTTTACCAGGATGTTACCAGGGATGAGGGACTTTAGTTATGAGGAGAGGTTGGAAAAGTTAGGACTGTTGCTTGGAGCAGAGAAGGTTAAGAGGTGAACTAATAGAGGTTTCCAAGATGATGAGAGGTTTCAGTAGAGTAGATAGAGAAAAACTAGTCCCTCTGGCGAGTGGGTCAATAATCAGAGGTCATAGATTTAAAATCATTGGCAAAAGATCTAGAGGGGAGATGAAGGGAAATTATTTCGCTCGGAGAGTTGTCAGGATCTCGAATGCCCCACCTGGTGGAAACTGATTCCATAAATAATTTGAAAGGGAGTTGGGCAGGTACTTGAGGATGAGGAACTTACAGGGTTACGGGCAAAAAGTGGGACTAAGCACGACTGCTCTTTCTAAGAGTCAGCACAGCGACGATGGGCAGAATGGCCTCCTTTTGTGCTGTAAGTTTCTATGATTCTATGAATGAGTGAATTTGCATTCATACAGTGCCATTTATGTCCTCCGGATGTCCCAAAGTGCTTCACAGCCAATTAATTACTTTTGAACTATAGTCACTGTTGTTTTATTGGCGAACAAGGCAACAAATGAGCTTTTCGTACAAGAGCAATTCCATGGACGGTTAGCTATTTAAATACATTGTGCACTACATAGTATAACACTCCTGTTATTACAAAATAGGGGATCATCCAATTCACTGTGAACAGTGTTACAGGACATCTATTATATATGTGTCTTGCATATGCGCACACTTCCTATCAGTCAAACGCTTATATCCTGTAACATTTAATTCTGTCACATTGTTGCAGTCACTGTTGAATTTTCCTGTTTATTTCAATGGCACTGAAATGGTGCTCATTTAGACATCCTAATTTGACCTCGCTGTAGCACCAATCTTTCCTGATACTTACCCTTGATTTTATAGTGGATCACATGACATTGTCCCTCTAGTAGTGACTTCCGGCCACATGGGGCCCAAGATTTCCATTAGGTTCTCTCCCTCCCCCATTTGTGCACTCTGGTCCCAGTCGCTCTGATACTTCTGCCATTCACCTTATTGAAATGTCGAACCTGGGGCCCTCGGCCCTCTGTCTCGCTTCCCGTCCACTTCTGTTCCTGCTGCACATCCTATGCTGATCTCAAGTCGCAGACTACTCATGCGCCAACCTGGTTTACTACCCCACCCCTACTGCCTCACGTGTCCCTGGTTCTCTAGCCTCGAGCTACCCACCCCTCTCCTAGCATCCTGCTTCAAGCATCAGGGCACCCGCTGCCTATCCTAATCTTGGGCCCGTGTCTCAAGCCGCCCTTGCTGACATCTTGCTCCCTCCACACATTGCATCTTCCCCACATCACACCACTGACAAAATGACCGCCTCCCCCAACCTTGACCATCGGAAGTTTCAGCCAATCTTTTTCTTCTTCTTCTTAGGCAGTCCCTCGGAACCGAGGATGACTTGCTTCCACATTAAAAATGAGTTTGCAGGTGACTAATGAGTCCAATGCGGGACCTACAGTCTCTGTCACAGGTGGGGCAGACGGTGGTTGAAGGGGTGGGTGGGTGGGGTGCTTGGGTTGACGTGCGCTGCTTGCGCTTGGCTTCCGCTTGCTCCCAGTGAAGAGACTCGAGGTGTTCGGCGCCTTCCCGGATGCTTCTCCTCCACTTTGTGCGGTCTTGGGCCAGGGATTCCCAGGTGTCGGTGGGGATGTTGCACTTTTTCAAGGAGGCTTTGAGGGTGTCCTTGAAGCGTTTCCTCTGCCCACCTGGGGCTCTCTTGCCATGCCGGAGCTCCGAATAGAGCGCTTGTTTTGGGAGTCTCGTATCGGGCATGCGGACGATGTGACCCGTCCATCGGAGCTGATCGAGCATGGTCAAAGCTTCGATGCTGGGGATGTTGGCCTGAGCGAGAACACTGACATTGGTGCGCCTATCTGCCAATGGATTTGCAGGATCTTGCGAAGATAGCGTTGGTGGTACCTCTCCAGTGCTTTGAGGTGCCTGCTGTACATGGTCCATGTCTCTGAGGCATACAGGAGGGCGGGTATTACTACTGCTCTGTAGACCATGAGCTTGGTGTCGGGTTTGAGGTCCTGGTCTTCAAACACTCTCTTCCTCAGGCGATCAAAGGCTGCACTGGCACACTGAAGGCGGTGTTGGACTTCATCATCGACGTCTGCCCTTGTTGACAGTAGGCTCCCGAGGTATGGAAAGTGGTCCACGTTGTCCAAGGCCTTGTCATGGAGTTTGATAATCGGGGGGCAGTACTGTGTGGCGGGGACAGGTTGGTAGAGGACCTTTGTCTTACAGATGTTTAGTGTAAGGCCCATGCTCTCGTACGATTCGGTGAAGGTGTTGACGATGGTTTGGAGTTCAACCTCCGAGTGTGCGCAGCCTCTATTTATGCTTTTTTTCCAGCATTTCGCTCGAAAACTAGCAGTATGCCACTAAATATTTTTTAAGTACTTAAAAGTCATTACACTATAAAAATATATATTATTAACTGTTAGTACTTTGACAAACTAAAGTCCTGCTTCCCTGGTCTGTGTTGGCAAATAGGCTTTTAGTTCTCTTAAATCGACAACTTTAATGGGAGTACTGGGGGTGCAACAAATACAATCACAGGGGGACCATATACATGGTTACGGGGCGGGGGGGGGAGGGGGCGGTGCGTAACAGTGAGCAGAACAATACAACAGGAAAACAGAAGACAATATTGATCACTCAGGATGAAACAGATGAGGAAGGCTGTACGCCTCAGCAGGCTATACAAGGGAAACGACTGATTATAGTGTTAAGTTTTTAAGTACTTAAAAAAAAAACTAAAGCTGGGAAACAAGCTTTAGATTTTTTAAACCTGAAAGTTTAGGGTAGTGGAAGAGGAAATGTACAAGGATGAAGAGGATAAGGGGAAGGTAGTGGATGATAAGGAGTGGGGTGACCTGGAAGTGTATGGGGTTATCATGGGGTAAGGGGAGGGGGGTGGGCAGGATGAGAGGAGAGGGGAGAGACAGGTAGGAGCGATGGGGAAAGGCATAGGGTATAGGTCAAGGTACAACTTGAGCTGAATTAAATATATACATAGGAACAGGAGTAGGCCATTCAGCCTCTTGAGCCTGTTCCACCATTCAATTAGATCATGGCATGAATTTAATGGGTACGGGTTAAATTGCAATCCCACAACCGTTTCTGGAGGTTATCCAATTTAACCTCTGTGTAATCTTCAGGTGAAGCAGGGTTACAGAGTAGGGATAATTGTACCAGAGCATGCAGATATAATTTAGTCCCCATCTCATATGTTCTTATTTTTATATAATATGCTGATTTTATATGATTATTTATAATTAAACAGCAAAACATACTGCAATTTGGGAAGCAGAGATTGATTGGCATTTGTCTCCAGTATAAACTGAGGATTGGGAGATGCAAAATTGAGGCACTATCGTGTCACCACTGGTGGAAGGGTGTAGTTACAATGCTACAAGTTCACATGAACATTTTCTATTATAAATGTCGACATTGAAACTTTTGGAAATAAATTAACAAAAGTGTGACCAAAACAATGACTGGAAGCCAGGGTTTATAAACAGATAGTGTGCACAGATGCAAGATTTTTAATGTATTATAAATATATTTATATACAAAAATAATCAATTCAATTAAATCAGATATATACATTATATGAAAATATGTATCTGTATAGTGATTATATATATATATCACTTATGTGTGTTGGGAATCCAGATGTGGCTAATTGAGTTTCTGATTAGTAAATAAAAAAATAAACATTGTCATTGGGCATGTGATCTCAATACTCATATTTGCATGGCGTATGCATATGTACTTTAACTTTTTTCTACATTTGTTGATGATAAAAGCAGTGTGCGCGAGTGTCTTTTAATTGTTGAGCGCTTTACTTCCATGGTTACTAAATGGTGGTAGATGTTTGTTAAATTTACTTCACATGTGGAAATTTAGTTATCTGTATTGTGCATGTGCCTAAGACGTTTTCTACTGAAAGTAGTGCATGTGGCTAAAACAGTAGCCACACCTATGGCTAGTCAGAAATTTCTGTAACATTGATATAAATACATTTCACCATTTCCTATATTACACATTAATTTATTTTAACATTCTTTAAATGTTATAAAATCATCCAATATGTAATTTCATCAATTTCTATATAATTTCTCTCTACCATTAATCTATTTTACACTTTTTTATTTTTAACCAACATACCCTTTATTCTCAACACTTAAAATATATCATAATAATACAGTCTGCATGACAATATAAAATCCTCCTTTCCTTACAAACACACACCTGCACTTTAGCAGGATAATACATTGTGGTTTACACTGCAGAATAATAAAAATAAGTGGCAAAGGCTTTAAACTAGTAAGATGGGGGGAGGGATCTACAAGAAACGTAATCAGCCTAAATATAAACAAACCAGGAAAAGAGAGCACAGGAAAGAATAAAGTAAGGGAGGACATTCATGGCAAGGGAATAAATAGAGTCATAGAACAGAAGTCTAAAAAGATGGTTAAACATAAAGTGAGAGGAAATCCTATTAAAAATGAGTTGAACTGTCTGTACAGCAATGTACACAGTGTCCGTAATAAAAAAGGGGAGCTGGAGGCAATCATACGTTGCGAAGAACCAGACATAGTAGGGATTACTGAGACATGGCTACAGAAAAATCAGGACTGGGAATTAAACATTGCAGGGTATAACATATTTAGAAAAGATAGGGAGGGAAAAAGGGGAGGTGGAGTAGCTGTACTTATTAGGGATAACATAATGGTAGTAAAAAAAAGTGATGCAAAAATCAGCAAGTCAAAAATAGAATCCATATGGATAGAGATAAAAGATAATAAAGGATCAATCACACTAATAAGCGTAGTCTACAGACCACCTAATAGTGGAAGGGAGGTGGAGGAAGAAATGTGCAGATAAATTAGGGAAATTAGTAAAAAACATAGAATAATAATCATGGGGGATTTCAACTACCCCGATATTAATTGGACAGAAGAGGTAGGTAAAGGGGATAAGGGAATGGAGTTCCTACAATGTCTACAGGACTCCTTTCTAACCCAATATGTAAAAAGCCCAACAAGGGAGGATTCGATATTGGATCTAGTAATGGGGAATGGGCCAGAGCAGATAAGAGAAGTAAAGGTAGGGGAACATATAGGCAATAGTGACCATAATATAATACGCTTTAAGATGATAATTGAGAAGGACATAAATATGACGAAAACCAGGTTAATAGATTGGAGAAAAGCTGATTTTGAGGGGCTGAGAATAGAACTTGGGAAACAAAAATGGGCAACAATATTGGCAAACAACGATGTAGAACAGCAATGGGAAACATTTAAAACGGTGTTCAACAGAGTGCAGGAAAAATATATTCCGCTAAAAGGAAAGAATAAACGAAACAATAATGAGACTCCATGGATGAATAAAGCCATAAGGGAACAATTAAAAGTAAGGAAAGAGGCATACATTAAATACACAGACAGCAGGGGAGTGCATGATAAGAGAGAATATGAAAAGATTAGGAGAGAAGTCAAATACAATTAGGGAGGCAAAGAGGAACTATGAAATTAAATTATCAAGGAATATAAAACAAATTAATAAAATATTTTATAGGCACATCAATAAAAAAAGAAAGGTTGGGATGGGAATAGGGCCATTAAGGGATAGTCAGGATAATACCACAGGTAACGATAGAGAGATGGCAGAAATATTAAATCATTATTTTGCTACAGTATTTACCAGGGAGATAGAACAGGTGGACATGACATTGGATGATGAGATTAGTAATGATATAAGTGCATTTAAAATTAAAAAAGGGGATATATTAAATAAATTAATCAAACTCAAAGAGGATAAAACCCCTGGTCTGGATGGATTGCATCCCCGCATTCAAAAAGAATCCAGGGAAGAGATAGCAGATATTACTATGCATATTTAATAATTCATTAGAAAAAGGTATAGTGCCAGAGGACTGGCGGATAGCTAACGTAGTACCGATATATAAGGGGGATAGATGTTTGTTAAATTTACTTCACATCTGGAAATTTAGTTATCTGTATTGTGCATGTGCCTAAGACGTTTTCTACTGAAAGTAGTGCATGTGGCTAAAACAGTAGACACACCTATGGCTAGTCAGAAATTTCTGTAACATTGATATAAATACATTTCACCATTTCCTATATTACACATTAATTTATTTTAACATTCTTTAAATGTTATAAAATCATCCAATATGTAATTTCATCAATTTCTATATAATTTCTCTCTACCATTAATCTATTTTACACTTTTTTATTTTTAACCAACATACCCTTTATTCTCAACACTTAAAATATATCATAATAATACAGTCTGCATGACAATATAAAATCCTCCTTTCCTTACAAACACACACCTGCACTTTAGCAGGATAATACATTGTGGTTTACACTGCAGAATAATAAAAATAAGTGGCAAAGGCTTTAAACTAGTAAGATGGGGGGAGGGATCTACAAGAAACGTAATCAGCCTAAATATAAACAAACCAGGAAAAGAGAGCACAGGAAAGAATAAAGTAAGGGAGGACATTCATGGCAAGGGAATAAATAGAGTCATAGAACAGAAGTCTAAAAAGATGGTTAAACATAAAGTGAGAGGAAATCCTATTAAAAATGAGTTGAACTGTCTGTACAGCAATACACACAGTGTCCGTAATAAAAAAGGGGAGCTGGAGGCAATCATACGTTGCGAAGAACCAGACATAGTAGGGATTACTGAGACATGGCTACAGAAAAATCAGGACTGGGAATTAAACATTGCAGGGTATAACATATTTAGAAAAGATAGGGAGGGAAAAAGGGGAGGTGGAGTAGCTGTACTTATTAGGGATAACATAATGGTAGTAAAAAAAAGTGATGCAAAAATCAACAAGTCAAAATTAGAATCCATATGGATAGAGATAAAAGATAATAAAGGATCAATCACACTAATAAGCGTAGTCTACAGACCACCTAATAGTGGAAGGGAGGTGGAGGAAGAAATGTGCAGATAAATTAGGGAAATTAGTAAAAAACATAGAATAATAATCATGGGGGATTTCAACTACCCCGATATTAATTGGACAGAAGAGGTAGGTAAAGGGGATAAGGGAATGGAGTTCCTACAATGTCTACAGGACTCCTTTCTAACCCAATATGTAAAAAGCCCAACAAGGGAGGATTCGATATTGGATCTAGTAATGGGGAATGGGCCAGAGCAGATAAGAGAAGTAAAGGTAGGGGAACATATAGGCAATAGTGACCATAATATAATACGCTTTAAGATGATAATTGAGAAGGACATAAATATGACGAAAACCAGGTTAATAGATTGGAGAAAAGCTGATTTTGAGGGGCTGAGAATAGAACTTGGGAAACAAAAATGGGCAACAATATTGGCAAACAACGATGTAGAACAGCAATGGGAAACATTTAAAACGGTGTTCAACAGAGTGCAGGAAAAATATATTCCGCTAAAAGGAAAGAATAAACGAAACAATAATGAGACTCCATGGATGAATAAAGCCATAAGGGAACAATTAAAAGTAAGGAAAGAGGCATACATTAAATACACAGACAGCAGGGGAGTGCATGATAAGAGAGAATATGAAAAGATTAGGAGAGAAGTCAAATACAATTAGGGAGGCAAAGAGGAACTATGAAATTAAATTATCAAGGAACATAAAACAAATTAATAAAATATTTTATAGGCACATCAATAAAAAAAGAAAGGTTGGGATGGGAATAGGGCCATTAAGGGATAGTCAGGATAATACCACAGGTAACGATAGAGAGATGGCAGAAATATTAAATCATTATTTTGCTACAGTATTTACCAGGGAGATAGAACAGGTGGACATGACATTGGATGATGAGATTAGTAATGATATAAGTGCATTTAAAATTAAAAAGGGGATATATTAAATAAATTAATCAAACTCAAAGAGGATAAAACCCCTGGTCTGGATGGATTGCATCCCCGCATTCAAAAGGAATCCAGGGAAGAGATAGCAGATATTACTATGCATATTTAATAATTCATTAGAAAAAGGTATAGTGCCAGAGGACTGGCGGATAGCTAACGTAGTACCGATATATAAGGGGGATAGAACATGTTCAGGGAATTATAGACCAGTCAGCTTAACATCGGTGGTAGGAAAAATAATGGAATCCCTACTAAAGAAGAAAATAGAAGAACATCCAGAAACCAAAAATATAATAATGAATAGTCAACATGGATATCAAAAGGGAAAGTCCTGCTTGACCAACCTTATTCAATTTTTTGAAGAGGTAACAGAGAGAGTAGACAATGGTAATGCAGTAGATGTAATTTATCTGGATTTTCAAAAGGCCTTCGATAAGGTACCCCATAATAGACTGATGAACAAGGTCAGAGAATGCGGAGTCAGGGGACAAGTAACAGAATGGATTGCTGGCTGGCTTCAGGACAGAAAGCAGAGAGTAGGAGTAAAGGGTAGCTATTCACAGTGGCAGAAGGGGGGTAGTGGTGTTCCACAAGGATCAGTGCTCGGACCACTGCTGTTCACAATTTACATCAACAATTTAGACTTCGGAATCAAAAACACAATTTCTAAATTTGCAGATGACACCAAATTGGGGGGGATAGTCAATACTGAGGAGGACTGCAACAAGTTATATGAGGACATTAATAAACTTGCAGAATGGGCATATAATTGGCAAATGAAGTTCAACACAGATAAATGTGAGGTATTACATTTTGGTAGGAAGAATAGGGAGGTCACTTATCACTTGGAGGGTGCGAGTCTAGGTGAGGTAGAGGAACAAAGGGATCTAGGAGTACAAACACACAAATCACTAAAAGTTGCGACGCAGGTTAGCAAGGCCATAAAAAAAGCAAACCGAGCACTAGGGTTTATTTCTAGAGAGATAGAATTGAAAAGTAGGGAAGTTATGCTAAACCTGTATCGAACCTTGGTTAGACCACACTTAGAGTACTGCGTACAGTTCTGGTCACCATGTTATAAAAAGGATATAGAGGTACTGGAGAGGGTGCAGAGAAGATTTACAAGAATGATACCAGAAATGTGAGGGTATACATATCAGGAAAGGATGAACAGGCTGGGTCTCTTTTCTCTTGAAAAAAGAAGGCTGAGGGGTGACCTAATAGAGGTCTATAAAATTATGAAAGGTTTTGATAGAGTGGATAGAGAGAGAATGTTTCCACTTGTGGGGAAGAGCATAACTAGACTAATATAAGATAGTCACCAAGAAATCCAATAGGGAATTCAGAAGAAACTTCTTTACCCAAAGAGTGGTGAGAATGTGGAACTCGCTACCTCAGGGAGTGGTTGAAGCGAATAGTATAGATGCATTTAAGGGGAGGCTAAACAAGCATATGAGGGAGAAGGGAATAGAGGGTTATGCTGATAGATTTAGATGAGGAAAGACGGGAGGAGGCTCGTGTGGAGCATAAACACCGGCATGGACTGGTTGGGCCGAATGGCCTGTTTCTGTGCCGTATATCCTATGTAATCCTGTGTAAAACTGTACGGATCACCTGGCATCGACCTAGGCATCAGATTCGGACATGACAAAGGCACACCCAGCCCAGTCAACCCTGCCCAGTCATCCTAACTAACATCTGGGGACTTGCGCCAAAATTGGGAGAGCTGGCCCACAGACTAGTCAAGCAACAGCCTGACGTAGTCATACTCACAGAATCACAGCTAACATCCCAGACTCCCCAGTCACCATCCCTGTACCATCAGCAGGACAGACCCACGAGAGGTGGTGGCACAGTGGTGTACGGTCAGGAGGGAGTGGCCCTGGAAGTTCTCAACATTGACTCCGGACCCCATGAAGTCTCATGGGTAAGGAAACCTCCTGCTGAATACCACCTATCACCCTCTCTCAGCTGATCAATCAGTACTCCTCCAGATTGAACACCACTTGAAAGAAGCAGAGGGTAGCAAAGGGCACAGAATGTACTCTGGGTGGGGGACTTTAATGTCCATCACCAAGAGTGGCTCGGTAGCACCACTACTGACCAAACTGGCCAAGTCCTGAAAGACATAGCTGCCAGACTAGGCTTGTGGCAGGTGGTGAGCGAATCAACATGAGGGAAAAACCTATTTGACCTCGTCCTCGCCAATCTATGGGTCGCAGATGCATCTATCCATGACAGTATTGGTTGGAGTGACCACAGCATAGTTCTTGTGGTGATGAAGTCCTCTCTTTGCACTAAGGACACCCTCCATTGTGTTGTGTAGCACTACCACCATGCAAAATGGGACAGATTCAGAACAGATCTAGCAGCTCAAATCTAGGCATCCATGTGGGCCATCAGCAGCAGCAGAACTGTATTCCACTGCAATCTGTAACCTGATGACACGGCATATCCCTCACTCTACCATTACCATCAAGCCAGATGACCAACCCTGATTCAATGAGGAATGTAGAACAGCATTCCAGGCACCTGGCATACCTCTGCAGTCCTACCACTTCCAGTCGTGAATGGTGGTGGACAATTCAACAACTAATGGGAGGAGGAGTCTCCATGAACATCCCCATCCTCAATGATGGTGGAGCCCAGCACGTGAGTGCAAAAGACAAGGCTGAAGCATTTGCAACCATCTTCAGCCAGAAGTGCCAAGTGGATGAACCATCTCGGCCTCCTCCTGAGGTCCCCACCATCATGGATGTCAGTCTTCAGCCAATTCGATTCACTCCACGTGATATCAAGAAATGGCTGAGCGCACTGGATACAGCATAAGCTATGGGCTCCGACAACATCCCGGTATCGTGCTGAAGACTTGTGCTCCAGAACTAGCCACGCCTCTGGCCAAGCTGTTCCAGTACAGCTACAATACTGGCATCTACCCGACAAAGTGGAAAATTGCCCAGGTATGTGCTGTTCAATGTTCCCTCAAAAATCCGTACATGCGCGGTTTTTGCATTTAAAAGCCAGTGAGTCGGCTGTGTGGAAGCTCCAGAGCACTGTGTGGCCGCGCAGCTTTTAGGGAACATTGGTGCTGTCCACAAAAAGCAGGACAAATCCAATCCGGCCAATTACCGCCCCATCAGTCTACTCTCAATCATCACCAAAGTCATGGAAGGTGTCGTCGACAGTGCTATCAAGCGGCACTCACCAATGTTCAGTTTGGGTTCTGCCAGGACCACTCGGCTCCAGACCTCATTGCAGCTTTGGTTCAAACATGGACAAAAGAGCTGAATTCCAGAGGTGAGGTAAATGTGACTGCCCTTGACATCAAGGTAGCATTTGATTGAGTATGGCACCAAGGAGCCCCAATAAAAGTGAAGTTAATGAGAATCGGGGGAAAACTCTCCACAGGCTGGAATCAAACCTAGCACAAAGGAAGATGGTTGTGGTTGTTGGAGGCCAATCGCCTCAGCCTCAGGACATCGCTGCAGGAGTTCCTCAGGGCAGTGTCCTAGGTTCAACCATCTTCAACAGCAGTATCCAAACCCGCAACCTCTACCACCTAGAAGTACAAGGGCAGCAGGTGCATGTGAAACATCACCACCTCCAAGTTCCCCTCCAAGTCACACAGCAGCCTGAATTGGAAATATATCGCCGTTCCTTCACTGTCACCGATTCAAAATCCTGGAACTCCCTACCTAACAGCACTGTGGGAGTACCTTCACCACATGGACTGCAGCGGTTCAAGAAGGCAGCTCAGCACCACCTTCAAGGCCAATTAGGGATGGGCAATGCGAGCCCTTGTCAGCGACACCCACATCCCGTGAATGAATAAATATTTTTTTTTTTCAAAACATGATATTATGCTCTTGTCCTTATAAATCAGCACATCTTAACTTAACTGTGGGCAGGAGATTTGTTGGTATATATGTAAAAGTCTTGCATCTAGCACACATCTGTCACAATCGAATAGTTTGAATCTGAAATTTTACCAGAAGACTTTTAAAATTTATTCTCCATCTTATGTTTAACCCATCTGGAAAAACAAAGCAGCTCAGAAATTCTGTTACATCACACTGAAAGATATCATTTGGAATGTACAGAAAAGCTCTCCAGGAACAGAATTTACTAGAACCAGTGTCTGTAGACCTAATTGATCTTTCCACAAACAAAGACAGTTTAAGTTAGTTAAGCTAGTTAAGCCATGGATAGCCACTTTCTCCTGCAATTCACTTCATAACTTTAAGCAACCAGTGAAGAAATTTGCACCATGTTTGCAGAAATTGGCCACAGCTTTTTTTTTGCCTCCAAGGTTTGGCAATACTAGTGGTTGGGGACAGTGATGTTCGAGTTCCATTGTAAGCAATGATCCTACATTCTCATGATTATTCCTTTTCTCCTGTGTACTTACAAAACATTGTCATTTTGTTTCCAATCCCTTAACACTGCCAGTTTCATATATGATCGCTCTGCTCTTTTAACAGTTCCTTTACACAGAATTTTTCCTTGCACTATCTACTATCTTCTCTCTCAAGCAACTTGTAATACCTTTCCTTTATCACCAATAGCTTTTGCTACCTTTCCCATATTCCAGGCTGCCTTCTTACTATTCTTCCTACAGCTCATGGTTATACACTCAGCCACTGCCCACTCAATTATCTTTTCAAGCCTTCTCCCATTTAGCTACGACACTGCTCTCCCAAAAGTTTAATTGTCTACTATTACTCCTCTTTTGCTTATCCAGAACCTTTTCCCAGCTGCTTCCCCACCTTAACTACCACTCTAACATCCTCATTGTCGGTCAGCATTAGCTCATGTACAACTTTACCCTTGTCCACTTTCTTCCACTTTGAATCATGTTGCATTAATTCTATATAATACAAAATATTAATGGTGAACTTTTGTTTTATATTACTGTATTTGCATGATAAAGTCCCACATAAGAGGTTAGTGTGCAAAATTAAAACACATGGGATTGGGGGTAATATACTGGCATGGATTGAAAATTGGTTGACAGGAAACAGAGTAGGAATAAATGGGTCTTTTTTGGGGTGGCAGGCGGTGACTAACGGGGTACCGCAGGGATCAGTGCTTGGGCCCCAGCTATTCACAATATATATCAATGATTTGGATGAGGGAACCAAATGTAATATTTCCAAGTTTGCTGACAACATGAAACTAGGTGGGATTGTGAGTTGTGAGGAAGATGCAAAGCGGCTTCAAGGCGATTTAGACAAGTTGAGTGAGTGGGCAAATACATGGCAGATGCAGTATAACATGGATAAATGTGAAGTTATCCACTTCGGTAGGAAAAACAGAAAGGTAGAGTATTATTTAAATGGTGATAGATTGGGAAATGCTGATGTACTGTGTGCAGTTTTGGTCTCCTTACCTAAGGCAGCGGACCTGGGTGCAGCGGCAGTGGCGAGGCAAAGCTTTTAAAGGCGGCAGCAGACCAGGTAGGCATACCAATTTGACTTCCGAGAGCGGGAGAGAAAGAAGTAAAAATTAATCGAAGTGTGACGTCACCAGAAATCAGGTAAGTGATTGGTTGGTGAGTATTTCACTCTCCTTTTTTTACAAAACTTCAATTCTGTAGTTTATAGTTGCTAGGGTCTCTGTGGTGTAGCGGAGACTGCTGGCATAAAAGGGCCCTTGAGTGTATTGTTTTAATTTAAATTAATTAAAGGGTAAATAATATTAATAAATTTAATTAATTACATAGAATGGGAGCTTGTGATTTCAAATAAAACTGTTGGACTATAACCTGGTGTTGTGCGACTTCTCACTTTTGTCCACCCCAGTCCAACACCGGCATCTCCGCATCATAGAATGGGAGAGCAGGTGATGTGTTACTGCTGCAGTATGTGGGAGCTGGTGGACACCATTGATGTTCACGGTGATCACATTTGCAGTAAGTGTTGGCTGCTCGAGGAACTCCGGCTCCGTGTTGATGAGCTGGAGTCCGAGCTTCAAACACTGCGACACATCAGGGAGGGGGAGAGTTACCTGGACTCTGTGTTCCAGGAGGTAGTCACACCAATTAGATTAACTAATTCAGATGTAGCCCGTGATCAGGGACAGGAGGGTGTGACTATGAGTGAGGCAGGTACGGGGATCCAGGAGGTAGTGTTGGAGGAGTCGCAGCCCTTGCTCTTGTCCAACAGGTTCGAGGCTCTTACTTCCTGTGAGGACGGAAGCAGGGACTGCAGGGAGGATGAGCAACCTGGTCACAGCACCGTGGTATGGGGAGCCATTCAAATGGGGGGAGTAAAAAGAAATGTTGTAGTGGTAGGGGATAGTATCATTAGGGGGATAGATAGGGTTCTTTGCAGCCGAGAGCGAGAGTCCCGAAGGCTGTGTTGCCTGCCCGGTGCCAGGGTTAAGGACATCTCCTCTGGGCTGGAGAGAAACTTGGAGTGGGAGGGGGAGGATCCAGTTGTCGTGGTCCATGTTGGTATCAATGACATAGATAGGACAAGGAATGAGGTTCTGCTGAGGGAGTATGAGCAGCTAGGGGCCAAATTAAAAAACAGAACCTCTAGGGTAGTAATCTCTGGATTACTACCTGAGCCACGAGCAAATTTGGCTAGGGTAAATAAAATCAGAGAGTTAAATGCGTGGCTCAAAGACTGGTGTGGGAGAAATGGGTTTTGCTTCCTGGGACACTAGCACCAGTACTGGGACGGGAGAGAGCTGTTCCGTTGGGGCGGACTTCACTTGGCCAGTGCTGGGACTAGAGTCCTGGCGAATCGAATAACTAGGGCTGTAGAGAGGGCTTTAAACTAATTAGTGGGGGGGAGGTTTCAAGAGAGCAAAAAATAAAAATGTCAGCGGAGAAGGCAATAGAGCAAAGTAGCAGTGGGGTCATTAAAAACCAGAGCGTGTCAGGAAGGGACAGAATATATAAAGATAAAGGCAAAGTAGTAAAGGGGGTAAAAGCAGGAATAAATTGTCACAAAACATATTTAAAAGTTCTTTATCTGAATGCACGCAGCATTCGTAACAAAATAGACGAGTTGACGGTAGAAATAACTACACATGGGTATAATCTGGTGGCCATTACAGAAACATGGCTGCAAGGTGACCATGACTGGGAACTAAACATCCAGGGGTATTTGACTATTAGGAAGGACAGACAGGAAGGAAAGGGAGGTGGGGTGGCTTTGTTAATAAAGGATGGAATCACTGCAATAGTGAGAAATGATATTGGGTCAAAGGACCAGGATAGTGAAACAGTTTGGGTGGAGATAAGGAATAATAAGGGAGAAAAGTCACTAGTGGGCGTAGTCTATAGGCCTCCTAACAGTTGCAACTCAATTGGTCAGAGTATTAATCAGGAAATAGTTGGGGCTTGTAATAAGAGAACAGCTATAATCATGGGAGATTTTAACTTTCATATTGACTGGACAAATCAAATTGGGCAGGGCAGCCTTGAGGAAGAGTTCATAGAGTGCATTAGGGACGGGTTCCTTGAGCAGTATGTTACTGAACCAACCAGGGGGCAGGCAATCTTAGATCTGGTCCTGTGTAATGAGACAGGATTAATAAAAAATGTCCTAGTAAAGGATTCCCTTGGAATGAGTGACCATAACATGGTTGAATTCCAAATTCAGTTGGAGGGTGAGAGAGTTGGATCTCAAACCAGCGTACTAAGCCTAAATAAAGGAGACTATGAAGGTATGAGAGCAGAGTTGACTAAAGTGGACTGGGAAAATAAATTAAGGTGTAAGACGGTACAGGAGCAGTGGTGTACATTCAAGGAGGTATTTCACAACTTTCAAGAAAAATATATTCCACTGAGGAAAAAGGGGCGTAAAAGAAAAGACAGCCATCTGTGGCTAAGTAAAGTAATAAAGGATAGTATCCGACTAAAAACAAGGGCATATTAAGTAGCCAAATCTAGTGGGAGGATAGAAGATTGGGAAGCATTTAAAAACCAGCAAAGAATAACTAAAAGATTAATTAAGAAAGGGAAGATAGATTATGAAAGTAAACTAGCAAAAAATATAAAAACAGATAGCAAGAGTTTCTACAGTTATATAAAAAGAAAAAGGGTGGCTAAAGTGAATGTTGGTCCCTTAAGAGGACGAGACCGGGAAATTAGTAGTGGGGAACATGGAGATGGCAAATATGCTGAACAAATATTTTGTATCAGTCTTTACAGTAGAGGACACTAAAAATATCCCAACACTGGACAAACAAGGGGCTATGGGGGGGGGGGGGGAGGAGCTAAACACGATTAAAATCACTAAGGAGATGGTACTCGGTAAGATAATGGGACTTAAGGCGGATAAATCCCCTGGACCTGATGGCTTACATCCTAGGGTCGAGAGAAGTTGCGGTAGGGATTGCGGATGCATTGGTGGTAATTTTCCAAAACTCCCTGGATTCAGGAAAGGTCCCAGCAGATTGGAAAACTGCTAATGTAACACCCTTATTTAAAAAGGGAGGTAGACAAAAGGCTGGAAACTATAGACCAGTTAGCCTAACATCTGTGGTTGGTAAAATGTTGGCGTCCATTATTAAGGAAGCAGTAACAGGACATTTGGATAAGCATAACTTAATCGGACAGAGTCAGCATGGTTTTATGAAGGGGAAGTCATGCTTGACAAATTTGCTCGAATTCTTTGAGGACGTAACAAGGTGGATAAAGGGAAATCAATGGATGTGGTGTATTTGGACTTCCAAAAGGCATTTGACAAGGTACCACACAAAAGATTACTGCACAAGATAAAAAATCACGGGATTGGGGGTAATATACTGGCATGGGTGGAAGATTGGCTATCTAACAGAAAACAGAGAGTTGGGATAAATGGTTCATTCTCGGGTTGGCAATCAGTAACTAGTGGTGTTCCGCAGGGGTCAGTGCTGGGACCCCAACTCTTTACAATCTATATTAACGATTTGGAGGAGGGGACCAAGTGCAACGTATCCAAGTTTGCAGACGATACAAAGATGGGAGGAAAAGCAGTGAGTGAGGAGGACATAAAAAACCTGCAAAAGGACATAGGCAGGCTAAGTGAGTGGGAAGAAATTTGGCAGATGGAATATAATGTTGGAAAGTGTGAGGTTATGCACTTTGGCAGAAAAAATCAAAGAGCAAGTTATTATCTAAATGGAAAGAAACTGCAAAGTGCTACAGTACAAAGGGATCTGGGGGTCCTGGTGCATGAAACACAGAAGGTTAGTATGCAGGTACAGCAGGTGATCAGGAAGGCCAATGGAATCTTGGCTTTTATTGCAAGGGGGATGGAGTATAAAAGCAGGGAAGTCTTGCTTCAGCTATACAGGGTACTGGTGAGGCCACACCTGGAATACTGCGTACAGTTTTGGTTTCCATATTTAAGAAAAGATATACTTGCTCTAGAGGCAGTTCAGAGAAGGTTCACTCGGTTGATTCCGGAGATGAGGGGGTTGACTTATGAGGAAAGGTTGAGTAGGTTGGGCCTCTACTCATTGGAATACAGAAGAATGAGAGGCGATCTTATTGAAACATATAAGATTGTGAGAGGGCTTGATCGGGTGGATGCGGGGAGGATGTTTCCACTGATGGGTGAGACTAGAACTAGGGGGCATAATCTTAGAATAAGGGGCTGCCGTTTCAAAACCGAGATGAGGAGAAACTTCTTCACTCAGAGGGTAGTAAATCTATGGAATTTGCTACCTCAGAGAGCTGTGGAAGCTGCGACATTAAATAAATTTAAAACGGAGATAGACAGTTTCCTAACTGATAAGGGAATTAAGGGTTATGGGGAGCGGGCAGGGAAGTGGACGTGAGTCTAGGTTCGGATCAGCCATGATCCTGTTGAATGGCGGAGCAGGCCCGAAGGGTCGTATGGCCTACTCCTGCTCCTACTTCTTATGTTCTTATGTAAAGGATATACTTGCCATAGAGGGAGTGCAGCGAAGGTTCACCAGACTGATTCCTGGGATGGCAGGACTGTCGTATGAGGAGAGATTGAGTCGACTAGGCCTGTATTCACTAGAGTTTAGAAGAATGAGAGGGGATCTCATTAAAACGTATAAAATTGTGACAGGGCTAGACAGACTGGATGCAGGGAGGATGTTTCCCCTGGCTGGGGTCTCTAGAACGAGGGGTCACAGTCTCAGGATACGGGGTAGGACATTTAGGACTGAGATGAGGAGAAATTTCTTCACTCAGAGGGTGGTGAACCTGTGGAATTCTCTACCACAGAAGGCTGTGGAGGCCAAGTCACTGAATATATTTAAGAAGGAGATAGATAGATTTCTAGACACAAAAGGCATCAAGGGGTATGGGGAGAGAGTGGGAATATGGTATTGAGATAGAGGATCAGCCATGATCATATTGAATGGCGGAGCAGGCTCAAAGGGCCGAATGGCCTACTCCTGCTCCTATTTTTCTATGATAAACTCAAGTAAATGCTGATTTTATTTAGTGACTGGTGCTCAGGATACTGAACTACAAAGAAACCCACAATATTAAAACTATATCATGACTTTCCCAAGACAATATACACAAGTATATTTTCCATACCTTTCCCATTCTTAGCTTTCATGTTAGCCACACATTGCAAGTCATGTAAACCTTGACTGCTCAAAGGATCAGCCTGTGTCTACAAGAATAAGCATGTTTCCTTTACATGGTGGAGTAATGCACGATCTAGTGGGTCAAAATGAAAAAAATTCCCAGCTAAGTATTGTACTTGTAAGTGCAGCAGCGCTAGGTGTGTCACTGCTGGGACATATTATTAATCAGAGGTGTGAATGCAGTTCTTACTCAATGTCAATTGCCTTCAAGTTCAATAAGAATTAAAAAAGCGAGGCTAAAAAATAGTTTCACACACATTTAAATTGCACAGAAATTTATTTTATTTTTTATACTTATACAACATAATTATAAAAAACCTTACAGAAGCAAACAGATTTTTAAGATGTGAAATGTTTATAGATCTAATGGCATACAGCAACATGTCTATACATTTGAAAATTTGCCTAACTCCAGAAGCAAACATCAACATTACATTTTAACTATACATATACCATAGACTGTTAAGCTGATTAAAGTTTTTTTTTTAAAAAGCACTGTAACTAATGAAGGACCATACATTTTGTAACTGTATTCTAATGGTGATATTCTCCCCCTTATTCAAGAATATTTCAAAAATGTAGTAGAGTGGAAATAGTGGGCTGTTTTCCAAAAGCAAAGCCCATTATCAAGCTCTCCCCTACACACATACTTCTATTATGCCACCATCTGAACTAAATAAGCTGCATTGTATTAAATTTGCCAAATCTGCAAGAGATAAAGCAATGGCTCAAGGCACAAGTATCAATAAATGCTCATTTTGTGCGTTTCTTTTTAGTAACAAAAGGCCCCTTTCTGCTTATAAGCTCCAATGAGTGCTATTTCAAATCTGTATCTTTGCCAAACTTGACACTGCCACTGACACTTTAAAATGTTCAGGATACAGATTACAAGAGAGGGGTTACATGTTTAAAAGGTAAACCTAGCTTTTTTCACATTTGATAATTCATTATGAAGAACCCTCGCCAGATTTTCTATCTCCCACCCCCCACCCCCCACTCAGAAAGGAAAAAGTATGGTCCCTTTTAAGACATAAGCCACCACAATTGGCACTGTTCTAAAATCAGTGCATTTCATCCTAGCTAACAATCAGACAATACAATAAGCAAACAGACAAACTAAAATAAAGTTCTACATGCAAAGCTGGTTATGTGAAATGGGTCTAACTTTAGAACATGCAGAAAAACACAATGTTTGCATTTAAAAGATCACACTATAGAAGCCATACTTCACACACAGTAGTTATATAACCCAAGTTAAATGATCAACTATTTTTAATACGTATCCAAGATTGTGTCATTTACAACCACAAGCCCCAAGATAATTTTAGAAAGCAATGTTGGCCCCCAGGACAAGAAGTTATTATACTGTTAACCAAGGTCATGAGAGCACTGCATCCACATCTGTAACAAACTCAATTTGAAGCTCAATCCATCAAGTACTGTTTTGGTGCTCTCTGCCCAATTTATTTTTCTGTGGAAGGATCTAAAATAAAGAGTCACATTTGGCTCAACTGCCAATAAGGATTAGACTTAAAATCTTCTTGCAGACCTCATTCTAGAAACATTTACAAGTTGACAAATCTTGCAGAAACTCTGCCAACACTGCATTGCAGGTCTGATGAATTTGTTTAAACACATTAACACAACAGATTTAGAACTGGGTTACGTAGTGCTTCATAATACAGTATTAAGGGGTGATTTGCTAGTAGAAATAACTTAAAAAGAACACAGTAACCTGCCTTTGGTTGCCCACTTTGGAATACTGGAGGAATGACAGTTCCTGCATGTAGACAATTGAAGATTAAACGTTCAGTGATGTATTCATATTATTGTCCAGCACATCACATTCTAGGCACAAGCCACAAGGCTAAAGAATAAAAACTTGAATAAATAAGCAAAGACTTGAAGAGATGGTTAACACTTTCTTTTAAAGAATCCTTAGCATCTCAATCCTTGAAGTAACTATCATCCAGGTTCAGAAAGCCTTGCCAAAGAATGCCTCACATGAAAGTAGGATTTTTACAAGCAGTCAATATTCTATCACAAACTCTTGAAAATGACTGTTGGTCTAGCTGCAAGTAAAGATCAAGGTAGCTTAAGTAAAGTGGTAGCTAAGTGTGCCTGCTTTTAGGAATAAACATTGTTATAGAGGGGTCTGGAAAAGTACCATAGCGTCTAAGAAAAATATCCATTAAAAGTTTCAAACCTAGCGGTGTAATAAAGAGTAAAATGGTTTTCACTTTAAAGTTGCTAATGTTGGACTAGTGTTCCAGAATCCAGTTACAACTAAGAACAGGAGCACAAGCAAACCACTTTTGAATTACAATTGCTGGACCAGTGCATTAAAGAACTTTGAAAAGAAGTATTTAGAACAGTACCATTTACATCAGAATCCTTAGAAATACATTGTGTGCTATGATTTAACCAAACAGGCATTGTGCCCGCCAGACTGTGTGCAGTCAATTAAGATCAATGGTTCAGATTAATGTAGGATGCACAAAAAGTTAACACTGCAAATCACATATGGTTCCAAATCCCAAGAGGAGTAACAAAGATGGGATCTGCATGTGAAGGTCTCTCAAAACTGGAATTTAAAATTACATCATAATAGTTCCACCACTATGTACTGTGTTTACAATACATGTGAAATATTTAGACACACAAACTGCTATCAATTTTATTTGGAAGATATAATTTTAGAACTCCCAATAGCTCCGTGGATATATGCACTATGTGGTGTGGTACAGAGTCAGACAGACCCGGAAAGCCCCAGGTTTGCAGAGTTAGCTAAAGCCAATTGTAAGGTCACCACCATCAGGTGGCAGGAGGTTTCAATCACTAAGGAGGGACAAATAAAAATCCAGATAAGGTACCAATTCTGTTCACTACATAGTGGCCCCATCTGAATATTATGATTGTGCTTCTTTTCAGTTCAATACCCCACCAACGCCCAATATTTAGGTTCACACATTATAAATCGTCACTTGGACGAGATACTGGATTTCTACCAGTGACTGGTGGAATCATATCCCAGTGTAAATCACTGCAGTCAAGAGAGGCTTAATAAAAATCAGGCATCGAGGGTGAGGGGGAAATGGAATAAGTTATGATCCATTAACAATTATAAGGAAAGCAGTTTAATTAAAATTATAGACTGTAAATGTAAGTTCTTGCTTTCTTCATGTCGTGAGATCAGAAATGCTATAATGTGACAAAAGGTACAATTCAAGGTTCTTCAAGAGGGATACATACCTGTGGCCCTAAGGCTATGGGATAAATATTTTGATATTCCACCTGCAATGGTGTGAAAGGCCCATGCGACACTCACGTTCCAAAAAATCTTATAAGGAAAATATTAATGTTGCCTGATGCACTGCTTATTTATTTTAGGGACATTACTGCACTAATATTTAAAATCATTTCCAAATTCAGTACATGCAAGAGGCAGGTAATATTCTTCTAGGGAGCAATAATGTGTTTTTTTGCTTGCTGTAAAATATTCTCAGACTGAAACATCAACAGTGACCACAGAACATTTATCTATTCTCAATCTGATCAATCTCAAACAGGAGAAAATAAAAAAAAGCACAGATCTAAAACTACTGTGAACAAATAAACTTGAGTTTGCATTTCTTATAAACAATCCTCGGATTCTAGTCCTATGTTTTAGGCAATGTAATCACAGGCTTGTTTTTAACTTTCATGGTAGCAGCATTGGTAATGCTTCAAAAATAGTTACTTTGAAGCAATAAAGGAAATATGAATGGATTGACAAGCAATTTATTAAGCCTTCAGATATTGAAGCTCCAAACACCTTAACTGGGTTAAAATCCATCTTTTGTCACATGCCTTTCCTTCTGTGCTATAAACCTTCAAGCTCTGAACACAGGTGACCTGTTTCCTAGCCTCTGCTAATGACTGTTAAAAGGTGTGCAAGTCATCTCAAGTGTGAGTACTTCTCTGATAGTTCCTCCCACCAACGACAAAATGACAGAACTCCTCTTAGGACCTTTCTATTACTGAAAATACTCAATGTTTAAGAGCCATAGGCACAAACTTGTCGTAAAGGTCTAAGCAGCAGCAATTGAAAATGCAAATTACTGCACCATCATTTGAATTGCAGCTTTACTCACTCCCAACCATATCTAGAATACTGCATTTTTAGAGATTAATTTTATTAGTGTTATTAAATGCAAGCTCGCATTGAACAATGAAAGAATTCGAGGCATTTAGACATAGGACAAAGAGTATTATAGACAATTCAGACTTGTGACCTTAAAGGGTTATTAGATAACAAGTCTTGGGATGTTAAAGGATTTTTTTTTAAGAGTCTTATCTTTCACAGTTTATATATTATTTTGTACAACACATCTTAAAATTGAATTATTAAAATTGGTTTGATCAATATTCAGCCAGGCAGAGCCAAATCAGCTTCTGATACTTATTAGGAATTATTTCAGCTATACTGTACAGTTACAGTTACTAAGTTTACAAATTACTACACTCAGAGGAAACATTTAAACTTAATTATAATATTTTAGCCAATTAACCATGTACCTTTTTAGCACAAATAAAGTACTTTTTGCATAGTGGATGAAATGTATCACTACAAAAAGAGTCAGCCAAGGTAAAACAAGAATAATTTGGCAGTTATAATTTACAAAGTAGCAACCAGGTCATTTTAGACACCTTCTCATAATATTCCATAGAACAAGGTCTGATGACATTGGAATTTAAGCTGGTATCAGTAAAAGTGAAAATGAAGCTGTCGGATTGTCGTAAAAACCCAACTGGTTCACTAATGTCCTTTAGGGAAGGAACCTGCCGTCCTTGCCCAGACTGGCCTATATGTGACTCGACAACGTGGTTGACTCAGCTGCCTTGTGAAGTGGCCTAGGAAGCCACTCATTTGTATCGAACTGCTCACCTTCACCACATGGATGGCAGCACTTTAAGAATTCAGCACACCACCACCTTCTCAGGGAAACTAGGAATGGGTAATAAATGCTGGCCTTGTCCGCGAAGCCCATATCCTGAGAATGAATTTTAAAAGAATCACTCTTGTATTCTCAGCACTATTATAACCATTACAATGGTATAGTGGTTACGTTTTCCAGAGACTTTCACAACTTATTCTTCTTCCTTACTCCTCTCCCTCATTGGTGAACTTCACATATTAAATTTCTCCTTGCGTACATGTACTTTGACTACATAACTAAAATATGGCATGTTTAAAATGAAATTTACCTAATTTCCTTTAGAAAAACAAAAGGGTTTAAGAAAAATGTTCAACTGCATTTCCTTTCATATTTATGGCTCATTGCAGTTTTATTAAGATCAAAAATGTTATAAAATCTTAATAAATTTGCAGCTTTCTCTGAGGCCAAAGATGTACTTGATTTCAAAATGGGACATAGTTGTCAAAAAGGGATGTAACATGGAAACATGTTATAAGACTGAATAGTACCTGATCCATTCTTCTCTTCCCTCCCCATTTAATTTATTTTTTCAATTCAGAAAATCCTTTTTGCTCATGTCCAATTGAAATTTGTTTTATGCTGCTACATTTTCTCACTTTATTTCCAGACCCTAATTTAGGTTTATTATCTTGAAGCCCTATTGCTTCCCATGAGTGACAAAGTACTCTGGAAACCTAGTTCCCTTATTCTTAAATACTGGTTTTAGACTGTTTTGCAAGTAACCGTCTTGCATTCAAAACCATCATAAATGGTAACATTTGTAGAACCATTTGGCTGATTCAAACTTGTGTTGTGTTTGTTGTCTATGGCAGAGATTGCGAGATCACAATAGCTTACTGGACTTTTAGAAGCCTAGTATATCAAGGTCCGCATGTGGAATAGTCCGTGTGTGGGCCAATATGGCCTTCCCACTGCACTATGGAGTGTGTCTAGGAGGTTTTTACCAAATCATAGACATAAATGTGGAAATCGTCATCAAACTTGATAAAATACACTGATGGTTTTGCTTCTACTTGGTGGATGACCATGCCAGTCCTCTTTGAGCCATCTTCTTTGGCGTATTCCACTTGTTTACCCACCAAGCTGTCTACTACTTCTCCTGGCTCTCTCTCAGCTGGTGGAGAATCATTATCTGTGGAATCAGAAATTTAACCATCAGCAAAACTAGGAGTCTACAGAACATTATGTCCCCAACCTTAAGAGGATAATGTATCTGTACTTTCAGTGGGAAATATTTACACCTCTACAAGACCAATACCCGACTACATAGTTTAATTGTCCTAAATCCTTAACTGACTTTGTAGAGTCTAGTAGATAACTGGTTTCAAAGAACATAAAGTACTTTTTTCATAGTGGATGAAATGTATCACTACAAAAAAAGTCAGCCAAGGTAAAAGAAGAATAATTTAGCAGTTATAATTTACAAAATAGCAACCAGGTCATTTTAGACACCTCAATATTCCATAGAACAAGGTCATAGGACATTAGAATTTAAGCTGGTATCAGTAAAAGTGAAACTGCCGGATTGCCGTAAAAACCCAACTGGTTCATTAATGCCTTTTAGGGCAGGAACCTGCCGTCCTTGCCCAGACTGGCCTATATGTGACTCGGCAACGTGATTGACTCAGCTGCCTTGTGAAGTGGCCTCGGAAGCCACTCATTTGTATCGAACCGCTCACCTTCACCACATGGACGGCAGCACACCACCACCTTCTCAGGGCAACTAGGGATGGGTAATAAATGCTGGCATGTCAGCGATGTCCATATCCTGAGAATGAATTTTAAAAGAATCACTCTTGTATATTGGGCACTCTTGTGAATCAGCCTCTTGGACCAGTCATGAACTGTTTGTTATCTGGCTCAGACACTGTACGTTAGGTGATGTTTTTTCCCTTGAGCAAGGATCTGCAAGACCACTACAAATAGATTTGAGCAAACTATGCTTGCAAGATTGTGCTTCATGCTGTTTTGTGAGTAATGTGCTCAAAGATCCATGAAATATGCCTAATGTTTATAATGATTATTGAACGAGCACAACAATGAAGCCGATAAGTTAGACCTTCCAGTAATACTCAACACATGCTAAGCTTTCCTTAACTGATTTCTGTCTCTTTTTTAATTCAATACATTATAACATTTGATTACATTGCTGTCAGCTTCAGTACCAACATTATAAGGTTACGGTAGAAATCCAGGCGATATATTTAACCTGTCTATGTCATATAAATATAGGGATGCAACTTATAATCACATTCAGGAATCAAACATCAGCTTTGGCAATGCTTGCCACAGTAAAGGAAACCAGGTTTTCAAAAGGGTCAGAGATCAAGAATGCTTTGCCGGCAGAGAAATGTACTGCTCATAGCCAATTAAATTGTTAAATGGAGATCAGACTGCAGCCAAATGTATAGTTCCATTATAACATGAAGCATACCAAATAAATGTTAAACTTAATAAAAACCCATCTCAGATCAGTTTCAAGCTCCTGTACCAAAACAAGTCCAGATAGATAGTGGAGACAAATGTATTATCAAACCCCTGCTAAATCTTTGCCACCCTGCATTTTCACACCATTTCATCATTAAATTTAAACAAGAAAAACATTGTTGGAATATGTACTTGTAAAGTCATCTTGTTAAGGGCTCACTGTAAGACTTGAGCAATACCCCCAGTTCACACATTCACATTTGCGCAGAGCCCATATTATGTTCCAGGGGGTCTGTACAAATGCAACATTACTTCTCTAGCATCCAATCTAAGTACTTTTATAATTGCTGTATATAAACACACACGGGCAGAAAAAGCACAAAAATAAAGCTCCCCTTGTACTTACTTGAGTCTGGCATAATACGTAAATCTCCTTCTTTGTAGTCTTCTAGAAGCTGGTACATGTACAAGACAGGATCCTTTTCATAGGTGATATAAAACCATGTATTCATGATTGGAGCACGTGCAAGCACCATTCCCCGCCATTCATCTTTAGCCCCATCATCATCTTTTTCAAACATGTGCTCAACTGCTTTGCCTATCATCATTTCTGCCAGATCCACATCACTGATTCGACAGGCAGCTAAAAGCAAAATAAAATGCATACAATACTTAGTAATTTTGTTATGTAATTAGTGATATAACACATAAAATATCCTTTTTAACATAATGTAAACTTGAGTCATTAGTGATCTTAAAACTGTATTTTCACTCACAAACTCTATCTGGAAGGACCCGAAATCCTAAGACCCTTTCGTCTTTGTGAAGTTCAAGTCCATATACGCAGTCAAATCCATCATATTTGATAAGGTAAAGTGCAGGATTTACTGGAACTTGATCCAGAACTGTGCCTTTCCACTGCGTTATTCCACCTTGTTCTTTCCATCCATGCTCAATTCTGCAACCCACAATGTTCCGTCGTGAATGAGATACTGTCTTGCTTGGTCCCACATTACTACGGTGTTTCCTATACAAGAGGAACACATACCTTAGAAATATTAAGCAAGAGTGAAAATCAAAATACGTCTTCCACACATGGCCACAGAATAGCTGGTTTACTTGTAGTGCAAATAGAAGTAAAAAGTGCAACAGTATATAAATATATTATGCAGACAAATTAGCTACTTCCTCCAAAACACCTAGGGCTGAATTTTGCCAGCGCTCAGAGGGCGGGTCCGCTGTCAAAATAGCAAAGATTGACAGCGGGTAGGGAACCCGCTGTCAACCCGCCTCCATGCAAGTCTCCCAGGGGTCGGGTCTGTCGGCGCTGAATAGACCCGACACCAAGCGGCAGGAGAGGCAATTCACATCATTAAATGGGTTGTTAACATCCAATTAACTGTTTTTTTAAGCCTCCATTTCAATTTTATGAGTTCCCCCACGGGTTACCCACTGCTCGGGGAACACGTCAGCTCAGCATGTCGTGAGTGGATTCAGCATTGAATTATCTCATGACCTGACAGCTGCCAAAGCTGTATGAAAGATCCCATGTTACAGCTGTTCACTTTCAATGCTCAGAAACTGTTGGTTACTGCATTTGGAAGACATATTGAGCTTTCTGCAGCTTGCAAGTGTTTGGAGCCAACTCTCTATCCAGTGCCACCTCATTGGAACAACCTCTCTCACCATTGACAGATCGCTTCTGTCATCTCAACCTCACCTGCCATCTATTCCATCAGCATCGTTGCCCTTGAAAATATCTCACCTTGGTCCTCAGAATCTCACCAAGATCAGCCCCAACACCAGCATCACTGGGCACACCAGCAGCAACAACACCACCACCATCAGCCTTCTCCACAATCAACTGATGCTGCACAGGACACAGGGCATCAGCACCCGACCACATTGCTGCCAGGGATGGCCTCACCATGTCCAGATTTACTTCACTTGACGCTGTACACCCTGGGTGCCAAATGATGCACCAGGTTGGCACCATCCCACACCAACACCATAAAGCATCCCTACAATGCCCAAGCCGTTCCTTTCACACTCATCACCATTGCGGAGGGGGGGTACCCTATGTCTCACCATACACTACAACTCACTAAGCCATTTCCAAAGGTGCACACAAATCTGTCCAAGAACGCAAAGTGCTGAAAATAAAGGTTTCAATGTTTGACAGCACATTACCAGAAACTTCACATGAACATTGGCTTAACCACCTAAGTGCCTACCCTTGTGTGTTGTTAGCTGGTATGCTTGCAGTAGGATGAGGATGAGTGTGAGGGGTGGCGAGTGAGATAGGGAAGTGATAATGTAGACAGAAAGGGATGGGTGGAGGTGCAAGCTAAGTTGGTGTGAATAAGGATGTGCAGGAGTAGGGTAGGGACGGCAGGGTGATATGAATGTGAGGAGTGGCACAGCAGGATGAGGTTGAGTGTGGCTTGGCAGTAACGTTTCGTGATCTACTGGGATCATTGAAAGGCTTGTGCCACTGCAGCCTGGTCCTCCTGATGAAATCCCTGCTTGTGACCTCCTGTGCAATGTGCAACCAGACTGCGTTGATCTCCTGGAGAGGTCTCTTTCGCCCATGGGAAGGGAAGAGAACTTCCCTGCGTGCTGTGACTCCCTCCATAAGCATATGGAGTGAGTCATGGGGAGCCTGGGTGCAGCCATGCACCTTTGTGCAGTGCTCGTCAGTGTTTGCAGCACCTGTCAAAATCAATTTCGACATGACCCCTTTAAGGAAACCGGCTGATGACGCATCAAGTGACGTCATCAGACCCGCTTCCTTTTAATTGTCCGGGAACCTCGCAGGGCAGGCTTAACAAGCCCAATCAACGTAAAATCACTTGGGGCGCGCGGGCTGCAGTAGGCAGCGGGCTGGGACCGCAACACCACCCCCGGCCACCCCAGACCCGCCTCGGTCAGCGAAATCGCAGCCCTAGTCTCTACAAAGGAATTTGTAACCTGCCGATCAAATCATATAAATAGATAGTACATGCAAAGAATAGATTAAGTAAAACACAAATAAGCTCCCCTTTCTGCAATCAAAATGTCAAGAGAGCACACAGATAAACCATAATAGAGGAATATATTTATTTTAAAAATTCTCTGCCTTCCCTTTGAACTGGGAAAATACCAGGCAGTCTGGGACCTGTCCTTCGAGACCTGCTCAACACAAACTACCTCCACAATGCTGCAATTAACCCTCAGGCCATGACGGGTACTAACCCCAACCAACATAACCACTAGTATGTAAAAATAAAAACAGAAAATGCTGCAAACACTCAGCAGGTCAGGCAGCTTCTGTAGAAAGAAGGTGGTTGAGTTAACGTTTCAGATCTTAGGGTCATAAGACTTGAAACATTCACCCCAGATTCACCTCTCCACAGATGGTGCCTGACCTGTCGAGTGTTACAACAAAAACAACTTGTATTTATATAGCGCGTTTAATGTAGTAAAACGTTCCAAGGCGCTTCACAGGAGTGTTATAAGATGAAATTTGACACCGAGCCACATAAAGAGATATATGGGCAGATGACAAAAAGCTTGGTCAAAGAGGTAGATTTTAAGGAGCATCTTAAAGGAGGAAAGAGAGGTAGAGAGGTTTAGGGAGTGAATTCCAGAGCTTAGGGCCTTGACAGCTGAAGGCACGGCCATCAATGGTAGAGCGATTAGAATCGGGGATGCTCAAGAGGCCAGAATTAGAAGAGCGCAGCTATCTCGGAGGGTTGTGGGGCTGGAGGAAATTAGAGATAGGAAGTGGGTGAGGCCATGGAGAGATTTGAAAACAAGGATGAGAATTTTAAAATCGAGCCGTTGCTTAACCAGGAGCACAAGGGTGATGGGCAATGTTCCCTTTAAGCTGCAAGGCCGCGCAGCACTCTGCAGCTCCCGCGCAACTGGCTCACCGTTTTTTAAATAGGAAAAACCGCGCATGAGCGGTATTTTGAATGGGCTGTGCAGCCCCTTAAAGGGGACACGCACCCAAAAATAAATTACCAGGAACATTGGTGATGGGTGAACGGGACTTGGTGTGAGTTAGGACACGGCAACAGAGTTTTTGATGACCTCAAGTTTATGGAGGGTAGAACGCGAGAGGCTGGCCAGGAGTGCGTTGGAATAGGGAATAGTAAAGTCTCGAGGTAATAAAGGCATGGATGAGGGTTTCAGCAGCAGACAAGCTGAGGCGGGGCGGAGTCGAGCGATGTACCGAAGATGTAAATAGGTGGTCTTAGCAACATTTTCTGGTTTTATTTCAGATTTCTAGCATCTGTCAGAGTTATACAGCACAGAAAGAGGCCCTTCGGCCCATCGTGTCTGTGCCGGCCATCAAGCCCTTTCTATTCTAATCCCATTTTCCAGCACTTGGTCCGTAGTCTTGTATGCTATGGCGTTTCAAGTGCTCATCTAAATGCTTCTTGAATGTTGTGAGGCTTCCTGCCTCTACCACCCTTTCAGGCAGTGAGTTCCAGGTTCCAACCACCCTCTGGGTGAAAAAGTTTTTCCTCAAATCCCCTCTAAACCTCCTGCCCCTTACCTTGAAACTATGCCCCCTGGTTATTGACCCCTCTACTAAGGGGAAAAGTTCCTTTCTATCTATGCCCCTCATAATTTTGTATACCTCAATCAGGTCCCCCCTCAGCCTTCTCTGCTCTAAGGAAAACAACCCCAGCCTGTCCAGTCTCTCTTCATAGCTGAAGCGCTCCAGCCCAGGTAACATCCTGGTGAATCTCTCTGCACCCTCTCCAATGCAATCACATCCTTCCTATAGTGTGGCAACCAGAACTGCACACACATCTGCAGTAGTTTGTTTTTGTTTCACAAGTATGCAGAGCCCCTCCCCACCATCTGCAAGCCTAACTAACCCCCAGAACCCAGGCCTAATCAACCTGCCTTGCCCACCTCCCCCTGCCCAACACACACATGACCTGCATTGCTTTCAGTGCAATCAGCCTGATGTGGCAATACATTTCTCCCACACAGACCATGCAAGTCAGGATGTGCAGTGACTTCTTAAACTATGTATGGAAATATACATTCTCATAAAATGCATGCAATTTTATACTTAAATACACATCAACCTCAAAATATATGAGTGTACCTTTAACATAAAATAGCTTCATAAAATGTGTGATTATATACCATATACGTAATAGCTTCATAAAATATATGTATGCACTTACATGCGTACAATAGCTTAATAAAGTATGAATGTACTTTCTTGAAAACCCAATTAAAAAAATCTAAATAATTCTCTATCAAGTTTTCTTCTAGCTTTTTTTTCCAGTTTTCTTCCCTAGTCTCCCTTCCTCTCCACGCATTGACTTGTGTTGGGTAAAGGTTCAAAGGGCTCTAGCACCCTCTGGTGCCTCGTAAGTGGCCATTCATGTGAGAGTCCAGACAGTGAATCTTGGCAGCACATTCAACCACTGGGGTGGAAGCAGGGCAGTACCATAGCTGAGCCTGATCCTGTCTTAATCACACTCCTTCAGGAGTGAGAACCCTGGCGGATTCTACCTGTGAACACTGGAGGACAATTGTAGCACCCCTGCCACTCAACTGAGAGTAGTTAACTCAGGTCAGGCAGCATCTGTGGAGAGAGGAAGCTGGGGTGAATGTTTCAGGTCTTATGACCCTATGATCTGAAGCGTTAACTCCACCTTCCGGGATTTTCTGTTTTTATTCCCACATACTAGTGGTTGTGTTGGTTGGGGTTCATACCCCTCATGGCCGGTGGGAGGGATTGAACTGTGAATCTCCCTGGCCTGCATAAGAGGGATGAGGTCCTGCAGGCAGAGTTTAGGGAGCTAGGAAAGAGGTTCAAAAGCAGGACCGCAAAGGTAGTAATCTCCGGATTACTACCAGTGCCCCGTGCTAGTGAGTACAGAAATAGGAAGATAGAGCAGATGAATGCATGGCTGGAGAGATGGTGTAGGAGGGAGGGCTTTAGATTCCTGAGGAATTGGAACCGTTTCTGGGGGAGGTGGGACCTCTACAAGCCAGACGGGTTGCACCTCAACGGGAACGGAACCAATATCCTCGCGGGAGGGTTTGCTAGTGCTGTTGGGGAGGGTTTAAACTAGCTTGGCAGGGGGATGGGAACCTAAGTATAGAGTCAATAGGGAGGGAAGAAAAACTGGAATTGGAAAACAAAAACGTAGAAAGTAAATTGGAAGGACAGAGGTATCAAGGGCTAGATAGTAGTCAACAAGGAGGTTTGCCTGTACTAAATGGTATATACTTCAATGCAAGGAGTATAGCAAACAAGGCAGATGAGCTGAGGACACAGGTAGATACTTGGACTATGATATTATAGCTATGACAGAGACATGGCTGAAAGAGGGGCAGGTATGGCAGCTCAACATTCCTGGTTACAGGATTTTCAGACGGGATAGAGAGGGAGGTAAAAAGGGAGGAGGGGTCGCGGTATTGAATAAAGAAACTATTACAGCTGTGAGGAGGGATGATATGTTGGAGGGATCATCAAACGAGGCCATATGGGTCGAATTGAAAAACAAAAAAGGGGCGATCACACTGCTGGGAGTGTACTACAGACCCCCAAACAGTGAGAGGCAGATAGAAGAACAAATATGTAGACAAATTTCTGAGAAGTGCAAAAACTATAGGGCAGTAATCGTAGAGAATTTCAACTACCCCAATATTAACTGGATAAAATTAGTGTGAAGGGTATAGAGGGTGCGGAATTCCTAAAATGCATCCAGGAGAACTTTTTTAGTCAGTATGTAGCAAGCCCAACAAGGGAGGGGGCGGTTCTGGACTTAGTTTTAGGGAATGAAGCTGGGCAGGTAGAAGGCATATCAGTGGGTGAGCATTTTGGTGCTAGTGACCATAATTCTGTTAGATTTAAAGTAGTTATGGAAAAGGACAAGGATAGACCAGGAATAAAAATTCTAAATTGGGGAAAAGCAAATTTTGCTAAGCTCAGAGGGGATTTAGCCATAGTGGACTGGAAACAGCTACTTGAAGGTAAATCAGTGTCAGAGCAGTGGGAGGCATTCAAGGAGGAGATCCGGAGGGTTCAGACCAAATATGTGCCCTTAAAGAAAAAAGGTGGGACTAACAAATCTAGAGCCCCCTGGATGTCTAGGGACATACAGGGTAGGATAAAGAAAAAAAGGGAGGCGTATGACAGATACCGAGGGCTAAATACTCCAGAATCTTTAGAGGACTACAGAAAGTGCAGGGTTGCAATTAAAAAGGATATTAGGAAAGCAAAGAGAGAGCATGAAAAATTCTTGGCAAGTAAAATCAAGGAAAACCCAAAGATGTTTTATAAATATATTAAGAGTAAGAGGATAACTAAAGAAAGGGTAGGGCCTATTAGAGATCATGAGGGTAATCTGTGTGTGGAGACGGGAGACGTCAGTAGGGTTCTTAATGAATACTTTGCGTCTGTTTTCACAAAGGAGAGGGGCGAAGCAGACACTGCTATCACGGGGGAGGAGTGTGAAATATTAGATGAAATAAACATAGTGAGAGAGGAAGTATTAAGGGGTTTAGCAGCTTTAAAAGTGGATAAATCCCCAGGCCCGGATGAAATGTATCCCAGGCTGTTAAGCAAAGCAAAAGAGGAAATTGCAGAGGCCCTGACCATCATTTTTCAATCCTCTCTGGCTTCAGGTGTGGTGCCGGGGACTGGAGGACTGCTAATGTGGTACCCTTGTTTAAAAAGGAAGAAAAGGATAGACCAAGTAATTACAGGCCAGTCAGCCTAACCTCGGTGGTGGGAAAATTATTGGAAAGAATTCTGAAGGACAGGATAAATCTTCATTTAGAAAGACACGGATTAATCAAAGATAGTCAGCACGGATTTGTTAAGGGAAGGTCGTGTCTGACAAACTTGATTGAATTTTTTGAGGAGGTAACAAGGAGGGTAGATGAGGGTAGTGCGTTTGATGTAGCGTATATGGACTTTAAGCAAGGCTTTTGATAAGGTTCCACATGGCAGACTGGTCACGAAGTTAAAAGCCCATGGGATCCAGGGCAAAGTGTCAAGTTGGATTCAAAACTGGCTCAGAGACAAGAAGCAGAGGGTACTGGTTGATGGGTGTTTTTGTGACTGGAAGGCTGTTTCCAGTGGGGTTCTGCAGGGCTCAGTACTCGGTCCCTTGCTTTTTGTGGTATATATCAATGATCTAGACTTGAATATATAGGGGGTATGATTAAGAAGTTTGCAGATGATACTAAAATCGGCTGTGTGGTTGATACTGAAGCAGGAAGATATCAATAAATTGGTCAGGTGGGCAGAACAGTGGCAAATGGAATTCAATCCGGAGAAGTGTGAGGTAATGCATTTGGGGAGGGCTAACAAGGAAAGGGAATACACATTAAATGGTAGGATACTGAGTAGTGTAGAGGAACAAAGGGACCTTGGAGTGCATGCCCACAGATCCCTGAAGGTAGCAGGCCAGGTAGATAAGGTGGTTAAGAAGGCATATGGAATGCTTGCCTTTATTAGCCGTGGCATAGAATACAAGAGCAGGGGGCTTCAACTGTATAAAACACTAGTTAGGCCTCAGCTAGAGTCCTGCGTGCAGTTCTGGTCACCACATTACAGGAAAGGTGTGATTGCACTAGAGAGGGTACAGAGAAGATTTACAAGGATGTTGCCGGGAGTAGAGAATCTTAGCTATGAGGAAAGACAGGATAGGCTGGGTCTGTTTTCCTTGGAACAGAGGGGGCTGAGGGGAGACCTTATTGAGGTTTACAAAATTATATGGGGCATAGATAAATTGGATAGAAAGGACCTATTTCCCTTAGCAGAGGGGTCAAAAACCAGGGGAAACAGATTTAAAGTAATTGGTGGAAGGTTTAGAGGGGATTTGAGGGGAAATTTCTTCACCCACGGGGTTGTGGGGGTCTGGAACTCACTGCCTGAAAGGTTGGTAGAGGCAGGAACCCTAACTACATTTAAAAAGTACTTGGATGTGCACTTGGGATGCTCTAACCTGAAGGGCTACGGACCAAGAGCTGGGAAGTGGGATTAGGCTGGATAGCTCTCTGTTGGCTGGCACGGACACGATAGGCCGAAATGGCCTCCTTCCGTGCTGTAACTTTCTATGATTTTAAATCTGTACTGTAATATTTACTCACTCAGGCATCTGGAAAACCCTCTGAGTTTTGTTAATACCTTGCCATGAGATACCACATTACTTAAAATTACATATGCAACACTGAAATTTGAATGTTTAATTCAACCTTCATTCCTACTATGCAAAAAATGAAAAATCAAGTCACACAAATACAAAAAATGGTCATGAACAGACATCAAGGTCAATGCAATTTCAGAGACTTATAATTAGAACATTATGAACTTCATATTTTTGTGCAATCTGCAATTGGAAATTAGTTTTTGGGAAACCCAAAGGAAACTTGACAACAACTGAGCAAAGGTTTTCCAGTGTATTTGCACGTGGGACAAGTCGAGTGAAACTGCAATACAGATTTAATTAGCGATATTAATTATAGACCAGGATCCAACTTGCGACAAGTGGCTAAAGAAATTAAACTGTCGCGACGTCCCTTATCTCCTGACTTCCCAAAGCCTTTCCACCATCTACAAGGCACAAGTCAGGAGTGTGATGGAATACTCTCCACTTGCCTGGATGAGTGCAGCTCCAACAACACTCAAGAAGCTCAACACCATCCAGGACAAAGCAGCCCTCTTGATTGGCAACCCATCCACCACCTTAAACATTCACTCCCTCCACCACCAGCGTACCGTGGCTGCAGTGTGTACCATCTACAAGATGCACTGCTGCAACTCGCCAAGGTTTCTTCAGCAACACCTCCCAAACCCGCGACCTCTACCACCTAGAAGGACAAGGGCAGCAGGCGCATGGGAACACCACCACCTCCAAGTCACACACCATCTGACTTGGAAGTATATCACCGCTCCTTCGTCGTCGCTGGGTCAAAATCCTGGAACTCTCTCCCTAACAGCACTGTGGGAGTACCTTCACCACACGGACTGCAGTAATTCAAGAAGACGGCTCACCACCTCCTTCTCAAGGGAATCTAGGGATGGGCAATAAATGCTGGCCTTGCCACCCCATGAACGAATAAAAAAAAATACCATAGAGGCAGTGCATTGAAGGTTCACTAGATTGATCCCTGGGATGAGAGGGTTGTCCTATGACGAGAGATTTTGTAGACTGGGCCTATAATCTCTGGAGTTTAGAAGAATAAGAGGTGATCTCATTGAAACATATAAGATTCTGATGGGATTGACAGGTTAGATGCTGAGAAGTTGTTTCCCCTGGCTGGAGAGTCTAGAACTAGGGGGCTTAGTCTCAGGATAAGGGGTAGGCCATTTAAGACAAGGAGGAGGAGAAATTTCTTCACTCAGAGGGTTGTGAATCTTTGGAATTCTCTGTCCCAAAGGGCTGTGGATGCTGAGTTGTTGAGTATATTCAAGGCTGAGATAGATAGATTTTTGGACTCTAGGGGAATCAAGGAATATGGGGATTGGGCAGGAAAGTGGAGTTGAGGTCAAAGATCAGCCATGATCTTAATGAATGGCGGAGCAGGCTCGAAGGGCCGTATGGCCTACTACTCCTCCTAATTCTTATGTTCTTATGTTTTTGCTGACCCAGCTAGTTTCTATTTGTCGATATGTTTCTCAGTTCTAGCAAACCAAAATTTGCCTCCATTAAATTCCACTTTTCTTCCGCCCGAGGGGAAAAAAGACTTTCATTTATATAGCGTATTTGATGATCACCGGACATGTCAAAGTGCTTTACAGCCAATGAAGTACTTCTTTGAAGTGCAGTCACTGTTGTAATTTTGGAAATGCGACAGCCAATTTGCGCACAGCAAGCTCTCACAAACAGTAATGCGATAAAGATCAGATAATCTGTTTTCTTGATGTTGATTGAGGGATAAATATTGGCCACGACACTGGGGATATCTCCCCTGCTCTTCTTCGAAATAGTGCCATGGGATCTTTTACGTCCACCAAAGCGAGCAGACGGGGCCTCGGTTTAACGTTTCATCCGAAAGATGGCACCTCCTACAGTGCAGCACTACCTCAGTACTGAGTGGAGTGTCAGTCTAGATTTTTGTGTTCAAGTCTCTGGAGTGGGACTTGAACCCACAACTTTCTGACTCGGAGGCAAGAGTGCTACCAACTGAGCCACAGCTGACATCACAAATGAGGGGATTGAAATGAGATCTGGCAACAATTACAGAAGGGTTTCCTAACTGGATAAACTGTTACTTTTTGATTGACGATGGAGTTGGTCCCTTATACTGTCGACGACACCTTCCATCATGATTGAGAGTAGACTGATGGGGCGGTAATTGGACGGATTGTCTTTTTTTTTGGACAGGACATACCTGGGCAGTTTTGCACATTGCCGGATAGATGCCAGTGTTGTAGCTACACCGGAACAGCTTGGCTAGAGGCGCGGTGAGTTCTGGAGCACAAGTCTTCAGCACGACAGCCGGGATGATGTCGGGGCCCATAGCCTTTGCTGTATCCAGTGCACTCAGCCGTTTCTTGATATCACGTGGAGTGAATCGAATTGGCTGAAGACTGGCTTCTGTGATGGTGGGGACTTCAGGAGGAGGCCAATATGGATCATCATCTCGGCACTTCTGGCTGAAGATGGTTGCAAACGCTTCAGCCTTGTCTTTACCACTCATGTGCTGGGCTCCACTGCCATTGAGGATGGGGATATTCATGGCACCACCTGTTAGTTCACAACTGGATGTGGCAGGACTGCAGAGCTTTGTTCTGATCTGTTGATTGTGGAATTGCTTAGCTCTGTCTTTAGCATGCTGCTTCCGCTGTTTAGCATGCATGTAGTCCTGTGTTGTAGCTTCCCCAGGTTGGCACCTCATTTTTAGGCATGCCTGGTGCTGCTCCTGGCATGCTCTTCTGCACTCCTTATTGAACCAGGGTTGGTTCAATAAGGAGTGCAGAAGAGCATGCCAGGAGCAGCACCAGGCGTACCGTATGTATGACCTTTCTCAGATAAGGAGATCAGAACTGTGCTCTAGGTGTGGTCTCACCAAAGCCGGGTACAACTGCAGTAAGACTTCCTTACTCTTGTACTCCAACCCCCTTGCAATAAAGGCCAACATGCCATTTGTCTTCCTAATTGCTTGCTGTACCTGCATGCTAACTTTCTGTGTTTCCTGTACAAGGAAACCTAAATCTCTCTCAACACCAACATTTAATAGTTTCTCACCATTTAAAAATATTCTGTTTTTCTATTCTTCCTACCAAAGTGAATAACTTCACATTTCCACACATTATACTTCATCTGTCACCTTATTGGCCACTCACTTAACCTGGTCATTGCTCTTATTTTTGGTATGCTTTTTGTGTCTTCTACTATGAAGACAGATACAAAATATTTGTTTTAAAGTCTCTACCATTTACTTATTCCCCATTATAATTTCACCTGTCTCAGCCTCTAAAGGACCAATGCTTACTTTTGCTACTCTCTTCCTTTTTACATACTTGTAGAAGCTCTTACAATCTGTTTTTATATTTCTTGCTAGTTTACTCTCATTCTATTTTCTCCCTCATCAATTTTTTGGTCATCCTTTGCTGGTTTCTAAAGCTCTCCCAATCCTCAGGCTACTATTCTTTGCAACATTATAAGCCTCTTCTTTTAATCACCTTGCAACCATGTCTCTGTAATGGCTATTAGATCAAAGTCATTTATTTCTATAGAAACATAGAAAAATAGGAGCAGGAGTAGGCTATTTGGCCCTTCGAGCCTGCTCCACCATTCAATATGATCATGGCTGATCCTCTATCTCAATACCATATTCCCGCTCTCTCCCCATACCCTTTGATGCCTTTTGTGTCTAGAAATCTATCTATCTCCTTCTTAAATATATTCAGTGACTTGGCCTCCACAGCCTTCTGTGGTAGAGAATTCCACAGGTTCACCACCCTCTGAGTGAAGAACTTTCTCCTCATCTCAGTCCTAAATGTCCTACCCCGTATCCTGAGACTGTGACCCCTCGTTCTAGACCCCCCAGCCAGGGGAAACATCCTCCCTGCATCCAGTCTGCCTAGCCCTGTCACAATTTTATATGTTTCAATGAGATCCCCTCTCATTCTTCTAAACTCTAGTGAATACAGGCCTAGTCGACCCAATCTCTCCTCATACGACAATCCTGCCATCCCAGGAATCAGTCTGGTGAACCTTCGCTGCACTCCCTCTATGGCAAGTATATCCTTTCTTAGGTAAGGAGACCAAAACTGCACACAGTACTCCAGGTGTGGTCTCACCAAGGCCCTGTACAACTGTAGTAAGACATCCTTGCTCCTGTACTCAAATCCTCTTGCAAAGAAGGCCAACATACCATTTGCCTTCCTAACTGCTTGCTGCACCTGCATGTTTGCTTTCAGTGACTGGTGTACAAGGACACCCAGGTCCCTTTGTACATCAGCATTTCCCAATCTATCACCATTTAAATAATACTCTGCCTTTCTGTTTTTCCTACCGAAGTGGATAACTTCACATTTATCCATGTTATACTGCATCTGCCATGTATTTGCCCACTCACTCAACTTGTCTAAATCGCCTTGAAGCCTCTTTGCATCCTCCTCACAACCCCACCTAGTTTCGTGTCATCAGCAAACTTGGAAATATTACATTTGGTACCCTCATCCAAATCATTGATATATATTGTGAATAGCTGGGGCCCAAGCACTGATCCCTGCGGTACCCCACTAGTCACCGGCTGCCACCCCGAAAAAGACCCATTTATTCCTACTCTCCGTTTCCTGTCTGTTAACCAATTTTCAATCCATGCCAGTATATTACCCCCAATCCCATGTACTTTAATTTTGCACACTAACCTCTTAAGCGGGACTTTATCATAGGCCTTCTGAAAATCCAAATACACCACATCCACTGGTTCTCACTTATCTATTCTACCAGTTACATCCTCAAAAAACTCCAGTAGGTTTGTCAAACACGATTTCCCTTTCATAAATCCATGTTGACTTTGTCTAATCCCGTTGATATTTTCGAAGTGTCCTGTTATCACATCCTTTATAATAGACTCTAGCATTTTCCCTACTACTGATATTGGGCTAACTGGTCTGTAGTCCCCTGTTTTATCTCTCCTTTTTTAAATAGTGGGGTTACATTTGCCACCCTCCAATCTGTAGGAACTGTTCCATAATCTATAGAATTTTGGAAGATGACAACCAATGCATCCAGTATTTCCATGGCTACCTTTTTTAGTACTCTGGGATGCTATTTGTGCCACTAATTCGTCTATCTTGTTACGAATGCTTCATGCATTCAGATAAAGGGCCTTTAATTTTAACTTCTACCATTATTCCCTGCTTTCACCTTATTCGCTAATTCACTTTTACCGTTAAACTCTCTGTCCCTTGTCACACTCTGCTTTAGATTTCTAAATTTCCCCTCACCTGATTCCTCCCTGCCCCCCACCTTTTTAGTTTAAAGCCCTATCTACAACCCTAGTTATTCGATTCACCAGGATATTGGTCCCAGCCCGGTTTAAGTGGAGACCGTCCCAACGGAACAGCTCCCTCTTTCCCCAGTACTGGTGCCCCATGAATTGAAACCCCTTCCTCTCACACCACTCTTTGAGCCACGGATTTAACTCTCTGATCTGTTTGTCCCTATGCCAATTTGCACGTGGCTCAGGTAACAATCCAGAGATTTTTAATTTGGACCCTAGCTCCTCCTTAAGGGTTGCCATCCAGTCACTGTGGTTTCCTGAAGCTTGCATGATTGTGTTTGGGTGTCAGAGAGTAATTTCCCCAGAGTTTTTCCTAAAACTGTCCAAGGTTTTGTGTTGCCACTCCCAGGCTTTGTTGGGGGGATGGAAATGGGGGTTGATGGTATGCAGAAGTTACAGCATGCCAGGACAGGACAGGCTAGATGGACCAGTTGGTCTTTTCATGTTCATATGAAAGATGACTTCTGCAAATTATTCTTCCCCTACATAACTAGTGTTACTTTAAAAAAAATATACACAGACATTAACAGAGCCAACAGTTCACCTGCACAGATGCATAGGTGCAAGCTGAAATTATTGTTTGCTGCTGTAGTTACAGATTAAGCACATTGACAGTATGCATAGAAAATGCAGGCATGGTTAACCTCTATCCACGGTGTAAACACGACCTCCAGACATCCCAAAGTGCTTTACAGACAATTTTGAAGTGTAGTCACCATTGTAATGTAGAAAATGCAGCAACCAATTTGCACACAGCAAGGATCCACAAACAGCAATGAAATAAATGACCAGATCATCTGTTTTTAGGTGTTGGTTGAGGGATAAATGTTGGTCAGGACACCGGGAGAACTCCCCTGCTCTTGTTTGATGCCGTGGGATCTTTTACATCTATCGAAGAGGGCAGACGGGCCCTCGGTTTAACGTTTCATCTGAAAGATGGCACCTCCGACAGTGCAGCACTCCCTCAGTACTGCACTAAAGTGCCAGGCTAGATTAAGTGCTCAAGTCTCTAGAGTGAGGCTTGAACCCATGACCTTTTGACTCAAAGGCTGACAGTGTGAGAGGTTACATAATGTCAAACATGTCTCACTGCAGAACTAGCACTCACCTAGCTCTGGCTGGATGTATTCCTGGTGGTTTGATCACATGACCTCCCCCCTCCAACTGCCCCGCCCCCCCCCATTGGTCACCTGACATGTCAATTCTCATGGCACAACGCCTTCCCACGCCAATTGGAAAGAGAAGAGACTCTTCATTACCCGATTGGATTATTTTTGACTGTCAGTCAAACCTCCTTTTCTTTACCTACTCCCAACATTTTTATAACTAATAAGCAAAAGTGTTGAAAGAAAATGATTTTTTTTAATACCCCTATAATTTTCTCCTTGGCTCCAGTATCCTGGAGTCTCCAGGACAATCCTGGAGAGTCGGCAAGCCTACCCAGCTCATTAAATTTTATAATCACAATTGTTTTGGTAGACGCACCTGTGATTACTTTTCTTCTTCATCATATTACCAGACACACCAGGAAGACCTAGAAGAAACAAAAAGAATGATTACATCATATCACAAGCGCATATCGTTGAAGCACATTGACAAGTAATCAAATATCAATTTATACAGCTAATCTGGTATCAGTTTGGAGTCAACATGGATCTAAATCCTGTGACTGTGCTTTTGCAATATGATTTTCAGATCATTAGAGAGTCTCATTGCTCTCAGTTCCATGCTCTGAGGTGTACTTGCTATCAAAGCTCATATTTCAATACTGTAATGCTTGGACAGACCGTTGGAGTTATGTACTGGTTCCAGTTTTATAAGGCCTTAAGAACAGAATCTACATGCTGGCGAGCTGCTACTACAGCGGGTATTCACTCAGCTGGCACACTATTTGGGTCTGGAAGTAGTAGCTTTTGCTGCAGTTTCAAAAATGTTACTAACTTTTTATTGCCCATGTGCACTCTGTACACAGAGTAAAACGTGGTGATGCTCATGCTCAAAAATAAAACCCATGCAACTTGGCTGGTCTACTCCCTTTTAGAATAATTTAGCTTCATATAAATTACCCACTTTACCGCATGTAATATGATCAAAAGTGAACCCAGAGAAACTTTAAATAAGCATTAAGGGGAAAATAGTCTTACACCATGTTTAGTTGCCCTTTATTAAGGAGTACACATTTATTAAGCAAAGCTGGTCTTCATTTTGTGCGTTTGGACAGACAGATGGCAATGCTTAACTGAAATGCAAGAAAAGATGAAGTGTTTGTTACTAGAAACAGCTCACAATGTTTCAGAGGAGACAGAATTGGAAAAACAACAGCAGGATGTAACTAAAAATGGTCAAACACCACCACCAACTGTCAGAAGTTGTGAGGCTCCCAGAAAATTACTTTGGCACACATCAGAAGCAAGCTTGCTTTCCGTTTCACGCCACAAAGTACCTGCAGGGCTCAAAAGGTCTTAATTTCTTATATATATTGCCAGAAAATGTACTTAACATCTCTCAATTTTAAACAGCAATTTTATTAATTTTATATTAAAATGTGAAAATAAACAGATTCAAGTTGGTTTGTCAACATAAAACACGGAATCAAAATGATTATTTCCAACGAGAATTGCAAATTTCATGAAATCTCCGATCTTTTGTACAGATGTAGTGCACAGATCAAAAAATCCATATTCATTTCACTGGAATCTACTTTCCCACCATTTTTTAATAAACATCAAGTGAACCATTGAAGCGGAATTAAATTTCATCTGATTCTTGACATACCTGATTACAACTGATGGCAATATATAAGCTAGATCAAACAGTAACCTCTTTTGATAAGAGGTTCTGTATTTTGAATAGGTATTTATTATTTCTCCCTTTCCCCACTCATCTGCCCCATGCCTAACTATGGTACGAGCTCTTGTCTAATCTTTCATGACATGGTAGTCTATATCAGATGCCCACAAAATGAACCATAAGCGTTTGCTGTAGATCTTCAGGTCAGGAGAAGGGATTGGATCAATAAGTTTGTAGTCAAATAAGGGAAGAGTGTACAGGAACACGTGCAGTTGTTATGGGTGGCTTCAATTTATCAAGGATAGATTGGGAAATCTAGAAAGGGTGCAATAGAAGTAAAAATTTGATATTGGATTCTTACATGGAACAATTAGTCAATGAACCCACACACACATGGCATTATTGGACCTGATATTAAGCGACAACCAGATGGTGCAGCATGTCAGAGTCACAGAATACCTTGGCAACAAGGATCACAATGTGATGTAGCCTAAGGTTAGGCTTAAGGTGGGAAAGATGATGACATTAAAATGGCAGGTTTTGTGGTGTGGGCTGAAGAAACTGGATGGTACAGCACTGTTAGAGCAGAAAAGCATGGGAGCAAAGTGAATCCGGTTTACAAATACTATACACAGAGTGCAAAACAGATACAAACCACGAGGGAAGAAGGGTAACAGAGGGGAAAGACCACATCTGGGAAGGTGAGCTCATTGAGTGGCAAATGGCATTTAATATGGACAAATGAAATGTAATGAAACTAGGGAAGAGAAATAATCAGTGGGAATATTAACTAAATTGCTCTAGGCTACAGGACACCATACGAGAGAGATTAAGGTTATTGGTGTGGATAGCTCACTGAAACTAATGGCAGTAAAAAAAAACCTAAGCAGATCTTGGAATATATAGCCAGAGAAATGTAGGTGAGGTTTTAAATGAATATTTTGCAACTGTGTTCACTATGGAGAAGGACGATGTAGGCACAGAAATCAGGCAGGGGGATTGTGATATACTTGAACAAATTAGCATTGAGAGGGAGGAGGTACTAGCGGTTTTAGTGGGCTTAAAAGTGGATAAATCCCCAGGCCCAGACGAGATGTATCCCAGGCTGCTGCGTGAGGCAAGGGAGGAGATTGCAGGGGCTCTGACACAAATTTTCAGAACCTCTCTGGCCACAGGGGAGGTGCCAGAGGACTGGAGGACAGCTAACATAGTACCATTATTCAAGAAGGGTAGTAGGGATAAACCAGGGAATTACAGGCCAGTGAGCCTAACATCAGTGGTAGGGAAATTATTGGAAAAAATTCTGAGGGACAGAATTAGTCTCCACTTGAAGAGGCAGGGATTAATCAGGGATAGTCAGCATGGCTTTGTCAGGGGGAGATCATGTCTGACCAATTTGACTGAATTTTGAGAGGGGGTGACTAGGTGTGTGGATGAGGGTAGTGCAGTTGATGTAGTCTACATGGACTTCAGTAAGGCTTTTGACAAAGTCCCACATGGGAGACTGGTCAAGAAGGTAAGAGCCCATGGGATCCAGGGCAATTTGGCACATTGGATCCAAAATTGGCTTTATGGCAGGAGGCAGAGGGTGATGGTCGAAGGTTGTTTTTGTGACTGGAAGCCTGTGTCCAGTGGTGTACCGGAGGGATCGGTGCTGGGTCCTTTGCTGTTTGTAGTGTACATTAATGATTTAGATATGAATGTAGGAGGTATGATCAGTAAGTTTGCAGATGACACGAAAATTGGTGGAGTGGTAAACAGCGAGGAGGGAAGCCTCAGGCTACAGGATGATATAGACGGGATGGTTAGATGGGCAGAACAGTGGCAAATGAAATTTAACCCTGAAAAGTGTGAGGTGATGCATTTTGGGAGGACTAACAAGGCAAGCGAATACACAATGAATGGTAGGACCCTAGGAAGGACAGAGGATCAGAGGGACCTTGATGTGCATGTACATAGATCCCTGAAGGCAGCAGGACAGGTCGATAAGGTGGTTAAAAAGGCATATGGGATACTTGCCCCTCTACAAAATTATGAGGGGCATAGATAGGGTAGATAGAAAGGAACTTTTCCCCTTAGTAGAGGGGTCATTAACCAGGAGGCATAGTTTCAAGGTAAGGGGCAGGAGGTTTAGAGGAGATTTGAGGAAAAACTTTTTCACCCAGAGGGTGGTTGGAATCTGGAACTCACTGCCTGAAAGGGTGGTAGAGGCAGGAACCCTCACAACATTCAAGAAGCATTTAGATAAGCACTTGAAACGCCATAGCATACAAGGCTACGGACCAAGTGCTGGAAAATGGGATTACAATAGATAGGGCTTGATGGCCGGCACAAACACGATGGGCCGAAGGGCCTCTTTCTGTGCTGTATAACTCTATGACTCTAAATATAGCAGAAACCCCAAGAGTCTGTACAAGCCACTGGTATGACCACACCTGCAGTATTGTGTACAATTCTGACCACTGTCGATAGCAAGGATTTTCAGGTATTGGAGGCAGTGATACCTAGCTTAAGGATTCTGAGCTATGAAGAAAAGTTGAAGAGCTTGAAATTGTTTAACCTGAAGAGAAGCCTCACTGGAGATATTATTCATGTATTGAAGATTCTTAAGGGAGTAGATAAATTGAACTCAAATAGGTTTGAGATTGTCATAAACCCCAGAACAAGGGAACACAGGCTTAAGTTTAGAAGCGGGAAGGTGCACAGGCAGTTCAGATAAAATGGTGGGGAAATGTGTGGAATGGACTGTCCAGGGATGAAGAAAGTGTGGGGCAATTTAAGGGAGAAGTAGATAGCTATTTGAGGGAGTGGGCAATTGAGAGTTATTTTTTTTTAGCACTGGCAGATGGACTGTAGAGTCTTTTCCAGTCTTATACTTCTCTATGTCCTTATGCCTAATTTCCCAACCGGGACAGTAGCCAAGTGACCTGGTTCCAGGCCTCTGACAATGCTGCTTTTTAATTAGCCATGAGAAGACATGCTAGATCATTCAGGAATGACTCCCTCCTTCCAATGTTCTGTTGCACCGTGTGAGGAACAGCTAAGCCTTTAATCAGTATCTCTCCACAACCCTCAGGTCTCCCTGTTCCTGCACCACCTTTAAAATAGTACCAGTCATGTGATGCTATATACCTTTATGTACGATGTGGCTTATCTGTTCTGTATTAGCATATTGCATTGTGATTCAACTCAATTCCCTAAAGCTAAAGAATATGGCTTTTCCCCTCCTCCCCAAAAAAAGTTAGCAACTTGACCACGTTATTTTAATACTCTAGAATGTATTGCTGAGTAGTGTGTCCAGTTTTGGTCACATTATCTTCAAAATGATGGATGCATTGGAGAGGATACAAAGAAAAATGACTAACATGACTTTAGTGCTTAAAACTCTAAATTATAAGGAAAGTAACTAAATTTGTTTTCACTGGAGAAAAAGATTAAGGGGTGGTATAACTCAAATGATGAAAATTGTGGGGGAAATAGATGAGGAGGGTGTGAGCCAAGGCTCTTCTAGAGTTCAAAGTGGCACCAAGTTGGATTGCCCAATCTAAACTTATACAAATAGAAAGAACCTGGCCTTTTCCGTCCCTCTAGTCAGCACCTCCCTACAATACCACAGACAAGAAAAGAAAACTTACCAAAATGGGGTAATTGAACCCACATCCAAACATTTCATGGAATTGTACCTTGGCACCAAACCTCAGAAAGATGTACAGGCCTTGGAGGGAATACAGCAGATTCACCAGGTTGTTCCAGGGCTTAAAGGGTTAAATTGAGGGGACAGGTTGCATAAACATGGTGTGTCTTCCCTTCAGTTTAGAAGGTTGAGGGGTGATCTAATCAAGGTGTTTAAAATTATAAAGGGATTCAATACAGTAAACACAGAGAAATTAGTTCCTCTGATGGTGAAATCCAGAACAAAGGAAGCAGTGTAGGTTTGTCATCTACAGCACCAAATGTTTTAATTGCAATTCCAGAAACTGTTGGGAGCGCAGACCAAATCAAGCAAATGCATCCTTCAGCTTTAACAGCCCTTACCTGCTGCATCAATCGATAACCTCTGACTGGATCGTTTCCCAAATGGGGTCTTCATTCATCTGGATAGGTAGCACAGCTTTTGGTAAGGTAAAGCTAAAGTGATGCCTACAGTGTGATGTAGGGAGCCCCAAGCAATGCAGACAACTGCTGTAGTAGCATCCACCACTAGTATTAAGAGTTACATGGAACCAGGCTTAGTGCACAGGGGTCCAATAGTCCTGTTTAAAAAAAATACATAATGTAACTATTCTTGGAAATCACATCTGCTTGACAAAACTTAACTAAACAAATTCTGCATGTAAGTAAATATTTTCCAGGTACTTATCCATATTATTTCTTTTGTAATCAAAATTCAATTATAATCACTTTGCCTTAAAGTGTCAGTTTGGCTCAATAGTAGGAAATACTACTGAAATACAATTGTATTAACCACTATTGATATCCACTATGCCTAACTTAATTTTTTTTTAATTACATTTTTAATTAATATTTTTCAATATTCTTAAAGTCAGAAGGCCCCACGGCCTGAAGATCTGGTTGGAACTGAAAAAAAAATTCCCGCCCATCTCTAGGGTCTTCTTTGGCTTATTGTCAGGTGCCCTCAGACCCTTCTTGGGGGTGTCCCTGAGCCGCAGTTCCAGAAAATTGTGGCTGAAGGCCAGGAGAGCCCCGCCTGCTTTATTTACACAAATATGTTGGATCTGTGCCTAATGTAGGCACACGCCCTACTCCACCCCTCAGGAGAAGCCCCAGGAATCCCAGCACAACATAACGGGGGTGCGGCCTCTTTTCCCTAACCTTTGCACCCAGGGAATAGGCATTTTACTGTGCCTACATTTTTCCTTCTTGCCCAGCTAAGGTTAAATAGTGTAAACATCAAAGCTTGTGACAGATTTCACCGCTTGCCAGTAGTTTCAGTACCCACTTTATTATGGCTTTAATGAAACACGTAATAGAGTAGCTGGGAAAAAAAAAAATCACAGCTAAGCTTGAGCTTATCGTCATTTAATGTCCAACATGCACAATTTCAGCCAGTGCTAATGGAAACCCTAATTGACTTTTCCCCGCTGTAACGCACGGGTGCTGAGGCCAATGTTTGGTAGTGTTACTATCTTTGCACTGGTAGCGAGCAGCTAACTCATTACAAATCAGGGATAAAACTTGGGATTTTATTGATCTGTATGGCTCAGCTATTCACTTTATTAACCTGGTATTTTAAAATTCATACAGAAGCTCAATTAGATTTTTGATGAGAAATAATTAGAATACGAGACATGCGCAGAGAAGGCACACCGACAAATATTTATGCTTGGAGGTCTGGGTGGGAAGGGAAAGAAGAGAAAGATAGACACCAAGAAAGGAAATAAGCTCATGTCCACAAATCTTTGGTGATTTCTTGATCTTGAACACAATGTTAGGCAAAGTGGCAACTGAGGACCAAGTCTTTTTCCTGATGGAGTGGGGGAAAATGAACAAATATTGCTCTTGTACACTACCCAACCCACTACAACTCCTGAGGGAGGCCATCTAAAAGTAAACCTTTCTGAAATTTCTCTTCAACTCCCAAAGCTGACCATCAAAGCTACAGAATACTAATCCAAACTCAGAACCTACCATTACAACTCGGGACCAACCATGTCAACAAGCGACTCATCGGATGCCAACACCACATGAACCATTCCATAGTGTATCAGATTGTAAGTATCTATACCGGTTCATAAAACTTTCATTCCCTAGTCCTGTCGTATTGCTGCATTTAAAGAGGAAACTGCAGACTGTAAACAAGTTCTATTAATGCACATAATACTTCAACAACTAGTGTCAGCCGTGGCTCAGTGGGTAGCACTTTTGCCTCAGTCAGAAGATTCTGGGTTCACGTCTCCAGAGATTTGAGAACAAAAATCTAGGCTGACACTCCAGGGCAGTAATGAGGGAGTGCTGCACTGTCGGAGGTGCCACCTTTCGGATGAGATGTGTAAGGGGTGACCTGCGGCTCTGTGCTTAGCCTGGGTGCTAGTGCGAGGTTAGGCCTTGTTGCCTGTTCTGGTCTCCAGCCAGCCTGGTAACACTAGACACCTGTGAGTGGTTCGACCCACTCGCCCTTACGGTTCTGACACTGGACTTAGGTGCGAGAGCAATAATGCAGAGAAAAACTCAGGTAGACCCGGTTGAATAGTGCGAAATGGAAAATCTTTATTGCATATTATTCAAGATTACGAGATACATGTCATAAGCACAGATTAATGACAGTACAATCTTACACACAGTTATGTAACTAATTTTAGGGAAACGAGGAGCGCATGACACATCGTAAAAGGGGGCACACATTACAATTATCCTTAAAACTCAAACCCTCCCCTATCAATACCTGTCCTAAACTAGATTTGTAGGATCGAGACTCATGCTCACCACTCGTGATAACTCGGAGAATTCCGAAACTCTGCTCGGATGTTTTTCCCGCAGCACCTGACTATCCACGTGTTGATCAGGGGTCTCTGTACCCCACTTGTTTACTCGTCTCTGCTCCGGCTAGCAGGCTGGACCGTCTGCTGTCATGAAGATCTGTGTTGTCCTCGGAGTTCCGATACTACTCGAAGAAGAGTCTTCCTGTGCCCTCACCAGTTTGTAAAATTCAAAAATGGTCTTCCTAGGCAAGGAAAGTGTTTATTCGACCTACAGGCGCGGTCGGGGCTTACTGACCGCGGCGATACGTATTGTCGTCTTCTTCTCTTCTCATCTCATCTCATCTCGGGGCTTCGGTTCCAACACCGTTTACCGACTTCTCGGGATGGTGTGCCCGTTTCAAGGCCTCACAGCCCAGTTCTACACAGATCTTCGCGGCAAGCCATGAGGTTGATCCTAGCGGATCAGAGTCCAGAGCCGTCAGGCAAGAGAATAAAAGTTCAATAGTCTTCCAGCGAGTCAAAACAGCAAGAGCAGCAAGAGGCAGGCGGCAAGAGTAGCAGGAGCAACAAGAGTAGCAAGAGGCCAGAGACAGATGCAAGAGACAGATGGACGGTTGTACCTTACAGTTATAGTGCTGTAATTCCTCTTTTCCCGCCCAATCTTAATGTCTATCTTTTGTCAGGGTTTTGGCGCTCAAACTTCTTGTATAGGGTGATCTCCATTTTTAATGGGTTTCGGTGATACTTGTAACTGTCTGAGTACCCGTTAATACTTCTCCCATTGTGGAACCGGCCAGTATTCTCCCTGGAGGGGTTTTGGGGCTTCCAAATGCTTTCTGTAACTACCCGCAAACGGCTCTCTCATCGTAGAGTCGTGGGGATTTTGCATATTAATGTCTTTGGATGGGTCCTTGATCGCTCGGTACAATAGCCCTTATTCGCACCTAGGAGACTGATTCCAGTATTTATGTATAAAATGCAAACCCATTATGTCTTGTCAATTATCTCAAATGTGCTGAGTCCTGTACGATCTCGCACAAATGTTTATTGGAACGCCATCTTGTCTGCTCATTGAAAGTCTAGAACGTTCTGCCACGAGGCGTGGCGGCCATTTTACAGGCTGTTTGTGTCCACTTTGAAAACCTGACAGCATTCTGCTGAAATAAAGCTGTTTGTACGAAACTATATGTCTCCTTCTTATTTTATAAAATCGTGATAATTTTGTGAATTCTACAGATGTTAAACCGAGGCCCCGTCTGCTCGCTCAGATGGACATAAAAGATCCCATGGCACTATTTCGAAGAAGAGCAGGGGAGTTAGACCCAGTGTCCTGGCTAATATTTATCCCTCAATCAACATCACTAAAAACAGATTACTGTATCTGGTTATTATCACATTGCTGTTTGTGAGAGCTTGCTGTGTGCTAATTGGCTGCCGCGTCTCCTACATTACAACAGTCACTACACATCAAAAGTACATTAGCTGTAAAGTGCTTTGGGACGTCCTGAGGTCGTGAAAGGCGCTATATAAATGCACATCTTTCTTTAACTTTTCCACTTTCATTGACTATTGTAGAGACTGACAAATTGCTGCTACAACAATCTTGATTGAAAAAAATACAGAAAGAGCGCATATCAAGATAACACACAAAAACATCTTTGATCAAATTACTAGTATTAGAAAAAATAATTCAAGTTGACTTTTATATCTTATCTGTATTTTAGCTAGCAATAGTGCAACATCAGTTAGTAAACACTCGTACCTACAACGTGCCTTGCAGGTGCACCCATCCCTGTCTACGCATTTCCTCACATCCCCATCAGACACTCACCCTCATCTTAATGCAATGTAACGCCTCTCCCTCATAGTCACCCTCTACAGATGTTGTCCATCTATGCGTTCCACTCATTCCATGACTCTCACGCAAAGGTCTCTTGTTTCCCTCCTTGCAGGAGAAGAGAGCACAGAACACTCTGGAGAGGCAGGGAACCGGAGGTGGCTCTCCAGTCACAGCCAAGCTAACTGCTGGAGAGGAGGAGGCACTTGAGATAACTGGAGTATCCACATTGATGATGGTGGGAGATGGAGAGACAGGGAGCTCCCAGCTACCTAGTGACGGAATTAAATATCACACAGCCACATGGCATACAACAGTCACTCATGTTGACTTGGTGACAGCAGCCAGTGAAATATGATCATGTGCATAATCTTCACTTAAAACATTCTTACCATGACAGTTCTAATTCATGCCTTTAATCTCCAACAGACCCATCAAGTGTCCCACAGGAGGTGGTGCAGGAGGAGGACAACGACTCCTCAGAGGAGGTCGCTAACTTTGAGGGTGCACGGACACATGCACACCAAGCACCAGCGCAGATACACACATGTCGGTGGGAACATTAAGTCAGATAGTACTGTTATCACCTGGTGTCTCACAGATCACATGTGAGCAAGAGCAGATGGTGCAGACAGGGACAGCAGTGGAGAGTCCTCGTCAGAGGGCACAGGCCGCTCCAAGATCTGCTCAGCTGAACGCAGATGCTGAACCTCAGGGGCCATCGACAAAGAGGATGATTCTGGGGAGCAGCAAAAAATGCACGAGGCTCTGGCAAGATTTCCAGCCACAATGTACTCGCTTGCAGGGAGAATGGAGGAGTTCATCTCAAGCATGAGTGGCATAATGTTGGTGGCCATGGGTGTTGGAGAAGAAAATTATTAAAGAAATGTCGGAGAAGAAAAACTCATCCAGTTAATGAACTTTAAATTCGCTGACACAGGACTTTAACATGCTGCAATGGGTTGGCAGTCTGCCTTGTCAGACAACGTTACAACATACAGGGCTCGAGATAACACTGTCACATAGACGAGGCTGATCACATCAACTGTACCCTGACGTTAATTGAATTTATTTACCATGCTTAACAATTGTATACATAAAATTGATTGGATTCTAATAACTATCACGCGCTCATGTGAGCACGATGTGATCAATGATGGATGTATAAAATACTGTGCCCCGGAGTGACTTATCTGAGAGGTCGGTGACTGCACGCGGGTGCATCAATTCTCTCCCAGAGCGCTCTGAATAAAGTGTACTCCCGCATTTAACCGTGTAAATTGGTGTTTGAGTTTTATTGCTCAGTCGGGCTAAGTCGGGTAACGCGTCGACTCTCCTTCACGGTTGGTCCGCTTAAGGCTCCGATTAGCCCCTACAACAATGGGTATAATGTGTTTGTCCACGGAAAGGGTGGCCACCTGCAAATGAGTGCATGCTTGCCCTCACCAACAGCTTGCACACTCTGAATGCCACCTTAACAAGGATGGATAAAAATCTAGTCTTGGCCGTTCATCGCCCCACTGATGTCCAGCAAAGTGCTCTCAAGCACATGGCTAGCAGGGAACTGTGGGTGGGCCATGAGAGGGATGATGGTGAAAGGGAACATAGAAGTGGGGACTCTGCTCAAAGCGCTTCCACTTCTTACCCATTGCACCCGCCTCAGTCAGAGCCTCAGATGCTGCATCATCTCCCCCTGCACAGGTGCAGGAGAAGCAGTCTTTATCAGGGCCCTCACGGGCTCCAAAACCCAGAGGATGTCCTGCCAAAAGCATCTCAGCAGTCAGAGCAGGGAAGTGAGCGGCTTGCCTCTACCTCTGCTGAAGCCACAGGGGTTGCATAACGTAGGAGCGGTAGGAAGAGGAAGATGAAATAATTCTAGATGCACAAGGGTATACACATGGGTGTGTTAGGCAATGTTGCACTGTTAATTTCATGTGCATCCAAATATCAACATAACCTATTTCTTTGCACCATTTTCCCATCTTGCTCATTTTTGCCTGCTGCCTGGCAAGTGGCCTTGTCACTTGTAATTAATGATAAGACATGAATTAACTGCGAGCAATGAGTGTCTTTGAAAGGAATGGTTTGGTCATTGTAGGATTGCTTTGTGGTTGGGGGCTGGGGGAAGGGGATTCAGCATCTGGGTGCCAGATGGGTGCACTAGTGCAACCTAACTAAATTGTGCCATTATGAAGTGATCCAGGGCATCCTAGGCAGCAATTTGCACCACTGCTGGTGCCATGTCCACATCAAGTTCCTCCTCCTCCTCCGAAGAGGCTCTGCTCCTTGCTCCTCCAGCAGCTCCAATTCTCGCTGCTGCGCTCTGTTGTGCAGAGCGCAGCATACCACGATCATTCTGGAGACCCTGGCTGGTGCGTATTGAAGGGCTCCTCCATATCTGTCCAGGCATCTGAAGCGCATCTTCAGCATCCCGATTGCTTGCTCTATTACACATCGCGTCGTCATTTGGCTTTGATTGCAGCGCTATTCGGTTTCATTGCTTGGCCTCCTCAAGGGTGTAATTTTCAGCGGATACCCCTTGTCTGCAAGCAGCCAGCCGGTAAGTCTGGTCAGAGGTGTGAAGAGCTGAGGGAGGGTGAACTGGCCCAGGATGAATGAATCATGACAGCTCCCTGGGAATCTGGCACACACCTGCATGATGATCTTTTTGTGGCTGCAGACGAGCTGCACGAGTGGAAGCCCTTACAGTTCACAAACACTCCTGGGTGATCTGGAGACGCCCTACACCTGTGGGAAGCCACCCAGAGCCGCAAAGCCGAGCGCCCGCTCATTCTGACTGGCTTCATCGGTGGCAAAGTGTACATAATTGCCTGCCCTGGCAAAATAGCATCGGTCACCTGGGTGATGCATTTATGGGCAGCCGACTGCAAAATCCTGCAGATCCCTGGAAGGAGCCTGAGGCGAAGAAGTTGAGCGGTGGTGACTTTGACAGCCACTGATAACGCGTGTCCACTGGGTCCACTTGGCAGCAGGTCTTCTTCCAGCAGGCTACAAATGTCTGACACGACCTGACGCGATAGCCTGAGCCTGCTGAGGCACTGGTGTTCAGTCATGTCCAGGAAGCTGATCCTCTGCCTACATAGCCTGTGTTGGGAGTATCGCCTCCTGCGAGCTGCACCCTATGCTCATCCCCTCTCTCCTGTGGAGCGGCAGGTCGGTGAGGAGAAGGTTGCTGCTGCTCCTGCTGGTGCTCATCTTGGTCCTCATCTGAGGTCCAAGGTGAAACAGCATAAGCGGCATCCATGCTGATCTGATATATGACAGATGTAAAGTGGAGATCAGACACGCAATCCTCCAATGTAGTGAGAGTGACCTCCAAAGTTGTAGAAATCATCTGCAAACTCCTGAAAGTAAATTCTCAGAACAAGTGCTGTGAGCAAAAGCCTTACCCTTAGGTAAGGAAGCAGGTGTGAGGTCTCAGTATTTGGCTAATTTTTTGACTGTCACTTGTTCAGCCCCCTCAATTGCCGCTGTGCTCTCACCTTGCTTTCACTGGCGAGGTCCAGCAAATCTGTGCACACACAGTAAAGCTTGAAACCCCAGGTAAAAAAGACTATTAATAGCCGCTTAACTAGCTCTAAAGTGCTTTAAATTGCTAACCCGCCTCTCCCGAGGGGGGTTTCTCGCTCGCAGTTGAACCCGCTCCAGTTAAATGCAGAAGCCGGCAGGTTGAAGCCGGCTTCCGAATGCGCTGTCAACTTCAGCACATTTAACCACCCACCCACTCCCAAACCCACTCACTCTTTCCTGTTAAAATTTGGCCATGCTGTCTGGACAAAAATTTAACCTGCATGATAAAAACATGTTTCTGCTAGACATGAAGGAAGCATTTTGTGTGTTATGCATATATAAGTCGAATTATCCACCTTCATGTTCTCAGAATACCTGATTATCTGTGAAAATTTCCATGGAGTCAGGGCTAGGGTAGCAGCAGTAACAGGATGCATTTTGCTTGTCATGGTTTGTGGCAACTGCATTCTGCAGGAGATGTGTTTTCAGAAATAGTACTGGCAGGCAGAGACTGAACCTGCTTGACAAACTGTTTAATAAGGCCCTTGAGCCCTGATATTTTTTTGGGAGGGGCAGGGGGGAAAGAGGGGAAGATGTTGAATTCAAGTGACTTATTCTCATTTATAAAAATTAATTCCAATCAGTCACATTTTTAAGCAGCGTTAATGCTTAACCCAGAGAAGTTTTAACATAATCTTTTCTTCTCGTGACTATGACTTTCAGCTAGATTGAAGTTTGAATAAAAGGTGCATTAATATTGTGTGTATTAATTATAGTGAAACTCAATTATCTGCCAATTTCCATCTTCACCAGGGAAGGAGATCCCTCAATTACGGGGGATTAATAAAAGTTCCAATGCATATTGTCGACAGTTAGGTTTATGTATACAGGAAACTCTTTATTAACCGGCACCGACGGGACCGGCGTGGTGCCGGTTAATCAAAAAGTCCGGATAATGGAGAGTTATATCTCCCAACGTACGAGAGCCCCGTATACACTGACATGCGCCTGCATTCGGTGCTCCGTCTCCCCGGGGACCGCCAGCTGACCATCTGTCGTGTCCGCTGCCTACCCGGGCTGCACATTCCCCTCCCAATCTACATGCTCCGATATAAGGCAAACGCCTCGGGGTTTTTTTTAAAGTTATTTTTAAAGGAGAGATGAAGGAAAACCCCGGTTACCTACTCAAGAATTTTGCCGGTTAAGAGAGATTTCCGGTTATTTGGGTGCCGGTTAAAAGAGAGTTTCCTGTATTAGGTCTTCCTGGAGATAATGTTAATCCTAGAGGTAAAATAAAATATAATGTCCCAAAATCTTGGCTGGCTAGTTTATTGAATTGAATCATTTCACTTAAAGCACTACTGAGGATTTGTAGATTTAGACATAAAAAACTCAACTTTTAAAAATTCAAAAAAAGTTACTATTTCGATGACTGACAAATTACAGCACAACACCAACAGTTCACAGATAAAGTTATTCATAGGAGTCCTTCATCCTTCTGGTTTTTAAACCCATGAAAAACAGAAAAAGCCAAAATCACTTGAAAAGAAATCCAAGTCTATGAAAATGTACGCTGTCATTACATTACAGACGCCTCTTCACATTAATAGCATTATACCTACCTGCAGCAATGCAATTCCTCAGACTTAAGAGTGCACGATTGAATGCTACGGATATAGAGCTGCATCAGGTACACTGCAAAACTGAGGCATATAACACATGCATCCTGTTTTAAACCAACTCCACACAGTGACGATAGGTCATTGACCTGAAATGTTAACTCTGTTTCTCTCTCCACGGATGCTGCCTGACTTGCTGAGTGTTTCCAGCATTTTCTTTTTTTATTCCACACAGTGAACTCTATTCACCATCATAAATCCAAAGAGTGGGGAGTGGAGGTGGGGGCAGGCAACAACACAGGTTTCTATGTGTACTGTGACATCATAAGATGCAACAATTTCTAGATTGTTATGACAGCTCCTTAATTTGCATTGGAACCAACACAGTACAAAGCTGTGGTCAGTCGTGGAGTTGGACAGCAGCAATATAGGAGTGTAAATTTTCAATTAAACAATACTATATCACAATTATGTGTGTATATATTATTACAAATTTAAACAAATACTAGTGTGAATTTAGCTTTACGTTCATAGTATAGTAGTAAAACTGTCCAAAGCCTGTAGATTTTGATTGTGTGCTTTTTTTTGTGTGAACAGTAATCTACAGATCATGAAAATACACCAAACTATAGTGGGATTATTGTGCATATTTCTGACATTTAAGTTGCAGTCATTATCTAAAGGAAATAAATAGCATTATGTCCACCTTGTCTAATTACCTAAGCTTATTTTTCCCCATTACAGACTAGTCTATTTATTGACGACAAGGACTATCTAACATTAACATTTTGTATTATTTGACTTAATACCATAGATGCACAAAACAAAGAGTACTTCAGGTCTACACTACTGCAATTTAAAACAGTATGTGCTCACTGTGCATCTTGCAATGTCATTCTGTACCTTTGGGATAGTTTAATTGGACAAGACAAATGATTTCTCATACCTGTTCAAAGTAATAGGTGTGCCTTCCTTGTAACTGAAGCAGTTTGTTTTATAGTAGCAGAAAAAAAGGTGCAACATTCTTCTGCCATTTAAATTATTTTTGCTTTAGAATTATTTAGTTTGGGAAAACAAGTATCTGACACTAGTTCTGGTGTCTATTACAATAGGTTGCCTGCAGTTTACTGCTCAATCATCCAGGTGCACACAGAAATAAATTTAACAACTCCCTAAAGGTCGCAGCAGTTCAAGACATAAGGACGTTTAAGATGTCTTTTATTTTAATCTGACAAACAGTGGAATATTAGCTTTCTGCTACAATTTTTAAAATATTTATTCTTGAGATGTAGATGACACTGGTACGGTGGCATTTATTGCCCATCCCCAGTTGCTCTGAGGGCATTGTAAGAACACTGGGTTTCAGTATCATGACAAATATATGCCAAGGAACCAGACGGACCCTTAACACCCGCACTTAACTCCTCACTAGTTAAAGGTCTGGATTCATGGCCTCACCCCTTTCTTTCTCTGTAACCTCCTCCAGCTCTACAAACTCCCCCACCCCCAACCCAAACTCTCTGTTCTTCCAACTCTGGCCTCTTCTGTATCCCCCCTCACTTGTCCCACCATTGGCGGCTGTGCCATCTGCCATCCAGTCTCTACAGGCTGGAATTTACATATTGAGAAGAACAACAGTCGTAACACTGACCCATGGAAGATACCATTTTCTATCCCTCGAGTCTAAAAAATACATTTTCCACTATTCTGTTTCCTGTCCTTTAGCCAATTTCCTTCCATGATGCCAAATTTCTGTTAATACCATTTTAATCAAGTTTCCTATGCAACACCTTTATACTGCCTATCCATTGCATCTCCTTTATGAATACACTCCATTATTTCCTCAAAGAACACTATTAAAGTTGTCAGACGTAACTTGTCTTTTACAAATTCATACTGTCTAGATATCCATGCTTCAGTGACAAAAAGGCCATGACATTTATTGACTGTTGGGGATGATTGCTAAGTATAACTTAGTAACCCTGATCGGTGTTGAGTATTATTTGTATATCTGTACCATAAATTGTGCCCCTATTTCTAGTTCTTTTTAAGTTAAGAGTTTAACAATTCTCTTTCCCATCTTGTAACTCTGTATGCATCATTATGATGGCATACATATTAGTTTTGCTTTTCTGTTTGGAAAGACGTTTTATGATGATGGGAGTATCCACCACACCCTCTTAGCTGTAAGACAGTTAAGCATTTTTACATCTATACAAATGACACACTTGAACAATGGTTCAAGAAGGCGGCTCACCACCACCTTCTTGAGGGCAATTAGGGATGGGCAATAAGTGCTGGCCTTGGCAGCGACGCCCACACCCGTGAATGAATAAAAAACAAACTTGCCTCGAACATTTGTAAATTCTGAAACATCCTTGAAAACTCACTCTTCTTGTACATCATTATCCCTTCCTACAAACTACGTGCAGCAAAGCTTCCTGTAGGATTCTCTTGGGTTTGCATTGTTTCGGTTCCTCATATAAATTGCCATATTAATCATAAAATTAATGCTGGAGGACCTGTTATATTCCTTTTCTAAACAGAGTGTATAACGGTTTATACATTTGCCATTCACTCCAACTTTCTTGTATGGTGTTTATATTGTGGGTACAGTAGTGAATGATAAGAAACAAACCTGAGGTCAGAAGGTTGTGGGTTTAAGCCCACTCTGGGATTTGAGTATATAATCTAGGCTGACACTTAACTGCGGTACTCAGGAAGTGCTGTGAGTTCGCAGGTACTAGATGAGACGTTACATCAAGGCTCCATATGCATGTTTAAGTGGATGTAAAATGATGCCATAGCACTTTTTTTTTTGAAAAAGAGCAGGCTGTTCTAATATCCTGTCGAACACCAATTAATTGGCCATTCATCTTATTCCCGTTTGTCGGATCGTGCAGTGTGTAAATGGCTGGTTTGTTTGCTTAAAAAAGTGATTACACTTCAAAAGTAATTAATTGGCTGAAAAGCATTTTGAGACATCCAGAGGTTGTGAATGGCATTATATAATGCAAGTTCTTTCTTTAGGTCACATTTAGAATATTGTGTCCAGCTTTGATTAAGGCGATGGAGAGGCTACAGAGGTGATTTATTATGATACTAAGGATGAGAGATGTTAGTTATAAGGAAAAACTAGAGAAACCAGGGGAGACCAGATAGTGAAACCCTTCATAATTTTGAACGCAACGAAGATAAAAAGGAAGAAAACATTTTCACTGGTCGATGAGTCAGTAACTAGAGATCACCAAAAGAGAGGTTACAATTGTTTGGTTTTTTTTTTTACACAGAGGGTTATTATGATACAACAAAAACAGTAGTAGAATCCAAATCCATAATAGCTTTTTAAAAGGAAAGACATTGGCCCAGATTTTACATTCGCCGTCATTACCCCTCTGAAACTGACCATACCATCAGGATTTAGCGCAATCGCAGATAAATGCAGAAATCCTGTCGCTGTGGTCAGTTATTCCCTGCTCCATCACAGGCTGAGCTGTGGAGTTCCCCATAGCCGGCAATCACTGAAATCACTTGAACTGACGAAAACGTAAGCTTTTCCACTCTAATTACGCTGTTAAACACCCCATAAAAAGTTAAGCCTTAATAACAACAGAAAACGCTGGAAAAACACAGCAGGCCAGGCAGCATCCGTGGAGAGAGAAACAGAGTTAACGTTTCAGGTCGAAGACCTTTCGTCAGAACTGGAAATAGCAGGAAATGAAATAGATTTAAGGCAAGGATAAAGCTAGGAAAAGGGGGAGGGGATGAAAGAACAAAAGGAGAGATTAAGAGACATTGAGCGACATTAAGAGATGATCAAGGCAAGAGGTGGTGTTAATGTGACAGGTTGAGGCTAAAAGAAGTGTGAAATGCACTGGCAGAATGAAGGACAGCTGCCAGCTTCTAGGAGAAAAAAAAAGGGGAGGGGGGGGGGGCAAACAAAAAGGTGGATGAAAAAATAAAATATAAATGTGATAGGGGCCGTGGTTATGATCTAAAATTGTTGAACTCGATGTTGAGTCCAGAGGGCTGTAGCGTGCCTAAACGAAAGATGAGGTGCTGTTCCTGGAGCTTACGCTGAGCTTCCGTAGAACAGTGTAATAGGCTGAGGACGGTGAGGTCAGAGTGGGAGTGGAGCGGAGAATTAAAGTGACAGGCCACCGGGAGCTCGGGGTCCCCCTTACGGACTGAACGGAGGTGTTCCGCAAAGCGGTCACCCAATCTGCGTTTGGTCTCCCCAATGTAGAGGAGACCACATCTTGAGCAGCGAATACAGTATACTAAATTGAAGGAAGTACAAGTAAATTTCGGATTTCCAGCATCAGCAGTATTTTGCTATCGTAAAAGTTAAGCCTTGTTGGAATAGGTGTAACTGGGGTTTTAATGGCGTATTAACTTCTGAAACCGTGCTGGCCCTGAAAAACTAATTTCATTTTGTGGAATGTCAAATTTCTCAATGATAAAAATTGCTAGATTTTAAAAATAATTTAAAAATTATATATTTTTAAAAAGTTTGTTGATGATATTTCAGCTTCTACCTTAACCTCATGTGTATGTTCCAATCCTTATTTCGCTCTGAAGGCTGGAAGCTAAGCTGCAGGCAGTCAGTTTCTGCAGTTCGTAATAGTCTAGAAATAATTTTTTTTTAAGTTTTCTATTATATTTCCCCATTTTCTGAGCAAAGAAGTGAGGGTGAGTGAAGTAAATGTAATTTGCTTTGACTGATCCCAGTATGCTAACTTACTGTCTGTGAAATAAAGCAACTTAACATTCTGTATCTGGCCTTGCCTTCTCAAGTGTTTTTTTCAGTTCTCCTTCAAAATGATTGGAGAAGCTGATGTGAGGCCATGTGTGAAAGCCACAATATCCAGTTCAGATCACAAAGGGGTCCTATTGAAACACCCCTGGGATACGCTATCGTATAATTAGATATTGGACATTATAGGCACATTCCAGAACATAAGTCAGACCACTTACAGGAGTGATCGGCACCACTGTACCCAAGAAAATATAGAAGACAGTCCCTAAATGTATAACAGGGGCTAAGTGGCTACATCTTCCAGACAGCCAACACAAGTGTGATGGGCTGAAGGGCCTCTGCTATGCTGTAATATTCTAAGATACTAAGATATTGTGCTTTAATCAACTTCAACTCCAGAAGTTAAAAGTTCATATCCAAGGGAGTATAATCATCTTATCTCTAGTGAGTACTGACTCTAAACTCTGTTCTTGGCTCAACAGAACAACAAAGGCACAATTGGCCTAGCCTCATACATGCCTAAAGAGTCCTAAACATCTTCAGATGCAAGCTTGGAAGAAAAAAATAAACTTTAACTGCTGACTAGGCAGCAAAGTAATTACAATTTAACAGCATTGGTAAGTTTGAGACTTTCCATTAAGAGGACAGTATCTGAGATGACCCCACAAAATGGAAAACTGACCAACTCTGAATTTATCGAGATGTTGTTTACAATTGAATTATAATTGTGATTCTCTCACCCCTACCTTAAAGTGCCTCAAATAAAAGATCTCATTACCAGTACTACAAATATAAAGAGCTACTGGTTGATTTCAGCTTAATTCAGACATCAAGTACTCAACAACTCCTGTGGAAAACCTAACTAAAAAATGTAGCTAATTTGACATTATATATCGATGTTGCAATGCAGTTATAGATTCCACTATCATTAGCAAGAAAGCAACTTCAACAATTATCACTATGACAAAGCCATACAACCACTAGATCTAAACTTAAGGTTGTTGGAATACCACTCAACAGAACATAACCTTATTAACCTGTTCCGATATGGTTCTGACCCTTCGACTATCTACAAGCAATTGATCCACCTTTATGCTCAATAGGCTGACAGAAGTAGCCTTAGGAATAGTGAGTAGATACTTTCAATCACTATGGTGAAGTTAACACTCACAGCTATTAAACCTGGTGCAACTATGTAATCTCATTCTGCCAGAGTCTTTAAGGAGAATCAGGAAGGTCAATAGGGAGATGAAGAAGATCAGTGGATTATGTTCATCCATAAGGGCGCACAATTACAAAAAAAATTACCTTTAAATTGTTTTTCTGTTGAATAAAGTCTGCCCTCAGCAATGATCAAAATAGCTGATGTGGGCTAGTGTCAATGACTGAAAAATCAGGAAGCCTAAACAAAACCCCAGGAAGGCATCTTCAAGGTCTGGAGAAATTATTAAGCAGAGTCGGCATCAGACCCAACATGACGCAGTAAGGATCCATCTAGATGGAGGCTGGAAAAGCTGGAAGAATATGCTGCATAAATCAGAAGCCTTAATGAATCAGGGTTGAGGAAGTGGACTCCATATTGCATTGCTTAACTAATGGTAGAGCTTCAGGAATGGAGAAGGCATGGAAGAGGAAGAATGCATATTAAATGCTGTGGAAGCACCCAGAGTACTCAAAGGAACAGGCTAGATTTCACTCATCAGAAGACGTGGCTTTATATGGGAGGATTCAACGATGGTTGAATGTCATGAGGAGGTGGTTAGACTATTTCTTGTTGGAGATGGTCATTGCCTGACACTTGTGTGGCATGAATGTTACTCGCCACTTATCAGCCCAAGCCTGAATGTTGTCCAGGTCTTGCTGCATGTGGGCACGGACTGCTTCATTATCTGAGGAGTTGCGAATGGAACTGAACACTGTGCAATCATCAGCGAACATCCCCACTTCTGACCTTATGATGGAGGGAAGGTCATTGATGAAGCAGCTGAAGATGGTTGAGCCTAGGACACTGCCCTGAGGAACTCCTGCAGCGATGTCCTAGGGCTGAGATGATTGGCCTCCAACAACCACAACCATTTGGCTTTGTGCTAGGTATGACTCCAGCCAGCGGAGAGTTTTCCCCCTGCTTCCCATTGACTTTAATTTTACTAGGTGTCCTTGAAGCCACACTCGGTCAAATGCTGCCTTGATGTCAAGGGCAGTCACACTCACCTCGCCTCTAGAATTCAGCTTTTTTGTCCATGTTTGGACCATGGCTGTAATGAGGTCTGGAGCTGAGTGGTCCTGGCAGAACCCAAACTCAGCATTTTATTGGTGACTAAGTGCCACTTATTAGCACTGTCGACGACACCTTCCATCACTTTGGTGATGATTGAGAATAGGCTGATGGGGTGGTAATTGGCCAGATTGTGGACAGGGCATACCTGGGCAATTTTCAACTTTGTCGGGTAAATGCCAGTGTTGTAGCTGTACTGGAACAGCTTGGCTAGAGGCGCGGCTAGTTCTGGAGCACAAGTCTTCAACACTACAGCCAGGATGTTGCTGGGGCCCATAGCCTTTCCTGTATCCAGTGCACTTAGCCATTTCTTGATATCACGTGAAGTGAATCGAATTGGCTGAAGACTGGCTTCTGTGATGGTGGAGACCTCAGGAGGAGGCAGAGATGGATCATCCACTTGGCACTTCTGGCTGAAGATGGTTGCAAATGTTTCAACCTTGCCTTTTGCACTCACGTGCTGGGCTCCGCCATCATTAAGGATGGGGATGTTCATGGAGCCTCCTCCTCCAGTTAGTTGTTTAATTGTCCACCATCATTCATGACTGGATGTGGCAGGACTGCAGAGCTTTGATCTTATCCATTGGTTGTGGGATCACTTAGCTTGGTTTTTAGCATGCTGTTTCCACTGTTTAGCATGCATGTAATCCTGTGTTGTCGCTTCACCAGGTTGACACCTCATTTTTAGGTACGCCTGGTGCTGCTCTTGGCATGCTCTGCTACACTCCTCATTGGACCAGGGTTGGTCCCCTGGCTTGATGGTAAAGTCAGAGTGAGCGAGTACCTTCACCACATGGAGTGCAGCAGTTCAAGGCAGCGGCTCACCACCACCTTCTCAAGGGCAACTAGGGATGGGCAATAAATGCTGGCCTTGCTAACGACGCCCACATCCAGTGAACAAATAAAAATTAATGCGGGCCATGAGGTTACAGATTGTAGTGGCATACAATTCTGCTGTTGCTGATGGCCCACAGCGCCTCATGGATGCACAGTTTTGAGCTGCTAGATCTGTTCTGAATCTAACCCATTTAGCACAGCGGTAGTGCCACACAACACGATGAAGGGTGTCCTCAGTGTGAAGACGGGACTTCGTCTCCACAAGGACTGTGCAGTCGTCATTCCTACCAATAATGTCATGGACATATGCATCTGCGATAGGTAAATTGGTGAGAATGAGGTCAAGTAAGTTTCTGACTCGTGTTGGTTCTTTCACCATCTACCCAGTCTGGCAGCTATGGCCTTCAGGACTCAGCCAGCTCAGTCAGTAGTGGTGCTACCGAGCCACTCTTGGTGATGGACATTGAAGTCCCCACCCAGAGTACATTCTGTGCCCTTGCTGCCTGATTCATCAGCTGAGGGTGGGCGGTAGGTGGTAATCAGCAGGATGTTTCCTTGCCTATGTTTGACCTGATGCCATGAGACTTCATGGGTCTGGAGTCAATGTTGAGGACTCCCAGGGCCACTCTTCCCCTACTGTATACTGCTGTGCCACTACTTCTGGTGGGTCTATCCTGCCGGTGGGACAGGACATACCCAGGGATAGTGACGGAGGAGGCTGGAACGTTGGCTGAAAGGTATGATTCTGTGAGTATGACTATGTCAGGCTGTTGCTTGACTAGTCTATGGGACATCTCTCCCAAGATGTTAGTGAGGAAGACTTTGCAGGATTGACTGGGCTGAGTGTGCCTTTGCCGTGTCCGAATCCGGTGCCTAGGTCAATGCCAGGTGGTCCGTCCTGTTTTATTCTTATTGTTTTTCTTAGCAGTTTGATACAACTGAGTGGCTTGCTAGGCCATTTCGGAGGGCAATTAAGAGTCAACCACATTGCTGTGGGTCTGGAGTCACATATAGGCCTAAAGGACATTAGTGAACCAGATGGGCTTTTATGACAATCTGGTAGTTTCATGGTCACCATTACTGATAGTATTCCAGAATTAATTAATTAATTGAATTTAAATTCCACAACTGCCGTGCTGGGATTTGAACTCATGTCTCCAGATCATTAGTCCAGGCCTCTGGATTACTAGTCCAGCAACATAACCACTATGCTTCCGTTCCCGATAATAGGTTTGGTGATCGGTTTCCACGCATGTCAGACCAAACAAAAAATTATGCTCACCTGAAGATCTTAGTTCATCTCCCTTTTGAAGTAACTGATTCCACCATATTTTGCAGTTCTGCCATTGACAGCAGCCCCACGATGAGGCAGTGCTGGGGCCTGGAGGTGCCAAGGCTCAGCGAAAGAGGTGATTTTTGCTGGGACCTCCAGAGATAGTACTATCCCTGTCAAAACTGCCTCCTCTTTTTTTTTGATCATCAACAGATAAAGCACTCAGCCTCACCATAGCAGCACGATTTCCTGATTGTTGGCCTGTACAAGACTCTCCTGGTCACTGAGAAGGTCCAGTGACAAATCTTAATTCAACAATTGTACATGATTGCACATATATAATTTTGTCTTTGTTCAGTTTAATAGAATCTGCCCTGAAACAAAAACAGGGAAGATTCCACATGACAGGAAGCCGAACGTATTGTAGAACCGTCCGTAAGGGGGACCCCAAGCTTCCGGTCGCCTGTCACTTTTCACCGCTCCACTCCCACTCAGACCTCACCGTCCTTGGCCTCTTGCATTGTTCCACTGAAGCTCAGCGGAAGCTCGAGGAATAGAACCTCATCTTTCGATTGGGCACTTTACAGCCTTCTGGACTCAACATAGAGTTCAACAATTTCAGATCATAACCTCGGCCCCTATCATATATATATATATATATTTTATCCACACTCTCTTTTTTTCTTCTCCCCCACATGGCAGCTGTCTTTCATTCTGCCAGCGCAATTCACACTTCATCTAGAGCCATCCTTTGTTCTTAACCTGTCCATTACCATCTCCTTTTGCCTTGAATATCTCAATGTCTCTTAACCTCTTCCGCCTTCTATCCTATCACAGACCTTCCCTTTTGTTCTTTCATCTCCTCCCCCCCCTTTCCCAGCCTCTACACTTGCTTAAATATCTGTTCCATTTCCTGCTTTTTTCCAGTTCTGACGAAAGGTCATCGACCTGAAACGTTAACTCTGTTTCTCTCTTCACAGATGCTGCCTGACCTGCTGAGTTTCTCCAGCATTTTGTTTTTATTTCAGATTTCCAGCATCTGCAGTATTTTCTTTTTGTATTGTAGAACCGGTTCATTTTGAACACCATGTAATACAAGGATAGTATAAGAGAGATTAATGTTTATTTCAATCCAATTTGCAAGTAAAGAATATTTCTAAAGAGAGAGGAGTAACCAAGTGCACTCTGATTTAACCTACTGAAATTATGACTTTGAAACCAGATACCAACCCACCTGGTCACTTATAATTAACAACTTTCCTTTTCAAAATCTAGGAGATTCACTTAAAAAGGAGTAAATCGCCTCTCGCCAACTGTCTCCAAGAATTATAACAAGTTCCCTTGCCACACTGATGAGGACTTCCTTCTGCCTAATGTTAGAGAAACAAAGAATTTGACTTTGTGCTGCTGATATTCTTTTCAAATGATTGCACTACAAGGACAATTTAAATCAAATTTCCAAATGATCGGCAATTATTCCTTAAGTGCCACAACTGAGTATATCTCCACTACCTGGACATCACTTGCCATGGCCTATATCCATCGTACACAATGACAACAAGCAAGACATTCAACATCATCTCAGTAACTGAAAAATTAGGAGACAAAAAGTTAAATGGTGCAGGTTTAGTTATTTCTTGTAAATCACACACTTCACAGGACAAAGAAAAGAAAGCATTGCATTTATATAGCGCCTTTCATGACAGCTGGACGTCCAAAAGCGCTTTACAGCCAATGAAGTAATTTTTGAAGTGTAGTCACTGTTGTAATGTAGGAAACGCACAGCAACCTCCCACAAACAGGAATGTGATAGTGACCAGATAATCTGTTTTAATGATGTTGAGGGATAGATATTGGCCAGGACACGAGGGTTAACTGCCCTGCTCTTCTTCGAAATAGTGCCATGGGATCTTTTACTTCCACCTGAGAGCAGATGAGGCCTCGGTTTAACATCTCATCCGAAAGACGGCACCGACAGTGCAGCACTGGAGTGTCAGCCTAGATTTTTGTGCTCAAGTCTCTGGAGTGGGACTTGAACCCACAATTCTGACTCAGAGGCGAGGGTGCTACCAACTGAGCCACAGCTGACAACTCCAATTTAAGTATAATTATTGATCATTTGAAAGCAAAATTACTTTAGTCGATGTCCAATTGAGTAGGCCACTCTAAATTAATGGTGTGCCAATCACCTGGAAAGGTTTACATTTTTTTTTATTAGGTTTACATTTTTTTTTTAGGAGGAAGAGAAAAATAATACATTTCTAAATTTACAGGGGGAAATTCTGAGACATTGGACAAGGAGGGGGCTGGAATTGGTGGTGAGGGAATGGCGTTTGTGGGAGAGGGGACGAGGGCAAAGATGATAGCTCACCCCGGAATGGATGTCAGACAAGCAGTCTGACACAGAGGCAGAGGGGGGGTCAAAAGAGGGGGTGGAGAGGCCGAGCCGGGTGTCATCAGCATACATGTGGCACCTGACCAATGTTTTCCGATGATGTTGCTGAGGGTCAGCATGTAAATAAGAGGAGCGGGCCAAAGGGTAGATCCTTGGGGGCCTCCGAAGGAAACGGTACGGGGGCAGGAAGAGAAGCAACTGCAGGGGAAGCTCTATGATTGGATGAGTGAAACCAAGCAAGGGCAGTCCCACTGAGCTGGACAACAGGGAAGAGATGTTGGAGGAAGATGGTGTGAACGACTGTATCAAAGGCTAAAGAGAGGACAAGAAGGGCGAGGAGGGATAGTGCACCATGGTCACAGAGGATGCAATTTGTGACTTTGATTAGGGTTGTTTCAGTGTTATGGCGGGGCGGAAATCTGATTTGAGAAATTCAAACATGGAGTTGCAGGAAACATGAGCATGGATTTGGGAAGCAACAGCAAGCTCACACACTTTGGAGAGGAAAAAGAAGTTGAAGATAAGGCAGTAGTTTGCAACGACAGAGGGGTTGACGGTTGTTTTTTTGAGGGGGGAGGTGATGATGGGGTTTGAAAGGGAAGGGGACAGTACCTGAGGAGACAGTACAATATCAACTAGCATAGGGGCCAGGAAAGGAAGCTGGATGGTCAACAGTTTAGTGGGAATGGGATCAAGATGAGGAGAGATATAAGTTCAGGGCTAGAGCTCGAGAGGAGGTTTGGCTTGCTGGTTAAGAAAAGGGAGGAGAAGCAGCAGAAACAGCTGAATGGATGGTCTCAACCTTAGTGACAAAAAAGTCCATTAGCTCCTCACACTTGCTTTTGGGGTGGAGGTGGAAATTGCAAGGGAGAGGGATTTAAAAAGAGACGATTGGTAGTGGATAAAAGAAGCCGGGGGGGTGGGGGGAGGGTATATTTGCTCTCCAGGATGATCCTGGAATGGTGTGTAGTTTTGGTAGAGGAAGGCAAGTACTTGATGTGGCCCAGCCAGATCTGGCAATGGATAGCTACACCAATTCTGTAGCAGATATACTCAAAACTGCCCACTTGTACTTGAGGGAGCAAAAATCTGGACCACACCAGGGGGAGAGTATAAGGGTTTTAATGGGGATAAGGGTATCAAAGGTGGAGGTGAGGGTGTGTTGAGCAAATGTGTATTGTGCAGAAGTGTCGTGGCAAATGGAGGGCCAAAGGCTATGCAGTTGGGAGTTTGAAAGTGCAGTTGTAAGTGACTTGATGGAGAGTTTATTCTCAGGGCAGATGAAAAGGGAAATGGGGTTGGAAGGAGGAAGGTGAATGGGTGGTGGTGAGGGATACAAGGAAGTGGTCGGATATAGTTGTTTCGGTGTTCAAGACCATGGAAGTAGAGAGGTCACGTGTATATGGGTAAAAGAGTTAAGGAAGAGCAGGAGATTGGTAACGCAGAGGAGAGAGGACAAGGTGAGTTGAGATGGAGGTTGAAATCACTGAGGTTGAAGAGCCCCTCAGTGCAGAGACTGAGCAAGAAAAGGAGGGATGATGTCTGGATGAGAAGCTTGGGGTGGGGCTTGAGAAAAGAAAGAAAGACTTGCATTTATATAACGCCTTTCACGACCACCGGATGTCTCAAAGCGCTTTACAGCCAATGAAGCACTTTTTTGAAGTGGAGTCACTGTTATAATGTGGGAAACGTGGCAGCCAATTTGCGCACAAGCAGCTCCCATTAACAGCAATGTGATAATGACTAGATAATCTGTTTTGGATATGTTGGTTGAGGGAGATATATTGGCCAGGACACCGGGGATAACTCCCCTACTCTTCTTCGAAATAGTGCCATGGGATCTTTTACGTCCACCTGAGAGAGCAAATGGGTCCTCGGTTTAACGTCTCATCCAAAAGACGGCACCTCCGACAGTGCAGCACTCCCTCAGCACTGCACTGGAGTGTCAGCCAGAGGGTAGAGAATGAGGATTTTAAAGGAGGCGATAAGGATGGAACAAGGTGAGCTGCTCGAAAGAGGAGGTACCTGAGAGGGAGAGATCAACGTATGATATAGTGATAAGGGCCACACCACCACTGCGGTGGTTTGGGCGGGGCAGGTGGTGGAAAGTACAGCCACCCGTAAACCAAGTTTTCTTCAAGGCCATGATGTCGATGCAATCGTCCACAATGGCAAGGGCCTTTTTCACAAGTGAACTGACATTCTAGAGGGAAATGTGGAGAGGGGCCGTGATTGTTGATCCACTGGTAGAGTCCAACGGAACAGTGGCGGGTGTGGTGAATGGGACGGGCAGGAAGTTGGTAAAATTAGCCCCCAGCAGATGTTGTGGGTGGGAACGTCAGTGAGAGAGAAAGGATGGGGCAGCTGGGGTCGTTGCTTGTAAGGAGGCAGCAATGAGTGCCTTGATGGGCCCTTTGGAGAATACCGAAACAGGCACAGAGGGTAGCTGTGGCCTTATCCAAGGTGGATTAAAGCCTGGGGTGACGGCAGGAGAGTAGGAAGGCAGAGCAACAATGATGTATTGGGGTAGGGATTGGGGAGGCAAAGTAACCAAGAGAAAAGAAAGGTAGCTTGACTGGATGACAGGAAGGGGAGGAGACAGGAGAGAAGGGCTGAACCTATGTCCTTTATTGAGGCAGTTAAAACCTGGTTTCTAGCAAATATTTTAAGACATTGATATTAGAGTTTTGGCTCCCCCCTCTCCCAACACTTGCTCTCTTGTTCACAGCAAGCAGTAATTTCCATAAGCAGATTGTTCAATGTGAATCTAAACTTGTGTCCTTATTCACCGTCAATAGTGTATCCAAGTTTAACAATTAACCGCTAATCACTGTAAACCGCTCATGGGTGAATGTGGTGGACATTCATGTATTATCCTGGTACCTTCAACCTTCACCTTCAACAGTGAATAAAAACACAATTACACCCCCCCAAAATAACAGCTAAACCTCAATTAAATTAAAAAAAAACCATCACATTAATAAAATAAGTATAGTTAATTAAATTAACCATTTTAAATAAAAAATTAAATTTTTGAAAAAATTTAAAATCTTTTAAAAAGTTATAAAAATAAACTTACCTGTCTTTAAAGTCTCTAAAAAAGATATACCTGTAAAAAAAATTCAAAAAAATACTTAATTCACTACTTACCTTCTTAAAAGCGGGTCTTACTCCTCCTTTTTACATTTCCAAAATCTTCCCTACTTACCTGCGCGTCCAAAGCATGAAGTGCACAGCGTGCGCGCAGCCTGTAGCGCGCACGCGATGCACCCAGGCCCCGCCCCCTTTTCAGAAGAGCAATTGCCGGTTTTCAGCGCATGCGCAGGGCATGCAGAAAAACGGCAATTGGAGTGGAAATACGCGAGAGTACGCAGTGCGTACTCTCGCGTCCCGGGATCAATTTTCGGCCCAATACTAGATCAGTGAACACAAGCTTTGTAGCTTTATTTAGGGCAAAATAATATGGAAACAGAAAGACACAGCAAGATTCCAAGAGTTCTTTCCAGTAAGAACTTAAGTGTCTCTGATGGCTAAGTTACATAGGAAATGATTCATCACTAAGCCCCTATTAGTTTCATCGCACATAGTAGTATGTGAGGTAGAAAATATTAGACCCCGAGAAACTGGGTTGAAAGACCGCTTTCACTTTAATGATCAAACAATTTCTTCTCAGGGTCAGAAATTAAAATGGTAACCATTTTTAACACTCAAGTAAAAATGAGGTGAGAGTTGAGATTTCCTAGCCATCAAGGCAGTCTGTTTCTGACACCAGCACCAGACAGCAATTGTAAATACAACTCCATCTCAGTGGCAAGAAACAGAGTTAGCATATAAAATATCCTTTGTCCTTCGACAAATTTATAATTTGGTTAACTTGGGATCAAAGGCTTGCTGGAGATTTGAATCAGACTTAACTTCTGCAACTACTGTTAGTTTTGCAAGGAAACATTTGGGCTTAATTTTGAGGGTATCTATGTGTAATCAATTACAATAATTTAAAATTCTTGTGCATGAATGCACTGCCTGCTTTTCCCATTATAAATCCCTATGCCCACATTTATAATAGAAACCACCGAGGTAAACATGACACGCTGTAGTTAAACATCCCACCCCCCAACTCCCTGCCCCGTGGAGGCTGCTGCAGCACCAACGCTAGCAGACGGATCTAACGACACTGTGACATGAGCAGTTTCCATTATAAATGTGGACACAAGAATTTATAATAATATAAAAATAAGGACAGATATTAAACTTTAAAATGAGATCTGAATTATGTCTGCATGCCCTGGTCCAATTATCCCAGGCACTCTAACCCTGTTTCACCAGATGACTACACCCAGTCTCGACTCTCCGTGTGCAACGCCACAGGAGTCCGACTAGTATACATTAGAAGTCTTGCACATGCACACACTCCCTATTTAGTAACCATTAATTACTTCCTCATGCCTACTTAAACTATATTGATCTGTGCTAACCTTTAAATCTTCCCCATTTTAAGTTCTGCTTCCAAGGAAAGAGGTGGCTTACGCCTCAGCACCACCCACCTGAAGTAGACTCAAGTTTAGTATCTCCTAACTCCCCGCTGCAGGGAACTCCCCGCCCCCAACAGACCCGAGCTAGGAAATGCTACATTCTCGGCCATGACCAGGAACCAGCTTTAAATTGGTTAGGTGCTTTGAATAGCTTTCTGGCCCATTTTCTAACTGTGCAACCAACTTAAAGACAGTTCTCAGTCACAGCCAGAAACCTACCTTTCCTTAAAGTAGAGGCAGGATTCACTAGAAGGGTTCCTCATGGTAGCATAATTTAAACGGCAAACTGCACATACAATGTAGGAGAAGTGCTGTCTACTATAAGAGGCTTTTCTAGTTCACTACTGAAATTGCCAGTTACTATTTTTTTAAACCTTCTAGGGGACAGAGCAAAAGATTCTCCTCCACCTTGTTCCTCTCCCCACCCTTTCCCCCTCTCTCAATCTCATCCCCAGTGTTTATGCCTTTTCCCTTCTACTGCTCCTCACCACTCCAGGCAGCTATACTACTACTACAACAACAATTTATATAGCGTCTTTAACGTAGTAAAACGTCCAAAGGTGCTGCACAGGAGTGTTAGAAAACAAAATTTGACACCAAGCCACATAAGGAGAAATTAGGGCATGAGAGGTAAGTTTTAAGGAGCGTCTTAAAGGAGGAAAGAGACGTAGAGAGGCGGAAAGGTTTAGGCAGGGAATTCCAAAGCCAAGGGCCTTGGCAGCTGAAGGCACGGCCACCAATGGTTGAGCGATTAAAATCAGGGATGCTCAAGAGGCCAGAATTAAAGGAGCGCAGATATCTCGGGGGGGTTGTGGGGCTCGAGGAGATTACAGAGGTAGGGAGGGGCGAGGCCAGGGAGGGATTTGAAAACAAGGATGAGAATTTTTTAAATCGAGGTGTTGCTTAACCGGGAGCCAATGTAGGTCAGTGAGCACAGGGGTGATGGGTGAACGGGACTTGGTGCGAGTTAGGACACGGGCAGCCGAGTTTTGGATCACCTCAAGTTTACATAGGGTAGAATGTGGGAGGCCAGCCAGGAGTGCATTGGAATAGTCAAGTCTGGAGGTAACAAAGACATGGATGAGGATTTCAGCAGCAGATGAGCTGAGGCAGGGCGGAGTCAGGCGACGTTAGAGGTGGAAATAGGCGTTCTTAATTATGGCACAGGTATGTGGTCGGAAGCTCATTTCAGGGTCAAATATGACACCAAGGTTGTGAACAGTCTGGTTCAGCCTCAGACAGATGCTAGGGAAAGGGATGGAGTTGGTGACTAGGGAACAGAGTTTGTGGCAGGGCCCGAAGACAATGGCTTCGGTCTTCCCAATATTTAGTTGGAGGAAATTTCTGCTCATCCAGTATTGGATGTCGGACAAGCAGTCTGACAATTTAAAGACAGTGGAGGGGTCGAGAGAAGTGGTACTCCCCACTCCCTCTTACCGGTCCCATCCCTCACTGAGCACAGATGCCACTGTCTCCCAGCACCGACACAACCCAGAACCCCCATTCCACCCTGACACACCACTGTCAGACCTCAGAACTTTTCTTCCACTATTTCCACACTTTACCACCATCATGCAAGTGCTCCCACACCCTGACTATTATGCCACCACTACTACACCTGAATATACCTACCTCCTCCCCACCCCCACCCAAGTGCTCTAACAGACAAGGGATCCCTTCACCCTTCCAATTGTTTCCACACTAGAAGAATGCACTCCATCTCCTACCAGACCCAGGACCCGACATCTCACCCCAGCACCATTTTCCCAGCACTGCCACAACCCAGAACGTCAATCTGACACTGTCACACCCTGATACAGCACTCCCACATTTTGGAACCCCTCTCCCACAGCCAGAAGATCCCCCTCTTCAATGCTTGCATACCAGACAAACTTCTGCTCTGCCACACCCCACTACCCCCTCTCAGTGCTCCCACACTCTGAACTATTCTCCCAAAATCAGCGAACCACACAGCATCCCCTGTACTGCAACACAAAGTATCTGGAACCTCCCTTATGTCTACTTGCATCCTACAGTATCTTCCCCAGCATCATCATCTGTAATCCTGATGTTTATAAAAGGCAGGAGATAAAATGAACTTATGACTTAAACATAATAATCAAGGCAATTGATTTTCATGAAGATATGCATATAACAATGGAATTCAACCAGAAAGCACTACTAACATTCTCATGATACCGTGTACAAAAACAATTTAACTCACTTGATCACCACTAATCAGTCATATAAGTATACAGTAATATATTGTACATTACATGGGATTAAACAACATATTCGCCAACTCACCATGAGCAATACCATACGTGCACCACTAATAAAAATACATCTCTCAGGAGTGAAACCTCCGATTTCATCACAACAGATTGTCAGCCTTGGCTAAATGGTAGCATTCTCACCAGTCAAAATGTTGTGGGCTCGAGCCCCACTCCAGAAATTTTAGCACTTAATCTAAGCCAAATCTTCAGTGCAGTACTGAGGAATTACTACACTGTCGGTGATGCTGTCTTTTGCATTCGATGTTAAAGCGAGCCCCCGTTTGCCCTATTGGGTGAAAGTAAAAGATTCCTTGCCACTATTTGAAGAAGAGCAGGGGAATTTTCTCGGTGTACTGGCCAGGATTTGTCTTTCAATCAACACCACAAAAACAGATTATGTGGTCATTTTTTCACTGCTGTTTGTGGGACCTTGCTGCATGCAATTTGTCTCAAGGCCAACCAACAACTACTTGTTATCTTTGAAACATAAAATTTGTGGACTGCTCCCACCAGCTCCAATTTGACAAATGGCCTGGCAAAGCAGAAATTCACTAAAGAGCCGAGGTGCATTACAATTACTTAAACCCGCTCTCTGCACTTTTAGTAGGATTAAAAAAAAGCGTAGGCTATTTTCCTCGAAAGCAGTTTCCAACCATCCACTGATGCCCTTTCAGAACAGAGCAAACTGAAAGTCTTGCTTGCAGGACCCCGCATGGGACAATCACAAGTGATTAGCCTGTTTTTTCTTGAAGAGATAATCAATATTAAGTATGTGTTTTTGTCACCTACATCAGTGCTGTGCAATACACAGCCCAAATCCTGCCCACAAGCTGCTTCTACCAAGCACTTGGTTCCTTTGGGAGCTTGTGCACAAGACTCAGCTAAGTGGATCAAACTTCCAGAGCTTGGAGGATTAGAAAAGACTGCGTCCTGATCAGTCCATTTAGACCAATGAAGCAGCAGCATTACTAAACCAATCAAGAAGCAATCACTGACAAGACCCAGGAAGTTTAAAGAGGCTGACACAGGACAACTAGAAGGTGGACAATGCGTGTCAGCCGGAGCAGCAGAGAAGGCCCCAAAAGAGCAGCAGGGACAATTTACTACTATAGTTCACTCTTAAGAAGGCCTCAAACTATAGAAGTAATCTGAACCCTTCCTAATTCCATCCTTCCTTCATTTTGCATAAATGAATGGTGGTGGAGGTGGACAATTAAACAACATACCCATCCTCAATGATAGTGGAGCCCAGCAAGCGAGTGCAAAAGACAAGGTTGAAGCGTTTGCCAGAAGTGCCAAGTGAATGATCCCTCTCGGCCTCCTCCTCCTCCGGAGGTCCCCACCTTCACAGAAGCCAGTCTTCAGCCAATTCAATTCACTCCACGTGATATCAGGAAACGGCTGAGCGCACTGGATACAGCAAAGGCTATGGGCCGCGACAACATCCCGGCTGTTATGCTGAAGACTTGTGCTCCAGAACTAGCCGCGCCTCTAGCCAAGCTGTTCCAGTACAGCTACACACTGGCATCTATCCGACGATGTGGAAAACTGCCCCGGTATCTCCTGTCCACAAAAAGCAGGACAAATCCAATCCAACCAATTACCGCCCAATCAGTCGACTCTCAATCATCAGCAAAGTGATGGAAGGGGTCATCGACATCAAGCAGCACTTACTCAAAAATAACCTGCTCACCGAAGCTCAGTTTGGATTCCACCAGGACCACTCAGCTCCAGACCTCATTACAGCCTTGGTCCAAATATGGACAAAAGAGCTGAATTCTAGAGGTGAGATGAGAGTGACTGCCAACAATGACATCAAGGCAGCATTTGACCGAGAGTGGCACCAAGGAGCCCTAGGGGGAAAAATTGGGTTGCTTTGCGCCTCCAGTTAGCTTCCTAAGAGGGCACTAACGGGGCGCAAAGCAACTAGCGCCCGGGCGCGAAGCCATCCACGCCTCCCACGAAATTCAGTGGGAGGTTAGCGGCGGCGCTAACCGGTAGCGCCCCACGGCGCTGTGCCGCCGGCGATGACGTCATCACCTTGCGCAGCGCCCCGTGACTTACCGCCGGACGCTATGTCCGGCGGGGTCAGGGGGGCCTAGCTGCGGCCGGGGTGGCGCTATTTAAAGGGAAGGTGCGGGGCGACCATTTTTGTTGCTGGCCGCCTGCCAGCACCTGCCTGAGCTCCCGTCCCCGGCCACCTGAACGACCACCCCCGCGGAGTGCCGGCTGCGCGCCAAGAGCCCGGCACTTCGAGTGCTAGGCTCTTTTGCCGGCACTCCCAATCTCCGGGGGTCCAGTCGAGCCCCGGGTCACGCTGCGCAAGGCCCCACCCCTTTAAGAAGGGGAGGTAGACCTGCAATACCGCGGCGCAACGTGCTGCAGCGCCGCGATATTGACTCGCAGTGCCCCAAGAGGGATGCGGGGCGCTTCCAGCGCCTTACGCCTGCTTTTACCAGCATAAGAGTTGAAAAAAGTTTTTTTTAAATTCCACTCATTTATAATTTTAAAATACTTTTGAAAAAAAGTTTATTTTTAGTCCCGTAAAATTATTTTTTTCAAAAAATTAAATTTTTGTTTAAAATATTTAATTTAATGTAATCTTAACTCATTTTAAAACATGATTTTTTTTTAATGTATTTAATGTTTTAGTGTCTTTTTAGGGTGATCTCCATTCATATATTTGACAGGTCCATCTGTCAAAAGTATGAAGGGAGATTCCCTTCTCCTATTGGCTCCCTGCGAACTGCATGTGCTCCTTCGACTGTGGAGAGGCCCAGGAGCGGAAGTGTCCGGACCTCGGGAACCCTCAGGTAAGTTCGTACATTTTTTTCCCAATAGGAGGCATCCGCACGCAGGAAGCCTCCTATCGGAAATTACGGGCCGTTATGTATTTTAATGGAAAATTACTGAACTTTTGTAACAATGTGAGCTTGGCTTGTGGAATGTAAGGGTCAGCATTCTTTAACTAAGGAACGTCTTGCTGTATGTCTTATAATCACCTAATGTCTTTACTCTTATCTGTTGACTGTGCAGAATAAGGATGTGAAAGTAGAGGGTCTGCAAGGTATGGTATCTGTGTGTGTGAGATAATGGAACATTCTTGTGACGCTTTTGAGCAAGGTCAGGTTACGAATGCATTAAATAGCAAAGTACAAATATAAAAATCATTGAGCAGTTCCAGTAAAATTTAGACATTTCTTGCTTGAAAATGTTCAGCGACTGTATGTTATAATTTGTTTTTATCGACACCGGTTTCTTATTTAATCAGCCTAACAATTTCTGTAAGCAGTACAATCTGTAAGCTGCATATTTCACTCTCTGCCATGAAGAGTTAGTCTCGACCAGGCTAACAATTATCCTATTCAGCAATAATTTTCCTACAACATTGACTACACAAAAGTACTTAATTGGCTGTAAAGCACTTTAGGATGTCCTAAGGTCATGAAAGGTGCTATATAAATGCAAGTTTTTCTTTTTTTTTTTTAATACCGAGCACTGGAACTTGTGTGGGAGTCCCATATTTGCTGCCTATCACGAAGTCAAATGTGTCTCATTAGGTTGTGACTTATTTTTATATCTATGCACAGATATATCATACATAGAACACTTTCAATCCCTAAATCAACTTGTTAATCCACATTGCTCATTATAACAATTTACAAGATGCATAGTTCTTGTCTTCATTTTTAGGAAGTCTTGATGAGCAGGCCATTAGGAGCTGGCTCCGCTTCACATCTCTCAACGTTAGGCTTTCACTACACATCAACCCAAGTCAATCAGATTAGTTGATTTGACCAATATACCTACTAATGCCATTCTCCAAGCAGAAATAACTGAAGTGCAAACATCACACAGTGCAGTGTAGTTTGTGTTTTAATCAGTGCTTCGCCCCCATGCATCAGGCACATAAACATGTGCAAGGTGTTACATGTTATCCGTAAATCCTATGCATTCTTCGAGGTACCTGCAAAACTGCTGATTTGTTATTCTGTTTTATGGTTCTGAGCTTGTCGTTTAACATGGGGAAATATTTTAATTCTTGACAGCAATTGAATCTTCAAAATGCTTTGCGCTCATTTCCTGTGTAAAGCTTTTTGTAGTGTACAAACTCGCAAGTTTGAGTACTCGGCCAAATTATTTTGCATTATTTTTGTTTCCTTTCAGGTCTTCGCGTACTCTTTTCTCGACTTTTTTTAAATTCGTTCATGGGATGTCGGCATCACTGGCAAGGCCAGCATTTATTGCCCATCCCTAGTTGCCCTCGAGAAGGTGGTGGTGAGCCGCCTTCTTGAATCACCGCTGCAGTCCGTGTGGTGAAGGTACTCCCACAGTGCTGTTAAGGAGGGAGTTCCAGGGTTTTGACCCAGCAACGATGAAGGAACAGCGATATGCTTCCAAGTCAGGATGGTGTGTGACTTGGAGGGGAACTTGGAGGTGGTGGTGTTCCATGCGCCTGCTGCCCTTGTCCTTCTAGGTGGTAGAGGTCGTGGGTTTGGGAGGTGCTGCCGAAGAAGCCTTGGTGAGTTGCTGCAGTGCATCTTGTAGATAGTACACACTGCAGCCACGGTACGCCGGTGGTGGAGGGAGTGAATGTTTAAGGCGGCGGATGGGGTGCCAATCAAACGGGCTGCTTTGTCCTGGATGGTGTCGAGTTTCTTGAGTGTTGTTGGAGCTGCACTCATGCAGGCAAGTGGAGAGTATTCAATCACACTCCTTACTTGTGCCGTGTAGATGGTGGAAAGGCTTTGGGAAGTCAGGTGGTGAGACACTCGCTGCAGAATACCCAGCCTCTGATCTGCTCTTGTTGCCACAGTATTTATGTGGCTGGTCCAGTTAAGTTTCCCCAGGATATTAATGGTGGGGTATTCGGCAATGGTAATGCCGTTGAATGTCAAGGGGCGGTGGTTAGATGCTCGTTTGTTGGAGATAGTCATTGCCTGGCATTTGTGTGGCATGAATGTTACCTGCCACTTATCAGCCAAGCCTGAATGTCGTCCAGGTTTTGCTGCATGCGGGCATGGACTGCTTAATTATCTGAGGAGTTGCGAATGGCATTGAACACTGTGAAGTCAGCAGCGAACATCCCCACTTCTGACCTTATGATGGAGGGAAGATAGTTGGGCCTAGGACACTACCCTGAGGAAGTCCTGCAGCAATGTCCTGGGGCTGAGATGATTGACCTCCAACCACCACAACCATCTTCCTTTGTGCTAGGTATGACTCCAGCCAGTGGAGCGTTTCTCCCCCGCCCCGATTCCCACTGACTTCAGTTTTACTATGCCACACTCGGTCAAATGCTGCCTTGATGTTAAGGGCAGTCACTCTCACCTCACCTCTGGAATTCAGCTCTTTTGTCCATGTTTGGACCAAAGCTGTAACGCGGTCTGGAGCCAAGTGGTCCTGGCGGAACCCAAACTGGGCATCAGTGAGCAGGTTATTGGTGAGGAAGTGATGCTTGATAGCACTGTCGACGACACCTTCCATCACTTTGCTGATGATTAAGAGTAGACTGATGGGGCGGTAATTGGCCGGATTGGATTTGTCCTGCTTTTGTGGACAGGACATACCTGGGCAGTTTTCCACATTGTCGGATAGATGCCAGAGTCGTAGCTGTACTGGAACAGCTTGGCTAGAGGCACGGCTAGTTCTGGAGCACAAGCTCAGGAGGAGGCCGATATGGATCATCCACTCGTCACTTCTGGCTGAAGATAGTTGCAAATGTTTCAGCTTTGTCTTTTGCACTCACGTGCTGGGCTCCGCCATCATTGAGGATGGGGATATTCATGGCACCTCTTCCTCCAGTTAGTTATTTAATGGCCCACCACCATTCACGACTGGATGTGGCAGGACTGCAGAGCTTTGATCTGATCCGTTGATTGTGGGATCGCTTAGCCCTGTCTGCAGTATGCTGCTTCTGCTTTTTAAGCATGCATATAGTCCTGTGTTGCAGCCTCCCCAGGTTGGCACCACATTTTTAGGAACGCCTGGTACTGCTCCTGGCATGCTCTTCTACACTCCTTATTTAACCAGGGTTGGTCCCCTGGCTTGTTGGTAATGGTAGAGTGAGGGATATGCCAGGCCATGAGGTTACAGATTGTGGTGGAATTCAATTCTGCTACTGCTGATGGCCCACAGTGCCTCATGGATGCCCAATTTTGAGCTGCTAGATCTGTTCTAAATCTATCCCATTTAGCACGGTGGTAGTGCCACACAACACGATGGAGGGTGTCCTCAGTGTAAAGATGGGACTTCATCTCCAGAATGACTGTGCGGTGGTTACTGGTACCAATGCTGTCATGGACAGAGGCATCTGCGACAGGTAGATTGGTGAGGACAAGGTCAAGTAGGTTTTTCCCTCGTGTTGGTTCTCTCACCACCTGTCGCAGTCCCAGACTGGCAGCTGTGTCCTTCAGGACTCGGTCAGTAGTGGTGCTACCGAGCCACTCTTGGTGATGGACATTGAAGTCCCCCACCCAGAGTACATTCTGTGCCCTTGCTACTCTCAGTGCTTCTTCCAAGTGGTGTTCAACATGGAGGAGTACTGATTCATCAGCTGAGGGTGGGCGGTAGGTGGTAATCAGCAGGAGGTTTCCTTGCCTATGCTTGGCCTGAAGCCATGAGACTTCATGGGGTCCGGAGTCAATGTTGAGGACTCCCAGCGCCACTCCTTCCTGACTGTATGCCACTGTGCCGCCATCCCTGGTGGGTCTGTTGTGCTGGTGGGACAGGACATACCCAGGGATGGTGATGTTTGGGACATTGGCTACCAACCTTCTCCTTAGCCCCTCAGCCCTCACCTCCAACATGTGAAAGGAGCTCATGAACTTCTGTATCAGCAAGACCAGTCATTCAGCTGCTTCTCCCTTTCCTCTTGCTTCCTCAGACTCCCACTGCCCTAGCCCGGAAACCATGTCTTTCTCCAATTTCTCTCCTATCATGTCCTCTCCGAAGTCACCTTGTCCTCAAGACCCATCTCCTGCTCCCTTGACTGCACTAAACTGCTGACCATACAACTTCCTTTCCTGGCCTCTGCTAGCTGGCATTGTAAATGACTTCCTCTCAAGTCAGGCCAGGCAGCATCCGTGGAGAGAGAAAGAGAGTTAACGTTTCAGGTCGATGACCTTTCATCAGTACTGGGAAGAGCCGGAAATCAAATAGATTTAAGGCCAGGGTAAAGCTGGGAAAAGGGGGAGGGCATAAAGGAACAAAGGTGGAGATGAAGAGACATTAAGAGACATTAAGAGATATGCAAGGCTAGAGGTGGTGTTAATGTGACAGATTAAGGCTGAATGAAGTGTGAAATCCACTGGCAGAATGAAGGACAGCTGCCAGCTTCTAGGAGGAAAAAAAAGGTGGGGGGGGGGACAAATAAAAGGGTGGATAAAATAAAATATAAATGTGATTGGAGCTGAGGTTATGATCTAAAATTGTTGAACTCGATATCGAGTCCAGAGGGCTGTAGCGTGCCTAAACGAAAGATGAGGTGCTGTTCCTCGAGCTTACGCTGAGCTTCCGTGGAACAGTGTAATAGGCCGAGGACGGTGAGGTCAGAGTGGGAGTGAAGCGGTGAACTAAAGTGACAGGCCACCGGGAGCTCGGGGTCCCCCTTACGGACTGAACGGAGGTGTTCCGCAAAGCGGTCACCCAATCTGCGTTTGGTCTCCCCAATGTAGAGGAGTCCACATCGTGAGCAGCGAATACAGTATACTAAATTGCAGGAAGTACAAGTAAATCGCTGTTTCACCTGGAAGGGGTGTTTGGGGCCCTGGACAGTGGGACGAGGGGAGGTATAAGGGCATGTGTTGCATCTCCTGCGCGTGCACGGGAAGGTGCCGGGCGAAGGGGAAGGGGTGCTGGGGGTGGTAGAGGAGTGGACTAGGGTGTCGCGCAGGGAGCGGTCCCTACGGAATGCTGAAAGGGGAGGTGAGGGGAAGATGTGTTTGGTGGTGGGATCACGCTGGAGGTGGCGGAGGATGATCCGTTTAATGTGGAGGCTGGTGGGGTGAAAGGTGAGGACAAGGGGAACCCTATCGTGGTTCCGGGAGGGAGGGGCAGGGGTGAGGGCAGATGTGCGGGAGATAGAACGGACACGGTCGAGGGCCGTGTCGACCACGGTAGAGGGGAATCCTCGGTTGAGGAAAAAGGAAGACATGTCGGAAGCACTGGTATGGAAGGTGGCATCATCGGAGCAGATGCGGCGGAGACGGAGAAACTGGGAGAATGGAATAGAGTCCTTACAGGAGGCGGGGTGGGAGGAAGTGTAGTCCAGGTAGCTGTGGGAGTCGGTGGGCTTGTAGTGAATGTTAGTCAATAACCTATCCCCAGAGATGGAGATGGAGAAGTCGAGGAAGGGAAGGGAAGAGTCGGAGATGGACCATGTGAAGGTGAGGGAAGGGTGGAAATTGGAAGCATAGTGAATGAAATGTTCTAGTTCAGGGCGAGAGCAGGAGACGGCACCGATACAGTCATCAATGTACCGGAAAAAGAGGTGAGGGAGGGGACCCGAGTAGGACTGGAACAAAGAGTGTTCCACATATCCCACGAAAAGGCAGGCATAGCTAGGACCCATGCGGGTACCCATAGCAACACCTTTAATTTGGAGGAAATGGGTAGAGTCAAAGGAGAAGTTGTTCAAGTACTCTCAAGTACTGTTCCCCCTTGCTTTCAAAACTGCCATCATGCTACTCTTCAAAAAACCCACCCTCAACCCATCCGCCCTTGCAAATTACCACATTTCAAACATCCCTTTACTCTCCCAAAAATTTTCAGAACGTGTTGTCACCTCCTAAATCTATACCCATCTTACCCACAACTCCATGCTTGAATCTCTCCAGTCAGGTTTCTGTCCCTGCCACAGCACTGAAACGACCCTAACCAAACTCACAAATTACATCTTGAGACTGTGGGTGCATTATCCCTTGTTCTCTCTGCAGCCTTTTGTGCATCCCACCACCACCTCTCCCTCCCCGCCACCCCACTTTGCTCCACCATTGCTTTCAGCCCCATGATCTGCAATTCTCTCCTTTAAACCCTTCCAGCTCTCCACGTCCCTCTCCTCATTTAAGACCCGCTTTAAAACTTCTTTAGCAAGCTTTTGTTCACACCTCCCAATATTTCCTCCTTTGGCTCGGCATCCATTTTTGTCTGATTTCACCTCTGAATCGTCTTGGGCCGTTTTACTACATTAGAGGCACTATATAAATACAATTTGTTGTCAAACAACAGACCCGAGTTGTACTGGATAAAACATACTGATCGAATTTGCCAACAATTTGATGATTTAGAGAGGAAAAATATAAACAGATATGATATAAAATTAGTAATTTACAATGTGTAACTAAAGCAACTGTTGGATGGAGTGCATTGTTCTTCCAGCTTCTTCTGGCAAACTGCAAATGGTAGTTTCTTGTTGTAATATGTAAGCCACCTGCTTAAGAGTTTTTGCATCCAAACATACATTGCCCACTGCGAAAAACAACTGAACAAATGTTTCTTCTGTTTTATACCCTTTATTCCTTTGATACAAGAGCAGTATCTTTGAAGATAGGTCTTTAAAGGTCAACTTTGATGAGGTTACAGATCACATACAACTGACAATACAGTTCGCTGGCAAGCTGACACATGGGCATATTGATCCCAAGAAATGAAATAATGGCCATGCATTGGGTAGCTAAATAGACATGCAACGATGATGAAAACGTGTTTATGTCACACATTCCAGACGAGGTTGTAGTTGGACATATTCAATTCACAGAGGTCTCACGACGAAGTTAACCCAAGGTGTAGGCAAACAGAATATTTGCATTGCAACCAGAAATGTTGATTCAGAAGGAGCTAACAACCACAAATCAAAGGGAAAATCTTAACATTGCAGAAAGTTAGTTTATGCTATTAAACAAACCAGCATCAGATTTTAAACTGGGTTACATTGCCTTTTAAATCTATACAAGTTTAGGTCAAAATTCTATGTTTACTGTATGATACACTGAAATACTGTACATTTCAAATTTGTAAAAAAATATTTTTGTACAAGTTGTGTCAAAAATGTGTCTCTTTTGTTCTTCCTCACTGTTAAGCATGTGTAATATCGTAAAGCCCGGCAGATGTTATCTGCATACTTGAATAACCTGGAGATCGTTGAAGACAGATCATTTGTAGCTATGTTGAAAAAAAAAATTGGAGCAAGAACAGATCCATGAGGAGGTCCATTCTTCTGGATCCTCCAGGTGCTCAGGTTATTGCCTAGAATTATTTGGAATTTTCTGTCACAAAATATCATTTCTGTGGCCATAATAATCCATTGAGGTAACATCTTTGACATCTTGATCGGTAGGCCATTGTGCCAGAGGTATCAGATGCTGCTGTCAAGTCAAGAAACACAGTCCATGCCTTCTCCTTCTGTTGGAAACCATTTCCTACATAGGTGGTAAGAGCAAGAACTTGGTCATTAGTGCTCTTATTGGTCTGATGCTTGCCTGGTCACTCTTGGGGAAAAAAGACTAAGGACAACTTGAGTCAAGCCATGGCAGCCATCAGTGACTATTGCAAAAAGTGTCAAAGGCAGTATTTTCATGCTTCCATCTTCATCATGCCAATGCTTCACGAGAATTTAACACCTTCTTGGATGGAGAACGGCTGGCACAAAGAAAGTTTATATAGGAGTATCTCTATATTGCACACTTATCTACAAGGACCATAGCACCAAGGTAGCTCAGAAGATCAAGAAGATCAATCAAGCAAAATAAGCTTGCCAGCTCAACTTGGGGAACTAATGCGCAAACATTGCACATTTCAGTGCCAGCTCTCTGCTATTCAGTCAGATAATATTGCGCTCGTGTGGTTAAACTCTTCCCACACAAAACCAGTTGATGTACACTTAAATAAAACAATAACAGGGACTATGAGACCAACAAATAGCAAATGGCTACCAGTCCCCGCAAATATATAGGCCCAGAAATTCGGCCGAATACGGGAGAGTACGCACTGTGTACTCACCCGTATTCGGTCCCGAAGTGCCGGTTTCCTGCATGCACTGCACATGCACGGGAAACCGGCACTTCCGATATTGCGAAGGGGGCGGTTCCTAAGTGAACCGCGTGCGCACTACAGGCTGTGCGCACGCAGCACACTTAGTTTTTTTTTCAGGTTTGAACGCGAGGGTAAGTATGGAAGATTTTACACATGAAAAAAGGAGGCGTAAGACCCCCTTTTAACAAGGTAAGTAGTTAATTAAGTATTATTTTTTAAAAATTTTCAACATGTTTATCTTTTTTAGAGACTTTAAAGAAAGGTAAGTTTATTTTTATAACTTTTAAAAAGAATTTTAAAAAAATTCAAAAATTTAAATTTTTGTTTAAAGTGGTTAATTTATTTAACTATAGTTATTTTATTAATGTGATGGTTTTTTATTTAATTTAATTGAGGTTTAGCTGTTCTTTTGGGGGCAAGTTGTATTCATAGCTTTGACAGTTCTCCTGTCAAAACTATGAATGAAAGATGGTGTGCTGCCATTGGCTCTAACTGGCCCACGTGATCCCAGAGGTCGCATCGCACTAACTGCGCCTCTGGGACACGCACACACTGCGCGCCGGCACCAGGGAGAGGCCCAGGACCCGAAGTTCGTGTGGGCCCGAACCATAAAGGCAGGCGCGGTAGGTAAGATCGCGCCGATCCTTACCCCCGCGGCAACCATCGAAGTCTAATTTCTGGGCCATAGTCTCCTAACGTCAGGGTGTCATATTGCAGCAAAGAATCTCTTGGGAAAATCCAGGAGATGCCACAACTACCACTTTTCACAGTGCTACCGACTCCTGAACAAAAGACCAATCTGGACCATGCGATCAAGCAACTGCACGGCAGATGCTGCCTCATTATGAACAGAATAGGGACAAGCTGCTCCCTCTGCAAGAAACTCCTTGCTCATCATCCAGCCTGATGAGACTGCCTGCCTTTGAGCTGCCATGCCATCTTTGCTGCAAGCTCAATCATTTTAGATGTGGGGTTGTAAAGTGTGCAGCAAATGACCACACCTGGGGACTTGTAGCTGTGGTGCAGTTGAGGATGCCACACATCTATTAAATGGCTGCTCATTTCATGCTGGTCTACCAGGAGGAATTTTCAGACTCCGCAATACTGACCCCAAGGCTACTGAATGTCTAAAGCGTGTATGATGTCTACCTAAGCCCCTTGACATTTTTGACTTGTAGTTTATCTCCCTACTCAGAGTTTGTATTTTGAATTTCCGCCCCCCCCCCAATTTTTATTGTACCACTTGCGTAATTGCAAGTAATTGTATATGCAGTCTGAAATTTTGTTTTCTAATTGCTTATTTTTTAATTGTTATCTCAATGAAATTGCGCAAAACCATTCACCAATAAATTCCCTCCAATCACATTGCAGCAAAAACAGATTTTTCAATAAAAATTTGCCACAACAATTCCCCATCCACCTAAACATGAAACTAAATTAAAAAACCAACTTACCCATAAGCTTAGCCATCCCATCTTCAAATTGCTCCGACTTCCCCCACAGCACCCTGCCAGGCATGGCGCAATGCACGTAATGCCGCAAGCCTTGTGTAGATGATCTTGGGCGCACCCCGCCTTGAACTTCACATCCCAAATAAGGCCTGTCACTCTGAGCCAAACAACCCCAGTACAACATTTGCATGGGCCTAGGACCTGGACTTTCCTGCTCCTTCTCTCCCTCCCATCCCACACAAATCCTAACATTCAGGATGCAAGTCTTCCCCAATCTCAACCCTGACCTGGCAGGCTCCCGCTCTCCCACGTCACAGACCCTATTAGCTGCCATTTCCCAAACGAACCCTACTGCTGCCACATTTCTTTCCAAAAACTCGAGTCTCAACTCCAAGCTTCCTGTCTCATAGTCCCTTCCAAACCCATGCATGCCCCAGACTCCCATTTACTTCATTCATACAATACAATGGACACATCAATTGCTTTAATAAAAACTCATTTAAAAGCAACTTTCTTTCAAAAGTACGTAACTTAATATGCATTAAATACAAAGATAAATTAATTTTACACTATTTTAATGGAATAAAGTGAACCATGAAAGAAGGATAACATTAAATACAAAAAAGTAAACTGAGCATTATTAGCCAAATATTAAAGATTTTTAAAAATTGATATGGACAGGAAGTAGAATGCAAATGATTAGAAATAACATTCAATATTTAGTGTAATATTTTTTAAATTAGTGCTACAGAAGATCAATTGCTATGGAAAAAATATAGTAAAGGTGTACAATTCATCTTTGATTCCTTCATGTTACCAGTAGACATAACCATATATTAATTCTAGCCATTCCAAAATTTGCCAGATCACTCGTTTGTAAGCTGTCCCCATCACAGTAACTACTACACACCCCACAAAGATTTCCCCTACCACAATAGCTTCTACAGTTTCTTTCTAAATAATGTACTGATACCAGTGGGTTTTACGTACATTGCCCATTAATCACGGTTTATTCCTCTAGCTAAAGGCCCACACTAGCTCGACAACATCCTACCTGCTATTATGCCAATTTATTATCAAAGCCTGTTGCCCTAGTGAAAGCATATTTCTGATTGCCCGATTTCTTCGCATGCCCTGATAAGATTGTTTTTTTTAAATTATGAACAAATTAATATCCAACAGATAGATGCAATGATGATACATTGGAAGGGTCATCAGAGCAAACATGAATGCTTATAATTTAAAGGAGATTAGCTGAAGCCAAATACCGATCATCAGCCCCTGAAAACTACACGATAACCCTTCCAGCTTGTTACATACAACAGAACACGATAAACTCATGTTACTATCACAGATCACAAGTCAAATATTGTTTGATCCCCACACATTATGGAAACAAAACTGATAAGGTCACACATCAGCAAAATATCCACACAGAAAATCAGCAGCAAAGTTTCCCCTCAAACATTTCTCCTGCTTGTTAAATGTTGTACCTTGTTTAACTACTGGAGCAAGCATTGGGCGATAGTAAACTTGTTGACTACGAGTGCTCCAGTATAATTTCCTCCAGTTGTTATGCTCCAAGTAACCACCAGGCTCAATTTTAACAAGACATGTTTTTTTCTGACACTTACTTCCAGCTGCACCGTTGTTGCACGACCTGCAATAATATTAAAAGAAGGATGCAGGTTTACACCTGGGATCGTCGACATGGGAACTGTCTAATCTAAACCTGGAGGCAACAGGTTATTTCCTCCATAGGGAGGAAAAGGAAATAAATAGTAAGGCATCAACCGGTGCTGCTTTTGGCAGCTCGTTCCAGGTTGTCTATCTACTAACTCAGGCAGGTATTGGGTGGAGGAATCAAAAACAAAAAGGGCCAAAAAAGTCTAAAGTAAAGTACTGACCAATAAGGCAAATGTGAGGTCATCCACTTTGGACCTAAAAAAGGATAGAACAGGGTACTTTCTAAATGGTGAAAAGCTAAAAACAGTAGCGGTCCAAAGAAACTTGGGGGTCCAGGTACATCGATCATTAAAATGTCATGAACAGGTACAGAAAATAATCAAAAAGGCTAATGGAATGCTGGCCTTTATATCTAGAGGACTAGAGTACAAGGGGGCACAAGTTATACTACAGCTATACAAAGCCCTGGTTAGACCACACCTGGAGTACTGAGAGCAGTTCTGGGCACCACACCTTAGGAAGGATATATTGGCCTTGGAGGGAGTGCGGCGTAGGTTTACCAGAATAATACCCGGACTTCAAGGGTTAAGTTACGAGGAGAGTTTACACAAACTAGGGTTGTATTCCCTGGAATTTGGAAGGTCAAGGGGTGATTTGATCGAAGTTGTCAAAATATTAAGGGGAACAGATACGGTAGAGAGAGGGAAACTATTTCCGCTGGTTGGGGAGTCTAGGACAAGGGGCATAGTCTAAAAATTAGAGCCAGACCTTTCAGGAGTGAAATTAGGAAACACTTCTACACACAAAGGGTGGTAGAAGTTTGGAACTCTCTTCTGCAAATGGCAATTAATGCTAGATCAATTGTTAATTTTTAATCTGAGATAGATAGATTTTTGTTAACCAAAGGATATGGGGCAAAGGCAGGTATATGGAGTTAGGTTGCAGATCAGCTATGATCTCATTTAATGGTGGAATAGGCTCGAGGGACTGAATGGCCTACTCCTGTTCCGAAGTATAAAATATTTTAGAAATAACTGGATTGTGTATTGTAATATGTGTATGGTGTCATTTAGGTTGGATTCTTAATGCAGACATTTGTTCTTAGAATCATAGAATGGTTACAACACAGGAGGCCATTTGGCCCGTCGAGCCCATGCCGGCTCTCTGCAAGAGCACTTCAGCTAGTCCCACTCCCTTGTCCTTTCCCCGTAGCCCTGCAATTTTTTTTCTTTCAGGTACTTCCCCAATTCCCTTTTGAAAGCCACAATTGAGTCTGTCTCCACCACCCTTTCAGGCAGTGCATTCCAGATCCTAACCAGTTGCTGCATAAAAAAAATGTCCTCATGTTGCCTTTGGTTCTTTTGCCAATCACCTTGAATCTGTGTCCTCTGGTTCTCGACCCTTCCACCAATGGGAGCAGTTTCTCTCTATCTGCTCTGTCTAGACCCCTCATGATTTTGAATACCTCTATCAAATCTCCTCTCAACCTTCCCTGCTCCAGTCTATCCATGTAACTGATGTCCCTCATTCCTGGAATCATTCTTGTAAGTCTTTTCTGCACCCGCTCGAATGCATTCACATCCTTCCTAAAGTGTGGTGCCCAGAATTGGACACAATACTCCAGTTGAGGCCGAACCAGTGTTTTATAAAGATTCATCATAACTTCCTTGCTTTTGTACTCAATGCCTCTAATTATGAAGCCCAGGATCCCGTAAGCTTTTTTAATCACTTTCTCAACCTACCCTGCCACCTTCAACAATTTGTGCACATACCCCCAGGTCTCTCTGTTCATGCATCCCCTTTAGGATTGTACCCTTTACTTATATTGCCTCTCCTTATTGCCTCTCCTCATTCTTCCTACCAAAATGTATTACTTCGCACTTTTCTGCGTTAAATTTCATCTGCCATGTGTCCGCCCATTTTACCAGCCTGTCCATGTCCTCTTGAAGTCTACCACTATCCTCCTCACTGTTCACTATACTTCCAAGTTTTGTGTCACCTGCAAATTTTGAAATTGTGCCCTGTACTCCCAAGTCCAAGTCATTAATGTACATCAAGAAAAGCAGTGGTCCGAGTACCGACCCCTAGGGAACACCACCTTCCTCCAGTCCGAAAAACAACCGTTCACTACTACTCTCCATTTCCTGTCACTTAGCCAATTTCGTATCTATGCTGCCACTGTCCCTTTTATTCCATTAGCTTCAACTTTGCTGGCAAACCTATTATGTGGCACTTTATCAAATGCCTTTTGGAAGTCCACATACACCATGTCAACCGCATTGCCCTCATCAACCCGCTCTGTTATCTCATCAAAAAACTCGATCAAGTTATTAAACATGATTTGCCTTCAACAAATCTGTGTTGGCTTTCCTTAATTAATCCACACTTGTCCAAGTGACGTAACTTTGTCCCTGATTATCATTTCTAAAAGCTGCCCCACTACCGAGGTTAAACTGACTGGTTTGTAGTTGCTGGGTTTATCTTTACACCCTTTTTGAACAAGAGTGTAACATTTGCAATTCTCCAGTCCTCTGGCACCACCCCGCTAGCCTAGGATGCATCCCATCCAGTCCTGGTGACTTATCTACTTTAAGTACAGCCAGCCTTTCTAGTACCTCTTCTTTTATCAATTTTTACCTCATCCAGTATCTCCACTACCCCCTCTTCCCTTTCGTTTTATTTTGAACTATTATTTATACTACATTTTCCACTTGAGCCCTGCCCCCCCCCCCCCCCACCAAATTTACTAGTTTAAAGTCCTTGTGACCGTCCTGTTTATCCTTTCCGCCAGGACCCTTGTCCCAGCCCAGTTCAGGTGGAGCCCGTCCCAACTGTACAGTTGCTTCCTGTACCAATACTGGTGCCAGTGCCCCATCAGTCTATTCTCAATCATCAGCAAAGTGATGGAAGGTGTCATCGACAGTGCTATCAAGCAGCACTTACTCACCAATAACCTGCTCACTGATGCCCAGTTTGAGTTCCGCCAAGACCACTTGGCTCCCGACCTCAATACAACCTTGGTCCAAACATGGACAAAGGAGCTGAATTCCAGAGGTGAGGAGAGAGTGACTGCCCATGACATCAAGGCAGCATTTGACCGAGTGTGGCATCAAGGAGCCCTAGTAAAACTGAAGTCAATGGGAATCAGGGGGAAAACGCTTCACTAGCTGGAGTCATACCTAGCACAAAGGAAGATGGTTGTGGTGGTTGGAGGTCAATCATCCCAGCCCCAGGACATCGCTGCAGGAGTTCCTCAAGGCAGTGTCCTCGGCCCAACCATCTTCAGCTGCTTCATCAATGATCTTCCCACAACACAAGGTGAGAAATGGGGATGTTCGCTGATGACTGCAGTGTTCAGCACCATTCACAACTCCTCAGATAATGAAGCAGTCCGTGTCCACATGCAACAAGACCTTTACGACGTTCAGGCTTGGGCTGGTAACATAAGTGGCAGGTAACATTCGCGCCACAGAAGTGCCAGGCAATGACTATCTCCAACAAGCGAGAGTCTAACCACTGCCCCTTGCCTAATCCCCCACCATCAACATCCTGGGGGTCACCATTGACCAGAAACTTAACTGGACCAGCCACATAAATACTGTGGCAACAAGAGCAGGTCAGAGGCTAGGTATTCTGCGGCGAGTGTCTCCCCTCCTGACTCCCCAAAGCCTTTCCACCATCTACAAGGCACAAGTAAGGAGTGTGATGGAATACTCTCCATTTGCCTGGATGAGTGCAGCTCCAACAACACTCAAGAAGCTCGACACCATCCAGGACAAAGCAGCCTGCTTGATTGGCACCCCATCCACCACCTTAAACATTCACTCCCTCCACCACCGGCGTACCGTGGCTGCAGTGTGTACCATCTACAAGATGCACTGCAGCAACTCGCCAAGGCTTCTTCGGCAGCACCTCACAAACCCGTGACCTCTTTCACGTAGTAGGACAAGGGCAGCAGGCGCATGGGAACACCACCACCTCCAAGTTCCCCTCCAAGTCACACACCATCCTGACTTTGAAGTATATCGCCGATCCTTCATGGTCGCTGGGTCAAAATCCTGGAATTCCCACCCTAATAGCACTGTGGGAGTACCTTCACCACACGGACTGCAGCGGTTCAAGACGTCGGCTCACCACCACCTTCTCAAGGGCAATTAGGGATGGGCAATAAATGCTGGCCTTGCCAGCGATGTCCACATCCCATAAACAAATTTTAAAAATGGAACCCCTCTTTCCCACAGCACTTCTTCAGCCACATGTTCACCTCCCCAGTCTGCTTATCCGCCAATTTGCACATGGCTCAGGTAATAATCCAGAGATTACAACCCTTTAGGTCTTGTTCTTTAATTTAGCTCCTAGTTCCTGGTACTCTCCAAACAGGACCTCTTGTCTACTCTTCCCTATATTCTTAGCCCCGACATGGACCACAATGACTGGATCTTCCCCCTCCCTCTCCAATATCCTTTCAAGCCAGTTCAAGATGTTCCTCACCCTGGCACCAGGTAGGCAACATACCATGTGGGACTCTGGATTTTGCTTACAAAGGATGTTATATGTCTCCCTAGTTGAATCCCTAAAAAGATTCTAAAAGGATTTCCCCAAATTTGTGAGCCTGGAGGTCTTTAGTCTGTATTTATGTCTGACATAGCCTGTGTACCCATTACACTAGTCTCATTGGCTCTGATCATACACACACACAATCACACACGTGTACATACAATAGTCCATGAGCAAAGTCAATACCAGACATACCCCACTGCAACTAATCCTGAACACTTTCTTCCACAGGCCAAAGGAAAAACTCTTTCAAATTGATCTATCTCCAAAACAAAACATACAACCTAAATTGCTTAACAGTAGCGCCAACAAAATTTGCAATAATGAACAATGAAATATTGAATTTATTCCATTTGCAAAATCCCTGTACTCCACTCAACTTTTATTACCTGCATGTTAAGACCTTACTTATCCATGAAATAGCCAGGTCAGTCATCCCTCTGCTCTGTGTTTTAAAGCATCTATAAAAGAATGTTGCTCAAGAAACAGCTATTGAATAACTTACTTAAGCTCGCAGAAAATGTCAAAGCACATCTCATCATATAACTCATACCATGGGACAAATCACAGCCAGAGGAGATCATTTAATAGAATGCAAGATCTTCCTGGCTACATGCCTTAACCCAGTCCTCAAGACACTATTCCGACCACACCAGCTTGACTCTTCCATTTCCCACAGCAGCCATCTTTATAGCCTCCTTGCCATTTTGTGGACAATTTTGTTGTGGGTTTGCAACACAAGGAACTGGATGCATTTAAGGGGAAGCTAGACAAGTACAGCAGGTTTAAAGGAATAGAAGATATGTTGATAGGCCGAGAGGAAGCAAGGTGGGAGAAGGCTTGTGCAGAGCATAAACACCGCCATAGACCTATTGGTCTGAATGGTCTGTTTCTGTGCTGTAAAACTCTATGGAATTATTTGTAAAACTGTCAATTTTGCTTAGGCCCCATTTTGGTAAGCAGGGAGAAGCAAATCTTGTACCATAACACTAGAATGGGTTCAAAGCAAGGTCTTACAGCGGGGAAAAATACTGTATGTAAAAAAAGCAGCAGCTCCTAGCCTCCAATTCCTTTTTAACCAAAAAGTGGCCAGCTGTAGACCCAAAATTTAAAAAACAGATTTTGTAATATCTTTTTTTAAATTGCTAATCTAAAGTCAGATTTTCAAACTGTACGTGCAATGTTACCTACTGAACCCAGTATGGGAAGTGCTGGTCAGACAGATAGCCTCTGCTTGTTTTGGTCAAATGCACAGGACACAGAAGCTTTGCCTCATGGTATTTTCACTCCATATATTAAAATCTTTTATTTTAAAATCTTTCACAAAGGTCCACTTCAGCTGGCAATAACAACCAACAAATTCGGTAACCTGCATATACTGGTGCAAACCAAAAATATGGGGGTAAATTTTGAGTTAGTGTTTGCAGCTGAACCTCACTTCACAGAAAAGCAGATTGGACAACGTGGTACGTTGTTCAGCCACCCAATTTTCCAGTAATTAATTTTAATGAGTGGAAAATTGAGAAGTTATCAACTTCTGTGACCAATCTTCCCTTCCATCGAACTAGATTCCACACCCAGAGTACTAATGCAGAAAATATACCCCAACGTGTCTGCAGCATTAAATTACATGATTTAGATGGCCTTCAGACGTCACAGGAAAATGTTGACTTTCCAATTAGTCATTACAGAATTTTCAAGAAGTAGTCAACACGGAGTATATACATAAAGTTTTAAAAACAACTGAGATCCATGGAATAAACATTTTTTAAATGCATCCACAATTTGTAAATATACTAGATGTCGTACATTTGAATGTCGGACAACGAGTAAACTTCAGTTTCAACATTTTGCGACCAGATTGTAAGCAGTGAAGCACAATAGTATGGCAATCCATTGGGATTTCCATCTAGGAGACCTAAATTAGAATGTCTCAGCTAACAAGTCAGGCTATCAGCCCCTCCTCCTTTTTTTGGGTGGAGGGGGAGAGGAAGGGCGAAAGAGTAAAGGGCCAAAAAATATACAAAATAAAACACCACGTTACAACAGCAGGTAATGCAAAGAGAATATAAAAGTCATACTTGCTTCCGTAGACTTTGTTTTTGCTTTACAAAGTGTCTACACAGTATGTGAACATGTTGGTGGTCATGCACAATATTCAAGTGCTCTTTAGTTGAAATCGGAGCATACAATCAGAAAGTTGTAGCTCACTGAGCTCTTCCACACTGGAGACAGGAGTTCCCAAGCACCAAACACATCTAGATAATCTTGTTCCCATCAACACCTAAGCCAGATTCTTAAAGTAACAAAAACAATGCAGTCCCTTTTCACCAAGTTATTTAGAACATTAGAATGAAATATGAGACTGTCTACCTGAAATACAAAGTACCTCCACAAATTCATTGCGTGTCCATTAAGAGTACAAAGAAACACTGATATTTTCATAGGATCCACAATTCTGCTAAAGAAAAAAAAATGAAAAGTGTCTCTGAAATGTTGCATTTTAAATTAAAAAAATACACTTTCCCTTATTTGGCTTACAAGTTTTAGGGGAAGTCTACCAATTCTGAGTCAACCTGATCTATGTGAAATGACAAATGAAACAGTGAATACATCAGGTTTGACATTCCACCATGCACTACCAGGTCAGGCCTGGCAGATTATGAGCAAATGCGGAGCTGTCAAATCCACACATTGGCAGAGATACAAGAAAGAACTTGCATTTATTTAGTGCCTTTCACGATCTCAGGATACCCCAAAACATTTTACATTCAATTAAGTACTTTTGAAGTGTAGTTACTGTTGCAATGTAGGAAACACAGCAGCCAATTTGCACACAGCAATGAGATAATGACCAGGTAAGCTGTTAGAGTGATGCTGGTTCAGGGATAATTATTGACCAGAACACAAGGGATAAAATGTCTGCTCTTCTTCGAACAGTGCCATGGGATCCTTTACATCCATCTAACAGGGCAGACATTAGGTTGATGTAACTTAACTTGGTTTAACGTCTCATCCAAAAGACGACACCTCTAACAGTGCAGCACTCCCTCAGTACTGCACTGAAGTGTCAGCCTAGATTATGTGCTCAAACCTCTCTAGTGGGATTTGAACCCATGACCTTCTTGACTCAGAGGCGAGAGTGCTGCCACTAAGACAGGACTGGCATTCGCAAAATGACAATCGATGACAACACCGCGGATCAGCCAAGCTGGGGCAACTGCAAATTCTCTGTGGAAAGAAACATGGAGTCATCCATGGAACTTTTCTCAGACTGTATAAAGCTTTAACAACCCAACTCTGGAATTTGGTCAGGCAGCCTGGTGCACAGAAAGTCAGCTGCAGACAAACAATCCAGAAGCATGAAATAAAGGCAGCATATCATTTCCATGCTTTATTTGTTCAACCTATTTACACAAAATCTTTGGACTCCACCAATGGAAGAAAAGCATCACAGACTCTAATAGTAGTACCTGTGCAAGACAAGATCTATCCAAAGTTATCACTGCTGACAAAGAAAAGGGACAGAACTCACCCCAATATACTTGTAACATTGCACTGTCTGCAGGCCTTTAGAAGGCAGCTGACCTTAACAGCATTCAAATCAGAAAGAGGATTTATGGTGCAGGTGTTAACTGAATGGCACTGAAATCCACACACTGGTCAGAAATAACAATTACAAATTCCAGAATATGAGATATAAAAAGGATGTGAAATGGGTAATAAATTCAGCCATCCTTAGCAAGCTAGTCAGATACAGCATATTTGTCCATCTTGAACTAAACATGTCAATATTAAAGCTAGAACTAGCCTCTATGGCCAACCCATCACTGCTGCTGAGACTCTATACAATGGCTTTGTCACCTCATGCTCTATTTCTCTAATGTTTCCCAAGCTGGTGTCACCACTTTCACCCTCCATAAATTACAACTAATCAAGAAAAGCACTACTCATCATGTTCTTATCCAGTCATAGCTTCACAATTCCATCAACCCAACTGCTCCCTGTGACCTTGCATGTCAATTTCAAAATCCTTGCCCTGGACCTCAATTGCCTCTATAATCTCATCCCCATCGTACTCCATTTTTCAGCCCTATACCCCTGCTCACATCCTTCTCTGACACTGGTCTAAATCCTTGTTTACCATCCTCTACATTCCACTATTGGTGGTTGCTCATTCATCCACCATACTCCTGCCCTCTGACTCCCTCCCGAAATCTTTCTACCTTACCTCCTCCATTCCTGGTTTCAAAAGCTTTCTTAAAATATTTGCCTGTTATTTTGGCCCCTTCCCTTATTTCATTGACTTGTTCTTCCCTCCTCCTCAGTATCCATTTGTTCTCACCACACTGTAAATCAGTTGGATACACCTTTCAGGCATGAATAACACTATATAAAAATAAGACAAAGTAATAGCCTTCACCCACCCAAGCCAGAATACAATTATAAGGAAACATAAGCAGACTATACTAGACCCTAGTCCACTCCTCTACCACCCCCAGCACCCCTTCCCCTTCGCCCGGCACCTTCCCGTGCACGCGCAGGAGATGCAACACATGCCCTTATACCTCCCCTCTTCCCACTGTCCAGGGCCCCAAACACCCCTTCCAGGTGAAACAGCGATTTACTTGTACTTCCTGCAATTTAGTATACTGTAGTCGCTGCTCACGATGTGGACTCCTCTACATTGGGGAGACCAAACGCAGATTGGGTGACCGCTTTGCGGAACACCTCCGTTCAGTCCGTAAGGGGGACCCCGAGCTCCCGGTGGCCTGTCACTTTAATTCACCGCTTCACTCCCACTCTGACCTCACCGTCCTCGGCCTATTACACTGTTCCACGGAAGCTCAGCGTAAGCTCGAGGAACAGCACCTCATCTTTCGTTTAGGCACGCTACAGCCCTCTGGACTCAATATCGAGTTCAACAATTTTAGATCATAACCTCAGCTCCAATCACATTTATATTTTATTTTATCCACCCTTTTATTTGTCCCCCCCCACCTTTTTTTGTTTTCCTCCTAGAAGCTGGCAGCTGTCCTTCATTCTGCCAGTGGATTTCACACTTCATTCAGCCTTAATCTGTCACATTAACACCACCTCTAGCCTTGCATATCTCTTAATGTCTCTTCATCTCCCCCTTTGTTCCTTTATCCCCTCCCCCTTTTCCCAGCTTTACCCTGGCCTTAAATCTATTTGATTTCCGGCTCTTCCCAGTTCTGATGAAAGGTCATCGACCTGAAACGTTAACTCTCTTTCTCTCTCCACGGATGCTGCCTGGCCTGCTGAGTTTTTCCAGCGTTTTCTGTTGTTATTTCAGACTATACTAGAAGCTGGTTAGACTAGGATCAGTAGTTTTTAAGAAAGTAACTTATACAGTCCAAAAACAAATTCTGAATAAATTGTAGTCTGTTCTTAAATATAGAAGTAGAATAGAATTCTTAATGTGCATCACTGATAACCTGTCAGCTTTGGCTCAGTGGTAGCACTTTCACTTCCACTCGAGACTTAAGCAAATAATCTAGACTGATTCGCCAGTGCATTTTTGAGGAGTGCTGCATTGTCAGAGGTAACTCTTTCAAATGAGACGTTAAACTGAGGCCATGTCAGCCCTCTTGGGTGGATATAAAAGAACACATGGCACTATTTGAAGAAGAGCAGGTGAGCTCTCCTGGTATCCTGGACAACATTTATCCCTCAACCAACATCACTAAAACAGCTTATTTGGTCAGTAATGACATTGTTTTTTATGGGATCTGCTGTGTGCAAATTGCTTGTCGCATTTCCCTACTTTACAACAGTGACTACATTTCAAAAGTACTTCATTGGTTGTAAAGCACTTTGGGACATCCTGAGGATGTAAGCAGTGAACATTCTTTCTTTAGCAGGTAAAAGCCCCATCCAATGTCACGACTAAGATGATCCTAGATTTGATTCTCAATGTGCGAGTGAGCTGATCTCCACCAGCAGGTGGTACACTAAAATTGGCCCAAACAGCTTTGGGCTGGGGGGTGGGAAGAGAGAAGAAACAGTCAGAATTTCCACTGCTAATTACAATTATTGGAAAATAGACATGTAAATGCCAGGTGTGAAAAGGATTGAGCTTGACTGTGATGCTCCTTACCTAGCCTCAAAAATGAAGAGTGACTATTTAAGTGAAGTACCGCAAAGTGGCCGATGCCCACGAAACCATATTCTTGAGTGGGCTAGTACCTTCAGAAGGGAGGAAATTGGAAAAATAAATAGAATTTCCGTTATCTATATGTCATATTAATGACATTTCAAAAAGCATCTACAAGGATTCATATTAAGTATGAAATTGGAACATATAAAAGCTTAAGTGCAGTTTGATATGATTATGCAAGTGAACAATGTTGCATCAATGACAGCATTTTGTTATGAGGCTTCTTAATCTGCTTATTGCCCAATCAACAATTCTATTTCTCCCCAGTATGATAATTTATACACTAGAGATTTAAATAAAAATCTGATTCCTAAACAATAATGCATTGTTATTCTGTTCAAATAAAATATATAATTTTGGTATCAGATCATAAATGACTCAACATTAGAAAACAAAGTATGGAAAGTAAAATGACCTTTTGGTCCATCGAGTCTGCTCAGTCATCTACAGGCCATGTACATAATATATAACTATTGTGAGTTGAATCTTTAAATTATTCCTTAATGACTTTATATGTTTTCCATGTTATGTGGGAGTTTATTCTGTTTTGGGTCGGTTTGTGTGGCAGCAGAAACAGTCAGTGCAGATGCTACCTCTCCTCCATGCACCATGTCCTCCAGACTGACATCATACTCTATGTATTAGTAATTTGCAGTTAAGCACCATGAAATGCTATTTCCAAAATCATATAAATATTTTGAACAGTTACGTCTGAGAACTGCAAAAGATTTAAACCTGGATCTGACTACTGAATACAGCATTTACAGCCGTTAGAATATAACTGCACTTCACAATAAACTGTTCCAAAAACAAGACTCGAATCCAGCTGACTTAGTCTAACATTCCGTTATACTACCAAACAGAATTAAAAAAATATATCTTTCAAATGTATTTATATTGCTGTTTCTCTCGGTTTATAGAAAATATACATTTTTCTTTCCGTCGACAAAAAAAAATCCTTCTCCCTTCAATGACACGGTGAACCTGAATGCAGGAGGATGGAAAGGCAGAAAGGACAGAAGCAAAACAAAACCTACACACAGGCTGCTGGTCATTTCAATATTTAAAACGCAGCTTTGCTCCCACTAAAGTCGGTGGGCGCTTACAGTACCAAAAAGAAACAGAAATATATATAAATATATTGAAAATCACAGCAGCAATGTAGCAGCCATGATGCAGGTTAACGATGCCGCACAATCTGTCTGCACGAGCAGCAGCAGCGTCTGGGCTCGGCTTCTAACGCTCGCTCGCGCTCGAACAAAGGAGCTGGAGCCGCTCGCTCGCTCTCTGCCTGCCTGTTCCTTCACTTTATGCACACTTGTGTTTCTTCATTTTTCTCCCTTTTATTCTGTCTCCCTCCCCTCCCGTTACCTCACCCGGTGTCGCTCTATTTCTGAAAACCCGACAGACTGCGTATAAACTGTAAAAGGTAAAACATGTATTCATTTCCTTTACCTTTTTTTATATATATACAAAAAAATTGGAGTCTCTGTGTGTCCCCCGCGCACACAAACTCTAGAGCACGGTCTCACACAAACACATACTGCAGCAGCAGCGACGACGGTAAAGCTCACTCACTCACTCCCTCCCTCCCTCCCTTTCCTCTCTGCCAGATAGTGAGCAAACACTCGGATTCTCACATCAAGCTACAGCCGGTAACATCGCACTATACCGACTTCCTGCCACAAAGTGTCTCTGGTAAGTCTCTCTGTTCAGGAGGCAGCAACGAAGAGAGCATGCTTGCATGTCCTTCACTGGCATTACGCATGTACCAGAGGCTGCACTGGAACAAGCCTCTGACTTTTTTTAAAAATTGTGCGCACGCGCGGCAATTTAAAGCTCCCAAGTTTCTTTTGTTCTGTCTTCAACCTTGCAGTGGTTAAGTTAACAGCGCAAGTTCGCAATAAACTGATGCAAACAACATTTCTTAAGATATTTTAATCATTGAACATAGAAACATCTTATTGAAATGTATTAAATTCTTAGAAGGCTTGACATGGTAGATGCTGAGAGGTGGTTTTCCCTGGCTGGAGAGTCAAGAACTAGGGGTCATAGTCTCAGGATAAGGGGTCAGCCATTGAGGAGAAATTTCTTCACTTAAGATTGTGAATCTTTGCAATTCTCTACCCCAGAGGCCTACAGATGCTTAGTCATTAAGTATATTGTCCTTTAGGGAAGGAAATCTGCCACCCTTACCTGGTCTGGCCTATATGTGACTCCAGACCAACAGCAATGTGGTTGACTCTTAACTGCCCTCTGAAATGGCCGAGCAAGTCACTCAGTTGTAACTAACCGCTACGAAACATAATAAGAATTAAACCAGACGGACCACCCAGCATCGACCTCGGCACCGGCTACGGACACGACAACGGCACACCCAGGCCCAGTCAACCCTGCAAAGTCCTCCTCACCAACATCTGGGGACTTGTGCCAAAATTGGGAGAGCTGTCCCACAGACTAGTCAAGCAACAGCCTGACATAGTCATACTCACAGAATCATACCTTTCAGCCAATGTCCTAAACCCCTCCATCACCATCCCTGGGTATGTCCTGTCCCACCGGCAGGACAGACCCAACAGGGGTGGCGGCACAGTGGTATACAGTTGGGAAGGAGTGGCCCTGGGAGTCCTCAACATTGACTCCGGACCCCATGAAGTCTCATAGCTTCAGGTCAAGCATGGGCAAGGAAAGCTCCTGCTGATTACCACCTACCACCCTCCCTCAGCTGATGAATCAGTACTCCTCCATGTTGAACACCACTTGGAAGAAGCACTAAGAGTAGCAAGGGCACAGAATGTACTCTGGATGGGGCACTTCAATGTCCATCACCAAGAGCGGCTCGGTAGCACCACTACTGACCAAGCTGGCCGAGTCCTGAAGGACACAGCTGCCAGTCTGGGCCTGCGACAGGTGGTGAGAGAACCAACACGAGGGAAAAACCTACTTGACCTCGTCCTCACCAATCTACCTGTCGCAGATGCATCTGTCCATGACTGCATTGGTAGCAGTGACCACCGCACAGTCATTGTGGAGACGAAGTCTCGTCTTCACATGAGGACACCCTCCATCGTGTTGTGTGGCACTACCACCGTGCTAAATGGGATAGATTCAGAACAGATCTAGTAGCTCAAAACTGGGCATCCATGAGGCGCTGTGGGCCATCAGAAGCAGCAGAATTGTATTCCACCACAATCTGTAACCTCATGGCCCGGCATATCCCTCACTCTACCATTACCACCAAGCCAGGGGACCAACCCTGGTTCAATAAGGAGTGTAGAAGGGCATGCCGGGAGCAGTACCAGACATACCTAAAAATGAGGTGCCAACCTGGGGAAGCTGCAACACAGGACTACATGCATGCTAAAAGGCAGAAGCAGCATGCTATAGACAGGGCTAAGCGATCCCACAATCAACGGATCAGATCAAAGCTCTGCAGTCCTGCCACATCCAGTCGTGAATGGTGGTGGACCATTAAACAACTAACGGGAGGAGGAGGCTCCATGAATATCCCCATCCTCAATGATGGCGGAGCCCAACACGTGAGTGCAAAGGACAAGGCTGAAGCGTTTGCAACCATCTTCAGCCAGAAGTGCCGAGTGGATGATCCATATCGGCCTACTCCCGAGGTCCCCACCATCACAGAAGCCAGTCTTCAGCCAATTCGATTCACTCCACGTGATATCAAGAAATGGCTGAGCGTATTGGATACAGCAAAGGCTATAGGCCCCGACAACATCCTGGCTATCGTGCTGAAGGCTAGTGCTCCAGAACTAGCGGCGCCTCTAGCCAAGCTGTTCCAGTACAGCTACAACACTGGCATCTATCCGACAAACATAGAAACATAGAAAAATAGGAGCAGGAGTAGGCCATTCGGCCCTTCGAGCCTGCTCCGCCATTCAATATGATCATGGCTGATCCTCTATCTCAATATCATATTCCCGCTCTCTCCCCATACCCCTTGATGCCTTTGGTGTCTAGAAATCTATCTATCTCCTTCTTAAATATATTCAGTGACTTGGCCTCCACAGCCTTCTGTGGTAGAGAATTCCACAGATTCACCACCCTCTGAGTGAAGAAATTTCTCCTCATCTCAGTCCTAAATGTCCTACCCCGTATCCTGAGACTGTGACCCCTCGTTCTAGACCCCACAGCCAGGGGAAACATCCTCCCTGCATTCAGTCTGTCTAGCCCTGTCAGAATTTTATACATTTCAATGAGATCCCCTCTCATTCTTCTAAATTCTAGTGAATACAGGCCTAGTCAACCCAGTCTCTCCTCATACGACAGTCCTGCCATCCCAGGAATCAGTCTGGTGAACCTTCGCTGCACTCCCTCTATGGCAAGTATATCCTTTCTTAGGTAAAGAGACCAAAACTGCACACAGTACTCCAGGTGTGGTGTGGTCACAGGTATGTCCTGTCCACAAAAAACAGGACAAATCCAACCCGGCCAATTATCGCCTCATCAGTCTACTCTCAATCATCAGCAAAGTGATGGAAGGTGTCATCGACAGTGCTATCAAGCGGCACTTACTCACCAATAACCTGCTCACTGATGCCCAGTTTGGGTTCCACCAAGACCACGCGGCTCCCGGCCTCATTCCAGCCTTGGTCCAAACATGGACAAAGGAGGTGAATTCCAGAGGTAAGGTGAGAGTGACTGCCCTTGACATCAAGGCAGCATTTGACCGAGTGTAGCATCAAGGAGCCCTAGTAAAACTGAAGTCAATAGGAATCAGGGGGAAAACGCTCCACTGGCTGGAGTCATACCTAGCACAAAGGAAGATGGTTGTGGTGATTGAAGGTCAATCAGCACAGCCCCAGGACATCGCTGCAGGAGTTCCTCAGGGCAGTATCCTAGGCCCAACCATCTTCAGCTGCTTCATCAATGACCTTCATTCCAACAAATGGTCAGAAATGGGAATGTTCGTTGATGACTGCACAGTGTTTAGCGCCATTCACAATTCCTCAGATAATGAAGCAGTCCATGCCCGCGTGCAACAAGTCCTGGATGATGTTCAGGCATGGGCTGATAAGTGGCAGGTAACAATCGCGCCACAGAAGTGCCAGGCAATGACTATCTCCAACAAGCGAGAGTCTAACCACCTCCCCATGACATTCAACAGCATTACCATCGCTGAATCCCCCACCATCAACATCCTGGGGGGTCACCATTGACCAGAAACTTAACTGAACCAGCCACATAAATACTATGACAACAAGAGCAGGTCAGAGGCTAGGTATTCTGCGGCGAATGTCTCACCTCCTGACTCCCCAAAGCCTTTCCACCATCTACAAGGCACAAGTAAGGAGTGTGATAGAATACTCTCCACTTGTCTGTTTGAGTGCAGCTGCAACAACACTCAAGAAGCTCGACACCATCCAGGACAAAGCAGCCCGTTTGATTGGCACCCCATCCACCACCTTAAACATTCACTCCCTCCACCACCGGCGTATCGTGGCTGCAGTGTGTACCATCTACAAGATGCACTGCAGCAACTCGCCAAGGCTTCTTCTGCAGCACCTCCCAAACCCACGACCTCTTCCACCTAGAAGGACAAGGGCAGCAGGCGCATGGGAACACCACCACCTCCAAGTTCCCCTCCAAGTCACACACCATCCTGACTTAGAAGTATGTTGCCGATCCTCCATCGTCGCTGGGTCAAAAGCCAGGAACTCCCTACCTAACAGCATTGTGGGAGTACTTTCACCATACGGACTGCAGCGGTTCAAGAAGGCAGCTCACCACCACCTTCTCAAGGGCAACTAGGGATGGGCAATAAATGCTGATGTTGCCAGCGATGCCCAGATCCCATAAATGAATTTTTACAAAATATTCAAGTTTGAGATAGATAGATTTTTGGGCATTAAGGGAATCAAGGGATATGGAGATAAGGCAGCAAAACAGAGTTGATCTAGAAGATCAGCCATGATCTTATTGAATGGCAGAGCAGGCTCAAGAGGCTGTATGGCCTACTTCCGCTCTTATTTCTTATGTTCTCATGAGGAAATACCCTATAGTGCCCCATCACAGCATCCAGCTGTTTCTTAAATAATGCCTGGATTTTTGTCTCTACTACCCTACCTGAAAATTCTTACATTCTTAGTATGAAGAAGAACTTTGTTAAATTAGTCCTAAAATTGCCTTTCATTAGCTTGAACCATGTCTCCTTCTCCTACTGACATGGTTAAATTTGAAATAGTGTTCCTGATTTATCTTTTCTGTACCATTTACTCTCTTATATAATTCTACAAGGTTACCCCTCCACCCCTTTCAAGGCTGAAAAGCCCCAGTTTCTCCAGTCTTCTGAGACAAAGGATTAGTTCCGTGGCGCATCGCTGCACTGTCTCCAGAAAGAAAGAACGTGCATTTATAAAGCACTTTTTAAGATGTCCCAAAGTGCTTTGCAGCCAATGGATTACTGTTGAAGTGTAGTCACTGTTTTGTAGGCAAATGTGGCAGACAATTTGCACACAGACAAGTCTCACAAATGATGAATGGCCAAGCTTAAATGTTTTCCTTGTATCTCAGTAATCAAAACTGAACAGAGTGCTCAAGATGTGCACTGCACATTTTAAACACGACTTTCTCCGACTTGTACTCCACTGTTTTGGCCATGTAGCTCAACATTCTATTTGCTTCATTGATTGCTGCTCTGCAGTGATTAGGCATGTTAATTGTCAAGTCTCCTAATGTCTCAAGATTTCTTTCAAATTCACCCTGAGCTATTTTGCCACCACTCATGGTGTATATATATTGCCCATCTTTGCTTTGCTGCTGCTAAAAATTAATTGCAAACCTTAACAGCTAATGTTTCAACATCATAAGTCACAGAAGTAAAAAAATACAGACTTCTGGTTTGAAAAGCAGAGTCGTCGTTAGCTTGTTCACAGATGTGATTCCCAGTAAAAAAGTAAAAATTTTCCCAGTAAAAAAGTAAAAAAATGTTAAAGCTTTTCGTTTTACATACAGACGGCAGCTTTTGACACGTTAGAACCCCTGCGACTACACCTCGTTGTCTCAGTTGTATCTTGCTATGTCTTTGATGTGGTACCTTCCTGGCTGACTTAATTAACTTTATCACACCTCGGCAGATAGTCAGGATGATTTAATTTATTGGTCTGCAATTGTAAAGTACACATGCTTTGTTTTCCACCTATATATGCTTTGGAGATTCTGTATCTAATTTACTTCACCTGAGGAAGGAGCAAATCGATAGCTCCGAAAGCTTGTGATTTCAAATAAAACTGTTGGACTATAACCTGGTGTTGTGCGACCTCTCAATTTTGAAAAGCAGACACATGGAATTCAGTTTACCTTTTTAGACATTTCTGGACACCTGATTCAAAAATATGACTAGTTGAAAACTGAATGAATGATGCCCCTAACAATTTCAATGGTGTTAAAGAGATCTGTCAGACAATGGCCTTTTGCTTCTGTGATCTGGGTTAATATCCAGCCCAGACTCATGGGATGTCAGTGTCTGCTGGCTGTAACTAACTCGTAATCTCAGTCAGAAAGGCCATAGGATGGCTAATGTGGAAAATGGGAAAAATGTCACACTGGGGCATTAGGGGATGCTCTTCTGAGTTTGGGAAAGAGTAGATGGAACTTTACTTTGCATCTAGCTGTGCTATACCTGACCTTGGAGTGCTTGATGCTGACAAATGGGAAGAGTTGCATTCCCCATCACTAGCATCCCTCATCTTGATGCACACAAATTATTTTTAAAAACTGTTGAAAGATATTTACCCGGTTAGAGAACAGAGAAAAGCACATTATCATAGAATGTTACAGCTCCTGCTCACTCTCTATACTCTTTAATATTCCACTTTTTTAAGCAATTATCTAATTACCAATAATGTCCACTGATAACTTTGTTTTAATTTTAAGAATCAAATCTTAAAACTAACGTAGCAAAGAAAAATCTACATTACAAGAGTGACCAGACATTAAGCCTGTCTAAAAACTCCACATTAACACATCTTTGCTCCTTTAAAGATCAAGAATTCACCACCAGACCAATTAATTAATTATTGAGTCTTCCATTTCAATTGAGAATACCTGGGGTCTACCATCACAGTTGATGTGTTCTATTTTATCTTCCAGCTCACACTAGATGAGACAATGAATGCACAAATGTGCAATATACAGTACAATGAAGTGAGAAAATGATTTTATATTATTACTGTCAGAAAGATGGCTTATTGCTTTGAAATAATGGTTATCGTGTCTTCTCAAAATTTAATAGTAGCTCTTGAAAAGTTTATAGGGTAAATTCAGTGGTCTCACATTCCCAGTAGGGAACCACACTTGAAAGAATTGTGGGTCAGAGATGGGGCTACCACATTGTAGTGACAATTCTTTGATTCATGCACCTTTCAAGTGTAGTTCACTGCTGGGATTTCTGAATTTACCCTTATAACAAAACAGTTAAAAACTTTGTGTAGAATGTGTCTCACATTGAATTTGCAATGCAGCACATTAAATCTATCTATCATAGAAAAATATCAGGTGTCATGTTTTTCTCATTGGCACAAATAACAACAACAACAACTTGCATTTATATAGCGCTTTTAACATAGTAAAATGTCCCAAGGGCTTCACAGGAGCATTATAAAACAAAATTTGACACCAAGCCACATAAGGAGCTATTAGAACATAGTAGGACAGATGACCAAAAACACAGTCAAAGAGGTAAGTTTTAAGGAGCATAATAAAGAAGGAGAGAGTGCTAGAGATGCGGAGAGGTTTCGGGAGGGAATTCCAGAACTTCGGGCCTCAGCAGCTGAAGGCACGGCCGCCAATGGTGGAACGATTAAAATCGGGGATGTGCAGGAGGCCAGAATTGGACAAGTGCAGAGATCTCGGAAGTTATAGGCAATGTTCCCTTTAATTTTTGGGGGGTGCGCGGCCTCTTTAAAAGGCTATGTGGCCCATTCAAATGTCCGCGCATGCACGGTTATTTCTACTGAAAAGCCGGTGAGCCGGCCTGCACGGGAACTCCAGAGCACTGCGCAGCCGCGCAGCTTAACGAGAACATTGGTTATAGGGCTGGAGGAGGTTACAGAGATAGGGAGGGAGGAGGCCCTGGAGGGATTTAAAAATAAGGATGAGGATTTTTAAATTGAGGGTGCCAATGTAGGTTAGCGAGCAAAGGGGTGATGGGTGAATGGGATTTGGTGCAAATTAGAATAACTTGGATGAGCTCAAGTTTATGGAGGGTGGAAGATGGGACGTCGGCCTGAAGAGCGTTGGAATAGTCACGTCTAGAGGTAACAAAGGCATGGATGAGGGTTTCAACAGCAGATGAGCTGAGGCAGAGGCAGAACCGGGTAATGTTACAGAGGTGGAAGTAGGCAGTCTTGATGATGGAATGGATATGTGGTCGGAAGCTCATCTCAGGGTCAAATACGACACCAAGGTTACGAACCATCTGGTTCAGCCTCAGACAGTTGTCATGGAGAGGGATGGAGTCAGTAGCTAGGGAACAGAGTTTGTGGCAGGTGACTAAAGACAATGGCTTCAGTCTTCCCAATATTTGGAGGAAATTTCTGCTCATCCAGTACTCGAAGTCGGACAGCAGTGTGACAAAGTTAGAGATAGTGGAGGGGTTGAGAGAGATGGTGGTGTTATCAGTGTACATGTGGAACCTGACATGTTTTTGGATAATGTTGCCGAGGGGCAGCATGTAGATGAGAAGAGGGAGGGAGCCAAGGATTGATCCTTATGGGAGCAGGAAGAGAAGCCATTGCAGGTGATTCTCTGGCTACGACTAGATAGATAAGAATGGAACCAGGCGAGTGTAGTCCCACCCAGCTGGACGACGGAGGAAAGGCATTGGAGGAGAATGGTGTGGTCAACCGTGTCAGAAGCTGAAGACAGGTTGAGAAGGACAAGGAGGGATAGTTTACCACAGTCACAGCCACATAGGATATCATTTGTGACTTTGATGAGGGCTGTTTCAGTACTGTGGCAGGGGAGGAAACCTGATTGGAGGGATTCAAACATGGAGTTCTGGGAAAGATGGCAGGCGACAACACAGTCAAGGACTTTGAAAAGAAAAGAAAGAACTTATATAAGACTTTTCACGACCACCGGACGTCCCAAAGCGCTTTACACCCAATGAGGTATTTTTTGAAATGTAGTCATTGTTGTAATGTAGGAAACGCCGCAGCCAATTTGCACACAGCAAGCTCCCACAAACAGCAATGTGATAACGACCAGATAATCTGTTTTTGTTATGTTGATTGAGGGATAAATATTAGCCAGGACACCTCCCCTGCTCTTCTTTGAAATAGTGCCATGGGATCTTTTACGTCCACCTGAAAGAGCAGACGGGGCCTCGGTTTAACATCTTATTTGAAAGACAGCACCTCTGACAGTGCAGCACTCCCTCAGCACTGCATTGGAGTGTCAGTCTAGATTTTTGTGCTCAAGTCTTTAGAGTGGGACTTGAACTCACAACCTTCTGTCTCAAAGGCAAGAGTGCTACCAACTGAGCCACGGCTGACACTTTGGAGAGGAAAGGGAGGTTGGAGATGGGGTGGTAGTTTGCAAGGTACTAAGTAACTTAACCATAATGGTTTGGAGAAGTATAAATCAATAAAGATCCCAAAGAAAAACACTAATTTTAAAGACTGCATATTTGATTAACCATATGACCAAATCTATTATTTCAAAATGATTCCAGCTGTCATTTCTGTTTCTAAATAGATAGCCATGTAAATAACATTTATAAGATAACAAATGTAAAAAAGTCCCTCATTTAAGTTACTCATACGGTTGCTTGTACGTTATTCCAGATTCCTAATGTTGATTTGCAGAGGTCCATCATTTTCTGTGGGTGTGCCAACTCTGGACATAATCCTGGAGGTATTATTGCATGACTTCATGCCTCTAACTGCCCCGCCCAGTCACACAGCATTTTTCCCCTATCTCCAATATTTTTATAACTAATATACAAAAGCTTCCCAGAGCCAGCAAGCCGGTTTGACACCTGCAAATGGCATGGTAATAAGGCCCTGCCTGCAAAATGGGCTGGGCCTCACGCTGGGAGGATTGGACAGCTGGCTAAAGTGTTCCGCTGGACAGCTGCTTGATTGTTAAAATCTGCCCCCTATTGATCTCCATCACAAAGACTGCCTACTTACACCCAATGTTCCCGCTAATTTTTTTTTGGTTGCGCGGCCCCTTTAACGGGCTACGCGGCCCATTCAAATTATCGCACATGCGCATTTTTTCCATTATAAAGCCGTTGAGTAGCATGCGCGGGCCATGCAACTTAACGGGAACATTGCTTACACCTGCATAATATCGCCTGGCCTGCCTCCACCCCAATCTCAGCTCATCTACCGCAGAATCCCACATCAGCCTTTGTCACCTCCAAACTAGACTATTCTAATGGTATTCTGGCCGGCCGGCCTCCCACCTTCTGTAAGCCTCAGCTTATCCAAAACTCTGCTGCCCGTATCCTATCCTGCACCAATTCCTGCTCACCTATCACCCCATCCTTATTTACCCACGTAGACTACTGATCCTCCAATGCCTCAAATTTAAAATTCTCATCCTCCTGTTTAAATCTCTCCTTGAGATCTGGCCTCGCGCCTCCTTATTTTTTAGCCATTCTTTTTTTCAGTAAGAAACTAATATGCAGGAACCACTAAGGTTTAAAAGAGTTAAAAAAATCATGAAGCAGCCATTAAGTAATAACAAGCTTTAGATTTAGATGCCCAAAGATAGGAAAAGGTAGGGAAGATTGTTGCGGTTAGGGCTGCAACTATTTAAAGCTCCTGAAAAAATGGTTTTGTGGGTCAGGACACATAGAAATCAGACAGCCCTCACTACACACACAGAAATCACTCAGCCCTCACTACACACACAGAAATCACTCAGCCCTCACTACACACACAGAAATCACTCAGCCCTCACTACACACATAGAAATCACTCAGCCCTCACTGCACAATCAGAAATCAGATAGTCCTCACTACACACACAGAAATCACTCAGCCCTCACTACACACACAGAAATCACTCAGCCCTCACTGCACAATCAGAAATCAGATACCCCTCACGACACAATCAGAAATCAGACAGTCCTCACTGCACAATCAGAAATCAGACAGCCCTCACTACACAATCAGAAATCAGACAGTCCTCACTACACAATCAGAAATCAGACAGCCCTCACTACACAATCAGAAATCACTCAGCCCTCACTGCACAATCAGAAATCAGACAGCCCTCACTACACAATCAGAAATCAGACAGCCCTCACTACACAATCAGAAATCAGACAGCCCTCACTACACAATCAGAAATCACTCAGCCCTCACTGCACAATCAGAAATCAGACAGTCCTCACTGCACAATCAGAAATCAGACAGTCCTCACTACACAATCAGAAATCAGACAGCCCTCACTACACAATCAGAAATCAGACAGTCCTCACTACACAATCAGAAATCAGACAGTCCTCACTACACAATCAGAAATCAGACAGTCCTCACTACACAATCAGAAATCAGACACCCCTCACTGCACAATCAGAAATCAGACAGTCCTCACTACACAATCAGAAATCAGATACCCCTCACTGCACAATCAGAAATCAGACAGTCCTCACTACACAATCAGAAATCAGACAGTCCTCACTACACAATCAGAAATCAGACAGTCCTCACTACACAATCAGAAATCAGACACCCCTCACTGCACAATCAGAAATCAGACAGCCCTCACTGCACAATCAGAAATCAGATACCCCTCACTACACAATCAGAAATCAGACACCCCTCACTGCACAATCAGAAATCAGACAGTCCTCACTACACAATCAGAAATCAGACACCCCTCACTACACAATCAGAAATCAGACAGTCCTCACTACACAATCAGAAATCAGACAGTCCTCACTACACACACAGAAATCACTCAGCCCTCACTACACACACAGAAATCAGATACCCCTCACTACACAATCAGAAATCAGACAGTCCTCACTACACAATCAGAAATCAGACAGTCCTCACTACACAATCAGAAATTACTCAGCCCTCACTACACAATCAGAAATCAGACAGTCCTCACTACACAATCAGAAATCAGACAGTCCTCACTACACACACAGAAATCACTCAGCCCTCACTGCACAATCAGAAATCAGACAGTCCTCACTACACACACAGAAATCACTCAGCCCTCACTACACAATCAGAAATCAGATACCCCTCACGACACAATCAGAAATCAGACAGTCCTCACTGCACAATCAGAAATCAGACAGCCCTCACTACACAATCAGAAATCAGACAGTCCTCACTACACAATCAGAAATCAGACAGCCCTCACTACACAATCAGAAATCACTCAGCCCTCACTGCACAATCAGAAATCCGACAGTCCTCGCGACACAATCAGAAATCAGACAGTCCTCACTACACAATCAGAAATCAGACAGTCCTCACTACACAATCAGAAATCAGACAGTCCTCACTACACAATCAGAAATCAGACAGTCCTCACTGCACAATCAGAAATCAGACAGTCCTCACTACACAATCAGAAATCAGACAGTCCTCACTACACAATCAGAAATCAGACAGTCCTCACTACACAATCAGAAATCAGACAGTCCTCACTACACAATCAGAAATCACTCAGCCCTCACTACACAATCAGAAATCAGACAGCCCTCACTGCACAATCAGAAATCAGACAGCCCTCACTACACAATCAGAAATCAGACACCCCTCACTAAACAATTAGAAATCAAACAGTCCTCACTAAACTATCAGAAATCAGACAGCCTTCACCACATGTCCAAAATCAGACAGTCTTCACTACACAGTCAGAAATCAGAAAGCCCTCATTACACCTTCAGGGATCAGACTGACAGAAATCAGACAGTCCTCATTTCACTGACAGAAATCAGACAGTCCTCATTTCACTGACAGAAATCAAACAGCCCTCACTGCAAATTCAGGAATCAGACAGTCCCCACTACAAAGGCAGAGATCAGACTGTCTTTATTACACAGTCAGACATCAGAAAAGTCTCACTACACATTTAGGAATCACTCACACTCTGTCCATTGGGCTACAACCCAATGCTCTTTATTTCTGCTTCCTATAAAAACCAGCTTCCATTGGTAGTCTGTGAACCAAAATTTAACCTTATGTGCTGAATATCTGGGTTAGCTTTGCCACAGTGCAAACAATTAATCCTATTCCCATTGGATTGTGCACAGTGAATGATTTGGCCTACACAATGGGATTTCTCTATCAATGGAAACTACCAGTCTGGCAGAATGTTTTGCTCAGTCTAAAAACTAATTTTTATTTATCCAGAAGTAAAATTACAGAACAGGAGCATGTAAATAAATGGACGCGAATGCCTCAAAATTCCATGGGGGGCCTTTTAGGGAGCAGATCTGCAGAGGGCTGGGTAGAACCTCTGCCTGCCTCATGGATGGGCATTAAATGCTGGCCTTGCCAGCGATAGCCACATACCGTGAATGAATTTAAAAAAGCCATAAACGTTTCAAAATCTGATGGTCAGGTGCATTTGACTATTGCTGGTGGGCACTTGCACCGTTTACGGCACAGCTGGGATGCTCATCTCAAATGGGGGAAAGAAAGAAATCTGCTCCAATGACTTCCTGCTGCATAGGTTGGCTAGCTCTGCCACCCAAAGATTTTAAAAGGATTCAAAATGCTGCCAGACTTCAAATTTAGCAATTGCTTTATCACGATTGATTGCTGAAGGAAAACCAACCACTTAAAATGTAACTCCTCCCCTCCTCGAGACCGTTTGCAACACTGTACACCTGAGACACATAAACATCCCTTGCAGCCAGTGTTGCTAGGGTACACATGCCGGGAAATATATCACACACCACCAGATACCATTCCCTGCAGTTTAAGAAATTAAACTGTGACAAAAATGACTCATTAAATTAATTATTCAGATTCTTTCTCACTGATCACGCACAGCAGGAGTTAAAACAACAACAACAACAACTGACATTTATATAGTGCCTTTAATGTAGTAAAACATCCCAAGATGCTTCATAGGAGTGTTATCAAACAAAATTTGACACCAAGACACGTAAGGAGATATTAGGACAGATGACCAAAAACACGGTCAAAGAGGTAGGTTTTAAGGAGTATCTTAAAGGAGGAGAGAGAGCTAGAGATGCTGAGAGGTTTAGGGAGGGAATTCCAGAGCCTAGGGCTTAGGCAGCTGAAGGCACGGCCACCAGTGGTGCAGCGATTAAAATCGTGGATGCTCAAGAGGCCAGAATTGGATGAGCGCAGATATCTCGGAGGGTTGTAGGGCTGGAGGAGGTTACAAAGACATTGCGGGGCGAAACAATGGAGGGATTTGAAGACATGGATCAGAATTTTAAAATTGAGGTGTTGTCAGACCAGGAACCAATGTAGGTCAGTGAGCACAGAGGTGATGGATGAACTGGACTTGGTGCATAGAGGATACGGGCAGCAGAGTTTTGGATGACTCAAGTATATGGAAGGTTGGAAGATGGGAGACCAGCCAGGAGAGCATTGGAATAATCAGATCTAGAGGTAACAAAGGCATGGATGAGGGTTTCAGCAGCAGATGAGCTGAGGCAGGGTTGGAGACAGGCAATATTACGGAGGTGGAAGTAGGTGGTCTTAGTGATGGAGCGGATATCTGGTTGGAAGCTCATCTCAGGGTCAAATAGGACCCAAAACCAAGATTCCTTTACAATGGCCAGTCCTTTTCACTACACAGTTCCGACGAAGGGTTTCGACCTGAAACGTTAACTCTCTTTCTCTCTCCACGGATGTTGCCTGGCCTGCTGAGTTTTTCCAGCGTTTTCTGTTGTTATTTTGGATTTCCAGCATCCGCAGTATTTTGCTATCGTACAAACCTAGACTGGTTGTTTGTATGGGTTTTGATCGGTCTTGCATATATAATTAATAATGCTATGGTTGATGGTCAAGGCCATAGTGTTCAAAATTGCTGTTGCAAATAGATGACAGTTGAATAGTTACAGCAATTGTTCAATTAAAATTCTAGTATCCTGTGTATCTGTAAAGTATTTTTAAGTATTAAAGTATTGTTTGAATGGTAATGACAGCTACGGTGTGTTAATATCCTTTGCCCTGACATGTCTTCACAGGTACTTAACAGGTCATTTAAATTATCTGGGACAGATCAAGGTATCAAGCCAAGCTGAAGTACAAATTTTGATTGACTGTTGTGTCTAGAGTGGAGATGAGGGTCAGACCTGTGAATACAGGTAAGGCCAGTGATTCTTTGTAATCCCTTTAATGACTGCTCTGTGGCCAGAAGCCTCCAATTATGGATATATCTGGGGTTATCTGAATTTAGCTAGTCAGTCTGAGACTAACAAACAGACGGGGCTATTCTAACTCCACATTACATTTCTGGGTTTCTACTTGACTTCATTGTCATTGACCACTCCTGTGAGTAGACCTCGCATCCTCTATGAACCAGAGTATGCCTTAACCTGCCCCAATCTAGGTAAATGATAATAAGACACATAAATCAAAGAGAGAACTCGATGGTAGTGTTTTGCCACATAAGAAGTAAGCAACCATTTTCAAGATTCAATTTTATGTTCAGCAATATCTCAGGAAAAGGAACATTGTTGTTTTTGCTGTATTGTGGAGAGTACTACCACTTTTAAATTACTGAAAATATACTATTCTATACTAAATACTGTTCATTTATCTGTTCTATGTTAAATAAATTGTCTGTTGGTTTATAGCCTGAGCCCCAGTCAGTTAGAGTGTGGACTCAATTTACTGACTGAAGACAAGATAAATCATACCTGGAACCCCCTGGATGTCAGGGGGCATACAGGGTAGGATAAAGCAAAAATGGGAAGCTTATGTCAGATATCAAGAGCTAAATACTGCAGAAAGCCTAGAGGAGTATAGAAAGTGCAGGAGTGAAATTAAAAAGGAAATTAGGAAAGCAAAGAGAGGGTATGAAAAAATATTGGCAAGTAAAATCAAGGAAAACCCAAAGATGTTTTATAAATACATAAAGATTAAGAGGATAACTAAAGAAACAGTAGGGCCTATTAGAGACCAAAAAGGTAACTTGTGTGTGGAGGTGGAAGACGTGGGTATGGTTCTTAATGAATACTTTGCATGTGTCTTCACAAAAGAGAGGGACGATGCAGACATTGTAGTTAAGGAGGAGGACTGTGAAATATTAGATGAGATAAACATAGTGAAAGAGGAAGTATTAAGGGGTTTAGCATCTTTGAAAGTAGATAAATCGCCAGGCCCAGTTGAAATCTATCCCAGGCTGTTAAGAGAAGCAATGGAGGAAATAACGGAGGCTCTGACCATCATTTTCCAATCCTCTCTGGCTACAGGTATGGTGCCGGAAGACTGGAGGACTGCTAATTTTGTACCATTGTTTAAAAAGGGAGAAAGGGATAGACCGAGTAATTACAGGCCAGTCAGCCTAACCTCGGTGGTGGGCAAATTATTGGAAACAATTCTGAGGGATAGTATTAATCGTCATTTAGAAAGGCACGGATTAATCAGGGACAGTTGGCATGGATTTGTTAAGGGACGGTCGTGTCTGACTAACTTGATAGAATTTTTTGAGGAGGTAACAAGGAGGGTTGATGAGGGTAGCACATTTAATGTCGTCTACATGGACTTTAGCAAAGCTTTTGACAAGGTCCCAATCGGCAGACTGATCAGAAAAGTAAAAACCCACGGGATCCAAGGCAAAGTGGCAAGTTGGATCCAAAATTGGCTCAGTGGCAGGAAGCAAAGGGTAATGGTCGACGGGTGCTTTTGTGATTGAAAGGCTGTTTTCAGTGGGGTTCCTCAGGGCTCAGTACTATGTCCCTTGCTTTTTGTGGTATATATCAATGATTTAGACTTTAATGTAGGGGGTATGATTAAGAAGTTTTCAGATGATGCAAAAATTGGCTGTGTGGTTGATAGTGAGGAAGAAAGCTGTAGACTGCAGGAAGATATCAATGGACTGGCCAGGTGGGCAGAAAAATGGAATTCAATCCGGAGATGTGTGACGTAATGCAGTTGGGGAAGGCTAACAAGGCAAGGGAATACACAATAAATGGTAGGATACTGAGAAGCGTAGAGGAACAGAGGGACCACAGTATGTCCACAGATCCCTGAAGGTAGCAGGACAGGTAGATAAGATGGTTAAGAAGGCATACTGGATACTTTCCTTTATTAGCTGAGGCATAGAATATAAGAGCAGGGAGGTTATGCTTCAACTGTATAAAACACTTGTTGGGCATCAGCGAGAGTTCTGTGTACAGTTCTGGTCACTACATTACAGAACATAGAACATAGAACAGTACAGCACAGTACAGGCCCTTCGGCCCTCGATGTTGTGCCGAGCATTGTCCGAGACCAAGATCAAGCTATCACACTCCCTATCACTCTGGTGTGCTCCATGTGCTTATCCAATAACCGCTTGAAAGTTCCTAAAGTGTCCGACTCCACTATCACAGCAGGCAGTCCATTCCACACCCCAACCACTCTCTGAGTAAAGAATCTACCTCGGACATCCCTTCTATATCTCCCCCCATGCACCTTATAGTTATGCCCCCTTGTAACAGCTGCCTCTACCCGAGGAAATAGTCTCTGAACATCCACTCTATCTATCCCCCTCATCATCTTATAAACCTCTATTAAGTCGCCTCTCATCCTCCTCCGCTCTAAAGAGAAAAGCCCCAACTCCCTCAATCTTTCCTCATAAGACCTCCCCCCCCAAACCAGGCAGCATCCTGGTAAATCTCCTTTGCACTCTTTCCAATGCTTCCACGTCCTTCCTATAGTGAGGTGACCAGAACTGCACACAATATTCCAAATGTGGTCTCACCAAGGTCCTGTACAGTTGCAGCATAACCTCACGGTTCTTAAACTCAAACCCTCTGTTAATAAACGCCAACACACCATAGGCCTTCTTTACTGCTCTATCCACTTGAGTGGCAACCTTCAGAGATCTGTGGATATGAACCCCCAGATCCCTCTGCTCCTCCACGTTCCTCAGAACCCTGCCGTTGACCCTGTAATCCTTATTCAAATTTGCCCTACCAAAATGAATCACCTCGCACTTATCAGGGTTAAATTCCATCTGCCATTTTTCGGCCCAGCTCTGCATCCTATCAATGTCTCTTTGCAGCCTACAACAGCCCTCCACCTCATCCACTGCTCCACCAATCTTGGTGTCATCAGCAAATTTACTGATCCACCCTTCAGTCCCCTCCTCCAAGTCATTGATAAAAATCACAAACAGCAGAGGACCCAGCACCGACCCCTGCGGCACACCGCTGGTAACTGGTCTCCAGTCCGAAAATGTTCCATCCACCACCACCCTCTGCCTTCTATGAGATAGCCAGTTACTTATCCAATCGGCCAAATTTCCCTCTATCCCACAACTCCTTACTTTCTTCATGAGCCGACCATGGGGAACCTTATCAAACGCCTTACTAAAATCCATGTATACGACATCAACTGCTCTACCTTCATCTACACACTTAGTTACCTCCTCAAAGAATTCAATCAAATTTGTTAGGCAAGACTTACCCTTCACGAATCCGTGTTGACTATCCCTGATTAAGTTGCCCCTTTCCAAATGGTCATAAATCCTATCCCTCAGGACCTTTTCCATTATCTTACCAACCACCGAAGTAAGACTAACCGGCCTATAATTACCAGGGTCATTCCTATTTCCTTTCTTGAAGAGAGGAACAACATTCGACACTCTCCAGTCCTCTGGCACCATTCCCGTGGACAGTGAGGACCCAAAGATCAAAGCCAGAGGCTCTGCAATCTCCTCCCCTGCCTCCCAAAGAATCCTAGGATATATCCCATCTGGCCCAGGGGACTTATCGACCCTCAGGTTCTTCAAAATTGCTAAAACATCTTCCCTCAGAACATCTACCACCTCCAGCCTATCCACCTTTATCACACTCTCATACAGGAAAGATGTGATTGCACTAGAGAGGGTACAGAGGAGATTTACGAGGATTTTGCCAGGACTGGAGAATTTTAGCTATGAGGAAAGACTGGATAGGCTGGGGTTGTTTTCTTTGGAACAGAGGAGACTGAGGGGAGACTTAATTGAGGTGTATAAAATTATGAGGGGCCTAGATAGAGTGGATAGGAAGGACCTATTTCCCCTAGCAAAGAGATCAATAACCAGGGGGCATAGATTTAAAGTAATTGGTAGAAGGATTAGAGGGGAGTTGAGGAGAACTCTTTTCACCCAGAGGGTGGTGGGGGGTCTGGAACTCACTGCCTGAAAGGGTGGTAGAGGCAGAAACCCTCATCGCATTTAAAAAGTACTTGGATAGGCACTTAAAAACATAAGGAAACAACTGAGGTAAGGAAAGAGGCATACATTAAGTACACAGACAGCAGAGGAGTTCATGATAAGAGAGAATATGAAGGAATTAGGGGAGAACTCCAAAAAACAATTAGGAAGGCAAAGAGGAACTATGGAATTAAATTATCAAGAAACATAAAACAAAATAGTAAAATATTTGATAGGCACATCAATAAAAAAAGGAATGTTGGGATGGGAATAGGGCCATTAAGGGATGAACAGAACAATACCACAGGTAACAATAGGGAGATGGCAGAAATATTAAATCATTATTTCGCTTCGGTATTTACCAGGGAGATAGAACAGGTGGACATGACATTGGATGACGAGATGAGTAATGAGATGAGTGCATTTAAAATAAAAAAGGGGATATATTAAATAAACTAATCAAACTCAAAGAGGATAAAACCCCTGGTCCGGATGGATTACATCCACGCATTTTAAAAGAATCTAGGGAAGAGATAGCAGAGGCATTACTACACATATTTAATAATTTGTTAGAAAAAGGTGTAGTGCCAGAGGACTGGCGGATAGCTAACATAATAACTATATTTAAGAAGGGGGATAGAACATGTCCAGGGAATTATAGACCAGTCAGCTTAACATCGTTGGTAGGAAACATAATGGAATCCCTACTAATGAAGAAAATAGAAGAACATCTAGAAATGAAAAATATAATAATGAATAGTCAACATGGATTTCAAAAGGGAAAATCTTGCTTGGCCAACCTTATTGAATTTTTTGAAGAGGTAACAGAAAGAGTAGACAATGGTAATACAGTAGATATAGAGTGAGAGTAAAGGGAAGCTATTCACAGTGGCAGAAGGTGGGTAGTGGTGTTCCACTGCTGTTGACAATTTACATTAACGATTTAGACTTTGGAATCAAAAACACAATTTCTAAATTTGCGGACGATACTAAATTGGGGGAGACAGACAATACTGAAAAGAACTGCAACAAATTACAGGAGGACATTAATAAACTTGCAGAATGGGCAAATAATTGGCAAATGAAGTTCAACACAGATAAATGTGGGTTATTACATTTTGGTAGGAAGAATAGGGAGGTCACTTATCACTTGGAGGGTGCGAGTCTAGGTGGAGTAGAGGAACAAAGGGATCTCGGAGTACAAATACACAAATCACTAAAAGTTGCGCCATAGGTTAGCAAGGCCATTAAAAATGCAAACCAAGCACTAGGGTTTATTTCTAGAGGGATTGAATTGAAAAGTAGGGAAGTTATGCTAAACCTGTATCAAACCTTGGTTAGACCACACTTGGAGTACTGCGTACAGTTCTGGTCACCATGTTATAAAAAGGATATAAAGGCACTGGAGAGGGTGCAGAGAAGATTTACAAGGATGATACCAGATATGCGAGGGTATACATATCAGGAAAGGATGAACAGGCTGGGTCTCTTTTCTCTTGAAAAAGAAGGCTGAAGGGTGACCTAATAGAGGTCTATAAAATTATGAAAGGTTTTGATAGAGTGGAAACAGAGAGAATGTTTCCACTTGTGGGGAAGAGCATAACTAGAGGCCATCAATATAAGATAGTCACCAAGAAATCCAATGGGCAATTCAGAAGAAACTTCTTTACCCAAAGAGTGGTGAGAATGTGGAACTCGCTACCACAGGGAGTGGTTGAAGCGAATAGTATAGATGCATTTAAAGGGAGGCTGGACAAACATATGAGGGAGAAGGGAATAGAGGGTTATGCTGATAGATTTAGATGAGGAAAGATGGGAGGAGGCTCGAGTGGAGCATAAACACTGGCATGGACTGGTTGGGCCGTATATCCTATGTAATCCTATGTAAAAGTGTTGTAACCTACAAGGTTACGGACGAAGAGCTGGAAAGTTGGATTATGCTGTATAGCTCTTTTTCGGCCGACACCAACACAATGGGTCGAATGGCCTCCTTCTGTGCCATAAATTTCTATGATTCTATATAGTGGCACGTGGTACATTCCAGTGAGGAAGAATACAATGACAAGGGTTCTCTGATCAACCACTGGGTCTCACTATTGTTCAGCTAGATATTGGGCAGATGACAGCATACTCCAGTTCATAAAGTTTAGAAGGTCTTAATTTTTGTGGTTATCGTTTCTAATGTCTCTGTTGTATAGCGGCGAGTGCTAGTAAACAAGGGCCCTTGAGCATATCATTTAATTGTAGTGTAATTAGTGGTATTGATTTGATTTAATTTAATTTAAATTAATTAAAGGGTAAGTCATGGCAGCACAGCTTGGCCCCGTGGCATGCTCCTCCTGCACTATGTGGGAAATCAGGGACACTTCCTGTGTCCCTGACGACCATGTGTGCGGGAAGTGTATCCAGCTGCAGCTACTGGCAGACCGCATTGCGGCGCTGGAGCTGCGAATGGATACATACTGGAGCATTCGCGATGCTGAGGACATCGTGGATAGCACGTTTAATGAGTTGGTCACACCGCAGGTAAAGGCTGCACAGGTAGGAAGGGAATGGGTGACCGCCAGGCAGAATAGTAGGCGCAGGCAGGTAGTGCAGGGGTTCCCTGTGGCCATCCCCCTCTCAAACAGATATACCACTTTGGATATTGTTGAGGGAGATGGCTTATCGGGGGAAGGCAGCAGCAGCCAACTTCCTGGCACCATGGGTGGTTCTGCTGCACAGGACGGGAGGAAAAAGAGCGGGAGAGCTATAGTGATAGGGGATTCTATTGTAAGGGGAATAGATAGGCGTTTCTGCGGCCGCAAACGAGACTCCAGGATGGTATGTTGCCTCCCTGGTGCAAGGGTCAAGGATGTCTCGGGGCGGCTGCAGGGCATTCTGGAGGGGGAGGGTGAACAGCCAGTTGTCGTGGTGCATATAGGTACCAACAATATAGGTAAAAAACGGGATGAGGTCCTAAAAGCTGAATATAGGGAGTTAGGAGGTAAATTAAAAAATAGGACCTCAAAGGTAGTAATCTCAGGATTGCTACCAGTGCCACGTGCTAGTCACAGTAGAAATAGAAGGATATTTCAGATAAATACGTGGCTAGAGGAATGGTGCAAGGGGGAGGGATTCAAATTCCTGGGACATTGGAACCGGTTCTAGGGGAGGTGTGACCAGTACAAACTGGACGGTTTGCACCTGGGCGGGACCGGGATCGATGTCCGAGGGGGAGTGTTTGCTTGTGCTGTTGGGGAGGGTTTAAACTAAAATGGCAGGGAGTTGGGAACCTGTGCAGGGAGACAGAGGAAAGGGAAGCAAGGATAGAAACAAAAGACATTTGGAGAAAAGCAAAAGTGGAAGGCAGGGAAATCAAGGGTGTAAATCAAACAGGGCTACAATAAATAATAATTCTAAAAGGACTAAGAGTGTTAAAAAAACAAGCCTGAAGGCTTCGTGTCTTAATGCGAGGAGCATTCGTAATAAGGTGGATGAATTAGCTGCGCAAATAGATGTAATATGATATAATTGGGATTACGGAGACATGGCTCCAGGGTGACCAAGGCTGGGAATTCAACATCCAGGGGTATTCAATATTCAGGAAGGACAGGCAAAAAGGAAAAGGAGGTGGGGTAGCATTGCTGGTTAAAGAGGCGATTAACACAATAGTAAGGAAGGATATTGGCTCTGATGATGTGGAATCTGTATGGGTAGAGCTGAGAAATACCAAGGGGCAGAAAACATTAGTGGGAGTTGTATACAGACCCCCAAACAGTAATGCTGAGGTTGAGGATGGCATTAAATGGGAAATTAGAGACACGTGCAATAAGGGCACAGCAGTTATCATGGGTGACTTTAATCTACATATAGATTGGGCTAACCAAATTAGTAACAATACTGTGGAGGAGGAATTCCTAGAGTGTATACGGGATGGTTTCCTGAACCAATATGTCGAGGAACCAACTAGAGATCAGGCCATCTTAGACTGGGTATTATGTAATGAGAAAGGATTAATTAGCAATCTTGTTGTGCAAGGCCCCTTGGGGAGGAGCGATCATAATATGATAGAATTCTTCATTAAGATGGAGAGTGAAGTAGTTGACTCAGAGACTAGGGTCCTAAATTTAAATAAAGGAAACTATGATGGAATGAGGCGCGAGTTGGCTAGGATGGATTGGGGAGCGTTACTTAAAGGGTTGACGGTGGATAGGCAATGGCAAACATTTAAAGATCGCATGGATGAACTATAGAATTTGTTCATCCCTGTTTGGCATAAAAATAAAACAAAAATGGTGACTCAACCGTGGCTAACAAGGGAAATTAGGGATAGCATAAGATCCAAGGAGCGGACATATAAATTGGCCAGAAAAAGCAGCAAACCTGAGGATTAGGAGCAGTTTAGGATTCAGCAAAGGAGGACAAAGGGATTAATTAAGAGGGGGAAAATAGAATATGAGAGTAAGCTTTCAGAGAACATAAAAACTGACTGTAAAAGCTTCTATAGATATGTGAAGAGAAAAAGATTGGTGAAGTCAAGCGTAGGTCCCTTGCAGTCAGAATCAGGGGAATTTATAATGGGGAACAAAGAAATGGCAGACCAATTAAATACATACTTTGGTTCTGTCTTCACAAAGGAGGACACAAATAACCTCCCAGAGATGGCGGGGAACATAGGGTCTAATGAGAGGGAGGAATTGAATGAAATCAGTATTTGTACGGAAATGGTGTTAGGGAAATTGCCGGGATTAAAGGCCGATAAATCCCAGGGCCTGATAATCTACATCCTAGGGTACTTAAGGAAGTAGCCCTAGAAATAGTAGATGCATTGCTGGTCATCTTCCAAATTTCTATAGACTCTGGAACAGTTCCCATGGATTGGAGGGTAGCTAATGTAACCCCACTATTTAAAAAAGGTGGTAGAGAGAAAACGGGGAATTATAGACCGGTAAGCCTGACATCGGTAGTGGAGAAAATGCTAGAGTCCATTATAAAAGATGTAATAGCAGAGCACTTGGAAAACAGTGACAGGATTGGACAAAGTCAACATGGATTTACAAAAGATAAATCATGCTTGACTAATCTACTGGAATTTTTTAAGGATGTAACTGGTAGAATAGATAAGGGAGAAACAGTGGATGTGGTGTATTTGGACTTTCAGAAGGCTTTCAATAAGGTCCCGCATAAGAGATTAGCGTGCAAAGTTATAGCACATGGGATTGGGGGTAAGGTACGGACTTGGATAGAGAACTGGTTGGCAGACAGGAAGCAAAGAGTTTGAATAAACGGGTCTTTTTCCGAGTGGTAGGCAGTGACTAGTGGGGTACTGCAGGGATCGGTGCTAGGACCCCAGCTATTCACAACATATATATTAATGATCTAGACGAGGGAACTAGGTGTAATATCTCCAAGTTTGCAGACGACACAAAGCTGGGTGGGCGTGTGTGCTGTGAGGACACTGCTCTCTACATACTGAGGAATTATTCAATCCTCACTACACCTTCAGAAGTCCCTCACCAAATATTGAGGCATCAAACAGCCCTCACTATACAATCAGACATCAGACAGCCCTCATTACACAGTCAGACATCAGACAGCCCTCATTACACAGTCAGACATCAGACACCCTTCATTACACAGTCAACAACAACAACAACAACTTGTATTTATATAGCGCCTTTAACATAGTAAAATGTCCCAAGGCGCTGCACAGGAGTATTTTAAGACAAAAAATTTGACACCGATCCACATAAGGATAAATTAGGGCAGGTGACCAAAAGCTTGGTGAAAGAGGTAGGTTTTAAGGAGCATCTTAAAGGAGGAAAGAGAGGTAGTGAGGTGGACAGGTTTAGGCAGGGAATTCCAGAGCTTAGGACCAAGGCAACAGAAGGCATGGACACCAAAGGTTGAGCGATTATAATCAGGGATCCTCAAGAGGGCAGAATTCGAGGAGCGCAGATATCTCGGACATCAGTCAGACATCAGACACCCCTCACTACGCATTTAGGAAACTGAAACCTAATGTTCAGCAACTGGCACCCACAATTTTACCTTCAGTAAAAAGGTATATATTTTTTTAAATCACAAAATTTAAAAGCAGACACAAGAGTTAGAAACTCTCTGTTTTCCATTGTCGGATGTTAAAGGTAATGCACGCTCAATGGGTGAAGTATTTGAGGAACAGATCCTTCAGGCTTTGTCTTTCCATAATTTTGAAGCATCTAATCACCTGTCTTCATTGCTATGGTGCTAGCCACATATCGACACTACTGGCTATTCTGTTATATGAATGTTATGCCAATGCATGTGCATGTTGGGGCATTTTGTTGCTTCATGCGTGAGTATAACCCTACTTTGAAATTGGACCTACCAATTTTTCAAATTCAAATAATTTGTAACTAATTTGGATAACGATGTTCTGAATTTAATTCAGCTCTTATTCACAATGGGCCAGAAATTCGGCTCCCTGGCTTCCCGCGGGTGCAAGGATCCCGCGCGCACCTACCTACCGCGCCCGCCATTGACCTCTGGGCCCACGGGGACTTCGGCTCCTGGGCCTCCCCCAACTGCCGGCGCGCAGTGCTTGTGTATCCCAGGGGCGTAGTTAGTGCGATGCGTCCCCTGGGATCACTTGGGCCATGGAGAGCCAATGGCAGCAGACCATCTTTCAGGAAGACCTGTCAAATCTATGAATACAGATCGGCTCCAAAACATCCCTAAAACTACAAATAATTTTATTTTTTAAATCACATTTTTAAAATAACTATAAATTACATTAATTAACTACTTTAAACAAAAATTTAAATTTTTGAAAAAATTAATTACATTTTTTAACAGGGCTAAAACTAAACTTACCTTTCTTTAAAGTAATTAAAAAAGATAAATCTGTGAAAAAAATGTTTAAATTTTAATAAAATCAACACTTACCTTGTTAAAAGAAGGCCTTGCGCATCCTTTTTAAAAGTGTATCTTCTCCGTGCTTACCTTCACGGAGGAACCTGTAAAAAAATCCGAAGTGCGAGGTGAACGCGCTGGCCCTCCGGCGTGCGCGTTCGACCTCTGAACCCCTTTCCTCAGGGGAACGGAAGTGCCGGTTTCCCGCGCATGCACAGTGCATGCAAGAAACCGGCACTTTCGTTCCGTCCACGGGTGAGTACACAGTGCGTACTCACCCGACAACAGCCGAATTTCTGCCCCAATTGTCTTTTGCTGCTTCTTTTCCTGATTTTTTTGTGAATTCAGAAATCTAGGTGAGGGGCCAAGGCCCGTAATCTAATTAACTACCAAGTTTGAAAAGAGTAATATTGCTTTGGTAAACATTGCATGAGACACATTGAGAAACAATGGTAAATAGGCATTTTCTACAATAAAATCATCACTTACCAAGTTTCTTGTATTATATGCCAATAATTGTCTTCAAAAGCTCATTGGTATAGAGGAAATAATACTAAAATGAACAAGAGTTAGACGATCTCTACTTTCCATTGTAGGATGTTAAAGGTAATGCATTCTCAATGGGTGAAGTATTTTGAGGAGCAGATCCTTCAGGCTTTGTCTGTCCTATAATTTTGAAGCATCTAATCACAATAAATAAGGGAAACTGGAGTCATCTCAGCTTTAGAATAAAAATAGTTGCTTTCAGAGTTGCAGAAGTTGCTTAGGTAAACTCACTCTCCCCCATCAAATCTTGGCTGCACGATGTGGCTCCTGCCATTTGACTCAGAGGTATGAAAATTGCTCGTTACTGAAAAAAGGAGCCACTTGTCTCAAAGGGGCATGTTAAAAAAGAAGCAGACTGTACGCTGCTCTGCACTAGAGTGTAATTGGTGCCAGGGGTAAGTGGTTAATTGGCAGCAAATGAAGTGGAATGCTAGAAGGAGCTGCAATCAAATTTACCTGAACCAAAGGTGTAGCTGAGTCTGCAGAGACTCTCCCCAAAAGAGAAGGAAAGCAAACTAATAATAGCAAATCATACAGTGCTCAGATGAGACACTCTTAACTCCTAGGGGTTGGGAAACATGACAAATTATATTGGCCCAGAATTTGCTGGAAAATAACGAAGAGTTCAATGCGCATGGCGTTATTAGAGTGAAAACCCCTAGCAATTTGTGGCGAGGAAGAGGTATGCCGTGAGTTGTAAATCACCACAAATTGCTAGACAACTTGTGTCATTCCGCCATCAGCCTCACAAAAAAACGGAACTCGCCAGCAAACCCCCCCATGAGTTTCAAGAAATTGCTGCATTTGCACATTAAAACAAATTGAACTCACTGCAGAAAGTTAAGGCTGGCCTTTAATGACGCAAGGACCCTGTTAATGATGAAATTTATGTTCCTGCAATTCCACTCAACCTCAAAGGCTCAGAGAGGGAACAATTGAAACTGTGCAGTCTCACTCCTGCAGGTAGTAAATTATTCCTAGAGGTTTTTAACATTTTAAATCTAAATTTTTAATTTTTTTCTTACTCAAGATGGCCCGCACCAGCAAATTCTGGACCATTAAAAGGGGTGCACTATCTTATTTATTGTTCATAACTAATCCTAGGCACTAAAAAAGATTCAATATCAAAAGCGCTTGACTGTTGATGGAGAATAAGAAGCTGTAATGTCTAGCTCCTGCTATACTGTAGACTAACAGCATCATGACTAGATACCTGTTCCACTTCTTGAATGGAGTGCAGCACTGAATTCTTTATAGTAAGGTTGGCATTAAGCCAATAAATGATGGTCAGAGAGCTATTTCTGCCATTTTCACTTTGTAAAATAAATAATAATGCTTTTGGTGTAGCCCATGCCGGCTGTCTAACAAGCATCCAATGCACCAATCATAATTTATTTGTTCAAGTGATAGCTGATCCATAAGACACCCGAAGGTGATTTAAAGTAGCACTCAAAATGGACACAAATTCAACGGAACAACCTTTCCAGCCATCCTTTCGTGCCAGCATGAGGTCCAAGCTACTTTGAAGCCCAGGCTGCATTCGCATGCCACCGGCGTGCTGCAAGTGCTCAGAGGGTGTCCCACTGCTGCTCACCAGTTCTGGCATGGCAGGAAATCAGCCAGCTCCCTTGCTGAGCTGGCAAGCAGGTCAGGCTGGAGGGAGGCCTCGAAGCCAGATAGAGTTATTTGGGGAACTCAGGAGGAGCACTTTGCTGGGCCCACAACCAAAAAAATCATAAGTTTCCTGGGCTGTTTTTTGAGCGACCTGCGGCAGTCCCATTAAGGACCATTGGCTAGGTCGCTTAACGCCTGATACAACCAGGTGATTTGTGCACGGTGCACGCTCCACCCATTTGTACCTGAAAGTTGCAGTCGGGGTCCTACAACCAGTTTGCGACTCTGATTTTCATATTTAAGTAGCCTTTTGATTGTTTCAGGTGGGTTGGCTACTTGCCCATTTGCAGACCCGTCTGAAAATTGCATCAAGCAGGCCCTGGGCGTTCATGTGTGGTCGCGGTGCCCTCCCCGCCCACTCCCTATTTTCAATTGCTGGCCACCAATGTTCCCTTGCTCTAGGAGTCCCGTGCAGCTGGTGAGCTGGCTTTTAAATTGAAAAAAAAATTATGCCTATTTTGAATAGGCCGTGGAACCCGTTTAAGGGGCCACGCGACCCAAAATTAATTACAGTGAACATTGCTGGCCACCTATTTTTCAGGTGAATAATGAGTGGCCGGCAGTGGAAAATTGCCATCCCGATATAGCCCAGCTGTTGAATCAAGAAATATCAAGCCAGTGAATAAATTATTCCCAATTCGTTCAAAGCCAAGAATAGAGTGAGTCACTGAATTTGATTAATCTTCAATATTTATTCAAATGCATGATTAGTTGCTAGTTAACTTTGCCTGCATTCACTTACATTACATAACATAGTATTATACTTACATTTACTTATGTCCACATAGTCCAGGATGTCTTCTTCATCGTCTGGCTTCTCTTGTCTGACGATGGCAATTTCACTTATCTTCTTTTGGGCTTTTATAACCCAATTGTTATGGCGAGTTCCCACGGCTTACTTATCATACCTGGACCATAACTTCAGACATCTGGTGTCTCTTATTCTTCCTTATCTTGTTTTTAACCATCCTCTTTGTTTGTTAGCAGTCCTTTGTTTTCAAGAGTTGATTACACACTTTAACAGTGCAGATGTCTGTCTGCCTACACTCTCCTTCACATACCTCCGGTGTCCTTCATTATTCTTCAGCAATTTCCCATGTCAACACAACCTTTTACATGCATTTTTAACCATATGCACATCTTCATAAAAGTGACAGTTTGCTCTCTACATATCAGAATTTTGAACATTCGTCTTTACGTCAGCAATGTCCTTGTTACACTCTCATTGAAGCCATTACAACCACAACACGTCCTTCTTTTGCAGGCGCATACATTTTAATTGGTCTAGCTATTTAACCCTTTCCTGTGTAGTTCAATTTTCACAGAAACTTAATTTTAGTTGGCATAGCATAATATTTAAATTTTTGTGACAGGTTTGCTCTGTTCGTGCTGTTGAATCAGGAAATGAGTGTGAATACTTACTGTACGATAGGCAAGGCTCGACCAGGCAATCTGTGGATGCAAAGGTAACATGTGGGATAGCACCCAAGGAAACTGTATCTGATAAAAATGTATTTACAGCAATCAGTAGTATAGGATCTCTCTAAACACAGCCTGATCCCAATATGTTAAAACTATAAATAATCAGTAACATCCACATGGAACATTTCCAGGTGTACAGAGTGTTGTTTGCCAAATTAATACTGTTAATGTGAATAAAAGAGTTGTTCCTATTGTTTAATTAAGAATAAAATTGTACTGACTGATCTGAGAGTCACATTAAACTAAGCTCTTATTAAAAGTATATAGCAATTAGTATGAAATCAATTTTCAGTTTTAACTTTCATTGCATCTTTACAGTCTCGTGTACAGTATGAATTTTAACAATGTCTGGTAATAGTTACATGGATGTGTTTCAATAGGCTAAAAAGCACACAAAAGCGATGGGCATAAATCGTTCGGGACAAGGAGTAATCATCTGATATTGCAGTGCTGAACAGACATAACATTGAGCTGTTTTGAGTTCTGTAGCATGTGTTTTCCTCTATCCTAACCAAATTCTGTGCACATGTAAGAAAATTGATTGGGATTTGCCATTTATGTGTAGGGTTTTATATATAAGGCTGAATTTAACCCTTAAGTCAGCCTACATGAAAAGACCCAGCCATAATTCGGCCATCAGAAGGAAAGCAGTACAGTAGGGTACAGAGGAGATTTACAAGGATGTTGCCAGGACTGGAGAATTTTAGCTATGAGGAAAGATTGGGTAGGCTGGGGTTGTTTTCTTTGGAACAGAGGAGGCTGAGGGGAGACTTAATTGAGATGTATAAAATTATGAGGGGCTGAGATAGACTGGATGGGAAGGACCTATTTCCCGTAGCAGAGAGGTCAATTACCAGGGGGCATAGATTTAAAGTAATTGGTAGAAGGATTAGAGGGGAGTTGAGCAGAACTTTTTTCACCCAGAGTGGTGGAGGACTGGAACTCACTGCCTGAAAGGATGGTAGAGGCAGAAACCCTCATCACATTTAAAAAGTACTTGGATATGCACTTGAAGTGCTGTAGCCTACAAGACCAAGAGCTGGAAAGTGGGACGAGGCTGGATAGCTCTTTTTCGGCCAGCACAAACATGATGGGCCGAATGGCCTCCTTCTGTGCCTAAAATTTATATGATTCTATGATTCTACATTAGCTGAAGTATTTTGTAACTCTTAGCTCACCTCAGATGATGATCATATCAAAAAAATCACTTTTTAAAAATACAATTCAACTACACAAATATGCTTGAGAAACTGTGACTATCAAGTTACTTTTTTCCAAATAAAGATACTCAGTGTGTGGGAATATTATTGGAATGAAGCACTATTACTGATAATTTAATCTCAAGGACTTTAATACACAATGCTATCAACAATAACGCCAGGCAAAATAAAACCCTTTTTGTCTCAGTTACTTTTCCTCCTCATCCCTCATGATAGTAGATGCAGCATTGTCTCATATTATGTATCAATACCAATTGAAAGAATTTACCTTATATATCACCCTTTAACTTGAGTATCTCATACACACATCTTTCTCAATTAATCGGTGTGTATTATCAGGGGTCCTCAATTAGTATGAAACTTCACTTACCCAAAGTGTTATTGAGCCTGAAGTCTTAAGTACCTGAATAAATATAAGTAGCTTGAAATTGTGCTATGTAGTATTAGCAATGATGCATCAGCATATTAAGTTCACTTATCTGCTATTTTAACAAATATGTTAAACTGAATGGATGGAGGAATTTCACTCAAATGTGTTTGTTACTAATATCACATAGCACAATTTCAATTCAAAAGTCTGCAGTAAATCAAAATAATTTAAATTCTTATCAGTTTAGTCTTTTCAATAAATACAAATTTACAAAGGTATGTCCTCTTGCAATGTTTTTCCCCCCAATTTTTAATGCTCATCAAGGTAAGCTGTATTAGTGCCGGGGAAGGGAACACGTCCCATTTCAGAAACCTAGGCTCTGATTTTCATATAGAACCATAGAAACATAGAAGATAGGAGCAGGAGTAGGCCATTCGGCCCCTCAAGCCTGTTCCACCATTTAATGCGATCATGGCTGATCATCCAAATTCAGTACCCTGTCCCTGCTTTCTCCCCAAATCCCTTGATCCCCTTAGCCTTAAGAAATATATCTAACTCCTTCTTGAATATATTTAATGAATTGGCCTGAACTGCCTTCTGTGGTAGAGAATTCCACAGGTTCACCACTCTCTGGGTGAAGAAATTCCTCCTCATCTCAGTCCTAAATGGCTTACCCCTTATCCTTAGACTGTGACCCCTGGTTCTGGACTCCCCTGCCATCGGGAACATCCTTCCTGCATCTAGTCTGTCTAGTCCTGTTAGAATTTTATAAGTTTCAATGAGATCCCCTCTCATTCTTCTAAACTCTAGCGAATATAAGCCTAATCGACCCAATCTCTCTTCATACGTCATTCCTGCCATCCCAGGTATCAGTCTGGTGAATCTTCGCTGCACTCCCTCCATGGCAAGAACATCCTTCCTCAGATAAGGCGACCAAAACTGCACACAATACTCAAGGTGTGGTCTCACCAAGGCCCTGTACAACTGCAGCAAGACATCCTTGCTCCTGTACTCGAATCCTCTCGCTATGAAGGCCAACATACCATTTGCCTTCTTAACCGCCTGCTGCACCTGCATGCTTACCTTCAACGACTGGTGCACAAGGACACCCAGGTCTCGTTGCACTTCCCCTTTTCCCAATCTATTGCCATTCAGATAATAGTCTGTCTTCCTGTTTTTGCCACCAAAGTGGATAACCTCGCATTTATCCACATTATACTGCATCTGCCATGCATCTGCCCAATCACCCAACCTGTCCAAATCATACTGGAGTTTCTCTGCATCCTCCTCAAAGCACACAAGCCCACCCAGTTTTGTGTCATCTGCAAACTTGGAGATATTACATCTAGTTCCCTCATCTAGATTATTAATATATATTGTGAATAGCTGGGGTCCTAGCACTGATCCCTGCGGTACCCCACTAGTCACTGCCTGCCACTCGGAAAAAGACCCGTTTATTCCAACTCTTATCAGTTTTCAGGCGGGAACGTGGAGGAAGTGAACTTAGAATCGGAGTGAAGAACTTACCATTCCATTGTTGCCATCATTCTGCTTGTCCCTCACCTGGTTCCACTCTTACCTATCCAGTTGTAATCAGAGAATCTCCTGCAATGGCTTCTCCTCCTGCCCACTATTACCTCCAGAATCCTCAAATAATTTATCCTTGGCCCCCTCCTATTTCCCATATACTTGCTGCCCCTTGGCAACATCATCTGAAGACACAGCATCAGGTTCTACACGTACCCTGACAACACCTAGCTCTACCTCACTGCCACCTCTCTCGACTCCTCTACTGCCTCTGTATTGTCAGACTGCATGTCCGACGTCCAGTCCTGGATGAGACCAAATTTCTTCCAATTAAACATTGGGAAGACCAAAGCCATTGTATTCAAACCCCATCACAACCTCCGTTCCCTAGCCATCAATTCCATCCCCCTCCCTGGCCATTGTCTCAGGCTGAACCAGACTGTTCATAACCTTGGCATCCTATTTGACCCTGAGCTGAGCATCTGACCCCATATCCTGTCCATCACAAAGACAGCCTATTTCCACCTCCGTAATATCGTTCGTCTCTGCCTTTGCCGCAGCCCATCTGCTGCTGAAACCCTTATACATGCTTTTGTTACCTTCGAATTTGACTATTTCAATGCACTCCTGGCCAGCCTCCCACCTTCCACTCTCCATAAACTTGAGCTCATCCAAAACTCTGCTGCCTGTACAGCGCATGGAATTGGAGACAACCTATTGGCTTGGATAGGAAATTAGTTCGGAGGTAAGAGACAGATAGTCGGGATAATGGGTATGTATTCAAATTGGCAGGATGCGACTAGTGGTGTCCCCCAGGGATCTGTACTGGGGCCTCAGCCTTTCACTATGTTTATAAATGACTTGGATGGAGGAATATAAAGCGTGCTGACGATACTTAGTTAAGTGACATAGTAAATAGTGTAGATGGGAGCAGAAAATTCCAATGAGACATTGATAGATTAAGTGAGTGGGTAAAATTGTGGCAGATGGAGTTTAATGTGGGATAGTATGAGGTCATCCACTTTGGACCTAAGAAAGATAGATCAGGGTATTGTCTAAATGGCGAGAAGCGAGGAACTGTGGTAAGCAGAGAGATTTAGGGGTCCAAGTACAGAAATCACTAAAAGCTAGTGGACTGGTGCAAAAAAATAATTAACAAGGCTGATGGAATGTTTGCTTTTATCTCAAGAGGGCTGGAATACAAAGGGATGGAATTATATTACAGTTATATAAATCTCTGGTTAGACCCAGTTAGAGTACTGCATTCAGTTCTGGCACCGCACTTCAGGAAGGATATATTGGCCTTAGCGGGTGTGCAGTGCAGATTCACCAGAATGATACCAAGACTAAAGGGTTAAATTATGAGGACAGGTTGCACAGACTAGGCTTGTATTCCCTTGAGTGTAGAAGATTAAGGGGTGATCTAATTGAAGTGTTAAGATGATTAAAGGATTTGATCGGTTAGATAGAAGCTATTTCCTCTGGTGGGAGAGTCTGCAACAAGGGGGCATAACCTTAAAATTAGAGCTAGGTTGTTCAATGGTGATGTCAGAAAGCACTTCTTCACACAAAGGGTAGTGGAAATCAGGAATTCTCTCCCGCAAAAAGTTGTTGAGGCTATGTCAATTGAAAATTTAAAAACTGAGATTGATAGATTTTTGTTAGGCAAGGGTATTAGGGGTTATGGAACCAAGGCAGGTAGATGGAGTTAAGATACAGATCAGCCATGATCTAATTGAAAGGCAGAACAGGCTTGAGGGACTGAATAAGCTATTCCTGTTCCTATGTCCTCACTTGTCCCGTTCACCCATCACTCCATGACCTCCCCTCCCTATCTCTGTAACCTCATCCAGCCCTGCATACCCTCCAAGAACTCTGCGTTTCTCCAAAGTTGGCCTCTTGTGCCTCTCAACTTCCTTCACCCCACCATTGGTAGCCGTGCCTTTAGCCGTTTCGGCCCTAAGCTCTGGAACACCTCTCCGCTTCTCCAACTCTCTCTCCTCCTTTAACACACTCGTTAAAACCTACCTCTTGGATCAAGTTTTTAGTCACCTGTCCTTCTTTGGCACTATGTTATTTTTTGCCTTATTACACTCCTGTAAATTGTCCTGGATGTATTACTACGTTAAAGGTGTTATAAAATACAATTTGTTGTTGTCACTGTTATGTCCAGTAAACAATCAAGTTGGTGTGGTAATGTAAAGAGTGTTTTTATTTTAGATTCTCTGGAATGTTCTCTCTAGATACAACAACCAGTATAACAGGAGACCTTGGAATGTAATTGCTACAGGACGCTTGCTCCCATCAGGGGCCATCTAGTATTCAAGTTATAATATGCAAGAACAATAATTATCTGTTACCATTTTGATTGGAACCTTCAGATAGGTGACCAAGGCACCCACCTCATCATACAGCATAAATCAGGGTGCTATGACATCAATAGGAGCCCACTGCAAGTTTCATGTACCAATGAGTGGAGTGCACGCTACCCCACGGTGGTACTGGACGTAGAGCAGCCTTACCAGTGGTCCTTAAAGGGACCACTGCTGGCTGCTCCAAAACTAGGGTAAGTAGGTTTTTTTCATCAATTCTTGAGGGGCTAGCAGGAGCATTCATTGATCCACCCAATGCCTGACTAATAGGTTGCTCCCCCAGGAACCAGTTTTGTGCTGAGGATTCCCCCCTCCTCGCCCTGTCCCCTGATCAGCAAGCTGCTCCAAATGCAACAACTGCTCTCTGCAAATATGGTAATGAGACCTGACCATCAAATTGGTTTAGGCCTCTGACTCCTTTTATTGGCCTGGTGGCGGGTTTGCTCTGCCCACCTCCCGCCCGATGAAAGGGGTCATGTCAAAATCAGCTCCCTAGTGTCCGCACCAAGTTCTCTCAGGTAAGATATAGAACAACCAGATACAGAGCAAAGCTCCCTGCATTCTACCCCAACTCAAACCCAATGCACCAATATTGTGCCATTTCCCACAAACGCTATCCTGTGGCCTCTCTGAGTGACATTGCTAATTACTACTGAGCTAGGAACTGGATTGAGACAGCACAAATTCATCTCATATAGGACCTTTACAGTCAGCAGACAGTGTACTTTCATCCCATGAGTCTGTACTGGATCTGAATCCAGATCCCAGTGGTGAAAGGCCCATGTCGAACTCTTCATGCTTAAATGAATCTACTCATTAAACCTTTTAGCTAGTGCATACCTTTATGATTGAACTGCATGCGCTAACTAAAAGATTTGTCTTTCATAGTCAGACATAATTTATCACCAAGTGTCCTAATTTTAAGAGATTCTTGAGACTCAGGGGGAAAAATTCAGTTGGTTGCGCCTCCCGTTAGCGCCTTAAGAGGGCGCTAATGGGGCGCAAAGCAGCTAGCGCCCGGGCGCGGCGAAGTTTGCGCCGCTCGCGAAATTAACTAGATATTTTGCGGCGGCGCTAAACACTACCGCCACGATCTCCTGCGCCGGCAGATCATGACGTCACTCGAGTGTGCAACGCCCCGGTATCGCCCCGGAGCGGATATTGAGTGGCGCCCCCTGCCTTACCGCCTGACGCTAGCAATGACAAGTTGAGGGGAGCGTTCTGCAGTTATGAAGGGAAAGGGGGAGCGCTATTTAAAGGTGACCGCTTCCTGCCTTTTATTGTTGGTGCCATTTTTGAACTACGCATTCTGAGAGAGGGAGAGACTTCTGGAGAGATTCAACGTTGTGTGAAGGAGTTTAGGGTACTGAGCAGCACTTTGCAGGTTCATTTTGATTTTCCATTCCTTGTATTGATTTAGCAGAGACTGTGGGGGCTGCACTCTGAGCTCTTTGCCTGGTACTCTCCATTGTTCTTTCCAGCACATTTGATGTGCAAGTCTCTCCAGGCCGAGATTCAAGGCTGCAATGAGTAGGATGTGGATGGAAAGCAAGATTAACCATCCCCTTTAAGAACTGGCCCGTGCCATTGTGTGTGTGTTCCATTGCTGACTGACATTACATGAGCTTCGCCAGCGCTCTGAGTTAGCGCCTCACTCCTCGGCCTTTGCGCCTTAAGACAGGTGTGCAGCGCCTGATTTAGCGCTCCAATCACCTCCAGGGGCGTTAAAAGTGAAGTTTCCAGTCAGTGGCGATAATTAGCGCCAGGCGCTAATTTTTGCGCCCGGACGATATTTGCGCCCCAAACGGGGCGCGACTGAATTTTTCCCCCTCAATCTTTATTAATCTGTAGTGTGATAATCGTTATCAGTTGTAAAAGCTAAGCAGCGCTGATGTTTTACAGGAACTAGGAGATTAAAGGGAACAAATAAAGTCTGTATTAATTAGTTACTTGCCCATTCAGATCTCCAATTTACATCATAGGTAAATGCCCTTCAAAACAGAAAGACTGCTGTTTATCACCTGTTCTCGCTCACCTGTCCCCCCCCCACCCCCTCTTCCCTTTCTGTCTTAGTCATTCTTGGCTGTTTATCATGATGGCGGACATGTAGTCGATAGCCAATCGGTTGCTGAAGTCTGAATGTGCTGATTTTCAGTTGGACACAGGCCATGATCCACCATTTGAGTAGATCAGATATATGTTGTATTACATAAGCGTAGCTTGACTTCAATAAAAATTTACAGTTCTATCCGGTTTATAGCTGCTGCCAAGGGCCATCGTAAGCCATGATTGAAGCTGTGTTTTTAAAAATGTTTATTTATAAAACATTTTTCAGTGATAAAAGGATAACAAATACAGATGGTAAAAAGTCAATCAGTACAAATTATAAATCCAAACAGGAAAAAAGTCTAACTTTTAAAAAGTAACAATGAACAGTTAAAGCGCAAACATTCATGTATTAATTGTTACAATGCCCCCAGAATCAATCCCTCTAGGACAATACAGAATACAGTGACGCACAGCAGGAATAAGTTAACTAATGAATAAAATGGGGAGAATGGATCCCAGCATATATGTTTGGGTCAACTGGGTGTTTGATATTTATGGAAACGCATCGTCATGTTTAACACAGGTCAATTTTCTAACCTTTACACAATGTAACTAGCAATGACCACTACATCTATGCTCTTAGTCAGAAAACTCCCATAATCTTCATTTGTTTCTTAAGCTCTGTAACACCAGTTCTGACCTGGAGTTAAAATCTCACCTTTCAATGTGCCACTCGGGTTGCAGAATGCTGCCTTTAGCAAGGCTGTAACAAGTCAAATTTGCTCTTTTTCCTAACTTTTAGCTGTTGTTTTTTTGTTACTTTTTTGACTTGTAGGAATGCTCAAAGCAGTGCTAAAAATAGATGAATAACTATCTCCCAACATCCCCTTTCCTTATGTCTACTTTTTGACTAAATTACATAAACAGTGGAATGTTGGACCCTGGATCTCTCAAAGTCACTTCAAAGACTCCCTACAATTAATGTTAAAAATACTGGTTTCCAGTTTCCAGATGTAATTTGACCCTTTTTCAAATAATGGAGACAGAAATCTCTCCCAAAATTTGTGAATTTACAAAATTAGACTTAAAAACTCACTAATTTCAGTCTCAACCTCATTAAGAGAATGTGAATAAGTTATTCTGGCAAGGACTTTGTCCATTGTAACTACAGCATTTAATTAATCAGCTATTTCTTTATCCCTGGATTCTAGCTTCTTACTATCATTTTTAAATGGACTAATATGAAAAAGCCTTAATTGCCATTTGAAATAATCTCAGCAAATTTACATTCAGTGTTTCTCTTAGCTTCTCTTACCTTTTTTCCATTCTTTTGCTTATTGTCATAATTTAAGTGAGAGCACATGGTGTGTGTGTTACTTTTCTCCAGCACACCTCTTACTCCCCTGGTGGCACTTCCTTCAGATCAGCTGGAGTGACAGACACAGTAGTCAGCCTATCCCATCTGTCACTGTCCCATGGGCAGCATCAGAAAAGGAGTCAGATGCAAATGAGTGGAATGCACTTCAAATTATGTTCTTAATTGGAAAGTTGATACTGATGAATTGGTATATCAGTGGTTCTGCGACTGTCAATGCTAAGTAAGGATGTAATTTCTTTAAGGGTTGCACAGATCATAAGGACCATCTTATGAGATACAGTAAATCCAGTTTTCATAAACTGTTTGAAATTGCCTCGCGTCATTTTGCTAATTTTTGCTCAAAAATTTCTGGATTTATTTTTACAAAAATGAATAGAGTTCAGGTTTCCTATATTATTGTACAGACATTAATATTAGCAATTAAAGCTGTATAAAGATACAAAATCATATTGGTCAAGCAATTCGACTTGCGCCCAAAACGAACACAAAACTGGCAGAGCACGGCTCAAACGCCAGTCTGTCCCAGCCCGAGGTCCGAGGCACATTTGGTTTCGGGCCTCATTTAAATGCTGCTGGCGAGCTGCGGGTGCTAAGTGGGCACCCCACTGCAGCTCACCACTTGGGGAGGGCAGTAAATTGGCCGGTTGCTATGCTGGGCTGACTGACAGGCCAGGTCCTGGGAGAGGTAGGAGAAGTTATTCGAGGTGGGCAGGGTCTCAAACACATCGGCAGTGGGTCGGAGTTTTTTAATGGTCCCAGGAGTATCACGCCTGCTTCTTGATTTCTTTTTTGTTACAACCAAGAGCAGGGAGTACTCCTTGTATTCTGGGCAAAATTTGTCCTCAATCAACACAGATTATCTGGTCATTTATCTCATTGTTGTTTGTGGGACCTATTGTGTGCAAATTGGCTGCCATGTTTCCCTACATTACAACCATGACTACACTTCAAAAATAGTTCAATGGCTGTGAGGCACTTTGAGACATCCTGAGGGTATGAAAGGTACTATGTAAATACATACATATCCAGTATTTTAGTGTAGCAGGGAGATGGGGTATTTATGTGTTCCATGGTGATCTATGGGCACTCATGTGCAAGCCCTTGAGATTGCAATCAATTTGTGAATGCCCAAATTCATATATTTGAACTCGCCCCTCCAAAAATGCTCAAACTTAATTAGAGCCCCTAGATTGTACTGTGGATGTAAGCACTGTCAATTAGCTCAGTTCTCCTCCATATAATATCTGATCTACTAGTCACATGATTGACATCACATGATCACAAGATACTTATGGATGAGGAAGGCTATTTTGCCCGTGTTAATTTATTCACTCAGAACAGCACTACACTCCCCCATCTAATGGTTTCTTAAATGATTAAACAGGCAGGTGAAGAAAGGCCAGCTAGAGGCTGTATCAATGGGGCCAGAGGGAAGTAAGTCAAGGTCGGACGTCGAGGTGATGCTAGGCCTTACTGCCTCATTTTGTCACTGTTTCTGCCACCTGATTTGGGGCGGAATAACAGGAGAAAATCCAATTCTCTCCTGTCTTTCCTCATAAAGCAGACCTTTGACACTGGGCATCAGCCTTGTGGCTCTTGTCTGCGATGCCGCCAGTGCTTTAATGTCTCTCTTGTTTCATTAGTGGCCAGAACTGGGCACAGCATTCAAGGTGCGATCTGATCAGAGCACTGTACCATTTGATCATGACTTTCTCTGACTTAGATTGTACTTTTGGTTGTGTGCTGCACCATCCTATTGACTTTGTTAATTGCTGCTCTGCATTGGTTGGCCATTTTGAGTGTTCAGTCTACTAAGACTCCTAGGTCTCTTTCAACTTCATTTGTACTTATTTCAACACCATTCCTGAAGAATGCATATTCCCAATCTTTCCTTCCTATTTATAATTCTTTACACTTGTCTGCATTAAATTTCATCTGCCATTGTTTGGCCCACTCATGTATTTTGTTTAACACATTCTGTAATTTCTGGACTGCCTCCTTCAATTCCATTTCCCCTCTGAATTTGTTATTGACTGCAAATTTGACCAATTGCCATTGAGTTTCAGAATCCAGGTCACTGTTGTAAGTTATAAACAGAAGTGGTACTAGCACTGAGCCCTGGGGCACCCCACTTAGTATTTCCCCTCACACGGACATTACTCCTCTAACCAGTACCTGCTGTTTTCTACCCTTCAAACAGTTTCTAATCCATACACAAGTTTTACCAAGAATCCCCAGGGATTTGAGCTTAATTATGATCTTTCATGTGGAACTTTATCAAATGTCTTTTGGCAGTCTAAGTACACAATGTCATAGGGTTTACCTCAGTTACAGTCCTGAAGCATGCATTCATTGATATCACTCCAGCAAGATCTGAGGCAGCTCTCAGTACCAATTAAATTACCAAAGGTTTGCAACAGTACAAATAAATATATGAAATTTTATATAAATTATAAGTTAAGTAGCTAGGAGGGAGTCAGCCACAGTAATACAATCTTGTGCATTAGGAAAAAATTATGAACAGCTCCCATCTTGCTCTTTATAACATGTTTTACCTATAATGTCTTATTGCTCTGCACCTCCCTCCTACCTGTTTGTTATCTATATGCAGAGAAAGAGCCTACTTACCAAGACTACTAAAAGAAAATGCTAAACCCTGTAGGGCAGTTATAGTTCCATTTTTTATCCTCAAAGTAACTTCTCACATCCCTTTAAACTGCTGCATTACAGAGAGTAGTTGCTGACTACGCTTTTGAAGGTTTTTCTGTTCTTCATGCAACTTCTCTTGTTCCTGAAGCAATTCTACCTGCAAGATGGAGATTAACTGTTAATTTAAAAGGGAGTCTAACCTCGCAGTCGATGGTCTCATCATGTATATGACACCCATCTTTTAAAAATCAAATCATTAAAAATCATTAGCATTAACTTTTTTTCAGTTTCTTTTGATCAGAAAAATTAATATTTTTGCTTCAACAGTAAGAGCTGGATTTTTTTGGCTTTTCACATTGGGAACTGGGATTGTTCACCTTAGAGCAGGGGTTCTCAGCCGGGGGTCCGCAGCCCCCTGGGGCTTCTCGAGAGGATTTATGGGGTTCTGCCATAAATAACCTCCAGGATTTAAAAGAAAAGGAAAATATTCCGTCGCGCAAAGCTGGGATTGAGCTGAGCAAACTGGCGGCTCCGGCCCCAACACGGACCTCTGTTTCCCCCCCTCCCGAACTTCTGTGCGATGACAGCGGCTGAGCCCAGGCTCCCGCTTGCTGAGGAGGAAGAGAGGCGGTGGTCGCTGAGCTCAAATCACCCGGATCCAGCTCTCCTCTCGCCAGGTCCCGCTGTATATGTTTGGCCTGCTGGCCAAACAGTTGCAGTACAACCGGCAGAGCGTCGCCAGAACCGCCTACATGTCCAACCGACTCGACATCTAGACTTGGGACCAAAAACGTCCGACTGCACCCTTAGTTATTCTGCGCAATATCGGAAACTCCCAGTTAGCCGATACATTTTAGCAAGAGTGTTGACTCATACTGTAGAATAGTTACAAGGGTGCTGGCTGCCCTTTGGTGCCTAACCTCATTCATTCTTCACCTGCGAGCCTATAACTTGAATGTTAGCAGTCTTGCTCTACCAAGGAGGGCATCACAGGCAGACCTGATTGGTCACACCCAATGTTGGCTTCCAGCTAGGATTTCAACCTTCCAGGATTGTCCTGGAGTCGCCAGGAATAAAACATTAATCTGGACACTGCTGCAATTTGGAAGAAAAAATCATATGGGCTTTAAAAGAATTGTGTTTTTTTCATTTTAATTTTCATTGTACATTTTTGTTTATTAGTTATTGGAAATGGGGGGGAAAGGGCTGTTTGACTGACAATCAAGCAAAGAACCGCAACCGACTGATGTGCCAGGAACAGTCAGTGAGGGAGTCGGGAGTTGTGGGGGAAAGAGGGAGACTGGGCGTCAGGTTATTGGGGCTCATATGGAGGGAAAGAGGGAGTGGGATGGGCGTGGGGACCAGTATTTTCTGCAGTGCCAGGATAGCAGCAACAGCAGCAGTAACATGGTGAGAGAATTTTTATACAGAAAAAATATTTGTGTTGTGGTACAGAGGGTCCATGGAATTTTTATAACAGGGGAGGGAGGGCAATGCACTACCTGAAAGGGTGGTGGAAACAGATTCAGTAGTAACTTTCAAAAGGGAATTGGACAAATACTTGAAGGGGAAAAATTGCAGAGCTATGGAGAAAGAGCAGGGAAGTAGAACTAATTGGCTAGCTCTTTCAAAGAGACATGATGGGCCGAATGGCCTCTTTCTGCACTATATGGTTCTATGATTCTTTATAGGACACATCTAATAGTAGAATATTATAGCTGTCAATGAATTAAATGGCAGTAAAGAAAATCATACCTACCAAAAGGAAAACATGCAATGCATTTATATTCACTGTTTACCCCAACAACACCTCTGTTGGTGGTGTAAAAACTATTCGAGTTTTGACCCATGCCTCCAATGGAAGTGACACCTCTGAAAGTAGATTGAGTGCAAAGCCATTGATGTTGGCCAAATTTTTTGACTGCTGATGGGGAGTAGCTGAAACGATCGAGACCACTTCCATAGAGAGGAGGCCCAATTCCACAAATGAAGAAAAAGTTGGTAGTGTTGACCAGAAGAAGAGTATCATTTGAAGCGGCCAGATGAACCCCAAAGATCTGCCTAAAAAAAGAAAGGTTTTGGAGCTAGAGGAAAGGGAGTGGTGCTGACTACTGGGTCTGCCCCCTCCAAAAGGGGCATCAGCAGGGCTTCCGGCACTGCCACAGGGACGATCATCACTCCTCTCCTGGTGGTCCCTGAGGTCAGTGGTGCCGGGGACAAAATGGAAGCAAATCGGTGGGGGAAAGGGTGGGGGGGAGAGGGGTTCTGGGCCCCACATCCCTACCATATTTACATTCAGCAGGGCAGTTTGGGCTCGGACAATCTACTTTCCTAGGTGGAGGAAGGGAGGGTGTGTGGTTTCAGGGTGGTAGGTGGTTTTTGTGGCAGTCTGGTGCAGGAAAATCCAGGTTATGACCTCCTAAAAGTAACTTAAAAACATGATTATTTATTATTATCACAGGATCATAGAAATTTCAAGATAGAAAGAGGCCACATGGCACCTTATGCCTGTGCCAGGACTAACTCTATATCAGATCTAGCTACTTTAATCCCATTTCCCAGTTCTTTCCCCATATTTCTGCAAGTGCTTATCTAATTCCCTCTAAACTTTGTGCTTGACTTGGCTTCAATTATTATTGGCGTAATACATTCCATATTCCAGTAACACATCGCATGGAAAACATTTCTTAATGTTCTCTTTTATGCTTCTTGTACTAATTTTAATTTATGCCCATTGACTGATATATTTTGTTCTTGAAAATATCTTGATGCACAGAATGAGCTCACCATTTGAACAGTCCAATTAAATCAGATTTGAATTGCATCAAAAGGTGTAACTAATATTTTGTGTGAATATTATAATGATTATATTATATTTAAATTACCTGGCCTCAGCTGTCTTCTGACTAAACATCTGCAGGTAGGACTTAGTGGTATAGGAGACACAAATAAATTAGTTCAAAGCAGCTTTCTTGAAAGACAAAGGTGATCTTTACAGAATCAAAACATATTAGCGGAAAATGTAAGGTTAAAAAAAAATCTATGGGCTGGATTTTGTCAGCCCCAAGGAGGTGGGTATGGAGGCGGGACTGCCGGTAAAGTAGCAGCAAGTGGGGGCGGATGGCAAAACCGCCCCCATCCCGCCTCCGTGCCCTTTTGCCAGGAGGCGGGAAGATGTGCTGCTTTGGGTCCTGTCTCCTCGAGGCGGGAAAGGGATTAAATCCTTTTAACTGCCTGTTAACAGGTAGTTAACAGGCAGAAAAAAGGATTAGACCCATGTTGCCTTTTTAGGTGAAGGCTTCCCAACCTCAGAGAACCCCGCCGGGTTGGAGGAGTCGAGTAGGAGGTCTGCGGGGGTCGGAGGGACCTGAAAGTAAGATGTAGAGGTGAGTGATGGGTGTAAATGTGGAGTGGTAAGTATGTAAGGTGAGTGTTAAGTGTTAAAAAATGTTCACTTACCTTGGTTTCTGCCTACAGCCTTCATCCGCTCTGGATCGGAAGTCCCGACATCATCCTTGTCGATTTCACAGACTGGCTGTTGGAACCTCCGAACCAACAGTCATCTGAAATCTACAAAGTTGAAAGGTTTGATGAGTCCTGAACACAAGGGCTCATCAAACTACAGATAATGTCAGTGTTTGACAGCTTCACAGAGCTGTCAAATGATGACATTTCTTCTTTCAAGAAGTCTTGACAGATAGCACGTCAGACGTTGATGTGCTCTGTCAGTGACTTGTCCCTAATTGGCCTGCTGAGCCCGCAGGGCAGGCTTAACAAGGTCAATCTGGGGAAAATCCCGCTGGTTGGCCAGAAGATGATGGAGGCGGGACATAGACCCGACAAGCAGCAGTCCCGCCTTCAACTCGTCTCCATTGAGAAAATCCAGCCCTCTATGGGGATTCATTTTAAATCATGTAGGCCTGCTTTGTACAATATCAGAAAAATGAGACTGTAGGATTGGAATAAATTGTAATTTTGGGAGGAATTTTTCGGCGGGGGGGGGGGTCAGCGGGTCGGGTGGGAAAAAATAAATTTCTGACAGCGGATAGGGAACCCGCTGTCAACCCGCCGCCACACAACTTTCCCAGATGTCGGGTCTGTCAATGCTGAATAGACCCGACACGCAACGGCAGGGGAGGCAATTTAGGTCATTATGACCTTGTTAAGAGCCACTTAAAAAGTATTTTACGCTCACTTTTAAATTTTACGAAGTCGCCCACAGGGTCCACGCTGCCCAGGGATCACGTCAGGTAAGGAGGTCGGGAGTTGTGTTACCATGAAATGATCTCTTTATTTGACAGCTGCAAATGTGCTATAAAAGCTCCCATCTCACAGTTTTTCACTTTCCAAGCCCAGAAGCTGTTGCTTACTGCATTTGGAAGACAGATTGAGCTTTATGCAGCTTATAAGTGTTTGGAGTAAACGCTGTATCCAGTGTCACCTCATTGGAACAACCTCTCTCACCCACTGACAGATCGCTTCTGTCATCGCAACTTCACTTGCCATCTATTACATCGTGATGTGGAGATACCGGTGTTGGACTGGGGTGGACAAAAGTGAGAAGTCGCACAACACCAGGTTATAGTCCAACAGCTTTATTTGAAATCACAAGCTTTCGGAGCGCTGCTCCTTCTTCACCTGACGAAGGAGCAGCGCTCCGAAAGCTTGTGATTTCAAATAAAGCTGTTGGACTATAACCTGGTGTTGTGCGACTTCTCACATCTATTACATCAGCATTGGTGCCCTTGAAACTATCTCACCTTGGTCCTCAGAATCCCACCACGATCAGCCCCAACACCAGCAGCTCCAACTACAACAACCTTCTCCGTCATCAACTGATGCTACACAGGGCATCAGCACCCAACCACATTGCTGGCCGGGAGGCCAGGGATGGCCTCAACAAAGCCAGATTTACTTCACTTGACGCTGTACACCCTGGCTGTCACATGATGCACCAGGTTGGCACCACCCCACAGCAACACCATAAAGCATCCCTACAATGCCCAAGCCATTCCTTTCACACTCATCACTATTGCGGGGGGTACTTTTATGTCTCACCATTCACTGCAATTCACTAAGCCACTTCCAAAGGTGCACACAAATCTGTCCAAGAACGCAAAGTGTTGAAAATAAAGATTTCAATCTTTGACAGCACATTATCAGAAACTTCACATAAACATTGAGTGTGGCTTTGCAGTAACATTTCGTGATCTACTGAGATCATTGAAAGGTTTGCGCCACTGCAGCCTGGTCCTCCTGATGAAATCCCTGCTTGTGTTCTCCTGTGCAATGTGCAACCAGGCTGTGTTGATTTCCTGGGGAGGTCTCTTCCGCCCATTGGAAGGGAAGAGAACCTCCCTGCGTGCTGTGACTCCCTCCTGCTGAGAGCCCTTCTCCCCCTACTCCTCCCTCTGTGAGCAGCTTGTCCTCTTTGCTGCCTCTCCTCCATTTCCCTGTCATGCTGCTGGCCAAGAGGAATGACAACTACAGCACCCATGACTGGGAGCAAGTGGTCTGACCAGAACCCTTGAAGTCAGAACCAAGGCCTTCTCCACTTGCAGCACCGCTCCCTGTCACCTCACCAACTTTAAACAACTCTGAAAAGCTCCAAACACTTCCACAAACTTACACAGAGCCTGTAGAAATTTATCAGCAATTAACCTGAGGGAAGTTGCTGATCTCTTTAAATATCGCTGGTGGGAGATCCTTGCTGTTGAACGCATGTTCAATTGTGCAAGGTTAAGACAGGGCGTTAGCTCCAGCGTTGAGGCCGAAAATCACGTCACGATCTGCCCACTCATCATATTTCCAGCGCATGCTCCCAACGCCCGCCCTAGCGCCCTCACCAAAATGGCGTCCAGCGTGGCCCGCACCTGAAGTGTGTGCACGTGACACGGACGCCATTTTCGACACAAAACGGCCCCCGTAGCGGTAAAAAAATCGGGTGCTACGGAGCTCTAGGAGTCCAGTATTATACCGAGCAAACTTTAAAAGGAAGAGCTTCAGAAAAAAAAAGAAATCTCTTGAATGTTTGGAGGGAAATTGATCCCCATCGCGTGAAATGGATGTTGGGGGGATCAATTTACAGGCGCAATCTCCCAAATTGGCAGCCGGCCATTTCCGGTGCCCGAGCCGCCTTGACTAAAACAATCGTTAGACCTCTTAAATATGCTAATCAGCGACATAACACCTGTTTCAGGACCATGATTCCAAATTGAGCAAAAACTAGGCAATGCGTACTCCACTCAGTTTTTCCAAGTCTACGGTGGCCTAACCAGACGTCTTTAAAGGAACCGCTGGAGGCTGCCGAAGAACAGGTATGTTTTTCGGTTTTCACTTGTCTCAATGTGGAGCCAGGAGGAGCATTGCTGCTCCTGGCTCCACAGCAATGCAGCAGGCCACTGCTAGCCCATGCTTGCCCCCTCCCTTTTGCCTCCCAGGACCTACATGTGGCCCAGCTCAGCGTCCGAGCTGGCCGATTTTGGGAAGTTGTGGAGATGAAGCCCCAAGGCCCAATTTGAAGAGAGACTCGAGCCTCGGTCTTTGGGCGTGCGTTTTCAATGTGTTGCTGCTTTTGTGTCAGTTCCCGGCGATAACCCAATTTCTTCTCCTTTATTTTTGGAACTGCACCGTAAAGTTTAGGAATAGATGGATAATCCTTACCCTTTGCCTGAACAGCTCCTGTCTTTCTCTATCGTTTTCCTCAGCCCGAGCTTTAAGCCAGGCTTCATTCTGAGACTTATGTTTTTCTAGCATCTCCTGAAGTTCCTGAAAGACATTGGTAAGTTACAGGTCAACTCTGATTTCCCAAGGAGCATTTCATTCACACAATTTAAAAAAGTTTCACCTCTATGTGGTGTGTTCCTTATCTGGAAGGTACAGTGCGGAGGCCAGGCATTGTCCCACAGCGAGAGAAATTAGAGGGTCAGTCACCCTGACAGGTCTTACACAGCTTTTAGCAGTTGATTAAAGAGCAGCATTCAAATAGATGTGGGAGTACATCTCAAACCTGTCATCTCAGCCAGCATGGTATGTGATGTAGAGATATCCCAAAAAGGGAAATGAAGAAAATACACAATAGAAAATAATTATTCAATTTTTTAAAAATCTCTCAAGTAATATGAAGCTGGTAATGCTACACCATGGAGAAATACGGCTTATACAATTGCAACTTCATAGCATTTGTGCATTGCCATTGCATCTCCTTCATGCAGGGCATTCTAAGTAGCTTGATATCATAGCTACCATCTTAAAAGCAGTCCTCCTATAAAACTTTTCAACAAGTTTAGCACATAAAAGAAAGAACTTGCATTTATATAGCACCTTTCACAATCTCAGGACGAACCAAGGCACTTTGCATCCAATGAAGTACCTTTTGAAGTGAAGTCACTGTTGTAATGTAGGGAAATGCGGCAGCCAATTTGTGCAGAGCAAGATCCCACAAACAGCAATGTGATAAATGACCAGATAATCCGTTTTAGTGATGTTGGTTGAGGGATAAATATTGGTCAGGACACCGGGTGAACTCTTCTTCAAAAAGCACTATGGGATATTTTATTCAGTACTGCACTGGACTGTCAGCTTAGTTTATGTACTTAAGTCTCTGGAGTGGGGCTTGAACACACAACCTTTTTAATACATTTCAGTGGAAATTTCTTCAGCACGGCTGCAGAGTTTTACATACTCTTAAAGGTTAAAACTAAAACATCATACTTGCTGAAAATTGAGTTTTGAATGTGGTGGGAGGCAGAAATGTTGTACTTTTTATAACACCCAAACTAAATTCTGCAATCTTAAAGTTTGTTTATTTATGTAATTGAGTTTCACACTGTTCTTAGTTCTTGCCAATTGCAAAGCCCAATATTATGGCTGAAGAACATAGCTTAATGTCTTTATTTCTGTCATGAATAGTATCACCCTTTAAAATGTGGAATAAAATTCCTTCGCAGCGTGCTGCCACCAAACAGCATTAGCACCATGAATGAATCACGGTGCTAACACTATAACAGTGCAAACCACGCAGTGTATTCCACCATGTCAGTGACAGCTTCAGATTTTTGTGGCATACTACCATGGAGATGAGCAGGGACCATATTAATGTGGCAGAAGTGCTACCAACGTGGAATGATCTATTCTGGAACCATTCCACTGATACTGTTAACTTAGAGGCAGTGTAGCAGTGGAATCTTGCTGCAATTTCACTATTAATAATGCTAAAATAAAAAAGTAAAGAAATTATAATCCTTAAACACAACCAATACCCCCAAATCTTTAGTGACATTTAACTCTAACTTTTTGTTTGCTTGTGTTGCATGTGTATGAATGGGCGACAGGGCAACTGGACCAGATAGAAATGTTTATCCTTATACCTTTTCTACCATGGTGTTGAAATGTAGTACTGGCAAACCTATGCAAAACCATAATTTTCTGTGGCATGTTACATAGAATTTGGGTTTGTGGTTGCATTGCAGCTGGCACAACCTCATTTTCAATACACAAGATAAAGTTGCATGATGCAACAGCTTTTTAAATTGAATCAGTTTTGCTTTAAGGGTGCTATTATACTGCAGGTACAGGTTTGAGAGTGGTACCTGCTTCGAGTGATGCAGGGCCAGTTATACTGCTGGCTCTGCATTGTCCCATCAGCAGAGAAAATGGAGCTCTCCACAGCACTTACCTAAATTTAATTTGAGTAACTTCACATTCTAATGCACTGAAGTGAGACCAAAACCACTTCACATTGATATAAATTATATACCTTAAAAGGCACCAGGACACCACACAATGTATGCCTTTCTGCTGTCAAACAAAGTTTGCTTTGGTTTTTATAAAAGTATCAAGCTGTGTTTAAGCAATTATTCCCAAGAGAAAGTAAATAAGGGCTAACTGCGTTCTTAGAAATTTGGAAATTAAAACAATGTGGAAAGATTGCATTATCATTGGTCATTATTGTGGTAAAATCCTGTTAATTAGTCTCTAACATTGGGATTAATTTTCACCTTTAGCACGGGCAGTAAACTGGCAGTTGCAGATCAGCTGCCCATTGGACATCCCCTCCCCCCGATTTTCTTTCCATGACTTCAATGGAACTGAGAGTCAGGTAGGGCGTATAACGAACAGCCTTTCCGCAACCGCTGTAAAAATGAAAACCCACTCCGTTATCTCATGTTTGGTGCTAGCATATCTCACCTGTTGCTGATTCCTGTACTGCTTATTGTAAGCCTCTTTTTCTTGCTGGAAGGCAATTTTAGCTCGAGTAAGTTCTCCTTTTTCACTGTGAACGAAAAGGTACAAACTGAAAAGTTACTGGCATGTCTGGTATTTTGTTTTTCATGCAGCATAAAATACAGTTACAGAGTCTTTTTTGTAGGGGGCGAAATTGGGCGCCTTTACGCCTCCCGTTAGCGCCCCCAGGGGGTGAAATTGGGTGGCTTTGTAACCGGGCGCGGCGCCTGACATCGACTCCTGCCATATTCGGCAGGAGTTTTGCGGCAGCACTATGGCGTTGCGCCCCGATCTCCTTCGCCTGGAGATTGTGACGTCATCATTGTGCGCATCGCCCCGGTAGCGCCCCAGACCCGAAATTGACTTCTGCCCCCTGCAGCAGCGCCAGTTGAAAACACCGACAGCTGCAGGAGGTGTGCATCGGGCGGCCGGCCACTTCGGGGGCAATGATTAAAGGCGAGGTGGCCGAAGTAAGTAAAAAAAAAACTTACCTTTCTTGTTGCAGTTTTTTTCGCGGGTTCCTGCCCACGATCAATCAGCCCGGCACTCTGCTTAAGTGCCAGGCTGATCGCACGGGATCACGGCTGCCTTGGTGGTCCAGGTAGGTACTTTTTATACTGCAGAGCCTGCAGCGATGGCCCTTCCCTTTAAGGGAGGGAAGGAGCCTTTGAATGCGGCAGCGCTGCACGGCCCAGTCTCTGCCCCGCCTGCTGCCGATTACGCTCCAAGAAGGAAGTGGAGCACTTGATTTAGTGCTCTACTTCCTTCTTGGAGCGCAAATAGCGAATTTTTCAAAAGTTTGAAATCGTTAGCACCTGGCGCTAACTTTTCAAACTTTAAAAAATTCGTGCCTCAAATGGGGCGATAGTGAATTCCTCCCCTGTAGTTGCTTTATATTGCTATGCTACCATGCCAGAATCTATGGGCACAGGTACACATACCCCCATTTATCAGAAGAATGGTACCTGCAGAAGTGATCATTTACAAGAGACGCCATGTCAAAATTATGTCACGTGTTCCAAATAGATTTGTTTTTATCGTTGTGTAAGTCTGTGTGCTATATGTAGGTACGTATGTATTTGAGTGTATGACAAAAATTCAGTAGTCATTGTTATAACAGAAACTTTGCAGGCAGACTTAAAAATAATTTGGCGGCCAGGATACTCATAAATCTGCAAATCTACTGTCACATTCACAATGTAAAGCCCAAAAATCATACTTTTATACATCACTCTTCCATATTCACCAGGAACAAAATGGTAAGTCCCTCAACCTCTCCACCTCCTCTCCTCCTTTAAGACCCTCCTTAAAACCCATCTCTTCAACCAAACTTTTGGTCACCCATCCTAATATGTGCTCCTTTGGTTTGGTGTTCATTTTCTCCTTACATCTCTGTGCGTGGAGTTTCAAAAGTACAGTGAATATTTTAGTTATAGAAAGAAAATGATAAACTATATTTAATTTCAATCTATTACTACAATGATACCAATGATATTTAAAGTAACATTGACATAACATACATATCCAGTTTTTGAAACTCAATGTCCAGCATAGCGAAAGCATTTGTGATCATTTCCAGAGATTGCTTGTAAATGGAACTCAAATCCCGGGATTCTGTTGCCTACAAATACATTTAAAAAAAAAAACAATGGTCATTAAGTTTTTGCTGTATTTGTAGACTTTGGACTTGAATGTCTTGGATCATTTCACATCAGGTGAGTTTGTGATCTCACTTGGGCTGTCAGTTGTGTTTAAAGTTAGGGGTTTCTGTCTGCCAGAACAAATAGAAGGGTGACAATGCACCTTCATCTGCATTTTTTGGTTTTACAGCCTATAATTTTTCTACCCATTTCTCTCCCTCCCCCTCGAGGGGTTAGCAAACTTGACAACAACTGACAAAGCTCACTGAATGAAGACCAATGAGTTTGACTGGATTCGGAGCAATGTGTTTTGTAATCGGCGTGCTTTATGTACTGTGCATCATCTCAACATTTTTTTGTTAATTATTATAATTGTATTAAACTCTGAACTCTATTTGCTTTTGAAGCTTTTATAGAATTTCCTTTTAGTTAGTAATAAACATCTGTATGTTTGAAAAAGTGTAGGTTGCACAGTCTCAATCTCCAGTTTATTAAAATATATCTTGTAAATATTAGTAGTGTTCACCAAAAGCCAACAGTTAAAACTTTAACAAAAAACAGCTGCAGATGAAATATTGTGGACAATGTTCACTGTAAATTCTCATTTTAATAAGTTGTTTCACCCAGATGTCCCTCATCAGTATCAGCCACTCTCCTTCTTTGGATCAGCATCCATTTTTTACTTATGCCTCTGTGAAGTGCCTTGGGACATTTTTCTACGTTATAGGTGCTATATAAATGCAAGTTGTTGTTGTTTTCAAATGCCCTTACCAATTAAATGTGGCGAGGCAAGTTGTATGTCATTGTATTCACAACATGATTCCTGTTAGCATCATTTTGTGAAACATTTTGTGGCTGTGTGCTCTATTACATGATGCTAAGATGTCTCAAAATGTTCCAGTTGTGCCTTTTCAAATTTCTTGGAAATATATGCAGTGAGGTGGCAAAACAGGATGAAACCCCAACACAAAACAAGACTTATATTGAGGTACGGTTCCACAGGCACTGGTGGTCATTCAGTAATTTCCACAAGTGACCATTTCTTCATCTGAAGTCTTGCCAGTAAGTGTTGGCTGGCTATCCAACCATGAGAGGCATCATAACTGAGCCTGCTCCTGTCCTCACCTGGGATCTATATATATGTACTCTCCAGCAGTAATCACTAAATAACAATCAGGAGTGGGAACTTCAACTAATTACTTCATCTCATAACCAAGAGGTTTTGAAATAATTTGTAGTACCCATACTGCAGTTAACTTAGCCCTGACCAGTAATCAAATCTGGGGCCTTTCGAGTCTGTGGTACATTTATGCACCGAGCCAAGAAAAGAGCTTACTGACCATCTTTCCTAATTTTAATGTATACTCCCTTAGGCACAGCACCAGCTTCCCAGCCCCAGGCATGTTAAGAGAGATGAAAATTCCTGAGGCTTTGCCACAGGTGCAAAAAATTGGATCCTTTTTACTTGTACATTTGTGTGTCACCAAGATTATTATTGATTTGTATCTCCACCATTTCAATTACCATTGTGCTGGTGTACCTGTGGTATCATATTCACATTGCTCTCTATTACCAAAAGCCTTCTCACCCGTGCAGCCAGCTTCCACTTGTGAGATGTTAGACATTTACCACATAATGGACACATCTAGAGGCACCTTTTATATTATATCAAACAGATGGTCAGGGGATCAATTCTATTTCTGGGTTGTATTACTGTTTGTCCAGAACTGGCTCAAAGCCAACTTTTTTTTAATTCATTCTCATGATGTGGGCATTGCTGGCAAGACTGGCACTTATTGCCCATCCCTAGTTGTTCTGAGAAGATGGTGGTGAGCCTCCTCCTTGAGTGGTTTGCTAAGCCATTTCAGATAGCAGTTAAGAGTCAACCACATTGGTGTGGGACTGCAGTCACATATAGGTAAGGACGGCAAGTTTCCTTCCCTAAAGGGCATTGATGAACCAGTTGGATTTTTACGATAATCCAACAGTTTCATGATACCAGTTTTTCATTTCCAGTTTCTTTAAAATGAATTCAAATTCTCAAACAATGGTGGGATTTGGACTCAAGTTTTCTGGATTACTAGTCCAACCTTACCCTGTGTGGCACCAATATGCATATGTTTAATTGACACTAACCATCTATTATTTTATATGTAATACTCAATTAAATTGAAATATAGTATGGCTCTCTACAATTCAATAATTCATTTTAAACAAAAAAACAACTGCACTCATTAATATCACAGTAATTTGAGAAGACAGGGTGATGCAATGGGTTAGGCACTGGCCTTTCATAATCTGAGATTTTGATTCAAATCCACCCCAAGGCGATAGGATGAGAGTGGGTCTGTTGTCTGCTAGCTGTAAAGGTCCCATCTGAAATTATGTTGAGCAGTCTCAATTAGTTCCTTGTATGTACTGTACAAGACCACGATTCAATTGGCACTAATATGGCAGTCACAAGATTGAAAAATGGAAGAATGTCACAGTAATGCAGTATGGAGTATTACTCTGAGATTAGGGTTGAGGGACACGTTGTGGGGATATTCTGGAGCGAACCTGGGGCAGGAGTGCCCAAAATGGAAAGTGCATTATCATCCTTCAACTCCTGACCTTCATAAGCACAGCATTCACAAAAGAAAGTACTAAAGCAAAACTATGGGTTGAATATACATAAATCGTCAATATCCATAGCAAAAGCCAATCAGTGACACAATTAAGAGGTATTACTAAGTGTGGTTTACTTACTGGCACAGGTGGTGGTGAGTCTGTTCGTGCAGGAAATGGGCATACTGCCAATTCATATTTTACCTTAGGGATCCTTGTAGGTGAAAACCTTAATGAAAATAATTTCTTTTTAATTAAATGAAACTGCACAGAATCAATGACCATTTTCCACTTAAATGATTTTAAAGATCTTGCCAACAGGATGATTATCTTAAAATATCTCCAATCCAATTGCTTATGTGTAAAGCACTAAAAGTATAGTCTAAGGAAGGGGATACTTCACTTGTCATGGGGGTTACATGGACAGGTGCTGAGTCCTCCTATTGGGAGCAGTCATGTGGGCATGAAGTATTGAGATGCCTGCTATCGGCCTGTGGCTGCTTATCGGGGCTGGTACACATTGGGTTTTGGGAGAGCTTATGGTGGAAACAGAGCAGCCCAACCTGGGTGAACAGTGTGGAAGCCTACAAACTGCAGCCAAATATCCAAATATGCTCAATACCTCTGAGAAGTTTTGCCAGCAGATAATTTTTAAAGTAACAGTGCCAAGTAGGAAGATTTCTTGACAGGAGTGAAAAAACAACATTGTGCAAACCATCATCTGGTTATTAAGGGGGGCTGATTGCATAAAGGCAGCCTGCTTTGATAATGAGGCCATTGAGCAGCTGCTGCAGGAGGTGCAGCAAAGGATGAAAGCCCTGCCATGGAAGGAAGGTCATGAAGGCAGTGGCATGCAGGGCAAGAGGTAGCTGAGGCCATCAACAACAGCAGCAATGTGCCGAGGACATGTATGCAATACTGGAAAAAGTTTAATAAACTCACCAGGAGGGGGAAGTCAGATGTAAAATTGTTTTTGGGTTCTGTGGAATAAACCTAGTGGCCTAGAAATCCGATAACACGGGAAAACGGCCGGTGCCACTACGGGGCGAGGTTAACTCTCGCCTGAAAAAAAGAGCGCAGACAGCACTGTTATTTTGGTGCTGCCTGCTGATTTAAATGGAGCACAGAACCTACCGTGCAATGCCCTGTTTCGGGCGGTACTCTCAGCAGGAGGCCCAACGTAGCGTGGCCAAAGCATCCCTGGAGCGAGGCAGCATTGTCTTAAAGCTAGCCTGTCATCTTAGAAAGCAGTCTCGAACCCTCTACCGTCTCTACACTATCAGACTGCTTGTCCGACATCCAGCACTGGATGAGTAGAAATTTCCTCCAATTAAATATCAGGAAGACCAAAGGCATTGTCTTCGGTTCACGCCACAAACTCCGTTCCCTTTCCACTGATTCGATCTCTCTCCCCAGAAACTGACCAAGTCTATTCACAACCTTGGTGTCATATTTGATCACAAATTGAGCTTCCTACCTCATATCCGTTCTATCACTAAGACCACCCATTTCCACCTTCGTAATATCACCCGTCTCCACCCTTACCTCAATTTATCTGCGGCCGAAACCCTCATCCATGCCTTTATCACCTCTAGACTTGACTATTCCAACGCACTCCTGGCCGGCCTCCCTAGCTCTACCCTCCATAAACTTGAGGTCATCCAAAACTCTACCACCCATGTGCTAACTCGCACCAAGTCCCGCTCACCCATCTCCCCTGTGCTTGCTGACCTACATTGGCTCCCAGTTAAGCAACACCTCGATTTTAAAATTCTCAGCCTTGTTTTCAAATCCCTCCATGGCCTTGCCCCTCCTCTGTAATCTCCTCCAGCCCTATAATCCCCCTAGACCTCTGCGTCCACCAATTCTGGCCTTTTGAACATCCCCGATTTTAAATGCTCCACCATTGGCGGTCGTGCCTTCAGCTGCCTAGGTCCTAAGCTCTGGAATTCCCTCCCTAAATCTCTCCGCCTCTCCACTTCTCTTTCCTCCTTTAAGACGCTCCTTAAAACCAATCTCTTCGACGAAGCTTTTGGTCATCTGCCCAAACATTTCCTTATCAGGCTCGGTGTCAAATTTCTTTATATATATAAAACTCCTGTGAAGCACCTTAGGACATTTTATTATGTTAAAGGCGCTAAATAAATATAAGTTGTTGTTGTAAAATGAAAAAATAAAAATAGGCAGTCTTTAGCCCTTAGAGCTCAACTGCCTTCTGAAATAAAAGCATTAAAAATAATTCCAAAATGTAGGGGACATGATTAAGAAGTTTGCAGATGATACAAAAATTGGCCGTGTGGTTGATAGTGAGGAAGAAATTTGTAGACTGCAGGAAGATATCACTGGACTGGTCAGGTGGGCTGAAAAGTGGCGAATGGAATTCAATCCAGAGAAGTGTGAGATAATGCATTTGGTGAGGGCTAACAAGGCAAGGGAATACACAATAAATGGTAGGATACTGAGAAGTGTAGAGGAACAGAGTGACCTTGGAGTGCATGTTCACAGATCCCTGAAGGTAGCAGGACAGGTAGATAAGGTGGTTAAGGAGGCATACGGGATACTTTCCTTTATTAGCTGAGGCATAGAATACAAGAGCAGGGAGGTTATGCCTGAAATGTATAAAACACTAGTTAGGCCACAGCTAGAGTACTGCGTACAGTTCTGGTCACCAAATTACAAGAAAGATGTGATTGTAATATAGAGAGTACAGAGGAGATTTATGAGGATGTTGCCAGGACTGGAGAATTTTAGCTATGAGGAAAGATTGGATAGGCTGGGTTTGTTTTATTTGGAACAGAGGAGGCTGAGGGGAGACTTAATTGAGGTGTGCAAAATTATGAGGGGCCTAGATAGAGTGGATAGGAAGGACCTATTTCCCTTAGCAGAGAGGTCAATAGCCAGGGGGCATAGATTTAAAGTATTTGGTCGAAGGATTAGAGGGGAGTTGAGGAGAACTTTTTTCACCCAGAGCGTGGTGGGGGTCTGGAACTCACTGCCTGAAAGGGTGGTAGAACCCTCATCACATTTAAAATGTTCTTGGATATGCACTTGAAGTGCTGTAACCTACAGGGCTATGGACCAAGAGCTGGAAAGTGGGATTAGGCTGGATAGCTCTTTTTCGGCTGGTGCAGACATGATGGGCCAAATGGCCTCTTTCTGTGCCGTAAATTTCTATGATTCAGCTCTTAAAGCTGAACTGCCTTCTGCACGTAAAAAAATGGTAAAAGTGCTTCAGCACTAACACAAATGGCTTAACAAGCCAGGGAAAGGGCATCCAGGGTCTCGCACGCAGCACTCCAGCTTTGTGCAAGAGGTCAACAATGAAAGAGAGGTCCATTTACACCTCTTCTAGACCCATCTTTTGTTTCTTTACTTGTCCCATTACCATCTCCTTTTACTTTGTACAATCATACCTTTTGTCATTTAATCACTCCTGCCGTCCACCCTATCACAGATCTTCCCTTTTGTTCTTTCCTCCCCTCCCCTTTCCCTACCTCTGTACTTGCTTAAAATCTGTTACATTTCTAACTTTTTCCAGTTCTAACGAAAGGTCATCGACCTGAAACGTTAACTATGTTTCTTCTCTGAATAGATGCTGCCTGACCTGCTGTTTTTATTTCAGATTTCCAGCATCCGCAGTAATTTGCTTTGGTAGTCTCATGCTGATTTAGGATTGACTCTGGTCAAAAGTCACAGATACTTCGCACAAGTAACTGCAAGGTTCTAATGCATGAAAGAACAGTAAAGTCTCTAGGAGAAGACAGGCTTTACTAGAAGGCAGGCCACCACTACTGGAGAACAAACTGCTGCAGTACAAGAAGTGGCTCTGCTTAAGGAAAGGACAATACAACTGCAGCAATGGAACTTGAGAAAGGTAGCAGGAGATGGTGAAGTGGGTGGGAAAGTCCATACTGAGCATTCATTGTTCTCTTTCTTTTCCTTCTTCCCAGTCTTGATTAATGCTACAGATGAAGATGAAAGTGATGATGCAAGCCCATGAGTAGGCATTAACCTAATTTTCCCTATGATTGTTTCTCTTTATGCCATCACTGGAATGGCACAGCAAGCAGAGACTGGGCCCTTCATGGAACCTGCAACAAGTACCTCATCAGGCACCCTGTCACAATGCTAGGGCTTAGCATGCAGAGGCCTAGTTTCATCCACTTGGGTGGATATAGATACTACGATGGAAGCAGTAAGGTGGAAGCACTGAGTACTGGAAAGCAGGACAGGAAGCACAAGAGTGGATCCTTTGTCGGGCATGGAGAGAGCATCATCCAGTAGCTTGGTGGAGGCATGGGACCATGGCTTCAGCTACCTTTCCAGTAGGTGACACCCCTCTCCGACGAATACCATGCTAAACCGGGGCCTCCAGAAACATTGCAAGGTCCAGGAATGTCTGTCTGGGTCTGATGTTATCTCACTACCTTGGCATCCAACAGAGCTTCCTACTCATCCTCCTGCCCCGGATAGAAAATGTAAAGGCATTCCCATCCTACAGCTTGTGTGTACTTCCAGCTGCCAAAACTAGCAAGACAAACAATCACGATATTGCCCCTATTTCCAAGTGCGTGATCTCTTATGTCAGTTGTAAAGTTGCTCTCACGTACATAATTTCTGATGACTTGGGCCTCACGGCACCCAAACAGCTGTTGGAAAAATCATAGTGCCCTCTTTTTTGGGGGGCAGTTTGATGTATGACCTGTAATCAAACCATAGAGAACAATTTCTTGAGTTTGCTATTTGTAGTGAAATTGTAAATTAAAGTATGAAGAACACATTTATAATTTCACCACGAATAACGAACAGGAAATCTTGCTCCCAAGTGTCGTATCTATGTCCCTGTTATCTGCATTGTATGATTTTTATGGTATGCTGTTATGAAGATGAGGCAACATTAATAGAGCATTGAATATGTAACCAAAGGTTCTTTATTAGATCTGCCCCACTGTGCTGATACTGTCACATCAGAAGTGGTGTGGCAGTAGCATAATGTTCCCATTTCTTGATTTCCCCACATTTAATTAAAGAATAATTATAGCGAGGTTCTCGGTGGATATAGTGCTGTTTGTCTCCCTTGTTGTTTCTGCTTGTGAGACGAGGGAGAAAATTGGTCCTTAAGCTTCCTGCACCATATGAGACCATTTCCTCCTGGCTGCTCACAGTGTTTAGAAACACATTAAATAATCACAAATAATTACTCAGCAGACCTGAAAATCACACTGCACAATTAAATTGTTTTCTTTCCTTCCCTTTTATCCCCACCTCTCCAAAAAGCAGTGACTCATGCTAGGTTACAATTCCATTTGCACTGGCAGCTCTCCAGTACCTTGCCCAAATGGCTATTTATTCTGTTTTAGCCTAGACAATGACTGTGGGTAGGCTGTTCAACCATGGGGAGGGGATCCATCACAGCTAAGCTGAATCCTATTGTTATCCAATATCCACAGAAACAAAATCTTCCATTGAAAATCACTGGATAGTAATTCAGAGTGGAGTCACTGGTCTCCTCCCCCAACCCAGGGACATGTAATGACGGCGAAACTGTCAGCGTTTGCCATCATTACCCTGTGAAACTGACAGCAACTTTTGGCGTCCACACATGTGCAGTTAAATGCAGAAATCCAGAAGTTGCTGTCAGTGATTCCCTACTCCTCCACAGGGCGCGGTGTTGAAGACCCTGCAGACGGCAATCTTTAGAAATCACTGAACTGACGAGAACTTCCCCTTTTACGCTTTAATCTTGCTGTTAAAAGCCCCTGAAAAAGTTAAGCCTTGTTCAATGAGGTGTAACTGGGTTTTTAACGGCACACTAAGTCATAATTACTGCTGAACAACCGCTCTGGCCCTGAAAAACTAATTTTATATTTGTGAAATGTCAAAGTTTTCCATTATGATAAAAATTCCATTTTTTTTAATATAATATTTTTTTTTTAAGTTTGTTTATGATATTTCAGCTTCTACCTTAATCCCAAATGTATATCCCAATCTTTATTTTGCTCTCTGTAAAATTTATTAAAATTGAAGGATAATTAGTGCATTTTATTTCCTGGTTTGCTGTCTGTGAGAATTCTTCAATGTGATTGGCTGCTTAGCCTGCTTGATGACATCACTGTTACTGGACGCTGGAGATCCCCTAGACTTGGCGCCAGAATCAAATTAACATTGGGAAAGGTGAAATCGGCGCCACAGAGATTGCTAGATCTTTGTGGGCAGCTTTCTTCGAGGCCAGCGGCAAGCCAGGCCATTTCCATACAAGTATGAACAAGTTCAAGAAATAATGATGTATTTTATGGCACAGATACAGCTCATTGGAGCAACAACATGCAATACCACAGAGGAGTGGGATGGGCACTGCACCCGCAATTCTCAAAATGACTGAAACCACATCATAGGTAAAGTAAAATTCAGTGGGAGAGTCTTTGCTAGTTGCTCACAAGTGTCAATTAGAGAAGTTATAGATAGAGGTCTGTGTGCGGTTACAGGCATCACATGAGGAAATTTTGTAAAGTAAGAGGCAAGGAAATAATTCGAATTGCACCTTCACTGCAAGAGCAACGGGGATGATTTTAACTTGGCCAAATCGGCATTACCAAGGCGCTAATCACCTCAAAATGGGGTTGGCAGACTTACTGCCCTGTTAACGCCGCTGCTCTGGCCATTGGGTGGTGGAAGTATCCGCCTGTTTCAAGCGGTAGGCCCTTTAATATGCAAATTAGGGTCCTATGATGTATATCGGCATTTTGAGGGAAAACTGGGTGAAGGGTGCACTGTGCCGATTTTCCGATAAGCCATTCACTGCATGTGAAGATCCATCAGTGGTGCAGGATTTTGGAAAAATTCACCCAAAAGGTCTAATATATTAGTATTAATGAGGATCTGTGGTTTCTGTACTTCAAACCACAAGATAATAAATAAGGCATTAGATTGTTTAAGTGATTTTTGCTATTGGAGAGTGACTTGTCAAATTTGCAGGAAAAGTACTGATAACTGGAAGATCATCCTATAATGTACCATGTGCTCTTAATATGAAGGATATTCGAGTAATACGAACAATAGATGGTCATGAGTCTGTAGTGGTACCACACTGTAAGGAATATCAGCATCCAGCATCAGCATCAGCATCTTTCCAGGCATGATTCCCTTTGCCTTATAAAAACAGAACATTATAACCCTGCCGTTGTTTTAAAATAATGTTAAAGCACGATGATAGAAGGCAAGTGAAAGATTATTCTGCTAGTAAGTTTTAAATATTTGATCATATAAATGATATGACGAGACAGAAAGACAGATAAATAGTGACACAAAGAGACAGAGAAAAAGTGAGAAAGCAATGCATGTTAACCCCCTCCCACCTCACTAAAGATAATGACAGAATGTAATTATCAACAACCCTGCTCTTTCACCCCTGAGGGAAATGGCATAATTGAGCACAATTTAGCAGCAACTAGTGAGAACCTACAGTTCTGGTAAACATACTAATTACTTGCATAATGATTCCAGTGATGATTTTCTTTCAGACTCTTGGGGGGGCTAAATTGGATAAGGCCCAAAAACGGGTGCGGGGATCGCGATGCGCGATCTGCCACCGTTGAAAGTAGTGCAGGCAGCACGTGAAATTTGTGCTGCCCGCTCATTAACATGATTGCAGTGTTAAGCCCGGCGCTAAACGTGCTGCTGGTTGGCTCAGCGATCAACAGGGGGACCAATATCGTGGAAAGTCTGCTCTCTATTTAAAGGTTGCCTGCAGAGTGAAAGGCTGTCTGCACTTATTAAAGGGGAGGTGCTTTGTAAGAGAAGTACCTCATTCTGACTGGAGCTGGAAGTTAGCAATGTCTCAACAGGGCAGAGAAAGGGCACTTCAGTTCTCTGATGCAGCACTGGAGGCCTTGGTGTAGGGGGTCTATAGGAGGAGACAGGTCCTCTACCCGCAGTGGCCAAGAGACCTTCCAGACACATTGTTCGAAGGCAGTGGGAAGAGATCACTGAAGCGGTCAATGCCACCTGTCTTTCCCCCCAGGACATGGATACAGTGTTGGAAGAAGTTTAATGACCTCACACGAGTGATCAAGGTGAGTGAATGCATCTTCAAATGCCATATCCCAACAACTGCACCACTAGCCTCACACACTGCTCAGTGCACCACACCCCAACACTCACCTACCAACAATCTCTAGCAATCATGACTCATACCTCACAATCATAGCTTCACCTCACCCTTATACACTTACCACTGCTGCAAGCCTCACATCCATATTTCACACCTTGCAAACAATGCCAGCTATTCAACCATGACAGGCACATCACCCAAACATATTGCACCATACTCACTGATACATTTCGCTTTCTCTTTCAGGCCAAGGTAGCTGACAACTGTCGCGAGCAGGAGCAAACAGGCGGTGGGCAAGCACGGCTGCAGAACCTGACGCAGCTGGCGAAGACATTTCTGGAGATAGTTGGAGGGGCTGTCGCTGAGGCCATGGCGATCAGCGAGGCTGAAAGCATTGATCATGACGGTATGCTCATACCTAATCCTTCTTCTCACATTCCACTTCTCCCTCATCCCACAATCTCCTCTCACTTACAAGCTGCTGATGGTGTTTGCATGCACATCTTGCTTCCGCACCCCCCCCCACCACCATCACCACAACCCAATCCTTGTGCCTTTCTCCTGTTAGATACCCAATTACTGTCACCAGCCCAGTATGTGCAGGAAGAAGTAGAGAAGGATAGTGATGGAGAACAAGAGACACCGTCACTCGATCTGACACTCGTAGGCACCAGCTCAGAAAATGGCACTGCGCAAATTTTAGAGGGTAGTATAGAGGTGGAAACTGCATGTGGTGAGTCACCGGGCATGAGTGGGCTGCAGCCAGGCCAGGCGGAAAGGGTAGCGCAGGTACCAGCTTCCCCGGAGGGTGAGGTCGCACACAAGTTCTGCTGCAGAGCATTCAGATGGGGAATTCGATGGGCCGGCCTTCAGGCTGGCTCCAACATTGCACGGGGCATTGCATAGAGCTTGGAGCCCATGATTTCCGGGATGAAAGTGATGGGCAACTCCATTAGAACACTCGTGGACCCAACCATGATGCTTGGTGTGATGGGCGATGTCGCAGCTTCCATTGCAGCACAAGCGGAAGCGACCCAACATCTGAGTGATGCAGTGGAAGTTCAGACTGCTGTCATGCAGGTTCAGCTGCTGCCACGCAAGCTCAGACTGCTGCCATCGTGGCTGGGTTTACAAGTGTGGAAAGGGACTTGCAGGGTCTCACAGCGGTCCAGCAATCTGTCCTCCAACAGATGGCTAGGAATGCTGAGGCGCCACCCCGGGGGAGTGGCAGTGGCTCCGTGGAGCAAGAAACTGCTGTCCTCTCTAAAGAGGACAGCAGACTACCATTCCGCCAGTGCCATTGCAGATGCATGTTAGCCAGCCAGCCCAGATTGCTGCCACACATGTTGAGGTGGTGCAGTCTACAGCCGGGCCTTCTAGGCCCAGAGCTGCTTGAGGTCATCCTGCAAGGCCACCTGCAGTGTCCCCATGGAAAATCAGCAGCCTTCCACCAGCCGTGCAGCAACCACTAGGGTAGCACTGTGTAGGACACTAGAATAGGCAAAGGAACACGAAAGACAGACACTAAGGGAATGCACAAGGGTGATTAGTTGACTCTGTAATGTAATTTTAGTTTTATTCGTTTATGGGATGTGGGCATCGCTGGCAAGGCCGGCATTTATTGCCCATCCCTAATTGCCCTTGAGAAGTTGGTGATAAGCTGCCTTCTTGAACTGCTGCAGTCTGTGTGGTGAAGGTACTCCCACAGTGCTGTCAGGGAGGGAGTTCCAGGATTTTGACCCAGCAAAGATGAAGGAACAGCGATATATTTCCAAGTCAGGATGGCGGGTGGCTTGAAGGGGAACTTGGAGGTGGTGGTGTTCCCATGTGCCTGCTGCCCATGTCCCTCTAGGTGGTAGAGGTCGCAGGTTTGGGAGGTAATGTCGAAGAAGCTTTGGCAAGTTGCTGCAGTGCATCTTGTAGATGGTACACACTGCAGCCACGGCGTGCCAGTGGTGGAGGGAGTGAATGTTTAAGGTGGTGGGCGGGGTGCCAATCAGGCGAGCTGCTTTATCCTGGATGGTGTCGAGCTTCTTGAGTGTTGTTGGAGCTGCACTCATCCAGGCAAGTGAAATGTATTCCATCACACTGGGATTAATCATTTATAAATTATGTTTGGAATGTTTGTTTTGTGGTGGCTTTCATTTCAGCTTTGTGCCCAAGAGGACGATGGTCTGCTCAATGAGGTTCCTCATGGCAGCATGGCTGTCATTATATGATTGCTGGCCACGAATGGTAGGGTTGCGGAGGGGTGTAGAGCGGATAGCTGTTGTCTCTGAGCAGCCACCCTTGGGTTTGACATGGTGGCTGGAAGACTGCTGGCACAGCAGACTGGCGCAGGATGAAGGCATCATGACTGCTGCCAGGATAGTGGGCATTCACCATCATGATGTGCTGGGCGTGGTCGCACACCAACTGTACATTAAGTGAGTGGTAGCCTTTGCGGTTACGGTACATCACAGCATTGATATGCGGCACCTGCAAAGCCACGTGCGTGCAGCCGATGGCGCCTTGCACCATAGGGAAGCCCAATATCCTGGCAAAGCCACATGCATGCTCCTCTTGCTTCTTTCTGTTTAGAGAGAAGACAATGAAGTCCCTTCTCCTAGAGTACAGAGCCTCTGTGACCTCCCAGATGCAGCGATGGACGGCGAACTGCGAGATGTTTGCTATGTCGCCTGTTCCAGCCTGGAAGGATCCACTGGCGAAAAAATTCAGGGCCATAGTCACCTTGAGGGCCACTGGCAGAGCCATCATCACCCTGTCTGAGGCTGCAGCTCTGGTTCCAAGAGGTGGCACAGTTCTGTGACTACCTCCTTGGTGAAGCGGAGCTGCCGAATACACTGCTCTGGCTTAGGTGCAGGTAGGAGAAGTGCTCCCTGAAGACGCTAGGTGTGTAAGGCCTCCTGCTGAGAACCCTCCTCCCCCTCCTCCTCTTGTCTCTGCGAGCAGCTTGTCTTTGCTGCCTCTGCTCTGGAGAGGGATGGGGGTGTTGCCACAGCGCAGCCAGTGTCGGAGCAGTGAATGACTGGCCGCAACTTCAGGATTTCCGCGTTTAGTTGCGCATGCGCTACGTCCTGAGGTTGCGGTCAGTTTCAAAGGGGTAATAACGGCGAACACTGTTAGTTTGCTGTTATTACCCGCCGCAAATTCTGGCCCATTCTCTTTTTTTTATTTGAACAGTTATCTTACTTTTTTCTGACCAAATGCAATATTCTATCCTATCCTAACCAATTTTTTTCTTTTATAAGATTCAAAAGTTTTTACTTAACTTTATTTTCATGTCTTTGGACCCACTGCCGATTTTGGAGGTGGGAGCAATTTTCACTGGCTGCAGAACAATATTAAGATCTGGTTTTCCAGTAAACATGAAACCCACATTCTGAAAATTGATTCTAGATGAGACCAGGCCAATTTTTAATCTGTGCAGTCACAAGCAAACCAAGATGTGCTAATGTTAACAACTAAACTCTTTGGTGGCCTCTTCAACCAAATAACATCCTGATGCATATACTTGTCTTTGAACGAATAAGTAGCAATTTGGGGTGGGATCAATGTTTTAGGACACAAAAATAATTTGAATTTATTTGTTTTACATTAGGAAAGCTTATTTTCAAAATTATATTTTTGGGTTGTTTCCCTGCCTTTTTTGATTCTCCATCCACCCAATGAACCATCCTTGACTGAGAAAGTTGGCAAATGATGGCTGTGCCCGTGCTGTTCTTCAGCTGGTTACTAGGAGATAAGTAATAGTATCCCAGATTGACTCAACTGGCCAATTTACAAAGTGCTTGGCCTCTGTTTATTTGTTCAGTGTGAAACCTTGAAAGACTCCTAAAACAATTGGACAGACATGTTATCTCACTAAGGCCATTTAAATGCAAGTGTTGCAACTCAACTGATTCTCTCGCAATGAGTTATTTAAAGATTATAAAAGTTAAAATAAAGTTGAGACCATGCAAACGAGAGCAATAAAGGAGAAAAAAAATTACTGCTTAGAAATTCTGGCCTATTTTGAGTACAGACTTCGTGCAAAGTCGCACAACACCAGGTTATAGTCCAACAGTTTTATTTGAAATCACAAGCTTTCTGGTGTAAGCTCCGAAAGCTTGTGATTTCAAATAAAACTGTTGGACTATAACCTGGTGTTGTGCGACTTCTCATTTTTGTCCACCCCAGTCCAACACCGGCATCTCCGCATCGTGCAAAGTGGGCTGAGGATGTAGAGGAATGTGGGGAAGAATCCATTTCCTCTGGGATTCCTCCACAATTCTGGTCTGGTTGCTAAATTCCGGTGGGGGGTTGTGTGCTTACCTCTCCCTCTGTTGTAATGTCATATTTGGAAGCGGGATTGGAGGGCTCCCCTAGGAAATTTCACTAGTTCTGCCCACCTTACAGCCAACGGTAAGTACACCTGCTTGCAGGAGAACAGCTGTAAGTGGGACCTACAATACTGTATCCAGTGGCAGAGAGATTGATTGCCATTAGGATAGCGACAAGTCATCAATGCAGCAGTTCAGGAGAATTTTCTTTTCTCTGGTCACTTTGTCCAGACTGGCCTGCTCCCCCCCACCAACCCCACATCCCCCCCTCAACCCTAACAGATGCCACTCTGGAATTCTGGTGTCTCTACAGAGTGGGTGTCCCAGTACCACCATAAATAGCATTGGCCCCCACCGTTATTACGCATATCACCCCATCCCCGCGATCTATGCAGACACGCACTCCTGGTGCAGAGATTCCAAATTTTCTCGGCTGATATATCAGTAGCACTTCCCAAATGGCAACGAGTTATGAAATTTGAAAACAAACAAAATTTATGAGTCCACCTACACCAAAAGCCCATGAAAAGAAGAGATTCTTGCTTTGTTGCCTAATCTGCGAAAACTTCTGATGGCACAGACTGCAATATTAGTTAATTTTTAAAATTTTGAGTAGGGTGCTCCCATGACTGACCTTGCCGGAAGCTCCCAAAATCCTAATGATGGGTCTGCACAGGCTTAAACCATATTATTTTAAATAATGTAAAATTTCCATCCAGTGCTCTCCAATCCAAAGAAAGTATATTTGCTCTATGGACCAATTCTAATCAGTGCATATGTCAATAAAACTGTTTCATCAAATTAAAGGCAGCAGAGCAGGCACTTTATACATTTGTAAAACAATTCCAGCTGGTGCACAGCTCATGTAGCTGGTCCCAGATCGTTCTTGCTGTAGCTGTGAGTAAGCGGATACACCTGCATGCACTGATTAGAATCAAACCCCTGTAATGAGCCTATCTCTAAACTTCTGTAATGGTTTCCTCTCAAGATCCTGTTGTTTCAGAATTGCTTGAAACTGAATAAACCCCAAATCAGACCAACTACATAGAGAACTTATTTCTGAAATTGGTCTAATTGACAGGTGATCATCAGAGAGGGGGCATGTCTGTTTAATCACTCATTCCAGAGAAGGCATTTCAAAAATTAAAATTAATAGCTTTTGCAATGAAAGATTGAGTGTGTTACAATTACTTGTAATTAGGTAATTGGCTTACAATTGTGATTAAAATGGAAAGTAATTCCAAAAGACATTTTAAAAATAAATTATCCATCTGTCCTCCCATGCTGTTTCAAAATTGGACTGGTGGAATATATGATGTAACAGTGGCTCAGATTATCCCATTTTGGCTATTTTGACAAAGCACGCCATAAATTAGACCATTGTGCGTCCCAATCCTCCAGTGGCAAATTAACGCCAAGTTTTGTTGGAAAACTGATTTGAATACACCACAGCGAGGAGTGACCAATAAAGGGATTTTGTTTTACCGAAGAGAACCAATAACGACCATCTTCATGTTTCTTCATATGGACTTGTTTATTTTTAAAAATCATGTATGCAAAATTATATTGAAGTAGAACCAGAATCTACAGGTTTACATTGGAAGTTGTGCATCATTCTGCAGCCAAGTGAAACTGCATTGGCAGAGGTCTGGGAACAGGTCCGCTCACAGAGTCACTCACTCAAGGAATGGTACACAATATGGAGAAATCTGAAAGCGGTGAAGTTGACAAAATACCACTGCTCACAGTGCAACGGAGTGGAATGTCTGCCTGCCATTTGTCTTGGCACTGACCCCATCCCAATTCCCTGGGCCAGCGATCATTTAAATAATAGTCAGGCGCCTGTGTCAGTAGTAGTGCAACAGGAACACCTGCTGCAAACTGAGCTCTGCCCCAATGAAATTGCGTTCGACTGGAAAGATTTGTATCAGCAGTTTAAGGCTTATAAAAATTAGGACAAAATGAGAATAAATGGAAAAAAACAAATGCTGGCAATGATGCCAAAGCGAGGCAGCCTCAGAGTGATGTGGGTGAAGACCAGGGAGCAGGTTGCTTCCCCATGCTGCAGATGGAGAAATGACGTGTGGCATAGAGAGACCTAAACATCAGAAAGAAATCATTTCTGAGAATATTTAAATTGCAGAAAAAGCATGCACCATATTTTCTCCACTATTTCTTTCCCACAGATCCCCCATCCCAAGACTTTCCAGCCACGCATCTCCTGCAGAAGAGGACAGGGTGAGTGGCTTGATCCCACACAGTACCAATGACGTTCTTGTCAAAAAGCCAGGAGGCATGTGAGCAGAGATTTTATACAGATAGAACATTTGGGCCAGATTTTGTTGTGGGACAGGTTCATCAATGGAGGCTTTGTTAGGACTTCCATCTGCCACTGAGTTCCTGCTGTGACCCATATCCATTTTCCTTTGGCTGGGGCTGATTAAACGATACAGGGCAGGCTCTCGGCCACCAAGAGAGAGCCCACCACAATGTTCCGAGGATGAAGATGCATTGCAGCACCAAAAGAGGACAGGACAAGTTTCAAGGGTACAGAAGAGCCCTGAAGCTTGATTATATTTTAGGGCTCAGACTGAGCTGAGGTATGGTTTGGGGCCTGAGGAGAGGGAGAGATGCCCACAACTGGGCATGCTCCCTCCAAAAGGGACATCAGCAGGCCTTCAATTGCTGCCCCAAGGATGACCGCCATCTACATAGAATTACATTACATATGATATATACAGCACAGAAACAGACCATTCGGCCCAACTACTCTGTGCTGGTGTTTATCCCCCACACCAATCTCCTGCCATTCTATCTACCTCATCTCAGCCTTTCAGCATATCTTTCTATTCCCTTTTTTCTCATGTACTCGTCTAGTTTCCTTTTGAAAGCATCTAAGCTATTTGCCTCCACCACTTCCTTTGGTAGCGAGTTCCACATTCTAACTACTATTAAAGAAATTTCTCCTTATTTCCCGATTGGATTTATTAGTAACTATCTTGTATTTATGGCCACTGGGTTTGCATTCTCCCACAAGTGATAACATTCTTTCCACATCTACCCTTTCCAACCCATTCATAATTTTAAAGACCTCTACCAGGTGTGGTAACACAATACAGCTTCCTGTGACTCGAACTTTATTGCATCACTTCCTGTGATTAGTCCAGGATAAATACTGGACTGATCAGTTGGATCCTGGAGAGGCATAGAGTAAGACCTCTTTTGTATGTAGCACCTTTTTAGTTGATTAAAGCTTACTTTAAGTTCACCACGCGTAAGGCTCATTCTTACGACACCAGGTCACCTCTAAGTCTTCTCTTAAAGAAAAAAAACCCAACCTGTTCAATCTTTCCTGATAGCTGTAATCTCTCAGTTCTGGTATCATCCTTGTAAATCTTGTTTGCACTTTCTCCAGTGCTTCTATGTCCTTTTTATAGTATGGAGACCAGAACTGTGCACAGAACTCACTCTTGGCAGTCCCTGGGGTCAGTGGTAATAGTGGCACACGGCAGGGAACATGTGTTCCAAGCCCACCTCCCAGCGTAATTTACATGTAGCGGAGCAGTAAACTGGCTGCCTTCCCTGTTGGGGTGGAGGAAGTAAAATCAAGGTTGGCTCTGGTATATGTGGGGATGTGGCGGTGGGCCTCCCTGTTCGAATTTCCTTGATTTTCCACTGCTATACCATCCGACCAGATGATATAATGGAGGAAATCCGTCCCTTTTTGTTTTAGTGTCAGCCGTGGCTCGGTGGATAGCACTCTCGCCTCTGAGTCAGAAGGTTGTGTGTTCAAGTCCCACTCCAGAGACTTGAGCACAAAGAATCTAGGCTGACACTCCAGTGCAGTGCTGCGGAGGTGCTGTCTTTCGGATGAGATGTTAATCCGAGGCCCCATCTGCGCTCTCGGGTGGACGTAAAAGATCCCAGGGCACTATTTTGAAGAAGAGCAGGGGAATTATCCCCAGTGTCCTGGCCAATATTTATCCCTCAATCAGCATAACAAAAACAGATTATCTGGTGATAATCACATTCCTGTCTGTGGGAGCTTGCTGTGTGCAATCAACTGCCGCATTTTCTATATTACAACAGTGACTACACTTCAAAAGTACTTAATTGACTGTAAAGCGCTTTGGGAAGTCCTGTGGTCATGAAAGGCGCTATATAAATGCAAGTCTTTTTTTTCTTTAATTTTTCTTCCCCCTTATGAGAAGATAGCAGGCTGCTGCTCACTGCTGCTTTAAGCAGCATGGCTGAGCTGAGAAATGTAGGGGACTGGAGAATCGATCCTGTTTCCCATCACTCTCAGGTACCGTACATTGAAGTTCCAATGTGAAGTGCCACCACATTGTTGAGTATATAGAGATCGATAGATTTTTGAATATTAAGGGAATCAAGGGATATGGGGGTAGTTCATGAAAGTGGAGTTGAGGTAGAAGATCAGCCATGATCTTATTGAATGGTGGAGCAGGCTCGAAGGGCCAAATGGCCTACTCCTGCTCCTATTTCTTATGTTCTTATGTCTGGGAGAAAACAGGATTTTTAAATGGCAAATGAGGGAAATAACTGCCACTCATGTAAAGTTGCACTGAGCTTATTCTTTAGTTGAGAGATCAGCAACATAAGAACATAAGAAATAGGAGCAGGAGTAGACCATTTGTCCCCTCGAGCCTGCTCTGCCATTCAATAAGATCATGGCTGATCTTCTGCCTCAACTCCACTTCCCTGCACTATCCCCATATCCCTTGATTCCCTTAATATCCAAAAATCTATCGATCTCTGTCTTGAATATACTTAACGACTGAGCCTCCACAGCCCTCTGGGGTAGAGAATTCCAAAGATTCACCACCCTCTGAGTGAAGAAATCTCTCCTCATCTCAGTCCTAAATGGCCAACCCCTTATTCTGACACTGTGACCCCTGATTCTAGACTCCCCAGCCAGGGTAAACATCCTCCCTGCATCTACCCTGTCAAGCCCTGTAAGAATTTTGTATGTTTCAATGAGATCACCTCTCATTCTTCTAAACTCTAGAGATTATAGGCCTAGACTACTCAATCTCTCCTCATAGGACAATCCCCCCATCCCAGCAATCAGTCTGGTTAACCTTTGATGCACTCCCTCTGTGGCAAGTATATCCTTCCTTAGCAAGCGATTAATGTACATTGAAATGAAAAACACCAACCTATTACTGACTTCATGGATTCCAAATTCTGAGAGAATCTCTTTCATTACTGAAATTAAAAAAAGAAACAACAGTTTAATCATTATACAAGCTAACACTTTGAAAAATAAAATTATGATTGGGAGTGTATTACTAGGTGTAATTCATTGTGCAGGGGAGGCTAAATGAACCGATAAATTACAACAGCAACAATAAATTAGTTTACACGGTGTTCCAAATGTCAAGTGTATTCCACCCTCAAATTCACTTCAAACATATTTTTTTCCATTTCAGAGCTTTCACTTTGGAACTTTAACATCAATGTCTGTCGCTTCCATTACCTACTAATTGTTTCTGTACAGGCTCATCATGTGATTTACAGCTATGGCGCTAGACCACAGGAATAATGCTGCCAGCTAACAGGAACAGAGGATTACACCGAAGAATAAAGAACTGTAAAGTGGGTAAGGTTCTCTGCCTTCAGCACATACTTGGAAGATTTAGGGCTGGGTATCTGGGTGCCTGAGTTTCCCAGCACTATTACTCATCTTGACGAGCATAGAAGTCAGACAAAAAAAGTGAAACAAAATTATGAAGTTATAACTATGATGGGATTCAATGGATTTTTTTTCGTCCAGAGTAAATAGACTTGTGAAATAATTTACCAGGTAAGGCCATTAAAACAGTGGCTAAGTGAGGTTGATCTGTGTAAAAGTGATAGGCTTGTTGGGCATAATGGTCTTTTTCTGTTCCTAAAGATCTATGTGTTCTTACCACCTTCAGGGGTGGGAGAAAATTAGAGGGGCAAATACTTCCTCTGGCCAATCTGACATTGATAGGTGTACCTTTAGGAATTTGCACACCTGGGGCAGAGCTGCACTCACTGGGAGCACTTACTGGCTATTTGGATGTGGAGGTCAGTGGGCCCTGAAGTATTTTTAGTCCATTATGGAAAATTGTGCAGGGCCCCTTACCTGAATTCCCAATGGATACTTCCAGAAAATCCTGTGGAGCCGACTGACCTCTGCACTTGAATTCCTGACATGTGCTCCTGACCAATGAAGTTCTGTGATCAGAGCATGAATTTGTAATGTGTACACTGCATGTATGTTGCTGCATAGAGCTTGAGATGTAATTTTGTTAGAGAAATATTTATTATTTTCTCCCCTTCTCTTACTGACATCTTCCAACACTATACACCATCCCTTGCTGTGAGGGCAAGCAAGCAACCTGCTCCAGGGCATTTGCCAACGGCACTATATGAACACCTGCTAGGAGATGCTCTAACATATGCAAGGTATTAACTAACACACTGTTATGTTAGCAGCAATGGGGATTTTTCTGTTACAGTCCAGGCAGGAAATTCTGAAACCTACAAAGAACCAGAAAAATAAAGTAGTGGAATAACAACAGAAAATGCTGGAAGCACTCAGCAGGCCAGGCAGCATCCGTGGAGAGAGAAACAGAGTTAACGTTTCAGGTCTGTGACCCTTCATCAGAACTGGAAAAGGTTGGAGATGTAACAGATTTTAAGCAGGTGCAGAGACAGGGAAAGCGGGGGGGGGGGGGGGAGGGGGGGGGGAGGAAGGAATTGAAGGAACAATCTGTGCTAGGGTAGGAGGCAGGAGTGGTTAAATGTTGCAAATGGGGATTGCAGAATCATCAACAGCCGCCTGAAAACTGGGGGCAGGGGTTATCGTCTGAAATGTTGAACTCAATGTTGAGTCCAGAAGGCTATTAAATAAAGTAGTGGGTCCAACAACTGTGATAGAACGTAACTACAGGAAGGAACTGAGGATAACAGGTCAATTAAAAGATTTGACCTGGTGTCTCATATGTCAGAGCAATTGGCTTAAAACATTGTTCAGGGCTGTCCATTACGTATACAATACCCTGCACTTTTCCTACAGGTGCATTGCACTTATCTCTCCTCTGTTGATGGCAGAGGTTCCAACAGGGGTGCAGGTACATACGATGTAGTGCTTCTTTGATACCTTGCCAAATGGCCAAATGCTCATGCGTGAGCACCGTGCTATTTGACTATGAAGGCCATCACTGTTGAACCCAACCCTGCCCTCACCTGGCATCCATAGAGGAGCAATTCCAGCAAGAGTTGCTATATAGCAAACATCAGCATGGAAACTCGGTCAATCCTTAGCCCCCCCGTAACCGAGGGACACGGAGGTCGGTTGCTATGTGCCCAGTGGGGGATTAGCTTATTCTACACAAACCAAAGGTATCAAACATAGGACAATTGAATATCTTAGTGCCACAAATTGTGGTACATTTATCCACTGAACCATTGGGTGAGGTGTTTTTTTCTGGTCAGCCGGTGTCTGACGCACATGGAAACCCAGGTTAAGAGTCTTCAAACCAAGCGACTGAGAAATCCACGCAGGCAGAGTTTCTGTTTGCCCAATATGGAGCGTGCACTCTCTCTCCATAGCAACAGACTCCACTTACCTGAGCCCAGAGATTTTAGGATTAGGTTGGCAAGAATGTAGCCCCAAAATTGTAAGACTCTCTTCCTGCTGTGGAGTCTCGGCCCTCAGAAGCACAAGTCGGAGAATCAGGCATGGAGGTCCGCATACCTCCCAATTTTCCGGGCATTAATCAGGAACCCTGTGAATCAGACATACTGGGCTCGATTTTAATAGCCCTGAGGAGGCGGGTTTGGAGGCGAGTCTGTAGCAAAAATCGGAAAAAATGGCTTCAGACACCCAGCCCGCCTCCATCCCGCCCCCGCCCGATTTTCATGAGTGTCTGTTCAGCCGCTCCCAAACTGACCCGACTGGAACCGGTGGGACAGGTAGTTAAGGCAGTTAGGATCCTGTTAACTGCCTTGCTAATCCTATTTTGATAGTAGTTTCCCATTTTCGTGCTTCTGGCTCCTGTTTCCCGTCTTGTCAAAAGCAGGCCAGCTTTAAGGAGGCGAGTTGCTGGAGGACATGATTTGTAGTAATTGGTGCAGCACTTTAAAAGCATTCCTGAAACATGGCTGACATTCAAATGCAACAACTTTGCTGTTGTAGGTATGGGATAAGATTTTGCACATCTACTGACCTTGTGACTGTTCAAGCTGACACCCACCTGCAGTGTGACCTGAATGGAGTAATTTCAGGCCACTTCGGCTGTGCGCTTGCAAGCTTGTTGCCTCAAATGAAATCTATAGCAAGAGGATGAGAAAAATTTATGTCCTCTCATCCTGGTCCTCATAATCGGAGGAGCAGCAGCCGAGTAACTCAGCGCAGATCTTCCTGGGAAGAGGAGGAGGAGGAGGATGAGGGGCGCCTTGCGTGCCCTGTTGTGACCAATGCAGCATCCCTCCAGTTCACTGCTGCCCGTCAAGCAGGGTATGCACACTGCCATGCCACATTCGCATAAGCTTATTCTTCAACCATAGGTGGTGACCATATGGCTCTGTAATAGTAGGCAACATTTGTCCAACGTCATACATCATCTCTGCTATACCCAGTTATTTCCTATCACTTTCACCATCAGCATTACAAAAACAAGTTGCCCTGAGCTCTCAATGTGCATTTGCCATTTCCCAGAACACATAGGCCACACAATCACTGTTTGCCATAATTTTTCTTTACCACATGACAAAAGGATCACAAACCAAGAACATTCAGAAAAAAAGACATAACACCCACATGAGTCCCCTTGTGACTATATGTGCTTAATCTTTCTCTTATGCGTGCTTCTATGTGGTGCTACCCCTGTGGCTTCAGCAGATGTAGAGGCACCTTGCTGACTCGGATGCTGCGCCTGCTTACATGCCTTTGGCGGGCGTACTCTGGGTTTGGGAGCCTGGGAGGGCTCTTGAACAGTCTGCTCTTCCTCTGGCTGTGCAGGGGCTGAAACAGCCATCTCAGTTGGCTCTGCAAAGTGGGTCTCTGACCGAGGGCTCCGCAGTGGCATGGTCGTGTGAGCGCTTGGAGAGGAACCCACACTTCCTTGTGTCCTGCCAACAACATCACTCTCATAGGTCAGCCATACCTCAGTGCTGGCAAGTGGCTGGAAAGCTCCTTGCTGCACATCAGGGGGACCATGAGGACCCGTATCTGCACTGGCAATCCTCATCACAAGGACGTCCATGAAGCTCTGGTCTCTCTGCTCAACAGCTGCCCATCTCTCCTCCAGAGATGACAATCTATTTTGAACATTCACCATGTTTTCCTGACTCTGGCGACTTATTTCCTCTATGGCGGTAGCCAGCCTTTCCACGGAGGTTGCCATCCTATCCATGGAGGTGCGTTCATGCGCCATTGCCTCCACCATGGCAGTGCTGATGTTACAGATGGACTCCTCCATTCTATCCACACTCGCACTAACCCTGAAGGCAAACCCTTCCAGAGACTCCTGCACTTGTTCCTGTATTTCCCGAACCGCTCTTTTTCGGGATGGCCCCAGAGGCACAGCATCTGCATGCAGCTCAGCAGAGCTAGGAGATTGCTGCGACCTCCTCCGCTGTCGCTGTCTCCACCATCTGCTGATGCTCACTTGTGCGCTGTGATAGACCAGGTGGCAACACTACTCTAACTCGCGAGGGCCCCACCGAGGTGTGCGTTGCTGCGCTGGTTCTGGGTGCACTGAGTCCTGGTTACGCTGCTCCCTCAGAGGCTTCAGGTTCCTCTGAGGAGTCGTCTGGCTCTTCGTCTGGATCGTGGGGAGGGAGGCGCTCAATGGTCCTGTGGGAGAGTAAAGGCATGATTTGGACATCTGATATTGATGTAGCAGACACAGCCTTTTGTGCAGATGATACAACACGATTCTCTATGAACATCATATGCCATTGCAGTCAATCACTAAATGTCAATGAGAGGGATGAAACTCTATTATGTCACCAGCTTCCTCTAGTGTGCCCATCTCTCCATCGCCCACTTCCAGATCCTCGCGACTCCAACAATTTTGTGTGCAGCCTCCTCGGCACTTGTCAAGGTTGCTAGGGTTGGTGTACCTCCTCCAGTCAGTGCTCTCTCCCTCTTATTATGGGCTATCTTTTTCTGCAAGGAGGGACACAAGCGGAGTTTCAACCACAGTGATGGAGTGAGTGAGAAGAATCCCTACCATAGAAGCTTTGAGGGAGACGAAGATGGGGTGAGGTGCCAAGAGGAAGCTTGCTCCCTGTGCGTTTCTAGCTGTTGTCACTGCATAACAGTGAGAGCGAGTCTAAGGGGTGCATAGGCCGGGTGCTGAAGTGATTCAGTACAGAGACAGAGATGGATAGGTAAGGGTGCAAGGGAAGTAAGGGTAAGGTGGTATGTGGAGGAGCAGGCTTACAACGCAGAGTGCTGGTGATGAGAAGAGAAGGGAAACAGATTGAAGGTAAGTGTGATGGGATACTCACTTTTGATGTTCACACAAGATCATTAAATCGTTTTCAGCACTGGATCCAGGAGCGTGAACAAATGGACCTTGCGCTGACCTCCTCAGCAATGCGCAGCCAGGCTGCCTTGGTCTGCTGAGGAGGCTTCCTCCGGCCATCCGGAGGGAAGAGAATCTTCCTGCGCCCTCTTACAACATCCACAAGAGCATGGAGGGACACATCATTAAATCGAGGAGCTGCCTTGCCTCTGGAAGAACTCATTGTGGTTGTAGCAATATCACTGACTAACAGAATGCAGAAGAGAAAGGCTTGGGCTGAACGAGAGCTTTAAAACCAGCTGCTATGATGATGTCATCAGAGGCAGCCAGCCAACCTGATTGCACTCATTGGACTGGCCAGCGCGCCCCAATGAACTCAAAAAGCTGATTAAATTAAAATTGGACATCAACAGCTGATCCCGCCGGAAGCGGCTCCGGAACCCGCCCACCACGCAATCTGACTCCAACCCGCCTCGGGAATTAAAATCGAGCCCACTGACTTCTACCCCCATTACTATGATCTGCAGTCCTGTTGAGCAAGTCTCTAAGCTGGGAGCAGTGTCTCACAATTTCAGGGCTTATACGTCAATCATCACTATTTCACTGAGAATTGTACCACTAATAAAATCAATATGCTTTTCCACATAATTTAGTGATTTGAATCATTTTATTTATCATGGCATATAAGAGGTAATTTTAGAAAATTGACCCCCTGGCAGGGAACCTTGCCTGACAGCAGTGCATATGGGGAATTCGGATGTGTGCTCCACCCTTGAATTCCTGGTGAGCAAAGCTTTGTGCCGGGAGCGCAATTTCATAATATGACCACGCAACATTTTTATGAGTTCTTACTGGAACCATGAGACTTACTTGGTTGTCTGTCAGACGGATTTATTAACTTCATCGCCTTTATGTCATTAAATTCCTGCTCTTCATTGACTCCACCGAAAATGTAAAGCTGAAAAAAAATTGTGTTTTTTTTTTCATTCATTTCTATATTTAACATGATGATGGCAGTCAAAGGCAGTATATTTAATCCTAAATAAAAACAGAAAACACTGAGTCTCAACACAAAACCTATTTCTTTTTAGATTCTGACTGAGTTGTTCCATATTTACAGCATTATTTTGTTTTTCTTTCAGATTTCTAGCATTTGTAGTTTTTTTGCTTATATTTAATTTGAAAACTGCTTGACTTTGTTGTGCTCAGTGAGTTATGTTGCTTTTGTTTTACTCACTGACTAAAACATTTTTTTTTAATTTTTAGATTTTTGAGTAGAAGACAAATTAGCCGCTAAACTGTTGCTACCAAGTAATTTGCTCCCGATTTGACAGTGCAGTCCCTGTCACATTCAGAGCAGAAATTTCTCGGTAGAGGTCCTCACGCTGCTATATAAACCGTAAGCTGATGCTTACACCAGAGCACCATACAGTCAATTCACCATGGTACTTAGGGCTCTCTGTGAGAGACATCTGTTTCAAGGGAAAAGACCACGGGACTAACAACCCACAAAGCACCGACAAGCAAAAAAATGAGAACTTATTGCTGAAATAAACAAGTAATCCCAATGTCCCTCAGGCTAGTGCAGGGGATCAATCTTGTGTTGTGGAGGCTAATTTACTGTTGATCTCAGAATCCACAAGGGTCTGAACATAGCATATCCAGCAACACCTGTTAACCTGTAAGGACTAAACTACAACAGGATTTGGGAACAGTACTTTCCCTGGTGAGATGGATAGTTAACTGTCTCCTAGGCAGTGTGCAGCCATACAGAATTCTAGCAGGCTTGCAAGAGAAAGAGCCAGAAAGTTGTTTTAGAGAAAAATAAATGTGAATTAAGGAGCAGAAGATTTCTTAATGCAGGCAGTGCATTTGTTAAATGAAAAGTCTAAGGCAGCACAAAAACATAGAAACTAACCACAAAAGCATGCACTAACATATCAATTTCACTTGGTCTGAATTTGCTAAAATCACAATTTATTCAGATATGGAGGTGCTACGTTTCTTGTTAAAGTATCATTACATTTTTAATTACTTCATTAAAGTCACTGTAGGTCAGCCAGAGGCACATATGTAAAAGCACAATTAAGCACTCTTTAAAACTGCTGAAGATCAAGTTTATTCTTTTTCATTTTTTTCTCAGATTCCTTGTCTTGTCTCATGAAAGCATGATTAATGCTGGTACATGGTTCCAAGAATGGCAGCAAATCTCCTGTATGTCACGTGGCTATTCTTCATGTGTGCGTCTGGATGGTGAGTGTCAGCAGGCTATTTGAACATGGAGGATATCAGAGTGAAGCTTGAATCTCTCTTCAGCCACACATGTGTCCTTTCCATGAGGAGTTGCTGGATCAGGAGCTGGCAAACTCCCTGACTTTTTTTCCCTTCCCAGGGATGCCAAAGCCAATTGTAGCTCTCTTACTGATGCTCCTGCTGTGATCAAATAACTAGCACACATCCGGGATCAAAGTTGGGACATTCTTGATCTGTAGGTCAGTATGTATAATACTTTAAAAAATATTTTCCATTGTGCATGATATCACAGACCCAGAACTTTTAAAAACCCAAGTTCAAGCAGGAATTCTGTGTGCAGGAAGTGTCTCCAGCTGCAGCTACTCGAAATCCGCGTTTCGGAGCTGGAGCTGCGGCTGGAGTCACTGTGGAGCATCCGCGAGGCTGAGATCTTCGTGGATAGCACGTTTAACGAGGTGGTCACACCGCAGGTAAAGAGTGCACAGGCAGACAGAGAATGGGTGACCGCCAGACAGAGTAAAAGAACTAGGAAGGTAGTGCAGGAGTCCCCTGGGTCTATCTCCCTCTCCAACAGATTTTCCGTTTTGGATACTGCTGGGGGAGATGGTTTCTCAGGGGAATGCAGCAAGAGCCAAGTTTGTGGCACTACGAGTGGCTCAGCTGCAAAGGAGGGGAGGAAAAAGAGTGGGAGAGCAATAGTGATAGGGGATTCTATCGTAAGGGGAACAGATAGACGTTTCTGTGGCCGCAGACGTGACTCCAGGATGGTATATTGCCTCCCTGGTGCCAGGGTCAAGGATGTCACTGAGCAGCTGCAGGACATTCTGAAGGGGGAGGGTGAAATGCCAGAGGTCGTGGTCCATATCGGTACCAACGACATAGGTAGAAAGAGGGACGAGGTCCTGCAAGCAGAATATAGGGAGCTTGGAAATAAATTAAAAAGCAGGACCTCAAAGGTAGTAATCTCAGGATTACTCCCAGTGCCACGTGCTAGCGAGAGCAGAAAGAGGAGAATAGACCAGATGAATGCGTGGCTGGAGAGATGGTGTAGGAGGGTGGGATTTAAATTCCTGGGGCATTGGGACCGATTCTGGGGAAGGTGGGACCTGTACAAGCTGGACGGGTTACACCGCAGCAGAACTGGGACCAATATCCTTGCAGGGGGGTTTGCTAGTGCTGTTGGGAAGGATTTAAATTAGTTTGTGAGGGGGCTGGGAACCTAAGTGTGGGCCCATACGGCGAGAAACAAAGCTGGAAGTGCAAATTAGAAAAGTAGTCAGCAAAACTAGTAGGGAGCAGAAAAAAAGGCCAACAGTAAAGAGGGTCAAAGTGCAGAAAAATATTAAACAGGCAAAGTTGAAGCACTTTATCGAAATGCACGTAGCATTCGCAACAAGGTGGATGAATTAATGGCACTAATAGAAGTAAATGGGTATGATGGAATTGCCATTACAGAGACATGGTTGCAGGGTAACCAAAGCTGGGAACTGAATGTTCCAGGGTACTCAACATTTAGGAAGGACAGACAAAAAGGAAAAGGAGGTGGCGTAGCGCTGTTAATAAGGGATGAGATCGGTACGGTAGAGATAAAAGATCTTGGCTTGGCAGATCGTGATGTAGAACTGGAATCAGTTTGGGTGGAGCTAAGAAACAGCAAAGGGCGGAAAACATTGGTGGGAGTTGTGTATAGGCCTCCAAACAGTAATGGTAATGTAGGGCACAGTATCAATCAAGAGATTAGAAGTGCTTGTAACAAGGGCAATAGGGTAATCATGGGGGACTTTAATCTACATATTGACTGGGCAAATCAAATTACCACTAATGGTGTGGAGGACGAATTCTTGGAATGCATGCGAGATGGTTTCCTGGATCAGTATGTGGAGGAACCAACCAGGGAACAGGCTATTCTAGATCTGGTACTGTGTAATGAGAAAGGGCTAATCAATAATCTTGTGGTAAAGGGGCCTTTAGGGACAAGGGACAAGTGATCACAAGTGACCACAACCACTGGAAAGTACTGCAGTACAAAGGGATCTGGGTGTCCTAGTGCAAGAAAATCAAAAAGTTAGTATGCAGGTGCAGCAGGTGATCAAGAAGGCCAACGGAATGTTGGCTTTTATTGCTAGGGGGATAGATTATAAAAACAGGGAGGTATTGCTGCAGTTATATAAGGTATTGGTGAGACCGCATCTGGAATACTGCATACAGTTTTGGTGTCCATACTTAAGAAAAGACATACTTGCTCTCGAGGCAGTACAAAGAAGGTTCACTCGGTTAATCCCGGGGATGAGGGGGTGGACATATGAGGAGAGGTTGAGTAGATTGGGACTCTACTCATTGGAGTTCAGAAGAGTGAGAGGCGATCTTATTGAAACATATAAGATTGTGAAGGGGCTTGATCGGGTGGATGCGGTAAGAATGTTCCCAAGGATGGGTGAAACTAGAACTAGGGGGCATAATCTTAGAATAAGGGGCTGCTCTTTCAAAACTGAGATGAATTAGGGGTTACGGGGAGCGGGCAGGAAATTGGACATGAGGCTGAGTTCGGATCGGTCGAGGCCCTGTGGGTGGCGTAGCGGGCCCAGGGGCTGAGTGGCCGGGTACTGCTCCTACTTCTTGTGTTCTTTAGATTTGAGGTGAGGATCAGATCAGCCATGATCTTATTGAATGGCGGAGTGGGCTCGAGGGGCCGATTGGCCTACTCCTGCTCCTATTTCTTATGTTCTTATGTTCTAATATGATTGAATTTTACATTAAGTGTGAGAGTGATGTAGTCCAATCTGAAACTAAGGTCTTCAATCTAAACAGAGGAAACTACAAGGGTATGAGGGACAAGTTGGCCATGGTAGATTGGGAGACTACACTAAAAGGTATGAAGGTGGACGTACAATGGTTAACATTCAAGGAAATAATGCATAATTTGCAACAAACGTATATTCCTCTAGGGCATAAAAACCCAAAAGGAAAAGTGATCCAACCATGGCTAACAAAAGAAATTAGAGCTAGTATTAAGTCAAAGGAGGAAGCTTATAAAGTTGCCAGAAAAAGCAGTCAGCCTGAGGATTGGGATCTTTTTAGAAATCAGCAAAGGGGGACCAAGAAATTGATAAAGAAAGGGAAAATGGAATATGAGCACAAACTAGCGAAAAATATAAAAACGGATTGTAAAAGCTTCTATAGGTATGTTAAAAGGAAAAGACTGGCGAAGGTAAATGTAGGTCCTTTACACTCAGAGACGGGAGAATTTATAATGGGGAATGAGGAAATAGCAGAGAAATTAAATAAATACTTTCTTTCTGTCCTCACGGAGGCAAGACACAAAAAACCTCCCAGAAATACGAGAAAACCAAGGGTGTGGCGAGAATGAAGAACTTAAAGAAATTATTATTAGTAAAAAAACAGTACTAGCAAAATTAATGGGACTAAAAGTCGACAAATCCCAAGGACCGGATGACCTACATCCTAGGGTTTTGAAAGAGGTGTCCATTGGAATAGTGGACGCATTGGTTGTCATCTTCCAAAATTCTATAGATTCTGGAATGGTTCCTGCAGATTGGAGGATAGCAAATGTAACCCCGCTATTTAAGAAAGGAGGGAGAGAGAAAACGGGGAACTACAGACCTGTTAGCCTCACATCACTAGTTGGGAAAATGCTGGAATCTATTATAAAGAATGCAATAACTGGGCACTTAGAAACCAATAGTAAGATTGGGCAGAGTCAACATGGATTTATGAAAGGGAAATCCTGTTTGACAAACCTATTGGAGTTCTTTGAGGATGTAACTAGTGGAGTAGACAAAGGGGAACTGGTAGATGTGGTGTATCTGGATTTTCAGAAGGCCTTCGATAAGGTCCCACACAAGAGGTTGGTGAACAAAATTAGGGCACATGGAATTGGGGGTAATATACTAGCATGAATTGAGAATTGGTTAACAGACAGAAAACAAAGAGTAGGAATAAATGGGTCTTTTTCAGGATGGCAGGCTGTGACTAGTGGGGTACCGCAAGGATCGGTGCTTGGGCCCCAGCTATTCACAATCTATATCAATGATTTGGATGAGGGGACTAAATGTAACATTTCCTAATTTGCTGATGATACAAAGCTAGGTGGCAGTGTCAGTTGCGAAGAGGATGTGAAGAGGCTTCAAGGGGATCTCGACAGGCTCAGTGAGTGGGCGAGAACATGGCAGATGAAATATAATGTGGATAAATGTGAAGTTATCCACTTTGGTAGAAAAAACAGAAAGGCAGAGTATTTCCTAAATGGTGAAAGATTGGGGAATGCAGATGCTCAAAGGGACCTGGGTGTCCTTGTACATGAGTCACTGAAAGTGAATGTGCAGGTGCAGCAAGCCATTAGGAAGGCAAATGATATGCTGGCCTTTATTACAAGAGAATTTGAGTACAGGAGTAAAGAAGTCTTACTCCAATTAAAAAGGGCCTTGGTGAGACCACACGTGGAGTACTGTGTACAATTTTGGTCTCCTTACCTAAGGAAGGATATACTTGCCACAGAGGGAGTGCAACGAAGGTTCACGAGATTGATTCCTGGGATGGCGGGACTGTCGTATAAGAAGAGATTGAGTAAACTAGGCCTGTATTCTCTTGAATTCAGAAGAATGAGAGGGGATCTCATTGAAGCATACAAAATTATTACAGGGCTTGATAGGGTGGATGCTGGGAGAATGTTTCCCTTGGCTGGAGAGTCTAGAACCAGGGGCCACAGCCTCAGGATAACGGGTAGGCCATTCAAGACTGAGATGAGAAGAAATTTCTTCACACAGAGGGTGGTGAATCTTTGGAATTCTCTACCCCAGAGGACTGTGGAGGCTCAGTCATTGGGTATATTCAAAACAGAAGTCGATAGATTTCTGACTAGTAAGGGCATCAAGGGATATGGCGATAGGGCCGGTGAATGGAGTTGAGGCAGAAGATCAGCCATGATCTCATTGAATGGCGGAGCAGGCTCGAAGGGCCGAATGGCCTACTCCTGCTCCTATTTCTTATGTTCTTATGTTCTTAAGCAGTTCTTACATAATGTCTGTTTAAACCAGCCCGCAGCTAATTTAAACCAGTACTAACAGGAAAAAGAAAGAACAACGTGCATCTTTCGGTAGATTAAATTAATTTGTTCCAATTACAAAATTGTAAATTATTTATCTTGACTGCCATTTCAAATGTGGAGTTAATCTAGGCTAGAGATGCACAATTAAATTATGGCAGACACATAGATGTTATTGGTTTCCACAATTACTTTGTATAGACAGGCATTCTCTCTCCAGGGAGACAGAGAACAAGGGAAGTAGACACTAAAGGAGATATGGAAATTGGTGTATACAGAAACAAGGAAATATTTAAGAATAAAATTACAGTCAGTGCATTTTAAAGAGGCCTATCCTAGCTAGATGATAGTTGGTTTCTTTACTTTGGTGAAACAAGTTGATCGTATCAGGATTGTACTGTCTCACATATACTGTTCTAATACAGTTGTCGTTTCCTACATTTCCACTGTGTTGAAATCAAGACCCATTGCACAGTCCCCAGCTCTAACTCGCTCTTTCCCAGTTCCTCCCTCATTGTTTCTCTCCTCCTACAATCTTCAGACTTTTAAAACCTGAGCTAGGTAATTGCTTATCATAACTTCCTGATTTGCCTCATTTTCTCTTTTACTCATTTTTACCTTGGTGGTGTCCTGCACTATAGGCCTTGGGCCTGTACTTTGGTCTCTCAGTTAAAAACTAACAGGGTGGACTTCACTTGCAGGCATTGTGGATCAGCCACTCATTATTGAAACTGCCCTATTTTAATTTCCCATCCACAACGACAGTTTTGTGCCTGGGCGACAAGTTGAAAACCTACCCCAATATCAGACAGAATACTGATATTCCAAACAAGACATTAGTGGGTTCAAGCTCCGAAATTGCAACACACCCTGCCATTCAATCTGCCTCCTAAAAGATGGGATAAGTTATATAGAATCATAGAAGCACAGAAGGAGGCCATTTGACTCATTGTACCTGTGCCGGCTCTCTGAAAGAGATACCAATTAGTCCTACTACCCCGCTCTCTCCCCATAGCCCTGCAAATTTTTCCTTTTTAAGTATATATCCAATTCCTTTTTGAAAGTTACTGTTGAACCTGCTTCCACCACCCTTTCAGGCACTGCATTCCAGATCATAAAACTCGCTGAATAAAAAGAAATTCTCCTGATCTCTCCCCTGGCTTTTTTGCCAATTATTTTAAATCTGTGCCCTCTGTTTATCAACCCCCCCCCCCCGCGCACCACCACCCCCTTCCCCCCGCCAGTGGAAACAGCTTCTCTCTATCTACTCTATCAAAACCCCTCATAACTTTGAACACTTCTATTAAATCCCCGCTTAACCTTGTCTGCTCTGAAGAGAACAATCCTTAACAAAGAAAACAAAGTTGTAGCATTTTTTAGTCAAGCTGTTTGTTGGAAGACTCTGAGGCAAAACTGACACAATGGCCCTGAGTACGCCACCGACATGCAAAATATTTCCAAACTTGCCTCCTGGCTCTACAGCTACGGAGTGGTCGGGTCCTGGGCCTACAGACGCACGCCTGCGTAAAGGCCCATGGATCCCAGGAACGCAGGCAGTTCGGAAACATCCTGGGATCATGTGGGCCAGGTCCTCCAATGAGAAAGGAGAATTCCATTTACGAACGGAATCCCCATAAACCCTAATGGAATCCTGAAATAATTAAACGATTTAGACAACTGCAATAAAAATACCCTGACAGATCGCAAATTCCGGGCTTTCGAGCATGCGCAGTGCATGCGGAAACCCAGAACTTGCGGGGCCTTTCAGAAAGCTTACGACGGCATACACTGAGCGTACGCCATCATCGGGACCGCAAATTCAGGGCCTATCTGTCTCATACCATTACAAGTTAGCACCCAATGTGGAGTGATCTCTGGTTTTAGTTGACTTTTTCACCCTCCATACTGAAGGAGGTCAGACAGAGCTTTGAAGGAGGAAATGGGAAAGGTTGAAAGGGGAACGTTTGAAACGATTGGTTCCTGTACTTACATGACTATGAAGAACAAATGCTGCATGGTTATGCCTACGTGTGGGGGAAATCCCAACATATAGAGGCATCTTCCACTTCATTTTTGCTGTAATATAAATGGTGTTAATAAGAGATTCACTGCACCTCTTAATCTGTACCAGACAAGCTAACTCTAAAGTCCATTGCACCAAAATATCTGAGTGTTTATAATAAAGGCACATTATAATGTTAGATTCCGTATCTATGGTACGGCCTTCCTCATTCTTTGAATATGGTTTATTCTCTGCATACAAATGAATAGGTCATCATCCAAATTGGGAAAATCATAGACCTGAATGTTCCTGAAATTCTGCGGGGTTCTGTTGGTCTGACTCCAGCAGGCGATCAGTGGATCCCCCAGACAAATGGCAGCGACACCATTTCCCTGGGGGATATGGGCAAATTATTTATCTCAAAATCGAAACCCGTTCACCTCGTTTTCTGTTTTTTTTAAATTATCACACAACCAGCATGATGGTCCGAGTAGTCTTTCCTCTTTTCAGAGACTCTGATGTTCTCAAACTGTTGCTGATTCACTCTGGATTCAGTCACTCACCCCACTTTTACTGTTTGTAGTTCTTTAAAAATAGGTGAATGAATGAATATTTTCAATGACAATACACTGAACTGATTAGATTATGATTCAATTGTACAGGTATCTTTCTAGTACTATCCTTAGTACAAGAAACTTTGAGATAACACTACAGTGGCACCAATAATCAAATACGGTAATTGAACACACCAAAACACTGCTACCTTCAAGCAATCTGGGAGAACACAACCTGTGATGTGTCTAAGGGCTGAAATTTTTAATGCTAATAAATGAATGATTTAAAATGCATCTTTGACATTTTGTGTAATTCTGGAGCTCTATAAAATCTGAATGAAGAAAAGAAAGACTTGCATTGAATGAACAACCTTCAAATATGTAACAGAATGCAATTGCACTTCTGTGGGAAAATATATGACGAAATTCAATTTTAAATCAAAACAATAGGTATGAAAAGGTGTGAAGCTTCTCAGCATTTGGAATAAACTCACCCTACTTTATTTTTCATGTGTTGGCATCGCATGTTGATATCAAGTTCCTCTCCAAGGAACAATAAAATGGCTAGATTGGTACTTTTATCTTCAATGATTATGCATTCAACACAAAGAATAAGTAAATGCTACAACCAACAGATACATGAGAATTTCTGAAAAGGGAACCAGCCAGTGTCAGCATCTGTAATTCGGGTTCCCTCAAACTGTCACATTATTGCTGAGCGGCCTTTTCCCATTTGTTTGTATTATTAATTATCTATTATTCTGTGCAAGAACTGAAAACCATACAAAATGTTTTGCTCTGTTATATAATGTTTACTCAAATAATCAATTGAACAAAGTAACAACTGAACAGCAGGCTGAAGGGAAGTGTGGGAAGGCGTTCTGGTCTTTTAACAAAGGTAATGGGTTCACATGGAAAAATACATTCGCACAACAAAAGCTTCAAAATGTTTCAAACTGAACAAAGGGACAACCTTCTGGTATTGTAATAGGTCTCAAGTGTTGTGGGTTTCTTATACCACACTGCATGGAGCAAATTGTTTCTCTCATTTGAGGTATTATTTGGTCTATACAACCACTAACATCATTTACATGACAATCATGCAACCCAGTCACAAAGTTTTTGCTGATCTGCTTACATGCAGCTTTCTGCTATATTGTTCTAAATCTATAGCAAAATACTGCAGATGCTGGAAATCCGAAATAACAACAGAAAACGCTGGAAAAACTCAGCAGGCGAGGCAGCATCCGTGGAGAGAGAAACAGAGTTAACGTTTCAGGTCGATGACCTTTCGTCAGAACTGGAAAGAGCTGGAATACAAATAGATTTAAGGCCAGGATAAAGCTGGGAAAAGGGGGAGGGGATGAAAGAACAAAAGGGGAGATTAAGAGACATTAAGAGACATTAAGAGATATGCAAGGCTAGAGGTGGTGTTAATGTGACAGATTAAGGCTGAAAGAAGTGTGAAATCCACTGGCAGAATGAAGGACAGCTGCCAGCTTCTAGGAGGAAAAAAAAAGTGGGGGGGGGGCCAAATAAAAGGGTGGATGAAAAAATAAAATATAAATGTGATTGGAGCTAAGGTTATGATCTAAAATTGTTGAACTCGATATTGAGTCCAGAGGGCTGTAGCGTGCCTAAACGAAAGATGAGGTGCTGTTCCTCGAGCTTACGCTGCGCTTCCGTGGAACAGTGTAATAGGCCGAGGACGGTGAGGTCAGAGTGGGAGTGAAGCGGTGAATTAAAGTGACAGGCAACCGGGAGCTCGGGGTCCCCCTTACGGACTGAACGGAGGTGTTCTGCAAAGCGGTCACCCAATCTGCGTTTGGTCTCCCCAATGTAGAGGAGACCACATCGTGAGCAGCGAATACAGTATACTAAATTGCAGGAAGTACAAGTAAATCGCTGTTTCACCTGGAAGGGGTGTTTGGGGCCCTGGACAGTAGGAAGAGGGGAGGTATAAGGGCATGTGTTGCATCTCCAGCGCTTGCACGGGAAGGTGCCGGGCGAAGGGGAAGGGGTGCTGGGGGTGGTAGAGGAGTGGACTAGGGTGTCGCGCAGGGAGCGGTCCCTGCGGAATGCTGAAAGGGGAGGTGAGGGGAAGATGCGTTTGGTGGTGGGATCACGCTGGAGGTGGCGGAAATGGCGGAGGATGATCCGTTGAATGTGGAGGCTGGTGGGGTGAAAGGTGAGGACAAGGGGAACCCTATCGTGGTTCCGGGAGCGAGGGGCAGGGGTGAGGGCAGAAGTGCGGGAGATAGAACGGACACGGTCGAGGGCCGTGTCGACCACGGTAGAGGGGAATCCTCGGTTGAGGAAAAAGGAAGACATGTCGGAAGCACTGGTATGGAAGGTGGCATCATCAGAGCAGATGCGGCGGAGACGGAGAAGCTGGGAGAATGGAATAGAGTCCTTACAGGAGGCGGGGTGGGAGGAAGTGTAGTCCAGGTAGCTGTGGGAGTCAGTGGGCTTGTAGTGAATGTTAGTCAATAACCTATCCCCAGAGATGGAGACGGAGAAGTCGAGGAAGGGAAGGGAAGAGTCGGAGATGGACCATGTGAAGGTGAGGGAAGGGTGGAAATTGGAAGCATAGTGAATGAAATGTTCTAGTTCAGGGCGAGAGCAGGAGACGGCACCGATACAGTCATCAATGTACCGGAAAAAGAGGTGAGGGAGGGGACCCGAGTAGGACTGGAACAAAAAGTGTTCCACATATCCCACGAAAAGGCAGGCATAGCTAGGACCCATGCGGGTACCCAGAGCAACACCTTTAATTTGGAGGAAATGGGTAGAGTCAAAGGAGAAGTTGTTCAATGTGAGAACAAGTTCAGCCAGGCGGAGGAGGGTGGTGGTGGATGGGGACTGGTTGGGCCTCTGTTCAAGGAAGAAGCGGAGCGCCCTCAGGCCATCCTGGTGGGGAATGGAGGTGTAGAGGGATTGTACGTCCATAGTGAAGAGGAGACGGTTGGGGCCGGGAAACTGGAAACTGTTAAAATGGCGGAGGGCGTCGGAAGAGTCGCGGATGTAGGTGGGAAGAGACTGGACAAGGGGAGAAAAAATAGAGTCGAGATAGGAAGAGATAAGTTCCGTGGGGCAAGAACAGGCTGAAACGATGGGTCTACCGGGGCAGTCCTGTTTGTGGATCTTGGGAAGGAGGTAGAAGCGGGCTGTGCGGGGTTGGGGAACTATGAGGTTGGCGGCCGTGGGGGGAAGATCTCCAGAGGAGATGAGGTCAGTGACGGTCTTGGAAATGGTGGTTTGGTTCGGTAGTGGGGTCATGGTCCAGGTGGAGGTAGGAGGAGGTGTCGGAGAGTTGGCGTTCAGCTTCCGCTAGGTAGAGGTCGGTACGCCAAACAACAACAGCACCACCCTTGTTAGCAGGTTTAATGACAATGTCGGGGTTGGATCTGAGGGAATAGAGTGTGGCAAGTTCAGAGGGAGGTAGGTTGGAGTGAGAGAGGGGAGCAGAGAAATTGAGACGGCCGATGTCACGCCAGCAGTTGGCAATGAAAAGATCTAGAGAGGGTAAGAGGCCAGAGGGAGGGGTCCAGGTAGAACGGGAATTCTGAAAGCAGGAGAAAGGGTCAGCTGTAGGCGGGGAAGACTCCTCTTGCCTTGCATATCTCTTAATGTCTCTTAATGTCTCTTAATCTCCCCTTTTGTTCTTTCATCCCCTCCCCCTTTTCCCAGCTTTATCCTGGCCTTAAATCTATTTGATTTCCGGCTCTTTCCAGTTCTGACGAAAGGTCATCGACCTGAAACGTTAACTCTGTTTCTCTCTCCACGGATGCTGCCTCGCCTGCTGAGTTTTTCCAGCGTTTTCTGTTGTTATTTTGTTCTAAATCTAGTCAAGTGGTCATTTGCATAATTAATGCAGTGTTTTAGTATGTCAGCAAATATTTTGTGACTGTGGCCCATAATGTCTTGACCAGTACAGTTATGATAATTATGTAAAAAGTGCTAGCAGCATGTTTGATGCCACCTGTGTGATAGCTAACAATTCTCTGCCAGAATTGTATAACTTAGTGGGATCTACCAATAGTTAGGTTTCTGGATGTATTTAAATACAGAATTCTGAATATTATTCTATGCTCACACTGTTACGTGTAGTTACTAGTTTTAAAAATGAACAAGCTCAAACACAACATAAACATTTTGTGACCTCTAAAATGTTATTTATGTCAGCAAAATACAAAGTTTAGCTGAAACTGTACCAAGTTTATTTTGCAAGTTAAATAATTGAAAGCACTATAATTTAATTGTTATGTTTATGAAAAGGATCAATGTCAACAATGATTAAAAAATGAATAATGCAGTGCAGTATCCTCAGTATAATCAATTATTCTGGAAGGATTCTGATGTTTTATATTTTAAGGTAACCACAGGTTTTTGGTTGTACAAAATCATTTTTGTAAATTTGTACGTAAAATATTACATTTGTATTTCTATTGTTTACTCATCATTTGGGCATCAACATTCTGTAATGCCTGTAGGTGGGGTCTCACTAGGACTTTCCCATCCCCTGTCACACAGTCATGTCTGCAACTGCACACTTCTAGCACTAGATGGGGCTTCATATGTTCCAGAAGCTGCAGATTCCCATACCTCTACCTACAGTATCACTGATGCACTCTAAAGGAAATTTGCTTTGTCCTAAATTTCCATTGAAAAATACCATGGGAGATCTACTTGTATTTTTTAATGTCTATTTATGAGAAATATCTGATCATATTAAAAATTATCTTGCTGCAACTGTCAAGCTAGCTGAATATATATAATTCCCTGGAAGCTCAGAAACGTTTGAAGAGCCAACACTTGTTAATGGCCTAATTGTAACCTTGTTTATTTGCTTTGTCCTGTGAATGGTCGAATTACTTTTTAATTGCAAAACTATAAGTTGATCTCGCCAGAAGCACTTCCTGTTAACTATCTATACAATTATGTCTATTCAATCTGGCTAGTATCTTGGTTTGGCTGTAGACTTGAGAGAATATCTAGAACATACCCAAAATTCTTAACATCCACCACAAATGAATTCCTTTTTCATTTCATTTTTATTTGTCCCTACGCTTTCTTTAAGTATTCTTTTACTTTTCTTTAATAATTAAAAAAAAATTGGGATCTCAATTCATAATTTATGAGGCTATTGTACACATGAGTGTACATTCACATATATATTTTATAAAGGTAATGTGTACTTACATGTACTAGCACACACATTTTATAAGAGTGTACATTCCCATACATAATTTATGAAGTCACTGCACATGCGGACTGCACGTGGGCTGCGGGATGAAGTGTCTCCACATCAGGTTGCTTGCACTGGGAGAAATGCAGGTCACTGGGCTGAGGCAGCTTGTTTGGCCCTGGGGTTAGCTGTAATTGGGAACAGTGGCGCGAGGCCCTGAATATCGATGGTCATGTTAGTGGGGGTTGGTGCCCCTCATGACTAGTGACTGGGTTGCTGCGCTGAGGATATAGTTTGTGTTGAGGGAGTCTCAATAACATGCCTCAGACTGCCTGGTATTTCCCCAACTTCAGGTGAAGGTCTGACTTTGCGTGTTCTGATTGGTTCTTGTACTTTTCATATGTTTATAAAATCTTTTACTATTTCCCTCTGTTACTAGCCAGTCTTTCTTCATGTCTCATCTTTCTAATCTCCTTTTGGCTCCCCTTCTATATTTTCTAGATTCAGCTTGATTTTCTTTTGTACTATTAGCTCTAGATTTGTCCAGTGCGTCTTTTTTAAGTTTAGTTTTAATCTGAATCTGTCTACTTATCAAAGGAGCTCCAGCTTTTGCTGCACCAATTTACTCCTTGGGGGGAATAGATCCAGTCAGTCCTGTAATTATCTCTTGTTTGAACATTTTCCATTGTTGGGGCACTGTCTTAGTAGCCAATTTATTTTTTCACTTTGTCAGGGCAAGTTCACTTCCTATCGCATTGAAATTGGCTTTTTTCTCAGTCAAGTACAGTATCTTTACCTTTGATTGTTCCCTCTCCTTTTCAGCTTTGATATCAAACCTAATTGTATTATGATCACTGTTTTCTAGATATTCCCCTACCTTTACATTACTTACTTGTCCCACTTCATTTCCTAGAACTAGACCCGACTCTATGAGGCAAAGGGTGCCCAGGCAGAGATATATCTTGGGCCATTTCTCTCAGCTCACCAGTTCTTGTATCACTGTACTGCAGTTCATTTGGAGATGGTCTTGTGGAACTCTGTGGGCCATTATGAATCTCCACGTACAACAGTCACAGTATCAACTGATTTAGCAAAGTGTTATGTCTTTTTTATTATTATTTTTTTACCTAGGGGAGCGATAATTAGATTTTCTGTAAGTCGGCAAGTTGCAAAATGTTCTCTTGTGGCTGCCTGTTATATTTAATAAAGCTGTTCTGTAGTTTATAGTTTAAACTATGTTCTGATAGAATGTTTGCTCTATCACTTTCTGAAGCTTAGGAAATCACAGTGGGCTCATGCCATATCCAGTAAGCTAAATGCAATAAAAAAAGGATTTTGCTTGGCAATTCACCAATATCAAATAGGGAGTGACTGCTGCCAACGACCGGAAGCTGCATAGAAGCGTACTGCGCACTCCAACAACCAGAAGCATGATGTTTCTGCTTTTTTAAAAATGAGCACACTAACGAGCCCGCTCCCTTCCCGGTTTCTTCTAACGAGCCCGTTCCCTTCCCGTTTTTTTCTGACGAGCCCGCTCCCTTCCTTGTTTTTTCTAATGAGCCTGCTCCCTTCCCAAATTTTTCTAACCAGCCCTCTCCCTTACCAACTTTTTCTAACCAGCCCTCTCCCTTACCAACTTTTTCTAACCAGCCCTCTCCCTTACCAACTTTTTCTAACCAGCTTGCTCCCTTCCCAGCTTTTTTTAACGAGCCCGCTCCCTTCCCGGCATTTAAAAAAACTTTTAACGAGCCCGCTCCCGTGACAAACCGGAAGTGCACATGTCCAGAACGCTTCCGGTTCAATGGCAGCAGTCGCGTCCCATCAAATATTGTGTACCGAGAGTCATGTTTTGGTTTGTAGGAAGCAAAGGCTCATTGGTTCTGAGCATGAGGTAAATATCTGGTGATATCCACCTTTGACCTGCATTTTGGGGGCCACATAAACATGCTGCTTTCCCCACCCTCTGTGGAATAGCATTGCCTGCATTCAGCACTTTTTCCCTAAACAGTTTAAGTGAAATCATGAACTATCCACATGGGGAATCGAAGGGGTAAATTCACATCCTATCACTCCATGACATTACATTCTAGCATGTTGCACCAGTAGGCTGCCTTCAAGCAGTTCAAACTGTTAAAATAACATTTTTTCTCTCAAAGAAATGTGCTTACATCCTGAAACAGCTGGACAAGCCATGTTTCCTGTATTACAGTTTTCAGTTTAATTATGCTGCTTGTCAAGACAATTTCCCATGCACTTATATTACAATTACAATAAATATTCATAAAATCATACCAACAAGGCACTTACCAAGGCTCAATTTCACAACATCATTTAATGTTGTTATGCTGCCCCCCTGGTCATTATATGATCCACCAAATACATAGATATCCTGTATTTAACAATATTGTTACTGTAATTTAAAACATTTTTAATAATTTAGTTAATTATACAGAAAAGCACAAAACGGTACAACTTTAAATCTACCTTATCATGGTGTGATGTGAAGGTATGGTATCCCCTGCCTGATGGTCCTTCACCTTTAACCTCACACTGGCTCCAAGTCAAAGTTACTGAAACAATAAAGTGACCAATGAATGAGTTTATTGACTTTTTATTGACTGATGAATGAAAATAAATGATGTGCATCACACACTACAGAAACAAAGGCCGCAATTTTACTAACTTCTGCGAGTCCGGTGCGGCCGGGGTCGGTGGCGGGTCCCGACCCCACTGCTGGCTCCAGCCCGCTGTCCAAAATGAATTTCCCTTGATGGATCGTGTTAAGCCCGCCCAGCGCGTTTCCCAGCCAATTAGAGGAAGCAGGTCTGGTGATGTCGTTTGATGACGCGTCATCAGCCGGTTTCCTTAAGGGGACCATCTCCAAACTTATTTTGACATTTGTGTTGTCAGTGTTCTACAGCATTGAGGTGCTGCAAACACTGACAATGACTGCACAAAGGCACAGGGCTGCACCCAGGCTCTCCCGTGACTCCCTCCATATGCCCATGGGCAGAAGTGACCACCCCAGGAGATCAACACAGCCTGCTTGCACACTGCAGGGGAGGGCGCAAGTAGGGATGTGGTCAGGAGGACCTGGGTGCAGTGCCACAAATGTTTCAATAATCTCAGTAGATCACGAAACGTTAGTACAAAGCCACACTCAACCTCATCCTGCTGTGCCTCTCATCACAGCCCCATCACTCTGTCTTCCCTACCCTACTCCTGCATATCCTTACTCACACCAACTTACCTTGCACCTCCATTCATCCCTCTCTCTCTATCTACATTATCACATCCCCATCTCATTAGCCAGCCCTCACACTCACCCTCACCCTAGTGCAATCATACCAACTAACAACACACAAGGGTAGGCACTTGTGTGTTTTATGCAATGTCCATGTAAAGTTTCTGTTAATGTGGTGTCAAATATTGAAACCTTTATTTTCAACACTTTGCGTTCTTTGTGTGCACCTTTGGTAGTGGCTTAGTGAGTTGCAGTGAATGGTGATACATAATGGTACCCCCTGCAATGGTCATGAGTGTGAAAGGAATGGCTTGGACACTGTAGGGATGCTTTATGGTGTTGGTGTGGGGTGGTGCCAACCTGGCTCATCATGTGGCAGCCAGGGTGTACAGCGTCAAGTGAAGTAAATCTGGCCATGGTAAGGCCATCTCTGGCCTCCCGGGTAGCAATGTGGTCGGGTGCTGATGCCCTGTGTCCTGTGCAGCATCAGTTGATTGCGGAGAAGGTTGGTGTTGTTGTTGGTGCTGCTGGTGTACCTGGTGCTGCTGGTGTTGGGGCTGATCGTGGTGGGATTCTGAGGACTAAGGTGAGAGAGTATAAAGGGCACCCATGCTGATGGAATAGATGGCAGGTGAAGTAGAGATGACAGAAGCGATCTGTCAATGGTGAGAGAGGTAATGAGGTCAGACTGGATGGAGACTTGTGTAAAGACTTGCAGCATGGTGAATCTGTTGTGGAAATGCAGTGAGGAAGAGCTTGTGACTGAGGGAAGATATCTCTGTAAGGTGAGAGCTTTTACTTGACATTTGAAACTGTCATCTCATCAGCTGATTCAATGGCCGCTGACCTCCCGCCTCAGCTTCACAGATGTGGTCTAGCAACAGCGTGAAACCATTAGGCGAGCTGTCAAATTCAAAAGGTCAGTTTAAAACCATTGTTAAGTGGCTGTAAGCAAGCCACTAATCATTTTAATTGTCTCCCCCACCGCTGCGTGTTGGGTTTGCTCAGCGCTGACAGACCCGACATTTGGTAAAGGCGCGTGGTGGCAGGTTCACAGTGGGGTCCCGACCCACTGGGGAAAAAAAACACTTTCCCACCCGACCCGCCACCGATCGCGCCCACTGACCCCCCCCCCCCTGAAAATCTCGGCCATAGAAATTTACAGCACAGAAGGAGGCCATTCAGCCTATCAATTCTGTGCCAGTTCTTTGCTAGAGATCACAAGATAATTATAATAAATATGGAACGCCATTTGGCCCAGTTTAGTTTGTCCATCCAGAATGATCCTAAAGGCCTCCTATTGCAGCATCCAATTGGTTCTTAGATGATTTCTGTTTTTTCACCTCCATGATTCTATCTTGGAGACCATTCTATATGTTGATCACTCTTTGTGTGAAGAAAGACTTTCTGATATTGTGTATGTAGTCAAATTGGTAGGATGTGACTGGAGGTGAACCCCAGGGATCTGTACTGGGGCCTCAGCTTTTCATTATATTTATAAATGACTTAGATGAGAGCCATATATCTAAGTCTGCTGATGACACTAAGTTAGGTGGCACAGTAAATAGTGTAGATGGGAACAGAAAGTTCCACTAGCACATTGGCAGATTAAGTTAGTGGGCAAAACTGTGGCAGATGCAGTTCATTGTAGGAAAGTGTGAGGTCATCCATTTTAGACAGAAAAAAACCAGACCAGAGTATTTTCTAAATGGCGAGAAGTGAGGAACTGTGGATGAGCAGAGATTTAGGGGTCCAAGTACAGAAATCACTAAAAGCTGATGGACAGGTACAAAAAATAATTTAAAAGGCTAATAGAATATTGGCCTTTATCTCAAGAGGGCTGGAATACAAAGGGTTGGAAGTTATGTTACAGCCGTACAGAGCTCTGGTTAGACCCCATCTGGAGTATTGCATTCAGTTCTGGGTGCCGAACCTCAGGAAGAATATATTGACTTTGAAGGGGGTGCAGCGCAGATTCACCAGAATGTTACCGGGGCTAAAGGGGTTAAATTATGAGGACAGGTTGCATAGACTGGGCTTGCATTCCCTTGAATATAGAAGGTTAAGGGGTGATCTAATTGAGATGTTTAAGATGATCAAACGAGTTGATAGGGTAGATAGGGAGAAACTATTTCCTCTGGTGGGGGAGTCCAGAACAAGGGGGCATAACCTTAAAATTAGAGCTAGGCTGTTCAGGGCTGATGTCAGAAAGCACTTCTTCACACAAAAGGTAGTGGAAATCAGGCATTCGCTCCCCCAAAATGCTGTTGAGGCCAGGTCAATTAAAAATTTTAAAACTGAGATTGATAAGATTTTTGAAATAAAAACAGAAAATGCTGGAAATACTCAGCAGGTCAGGCAGCATCTGTGGAGAGAGAAACAGAGTTAACGTTTCATGTCGATGACCCTTCGTCAGAACCTGAAACGTTAACTCTGTTTTTCTCTCTCTATAGATGCTGCCTGACCTGCTGAGTATTTCCAGCATTTTCTGTTTTTATTTCAGATTTCCAGCATCTGCAGTATTTTGCTTTTGATAAGATTTTTGATAGGTAAGGGTATTAAGGGTTACGCTACCAAGGTGGGTCGATGGAGTTAGAATACAGATCAGCAATGATCTAATTGAATGGTGGAACAGGCACGAGGGGCTGAATGGCCAACTCTTGTTCCTATGTTCCTATATCAATCCTAAATTTGCTTTTTACTAGTTTGACTCTGTGGCCCTTGTCTTACTCTTGCAATTTAATTTAAAGCAATTTTCCAGATTTATCTTTTCCATACCCTTAACAATCATATATCACTCTCTTTTCCAACACTTGAACATCTCCCTTGTGCTTCAGTGACCAGAACTGGATGTAATACTCAAGATGTGGTCCAACTAGAGCACTATACAGTTTGATGATAACATCCTCTGATTTGCATTCTACTGTTTGGCTACATAGCTTAACATTTTGTTAGTTTTGTTGATTGCAGCTTTGCATTGGTTGGATATGTTGAACGACAAGTCTACTAGGACTCCTAGGTCTCCTTAGGTACTTCAACACCATTCATGGAGCATGTGTGTTGCCCATTTTGCCTTCCAATTTACAGTGCTTTAAACTTAAATCAGCATTAAATCTCATCTGCCTTTGTTCTGCCCACTTACATATCTTGTCCAACTCATTCTGTAATTTCTGAGCTACCTCCTCTGATTCCACTGCCCCTCCTAGTTTGGTATTAGTTTGAGTCCAAGTCATTGATGTAAATCAGAAACAGTTGTGGTCCCAACACTGATCCTTGGGATCACTCAGAACTTGACCCTACTGGCATAACTCCTCTAACAACTACTCATTGTTCTCTACCTTCAGCTAATTTTTTATCTATACCCAAGTTTTACCCTGAATCCCCACAGCTTTGATCTTAGCTAAATAGCCTTTCATGTGGAACTTTGTCAAATGCCTTTTGGAAATCAGGTGCACCACATTGTAAGGCTTTCCACTATCCATTTGGGATGTTGCTTCCTCCAAAAAGTTAAGGAGGTTGGTCAGCATTTTCCCTTTCTGAATTCACATTGATTGCTGTTTATTAAGTTATTATATGCCTGATCTTCCACTGAAGCTACAGCCATTTGAAATAAGACATATTTTGTAGCTACATGCATTTCTCTGATTCTTTATCATAATATTTAGTATCATGAGTTTTTGAAAACATTTTAAAAGATGCAAGAATTACTTGACATGCAAAAGAATTCATCATACCCGAAGTAGGTAAGAAAGTTTTATATTACTTAGAATTACATAAAATTTACAGCACAGAAACAGGCCATTCGGCCCATCTGGTCTGTGCTGGTGTTTATGCTCCACACGAGCCTCCTCCCATCCTACTTAATCTAACCCTATCTGCATATTGTTCTAACTCTAATAATAGAAATAGAAAATGCTGTAAATACGCAACAGGTCAGGCAGCATCTGTGGAGAAAGAAACTGAGTTAACATTTCAGGTCGTTGATCTTTCATCAGAACTGGCAAAAGTTAGAGATGTAGCAGGTTTTAAGCAAGTACAGAGGCAGGGAAAGGTGGAGGGGAGGAAAGAACAAAATAGAAGGGCAGTTCTGATGAAAGGTCAACAACCTGAAACATTAGCTCTGTTTCTCTCTGCACAGATCCTGTCTGACCTGTTGAGTATTTCCAGCATTTTCTGTTTTTATTTCAGATTTCCAGCATCCGCAGTATTTTGCTTTTGTCCTTCTAACTCTATTTACATATCTTGTATTGATGTTTATATTGTGGGTACAGTCTTGAATGATAAGAAACAAACCTGAGGTCAGAAGGTTGTGGGTTTAAGCCCAGTCCAGGACTTGAATATATAATCTAGGCTGACACTTCAGTGCAGTACTGAGGGAGTGCTGCAGTGTCGGATGTGCTGAATGAGACGTTAAATTGGCCTATTTAGGTGGACCTAAAAGATGCCATAGTACTTTTTTTGAAAAAGAGCAGGCTGTTCTCCTAGAATCCTGGCAAACACCAATTAACTGGTCATTTGTCTCATTCCTGTTTGTGGGATCTTGCTGTGTCTAAATGGCTTCTGTGTTTACCTAAGAAGTTGATTACACTTCAAAGTAATTAATTGGCTAAAATGCATTTTGGGAAATCCTGAGGTTGTGAATGGCATTATATAAACGCAAGTTCTTTCTTTAGGCCATATGGGATATTAATGCTATTTAGAAGTGTGTCACAACACAGTAACACATCAAAAGGTACAGATTACAGTCTAAACCATGATACAGTCTCCAACCTGTGGGGTGGGGAGGGTGGTTTTATTTCATTTTTAATCAGTTTGCTCACATGGAGAGTAAATGCTGACATAGATTGGTTAGGCCAAATGGCCTGTTTTGTGTTGTAACTTCTATGTATTTCTATGCATTTATTTGCATGCAACTGGTATCACTGGAGACTGGGAGCCTCTCACCAACAAATGGTACCATACAATTTTTACTGAAGTGATACCTGGTTTCACTAACTGTAAAAAGGGAATACCATACCATGAATATATTACATAGTGCAAATAAATAAACCTTTAGTAGATGAAAACAGGATTGAATTGAGTACCTGTATCAAGTACATGGATATCCTTATAAAATAAATTCTCTACTGCGGTGCCCCCAAATAAATATAGAAGTTCTCCCACTGTAGCAAAGGTATGGTTGCATCTAAAACAAAAATGAGAGATAATAGTTAGTTCTTACTACATAAGAAATATTCAAGGAAATTTTTAATATCATTTTTGAGATGAGATTAAAAATCTTCCAGTCATTCTAACACTGCAAATTAAGTTTAGGAAAGGTTCTCTAAACAATTCTTGTGTGCTTTTCTTATCTCAGAAAGTTTTAAAACCATGTCAAGATGTTCCAGAAAACACCGTAAATATTGTTGCAAGGTTTTATATGGATGGTATGGACTCTAAGGCCAGAATTTTTACATTGAAGAGAGTGTGGGTTCGCAAGCAAGTCGGCAGTTAAAAGCGCTGAAATTGACCCCACGTCGGGTACCCGCCTTCATCCCGCCGATTTCCGCATTTAACTCGGGCGCATTTCCCAGTGAGCCACGGACCCGCTCGGGAGAGACAGGCGACCTCATTGAAGTAGTTAACAGCTCATTGAGAGACGCTTAAGAGGCTTTTTAACCTGAGGTTTCAGCTTTTACTGCTTGTGCACGAGATTCATGGACTTCCTGAAGCTCGCCTGCGAAGATAAGGTGAGAGCTCAACGGCCATTGTGCGAGTTCTTTAAGTGACAGCTGAAAAAAGCACATAAATACTCACACCTTATACCTGCTTCCTTGCCTAAGGGAAAGGCTCTTGCTGACACCATTTTGTGCAGAGATTTTGCTTTCAGGAGTTTGCAGGTGATTTCTGCAACCTCGGAAGCCACTCTCACTACATTGCAAGTCACTCTCAGTAGATTGGAGGATTGTGCCTCTGATCTCCACTTCATCTGGCACTTATCAGATCGAGAGGTCGCACAACACCAGGTTATAGTCCAACAGTTTTATTTGAAATCACAAGCTTTCGGAGCTTACTACTCCTTCGTCGGGTGAAGTAAAAAGATACAGAATCGCCAAAGCATATATAGATAGAGAACAATGCATGTGTACCTTACAATTGCAGACAACTAAATTAAATCATCCTGACTATCTGCCGAGGTGTGATAAAGTTAATCAGGTCAGCCAGGAAGGTACCACATCAAAGACATGGCAAGATACAACTGAGACAATGAGGTGGAGTCGCAGGGGGTCTAACGTGTCAAAAGCTGCCGTCTGTATGTAAAACGATAAGCTTTAAAATTTTTACTTTTTTACTGGGAAAATTTTTACGTTTTTTACTGGGAATCACATCTGTGAACAAGCCAATGACGACTCGAGTCCGGATCACGTCATGTATCGTGACATAAACCCAAGATCCCGCATCATGACCACTATCGACACCACAAACTGCCGGCTCAAAGTGGAGAGAATCGCCAAGAAGATCGCGCATATTGACACCGACATCAAGTACGGCATCTCCGCATCATGACCACTTATCAGATCAGCATGGGTGCTGTTTATGCTGTTTCATCTTGGACCTCAGATTCGGACCAAGATGAGCCCCAGCATCAACAACACCAGCAACACCAGCAGTAGCAGCAGCAGCAACCTTCTCCTCACCAACCTGATGCTCCACAGGAGAGGGGGATCAGCACAGAGGTGCACCTCGCCGGAGGCAATACCCCCAACACAGGGTATACAGGCAGAGGATGAGCTTCCTGAATCTGACTGACGAAAGGTCATCGACCTGAAACGTTAACTCTCTTTTTCTCTCCACGGATGCTGCCTGGCCTGCTGAGTTTTTCCAGCGTTTTCTGTTGTTATTTCAGATTTCCAGCATCCGCAGTATTTTGCTATCGTATTAGTGCTTCAGGAGGCTCAGGCTATCGCACCAGGTCATAGCAGACATTTGTAGCTTGCTGGAAGAAGACCTGCTGCCGAGAGGACCTGGTGGACACGCCTTACCAGTGACTGTCAAAGTCACCACCGCCCTCAACTTCTTCACCTCAGGCTCCTTCCAGGGATCTGCAGTAGACATTTGCAGGAGCTCGCAGTTGGTCACCCACAGATGCATCACCCAGGTGACCGATGCCATGTTTCACAAGTCAGGCACTTATGTGAACTTTGCCACTGATGAAGCCATTGTTACTGAGCCGGCGCTCGGCTTTGCGGGTCTGGCTGGCTTCCCACAGATGCAGGGCGCCATCGACTGCACACATGTGGCCATCAAGGCAGCCCCAGATCACCCAGGAGTGTTAGTGAACCGGAAGGGCTTCCACTCCCTCAATGTGTAGCTCATCTGCAACCACAAAAAGATCATCATGCATGTGTGCACCAGATTCCCAGGGAGCTGTCATGACTCTTTCGTGCTGCGCCAGTCCACCCTCCCTCAGCTCTTTGCACCTCCAAACAGACTTACCGGCTAGCTACTTGGAGACAAGGGCTATCCACTGAAGATGTGGCTGATGACACCCTTGAGGAAGCCAAGCAATGACGCCGAGGAGCGCTATAGTGAGAGCCACATGACAACCAGATGTATCATAGAGCAAGCAATCGGAATGCTGAAGACGCACTTCAGATGCCTTGACAGATCTGGAGGAGCCCTTCAGTACGCACCAGCCAAGGTCTCCAGAATGATCGTCGTATGCTGCGTGCTGCACAACATAGCGCAGGAGCGAGGATTGGAGCTGCAGGAGGAGCACAGATCACACAGCCTCTTCTGAGGAGGAGGAGGAGCAGGTGGAATTGGAGGAGGAGGAGGAACCTGAGGTGGACATGGCACCAGCAGTGGCGCGCATTGCTGCCCAGGAGGCCCAGGATGGCCTCATAATGGCACGATTTAGTTACGTTGCACCAGTGCACCCATCCGGCTCCCAGATGTTGTACCAACTTCCCCCCACCAACACCACAAAGCAGTCCTAAAATGACCAAACCATTCCTGTCACATACACACCCATTGCTCGAGGTTAAGTAATGTCTCACAATTCACTCCAAGTGGCAAGGCCACTTCCCAGGTAGCAGGCAAAAATGGACAAGACGGGAAAGTGGTGCAAAGAAATTAATTTATGTGCGTCATAAATAGAACTGAAACTTAACGCTAACATTTTGACAAACACCCATGTGCATACCCTTGTGCATCTACGATTGTGTCATTTTTCTTTTCCGAGTGATTCTACGAGGTGCACCCTCTGTGGCTTCAGCAGAGGTAAAGGCAGGCTGCTCACTTCCCTGCTGCGACTGCTTAGACACTTTTGGCTGGCGTCCTCTGGGTTTTGGAGCCTGTGAGGGCCCCGCCAAAGACTGCTCCTCCTGCAACTGTGCAGGGGCAGACTCGGCCATTGGGATCCAAGGCAGCATGTGGGGCTCTGACTGAGGGGGAGGCAATGGGGGAGAAGTGGGAGCGCTTTGAGCGGAGCCCCCACTTCGATGTTCCCTCTCACCAACATCCCTCTCATGGGCCACCTGCACTTCCCTGCTAGCAAAGAGCTGGAGAGCACCTTGCTGCACATCAGTGGGACGATGAACGCCCAAGTCTTCGTTGGTATGCCTCCTAGAGATGAGTTCAATCAGAGTCTGCAAGCTGTAGTAAGCATGGACTCCTTTGACTGGCGCATTTGATGCTCCATGCAGGTGGCCATCCTTTCCATGGAAGAGCACATCGTCGCCATCGCCTGCGTATGGTGCTGCTCATGTTGGAGATGGACTCCTCCATTCTCACTACAATCGCGCACATTGCAGCTGGAAAAGCTGCCAGAGCCTTGCGCATTTGTTGCTGCTCCACCAAGATCAATCTCTTTGCCGACATCCCTTGAGGTTCAGCAGCTGCATCTAGCTGAGCAGAGCTTGGAGCATCCTGCGCCCTCCGGCACAGTCTCTCCACTACTGTTCCTGTCTCCACCATCTGCTCTTGCTCACTTGTGATGTGTGAGGCACGAAGTGACAACTACTCTATGTCTCACAGGACCCACTGACGTGCACGTATCTGCGCTGGTGCTGGGTGCGCATGGGTCTGATGACGGAGCACCCTCAGAGACTGCAGCTTCCTCTGACAAGTCGTCTTCCTCCTCTGGCTGGACAGTGGACGGGGAGTGGGGTGGGGGGTGTACTTGATGGACCTGTGGGAGAGTAAAGGCATGAATTAGAACTCTTATGATAAGAATGTGTAACGTTACCATTAGGCACATCATTTTTCACTGGCTGCTGACATCAGTCACCATGAGTGACTGTTGTATGCCATGTGGCTGTATGATATTTAATTCTGTCACCAGGTTGCTTGGAGGTCTCCCTCTCTCCATCTCCCACCGCTAGCGGCTCTGCCACTCCGCTTATTTCCAGCACCTCCTCCTCTGCTGTCATCAATGCACTGTAAATTGGAGGGCCACCTCTGGTTCTCCGTCTCTCCCTGTTGTTCTGTGACCTCTTCTCCTGCAAGGAGGGAAAGAAGAGAACTTTGAGTGAGAGTGATGGAATGAGTGTAGGGGATGGATGGGCTACATCTGTAGAGGGTGACTACGAGGGAGTAGCGTGACATTTCCAAATGACCTTCTTCTGTGGTGTTACTTTCTATGATTGCATTAGGATGAGGGTGAGTGTCAGTGGTGGATAGTCACATGGGGATGTGAGTAGGTGCATAGACAGTGAGGGATGGGTGCACCTGCAAGGTAGTTTGGTGTGAGGAGTGATGTGCAGGAGTAGGCTTGGGAAGGCAGAGTGATGGGGTTGGGGTGACATGCACATCGGGATGTAGTTGAATGTGGCATTGCACTCACCTTTCCTGACCTCATGAGGTCATTAAATCTCTTCCTACACTGCATCCAGGAGCAGCTGACAACACCCCTGTTGCTCACTTTGTGGGCGATCTCCAGCCATGCCCTCTTGTTTCACTGGCTGGCCTCATCCTCCCCTCACCAGGAAAGACGACCTCCTTCCGTGTTCTCACTCCCTGGAGTAGGATGTCCAGGGAGGAATCTGAAAACCTGGGCGCAACCTTCTGGTGCTGAGACTGCATTGTTGGCTATAAATGATTGCACCCTCACAGTCAAAGTATTGGATGTAACAGCGACAGGCACCTCTCACAACCACTTCAGACCCTCCTACAATAACCTTCAACTCTGATGTGTGCAAGGTTTATTTAAAAAGGGAAGCTGAGAGTGAGTCTTCCGCGGCGTCATCAGACCCGCTCCATTTAATTGGCTGGGAAACCTGCATGACTCAGTCAATTGATCGAGTTAAGTTGAACACACAGTGGAGAGCACGCTGATGGAAAGTTCGTGACGGCCCCCCCTCGCACCCGAACCCACTCACAGGTAAGAATTCAGTCCTAAGATGTTAAACTGAGATCCCGTCGTTGGGATGCAATGTCTGCTGCGTTTTCCTGCATAGCCGCAGTCACTGCACTCCAAAGTAATTAACGTGTCAACCATTTTGAGACCTTCAATTATGTGATAAAGTAATATACAAATCCAAATAATTCTCTTCATGGGAACAAAGAAAAACAAAATGATCTTGAATCATATTCTTAAGCCAAAGGAGTATATCTCACCACGTAAGGATAAATTAATCTGAATATTTCACCAACTGCCACTGTGTAAGGAGAATCACAGGGAGACCAGTGTGGGCAAATAAGTGTCAGCCTTTTGTTATACCACCCTGCCCCCTAAAGGAGCATGACATTATTTACATTATCAATGCCAGTTTTTAAAGACACGGGGGGTGAAATTCGATAAGTTCCGAAAACCGTCGGGGGCACCACGGGGCGAGATTTGCTCGCGCCTGTTCAGTCACTGGGCCAAAATCCTGGAACTCCCTCCCTACAGCACTATGGAAGTATCTTCACCTCACGGACTGTAACAATTCAAGAAGGCGGCTCACCACCACCTTCTGAAGGACGATTAGGGAAGGGCAATAAATGCTGGCCTTGCCAGCGGCGCTCACATCCCAGAAATGAATGAAAAAGAAATAAAGTGCAGGCAGCATGTTAATCTGGTGCTGCCTGCTAATTTAAATGGTTTTAGCACACAGCCCAATTATCACGTTGCTTCAGGCTGTGCGCTCAGCAGGAGTGCCAATGTCGCGTTGCTGTAACACTCCAAAAGCTGAAATCGAAACTTACCTGAAAGATGTTTGTGTCCCTTTAAGAAGTGCTGACAGCATCTCTGTAGAACTGCTGCACGCACGTTCTTCCCTGCGTAGTTAGGAGAGGGCGGTATGGAGAGCGGCGATGTCCAAAATTGCAGTTGTGCGTCCATTCAGGCGTTGCACGCCGATTGACCTCACTATCTGCATATTTACATGGGAGAGGCTAACGCAGGCAATGGCAGCGCTGCTGACCTCTCCAAAATGGCGGCTGCCGTGTTCTGCACCAGAAGCAGTGGAAGCGAGGCGGCAGCCATTTTTTCAACAAAACTGGCCTTAATGGCCGGCGCTATAACCCCGATATTCGCGGCCACAGTTTTATGGTTCACACTCATGAATTAAATCATTTCTTTAAATTTATTTTGAAACGTTTGCAAAAATTTAATTTGCCAAAATTGGTAATATTCTGCCAGTATGTGTTTAGATATAATCCTTTTGTACTTTAATATGGGAGAGCAGAGTTCCCACAAACTCCTCTAGACAAACAACAATCAGTTTAGAGATACAATCTGCTGGAGAACCTGCAAGCCCAGTCATAATTCTGTAGTGAAAGGGAATTGAACAATCTTGAGGATGCAATCTGTGTAGAAAAGTTTCTTTCCAAAGATAAGACATTTGAAAGTGTTCCACAGTTTTTTTTATATATTGTACACAAAACTTGTGGAGAACTTGCAAGAAAAAGGCGTACACTAAGACCATAGACAACAAAGAAGAGGATGACAAACAGGAATATGAAAAGGTTAAGAAAGAAGTCAAAAAAACAATTAGGATGGCAAAGAGAAACTACAAAATTAAATTATCAAGGAATATAATAGTCTACAGACACATAAAGAACAAAAGAAAAATCCGGATAGGGACAGGACCACTAAGAGAGACACACGATAAAACACAGGTAATGACAGCGAAATGGCAGAAATATTAAATAATTACTTTGCCTCGGTATTTACCAGGGAGACTAACAAGGTGGACATAACCTTAGAAGAAAAGATAAAAAAAGATACAAAGACATTTAAGATAGAAAGGGAGGAGATAATTGCTAAATTAATCAAACGTAGAGTGGATAAAACCCCTGGTGCGGATGGATTGCATCCGCGCATATTACAAGAAGTTAGGGAAGAGATAGCAGAGGCACAATTGCATATATATAAAAATTCATTAGAAAAGGGAACAGCGCCAGAGGACTGGCAGTCAGCTAATGTGATTCCTATATTTAAAAAAGTAGATAGAACAAGTCCAGGGACCTATAGACCAGTTAGCTTAACGGTAGGTGGTAGGAAAGATAATGGAATCCTTACTCAAAGATGTAATAGAAAAACATCTAGAAACTGAAAATATAATACAGTAGTCAGCATGGATTTCAAAAGGGAAGGTCTTTGAAGAAGTAACAGAAAGGGTAGATCAGGGTAATGTAGTAGACGTAATATATTTGGATTTTCAAAAGGCCTTTGATAGTAGACTCGTGATTAAGGTCAGAACATGTGGAGTTAGGGGACAAGTAGCAGAATGGATAGCAAGCTGGCTACAAAACAGAAAACAGAGAGTAAGGGGTTAAAGGTAATTACTCAGACTGGCAAAAGGTGGGAAGTGGTATCCTACAAGGATCGGTGCTGGGACCACAGTTTTTCACCATTTACATAAACAATTTGGACTCAGGAATTGGAAGTACAATTTCAAAATTTGCGGACAACACCAAATTGTATAGTTAATACAGAGGAGGACTGTGACAAAATACAGGAAGACATTAATAAACTTGCAGAATGGGCTTGTAATTGGCAAATAAACTTCAATATGGCTAAGTGTGAGGTAATACATTTTGGTAGGAAGAATAAGGAGGCAACATACTCCTTGGAAAATAAGTGTCTAAATGGGGTAGAGGAATAGAGGGATCTGGGGGTACAGATATACAAATCACTAAAAGTAGCAACGCAGGTTAAAAAGGCCATTAAAAAAAGCAAACAAAACACTGGGGTTCATTTCTTGAGGGTTGAAAAGCAGAGAAGTTATATTAAACTTGTATAGAACCTTGGTTAGACCGTACTTGCGAGTACTGTGAACAGTTCTGGTCTCCATATCATAAAAAGGATATAGAGATACTGGAGAAGGTGCAAAAAAGATTTACTAGAATGATACCAGAACTGAGAGGTTGTACTTATCAGAAAAGATTGAACAGGCTGGGGCTTTTTTCTCTAAAAAAGAGAAGACTGATGGGTGATCTGATAGAGGTCTTTAAGATTGTGAAAGGGTTTGAAAGGGTAGATGTAGAAAAGATGTTTCCACATGGAGACCAGAACTAGGGGCTATAAATATAAGATAGTCGCTAATAAACCCAATAGGGAATTCAGGAGAAACTTCTTTACCCAGAGAGTAGTTAGAATGTGGAACTCGCTACCACAAGGAGTAATTGAGGCGAATAGCATAGATACATTTAAGGTGAAGCTAAATAAGCATATGAGGGAGAAAGGAATAGAAGGATATGTTGATGGGGTTAGATGAAGTGGGAGGAGGCGAGTGTGAACACTGGCATGGACCTGTTGTGCCGAATGGCCTGTTTCTGTGCTGTAAATACTACATAATGTAAGGTTTGATACCTCTGAATTTGCTGCTGTTTACACAGGAAACAACAATGATCATTTAAATGATTCAACTTAAGACACTTTGGGGGCAAAATTCAGTAGGTTAGCGCCCCTAGTAGCGCCTGGCGGGGGCGCTAACGGGGCGCTCGGGCAGTAGCGCCACGGCGGGACGAATCCTGCGCCGCACGGAAAATTCGCCGGCCCAATAGCGCCGGCTATAACGATTATCGCCTCAGTCCCTTTCGCCATGCAGATCGTGACGTCAGCGAGTGTGCAACGCTTGCTGGGCGCCCGATCTGCAAACTTCAGTAGCGCCCCCTGCCTTACCACCTCGCGCCGACAGCGCCAGGGAGCGGAGGCATGAACCAGCTAGCTGGCAGTTGGCGGGGCGCTACTTAAAGGGCTGTCAAGGAAATCCCGTTCCAAAGGTCAGTTATGAGTGGCAGAGAGCACAGGCTGTATCTACAGCCAAATAAAGGCTGCTTAGTCCCCGGAGTATTGCAGGTCGTCAAAGCACTTTGCATTTCATCTCGCAGCATATCGCCGTTCTGCACTCCCCGAATCATTGGGGGCTGATGTACGAACTCCAGTGACCCTCCCCTTTAATGGCTGGAAGGCACCGGTGCCAATGCTCACTCCCGATTACACAACACCTCATATTCATTATCGCTTGGAGCCTAACGCCACTCACCTATGCCATTAGTGCCTGATATAGCGCTCCCCTGCATTCTTTGAGCACTGAGACTGAATTTAGTGGGCAGCGAGATTGATTAGCGCCTGGCGCTAAATTTCCAACTTCTCAAAAGTTAGCGCCCCTTCCTGGGCGCTACTGAATTTCTCCCCCAAAATTTTCATGATGAGCTCCGACCTCTCTTCACTAAGACCATTTTACCCATCCATAATTGGCCTAGGATTTTGGGAGGTCCAACAACATTATCTGTGGGGCCCCTATCAAGCTTGCCTCTTTCCTATCATTAAGTAAGACCTGATACAATGAAATACTAATACCCTCCAAATTTCCATGCAGTGAGTTACACCACTTTTAAGCCAATGGAAAAGGAGCTGCGTCTTCTGAAAGTCTAGAGAGGTATTTATAAAAGAGTGATTGATGTAAAATCCGTGTAAAATACGTGTAATCTGCATGAAAATTGAGTGCAGCCTTTAAAAAGCCAGTTCTTGCTGAAGACTGCAGGAGCAGCCTGGGGGAGCAGCAGGCAAGGAACAGTCCTTGGCCTCACTCACTTGACTGTCAGCTAATCTGACTGCCTGTCTCATGAAAGTTTTTTGTGCCACTTTTCAAGAATGTCCAACACAGCAGCTGCTGACACAGGCATCCAAACGAGGGAACAAGGGACCAAGACACGAAGAGGCAGAGAAGAAGATGCTACAATTCCATCGAGTCTGACCTGTTAGCCCTCCTCGATGAAATTGAGCCCAGGAGACACAGACGGCTGGTTTTCTGTGGTAGGAATGTTACTCCTGCCTGAAAATCAGGCAGGCTAAGGGTGTCCAAGGGACGGCCGAGGTGCCCCCCCCCCCGCCCCCGCCCTGGCACGAAATGGGCAGGTGGCTGTTGACAATTGCCCTCATTTTTCCAACTGACTTACAGATTAACAGAATGTCATTTCTTAAAAATCTCCTGTTTGCATAGTTGAAACAATTGCTAATTATAGGAACAGCAATCCTTGCCGTCTATTTCTCCCTTTCCCCAATTAACTGCATCTTTTCATTTATGAAAAGATTGAAGAATACTATTCCTTGGTAGTTTCCCAATTATTTACTTCTGTAATCTCTGTGCCTCCCTGGCAAATTAACTGCAGCATAATGATAATTATGCATAATGATACAATTGGGCCCTGTATTAACGCTCCAGCTTGTGAGTGTATGAAAGTGTCTAATGTGGGGTAGGCAGTGCAACACAGGAGGGTAAATTTTCGCCTTCACCACAGAGCAGATTGCCCACATGTTACAGAATATTCCACTGATTTCAACTGGATGGGTTTTATAACGGGTGGACAATCTGTTGTGCCAGATAGCTGTCCATGTGATGAACACAAAAATTTATCGCATGATCTTTAATCACCACATTACCGTGGTTAACTTTACTTTCTTGGTATGCCTTTCCTGAAAACTGGTGTCTCAATTATGGAAACTACATTAGAACTCACTTGTTTAACAAAGCACAGCTGTGCTGGAGGCAGCATAAATTATGGAACATTGCCTCAAAGAGATGCAAAATTACAAGTAGCAGAAGCAGGCAGTTTACTGCTGTGACACAACCATGCAGAATTGTATCTCACCTCGCTGCGCTATAATCCACCTGGCAAATGGACACTGAGGTAAAACGTTGTCTTCACTGCATGGGTGGTGATCTGGTGGAGCAGATCGCCTGCCTGTTACAGAACCAGTCCAATTGAAATCAACGGAGTGAAAATCGGACGTGTTCTGTAATGGGTGGGCAGTCCGCTCCGCTAGATTACTGCCCATGCGACGAAGATGAAAATTGTAACGCATTATCACATGGTTTGGTATGAGCATGCTCAGTTCGCTCTGGCCTAATAAAGCAAGCACATGGACAAGCAACTCATCGTGTGTCTGTCCTTCATTTGTTCTACCAAAGTATATTACATTTTGGCGATGAGGATGGGATCCCAAAGACATTTTTAAGGATCATGGAAGGACAGTGTTCAACTTTCGAGTGGACAAGTTTAAGGTGAATTTGTGACATCTAAACTGAATTTTTGCGCTGTTTTACCATTAATGCTCATGCAGAATCGCCTTTGCTTCGCCTTTGCGTGTATGTATACACAGCAACAGCAGCATTGATTCTCACATGTACACAGGTAGTGTGCTGAGTCACTGTTCTACAGGATTGGGACAATCATGGGCGCGCCTACGGGATTCATCAGAAGCCTCAGCATGTATGAGTGAGCTCGTGAACCATTCAGTTCTTACATTGAGCGGACGGAGATTTTTAAGGCCAATAACATTATTGAGACTGAAGGTGCAGATGAGAATGTTCAAGCTTAAAATAAAGTAATTTGCGAATGGAAGAAAGCAATTTTTCTAACAGAGATTGGGCCAGATGTCTACGGAATGTTGACAAACCCACTCGCATCAGGGAAAGCGAAGGATGCGTCGTTTGAAGACATTGTTGAGAAACTCGAAGACCATTTCGACCCAAAGCTGTTAGAAATAGCAGAGTTTGGTTATAAGTTTAGTGAAACCATCAGTGAGTACATTGTAGCTCTTAAGAACTGTCTTTGCATTGTAACTTCGGCACATTTTTGGATCATGAGCTGCAAGATAAGTTTGTGTGTGGACTGGTGGATGAGCGCACACAGTCCAAGTTACTAAACACTCTGAACCTCACATTTGACATAACATGCAAAATTGCCCTATCTATGGAGATGCCGAAATGGCGTCTAAGAATGCTAGGGAGCTGCGTCCAGCTCAAGTGACTAGTGACTAGCTTTTTATAAAGTGCCACATAATAGGCTTGCCAGCAAAGTTGAAGCCTATGGAATAAAAGGGACAGTGGCAGCATGGATATGAAATTGGCTAAGTGACAGGAAACAGAGAGTAGTGGTGAACGGTTGTTTTTCGGACTGGAGGAAGGTATACAGTGGTAATAACAACAGAAAACGCTGGAAAAACTCAGCAGGCCAGGCAGCATCCGTGGAGAGAGAAAGAGAGTTGACGTTTCAGGTCGATGACCTTTCATCAGAACTGGGAAGAGCTGGAAATCAAATAGATTTAAGGCCAGGGTAAAGCTGGGAAAAGGGGGAGGGGATAAAGGAACAAAGGAGGAGATGAAGAGACATTGAGAGACATTAAGAGATATGCAAGGCTAGAGGTGGTGTTAATGTGACAGATTAAGGCTGAATGAAGTGTGAAATCTACTGGCAGAATGAAGGACAGCTGCCAGCTTCTAGGAGGAAAAAAAAGGTGGGGGGGACAAATAAAAGGGTAGATAAAATAAAATATAAATGTGATTGGAGCTATACAGTGGTGTTCCCCAGGGGTCGGTACTAGGACCATTGCTTTTCTTGATATATATTAATGACTTGGACTTGGGAGTACAGGGCACAATTTCAAAATTTGCAGATGACACAAAACTTGGAAGGATAATGAACAGTGAGGAGGATAATGATAGACTTCAAGAAGACTTAGACAGGCAGGTGGAATGGGCAGACAGGTGGCAGATGAAATTTAACGCAGAAAAGTGCGAAGTGATACATTTTGCTAGGAAGAACGAGGAGAGGGAATATAAACTAAAGGGAACAATCCTAAAGGGGGTGCATGAACAGAGAGACCTGGGGGTATATGTGCACAAATTGTTGAAAGTGGCAGGGTAGGTTGAGAAAGCAGTTAAAAAAGCATAAGGGATACTGGGCTTCATAAATAGAGGCATAGAGTACAAAGGTAAGGAAGTTATGATGAACCTTTATTAAACACTGGTTCGGCTTCAACTGGAGTACTGTGTCCAATTCTCGGCACCGCACTTTAGGAAAGATGTGAAGGCCTTAGAGAGGGTGCAGAAAAGATTTACGAGAATGATTCCAGGGATGAGGGACTTCAGTTACATGGATAGACTAGAGAAGCTGGGGTTGTTCTCCTTAGAGCAGAGAAGGTTGAGAGGAGATTTGATAGAGGTATTCAAAATCATGAGGGGTCTAGACAGAGTAGATAGAGAGAAACTGTTCCCATTGGCAGAAAGGTTGAGAACCAGAGGACACAGATTCAAGGTGATTGGCAAAAGAACCAAAGGCGGCATGAGGAAAAACTTTTTTATGCAGCGAGTGGTTAGGATCTGGAATGCACTGCCTGAAAGGGTGGTGGAGGCAGACGCAATCGTGGCTTTCAAAAGGGAATTGGATAAGTACCTGAAGGAAAAAAATTTGCAGAGCTACGGGGAAAGGGCAAGGGAGTGGGACTAGCTGAAGGCTCTTGCAGAGAACCGGCACGGGCTCGATGGGCCGAATGGCCTCCTTCTGTGCTGCAACCATTCTATGATTCTATGATTGCAGCTGAGGTCTACAGTCATAAAGCCACCGCCAAATCTAAAGCTGTGAGACCAAGTCAAAAGCATGTCGGTGAGAGCAGTTCAGTGAATTGTTATCGCTGCAATGGAAATCACTCACCACAGACCTGCCAATACAGAAATACGAAATGTTTTCACTGCCAGAAGCAAGGCCATATTTCAACAGCTTGCAGAGCTAGATCGAAAGCTGGAAGTAAGAACCATTCTAGTGGCAATGCAAAGCAGTGACAACAAAAGGGAGGAGTTCACAATATTGAAGTGAACACACCTGATGTTGAAGAACTAGGCATCTACAGTATCTATGCCACTAGCGGCAATGCTAGCAGTCGTGAGAAAGACTTCCATACAAAACTTTTGATCAATGACCAATATATTGATATGTATATCGACACGGCGGCGGACTGCTCTATCATGAGTAAGAACACATATGGGAGTAAGGTTAATCAAATACCACTTACAAAGAGTACCGTAGAGTTAAAAACCTACTCCAGAGAAATCCTAGAGACATGTGGACAAATCCAACATACAGTTCAACACAATCGCCAGTCAGTAAAGCTGCCTATTATTGTAGCGAGCTACAACATCAGGCCAACTCTCATGGGCAAAGACTGGTTGAGAAGTTAAAACTAGACTGGAAAAACGTCTTCAGTGTAGATGTTTCAAAGAAGCGACTTGACACAATGCTGAACAAGTATGAAAGCATGTTCACAGACAGTTATGAGGGCATCACTGGGTATGACGCGCATATCCGCATCAAGTCCAACGCGAAGCCTGTCTATTGTAAGGCAAGGCCGGTCCCCTATGCATTGAAAAGTCAGGTGGAGGAAGAGCTAGCGAAGCTCAGAGAGAATGGAGTGCTAGTAAAAACTGACAAAAGTGAATGGACTACCCCGATTGTGGTAGTGCCCAAAGCAGACAAAATTGTACACTTGTGCGGTGACTACAAAGTTACTATCAATTAAGCAGTTGACGATGAGCAGTACCCGTTACCTACATTTGTATGCAGCACTCTCTGGATCAAAGGTTTTCTCCAAGTTTGACCTGTCGCACACTTACACTCAGCTGAATGTTGACAAAGAGTGTCAACAGTATCTCACCATCAACACACAAGGGACTGTGCTCATACAACAAGCTGCCGTATGGTGTAAAGTTCTCCCCCAAAAATCTTCCAGGCTAAGATGGATAAGATTTTGCAAGGAGTTCCAAATTGCTAATGCAATCAAGATGATGTGCTGATCACAACAAGCAGCGAGGAAGAAAATCTAGAAGTGTTAGATATACTGCTTCAAAGGTTGAATGCCCACAACGCCAAATTGAAAAGGAGCAAATGTGCTTTTGTGCAGTCTGAGGTTGTGCAAATGGCTTGCAACCAGTGAAGGAAAAGGTTGATGCTGTCATCAATGCTCCAAACCCACAGAACATATCTGAGTTAAGATCTTTCCTTGGAATGGTCCAGTACTACGCACGTTTCTTACCTGAGTTAGCGACAATGTTAGCTCCATTGCACGAGCTTCTCAAGAAAGATGTCCAGTGGAAGTGGACGAAAGCGCAACAGGAAGCTTACGACGCTTGTAAGAGAAGTCTCTCTCGCTATGCTCTATTTGTGCACTACGACACAGAGCGTGAGCTTACGTTAACATGTGAGGCTTCCAGCTATGGGGTGAGAGCTGTCATAAGCCATGTAATGGAAGACGCCAAGATAAACCAATTGCGTTCGCATTGCAAACCCTCACAAAGAGCGAAAGGAACTATGTGCAAATTGAAAAGGAAGCACTCGCCATAGTGCTTGGAATCAAGAAATTCCAAATGTGCTTGATCGGCAGAAAGATTACCCTGATAACCAATCACAAACCGCTCCTAGCAATATTGGGGCCCAAATCTGCCATCCCTGCAATGGCCGCATCAAGAATGCAACATTGGGCAGTGTTGTTGTCACACTATGACTACACGATTGAATATCGTACTTCAAAGCAAAACGCAATCGCAGATGCCTTGTTCAGGTTTCCACATGAGGACTCGTGTGTTGGGAGTGAAGGTGAGATTTTCATGCTAGGTGTAGTTGACAAAGACTTTCCTGTGAATGCAACTGAGATTGCAGATGAGACTCAAAAGGATACAGTACTGAAAAGAGTGTATGAAAACACCTTGAATGTATGGACTCATCAGTGTCTGGACACAGAATTGAAACCATTCCATAACTGTCATACTGAATTGTCTTGTGAGCAAGGTTGTATCAAGTGGGGAAACAAAGTGGTGGTACCTACTTCTTTGAGAGTTAGAATTCTGGCCGAACTTCATACTGAACATCCAGGGATTGTCAGTATGATATCAATTGCAAGAAGCTTTGTTTACTGGCCTGGATTGGACAGTGATCTTGAATCACTTGTCAGCAAATGCAGCATTTGCCAAAATTGCAGAAACAAACCACCCAAAACTCCACTACAACGCTGGTCATGGCCAAGTAGACCTTTTCAGAGAGTACATGTAGACTTCTGTGAGAAAGCAAATGATTATTTCCTGGTACTTGTGGATAGTCACTCAAAGTGGATTGAAGTGAAACACATGGGTTCAAATTCTCCAACTGAACGTACCATAGATGAGTTGAGGCCTATCTTTGCATGTCATGGCTTAACTGAAGAGCTTGTTTCTGACAATGGCCCTAAGTTCCGTTCTGCTCTATTCCAAGAATTCTTGAAATGGAATGGTATCAAACACACTCTCGTTCCACCATATCATCCAGCTTCAAATGGAGCAGCCGAAAGGTCAGTCAGAATAGTGAAAGAAGCTCTCAAAAAGCAAGTGTTGCAGGGTTGTTCGGGACTCAGCATGAAACAAAGTTTGGCAAATTTCTTGCTGAAGTGCAGAACTGCTCCGCACACTACAACTGGAAATACCTCAGCAGAACTCTTGATGAAGAGGAGATTGAGACCACGACTGAGTCTTGTTCAATCGGATTTGGCCTCAAGAATTGAATAGAAACAGTTGAGTCAGAAACGTTATTATGACACCAATCAGAAAGAACGCAGTTACGAACAAAATGAGTGTGTTCGTGTTCTCAGTCCCCCTGGCAAGTCGAGTGCACACAAGTGGGATGTAGGAACCATAGTAGAGGTTGGTGGAACCAAGAGATATTTTGGTTGAAATTGGTGACAAAATCCAAAGTGTTCATGGGGCACTGGCACCAGTACTGGGGAAAGAGGGAGCTGTTCCATCGGGACGGGCTGAGACCAGCATCCTGGTGAATCGAATAACTAGGGCTGTAGTTAGGGCTTTAAACTAAAAAAGGAAGGGGGGAGGGGTCAGGTGAACGGAAATTTAGAAATCTAAAGAGAAAGGTCAAGGCAATAGCGCAGTTTAGCGAATTGGGTAAAAATAAGCAGAGTGTGACAGAAAGGGACAGAGGGCTAGAAATTTGGTATGTTGGCACCTGGCAGGGGCGCTAACGAGGCGCTAAGGGGTTAGCGTTCGGGCATTGTGAATGCAGCGACGCCTGCGAACTTCAGTGCCAGTTTAGCGCTGGTGCTAACTCTTAGTGCCTGTGCCTCTAGCGCCTCACAGATCGTGATGTCATAAAGTGCGCAGCGCCCCGTTATTGCCCCAGATGGAAAATTGACTCTCACCCCCTGCTTTATCACTTCGCCCCGACAACGCCAGCACGGGTGCTGCACATGGTGATGACGTCGCCACTAAACTCCTGCTGAATTTAAAGGGAGTCATTAGCAGTGCCGCGCCCGGGCGTAAAGTCATTTGCGCCCCATTAGTGCCCCCACGAGAGGTGCAAATGCACCGAATTTCTAGCCCGAAATGTTCCAGGGTGCTTGATGTTGCGAAAAGACAGGCAGAATGGAAAAGGAGTGGGGTAGGTCTGATAATAAAGGATGACATAAGGACAGTGGAGAGAAAGGAACTCGGCTTGGAAGATCAGGAAGTAGAATCAGTATGGGTGGAGATAAGGAATAATAAGGGGCAGAAAACACTGGTGGGAGTAGTAAATAGGCCCCCTAACAGTAGCTATACCGTTGGACAGAATATTAATCAAGAAATAGTAGGAGCTTGTAACAAAGGTAATGTAATAAGCGTAGGGGACATTAATCTTCATATAGACTGGACAAATCAAATTGGCAAAGGTAGTCTGGAGGGCGAGTTCATGGATTGCATTTGGGACAGTTTCATAAGAACATAAGAACATAAGAAATAGCCCCTTCGAGCTTGCTCCGCCATTCAATAAGATCATGGCTGATCTTCTACCTCATCTCCACTTTCCTGAACTATCCCCATATCTCTTGATTCCCTTAATATTCAAAAATTTATCGATCTCCGTCTTGAATATACTCAACGACTGAGTCTCCACAGCCCTCGGGTAGAGAATTCCAAAGATTCACCACCCTCTGAGTGAAGAAATTTCTCCTCATCTCAGTCCAAAATGGCCGACCCCTTATTCTGAAACTGTGAACCCTGGTTCTAGACTCCCCAGGCAGGGGAAATATCCTCCCTGCATCGACCCTGTCAAGCCCTGTATAGATTTTGCATGTTTCAATGAGATCACCTCTCATTCTTCTAAACTCTAGAGAATATAGGCCTAGTCTACTCAATCTGTCCTCATAGGACAATCTCCCCATCCCAGGAACCAGTCTGGTGAACCTTCGTTGCACTTCCTCTATGGCAAGTATATCCTTCCTTAGGTAAGGAGACTAAAACTGTACACAATACTCCAGGTGTGGTCTCACCAGGGCCCTATATAATTGCAGTAAGACATCTTTACTCTTATACTCAAATCCTCTTGTAATAAAGGCCAACATACCATTTGCTTTCCTAATTGCTTGCTGTACCTGCATGTTAACTTTCAGTGATTCGTGTACAAGGACACCCAGGTCCCTCTGAACACCAACATTTCCCAATCTCTCACCATTAAAAAAATACACTGCTTTTCTATTTTTCCTACCAAAGTGGATTACTTCACATTTCTCCACATTATTTTCCATTTGCCATGTTCTTGCCCACTCACTTAGCCTGTCTATATCCCCTTGAAGCCTCCTTGCATCCTCCTCACAACTTACATTCCCACCCAGCTTTGTATCATCAGCAAACTTGGATATATTACATTTGGTCCCCCTCATCCAAATCATTGATGTAGATTGTGAATAGCTGAGGCCCAAGCACTGATCCTTGCAGTACCCCACTTGTTACAGCCTGCCAACCCGAAAATGACCCGTTTATTCCTACTCTCTGTTTTCTGTCCATTTCCAAGAACAATACCTCATGGAACCAAACAGGTAACAGGCTATTTTAGATCTTGTATTGTGTAATGAGACAGGGTTAATTAGCAATCTCATAGTAAAGGATCCTCTGGGGCAGAGTGATCATAATATGACAGAATTTCACATTAGGTTTGAGAGTGACTGCATAAGTCAGAAACTAGAGTCTTAGGGCAAAAAATTGAGTCACGCCCCCTTTGGGGCGCTAACTTTGCCGGGGAGCTACTGGAAGCGCCCCGCCTCCCTCTTGGGGCGCTGCAAGGGAATATCGTGACACTACGTGCCGTGGTATTGCAGGCCTTCCTCTCCTTCTAAAAGGGGAGGGGCCTTGCGCAGCGCGACCCGGGGCCCAGCTGGTCACCCGGGGATCGGGAGTGCTGGCAAAAGAGCCCAGCACTCAAGAGAAGAGCCGGGCTCATGCAGCGCAGCCGGCAGTCCGCGGGGGGGGTGGGTCAGGAGGCCGGGGACGGGAGCAGAGGCAGGTGCTGGCAGGCGGCCAGCAACAAAAATGGCCGCCCAGCACCTCGCCTTTAAATAGTGCCGCCCGGCTGCAGGTAGGCCCCCCTGACCCCGTCGGACATAGCGTTCGGCAGTAGGTCAGGGGGTGCTACCGAAGATCGCGGCCGGGGCGCTACGCACGGCAATGACGTCATCACCGGCGGCGCAGCGCCACGGGGTGCTAACGGTTACCGCCGCCGCTAACCTCCCACTGAATTTCGCGGGAGGCGTTGGCGGCGCCATGCCCGGGCGCTAGTTGCTTTGTGCTAACGGGAGGTGCAAAGCAACCGAATTTTTCCCCCTTAAACTTTAATAAAGCCAATTACATAGGTATGAGTGGCGAGTTGGCTAAGGTAGATTGGAAAAATAGATTAAAAGGTATGGTGGTAGATAAGCAGTGGCGAGCATTAAAAGAAATATTTCATAATTCTCAACAAAAATGCATTCCATTGAGAAACAAAAACTCCACGGGAAAAGTGATCCATCCATGGCTAACTAAAGAAGTTAAGGATAGCATTAGATTGAATGAAGAAGCTTATAATGTTGCGAAGAATAGTAGTAAGCCTGAAGATTGGGAGAGTTTCAGAAACCAGCAAAGGATGACCAAAGAATTGATAAAAAGGGAAAATATAGACTAGGAGAGAAAACTAGCAAGAAACATAAAAACAGATTGTAAGAGCTTCCACAAGTATGTAAAAAGGAAGAGAGTAGCAAAAATAAACATTGGTCCCTTAGAGGCTGAGACAGGAGAAATTATTATGGGGAATAAGGAACTGGCAGAAATGTTAAACAAATATTTTGTATCTGTCTTCACAGTAGAAGACACAAAAAGCATACAAAAATGGTGGGGAACCAAGGGTCTAATGAGGGTGAGGAACTTAACGTAATTAATATAAGTAGAGAAAAAGTACTTGAGAAACTAATGGGACTAAAAGCCGACAAATCCCCTGGACGGCCTACATCCTAGGGTTCTAAAACAGGTGCCTGCAGAGTTAGTGGATGCATTGGTTTTGATCTTCCAAAATTCCCTAGATTCTAAAATGGTTCCAGCAGATTGGAAGGTAGCAAATGTAACACCGCTATTCAAGGAAGGAGGGAGAGAGAAAACAGGGAACTACAGGCCAGTTAGCCTGACATCACTAGTCAGGAAACTGCTGGAATCCATTGTTAAGGAAGTGGTATCAGGGCACTTAGAAAATCATAACATGATTAGGCAGAGTCAACATGGTTTTATGAAAGGGAAGTCGCGTTTGACAAATTTATTAAGAGTTTTTTGAGAATGTAACTAGCAGGGTAGATAAAGGGGAACCAGTGGATGTAGTATATTTGGATTTCCAAAAGGCATTTGATAAGGTGCCACATAAAAGGTTATTACACCAGATAAGGGCTCATGGGGTTGGGGGTAATATAGTAGCATGGATAGAGGATTGACTAACGGACAGAAAACAGAGAGTAGGGATAAACGGTCTATTTCAAGTTGGCAGGCTGTAACTAGTGGGGTGCCACAAGAATCAGTGCTGGGGCCTCAGCTAGTTACAATCTATATTAATAACCGAGATGAAAAGACCGAGTATAATGTATCCAAGTTTGCTGATGCTACAAAGCTAGGTAGGACAGTAAGCTGTGAGGAGAACACAAAGAGTCTGCAAAGGGATATAGATAGACTAAGTAAGGTGGCAGATGGAGTATAATGTAGGGAAATGTGAGGTTATTCACTTTGGTAGGAAGAATAGAAAAACAGAATATTTTTTAAATGGTGAGAAACTTTTAAATGTTGGTGTTCAGAGAGATTTGGGTGTCCTCGTGCATGAAACACAGAAAGCTAGCATGCAGGTACAGCAAGCAACAAGGAAGGCAAATAGCATGTTGGCTTTATTGCAAGGGGATTGGAATATAAAAGTAAGGAAGTCTTGCTACAATTGTACAGGGCCTTGGTGAGACCACACCTGGAGTGCTGTGCACAGTTTTGGTCTCCTTATCTAAGGAAGGATATACTTACCTTGGAGGCGGTGCAACGAAGGTTCACCAGATTGATTCCTGGGATGAGAGGGCTGTCCTATAATGAGAGATTGTGTAGAATAGGCCTATACTCTCTGGAGTTTAGAAGAATGAGAGGTGATCTCATTGAAACATACAAGATACTGAGGGGGATTGACAGGGTAGATGCTGAGAGGTTGTTTCCCCTGGCTGGAGTGTCTAGACCTAGCAGGCATAGTCTCAGGATAAGGGGTAGGCCATTTAAGACTGAGATGAGGAATTGCTTCACTCAGAGGGTTGTGAATCTTTGGAATTCTCTGCCCCAGAGGGCTGTAGATGCTAAGTCTTTGAGTATATTCAAGGCTGAGATAGATAGATTTTTGGACTCTAGGGTAATCAAAGGATATGGAGATCGGATGGGAAAGTGGAGTTGAGGTCGATGATCAGCCATGATCTTATTGAATGGCGGAGCAGGCTCGAGGGGACGTATGGCCTACTCCTGCTCCTATTTCTTATGTTCTTATGTTCATGTAGATCAAATGATCTCTGCTAGAGATGAACCAAGACATCATCGTGAACCACTTGATCATGAACACATACATGAGTTTGACTCAGTTCAAGCTTCAGAAACTGAAGTACCAGGTTCAAACAAGTCTTGTATAGAAACAGGATCATCTTTGAGTTCGGAACCAATACAAAACAGCCCGAAAATTGGTTCAACCTCAAAACCTTCTGTAAAGAGATCAGGAAGGCTCCGCAAACCTGTTATTAAACTGGATTTGTAGTTCATTTAAAAGAAAAAAAGCCAGGAGTTTTTGTTATGTGGTACATGTAATGCTGGGAAAGGTTGGACCATAGTTTTGTTGTATTTGAGAGGGGAATAAATACATTTTTTTTAAGGGGGCAAGTAGTGTAATGTATTATCACGTGGTTTGGTATGAGCATGCTCAGTTCGCTCTGGAATAATAAAGCAAGCACATGGACTAGTAACTCATCGTGTCTCTGTCCTTCATTTGTTCTACCAAAGTATATTACAAAAATTTACCCACATATTCTGCTCGATCGCAAAGAGGCTGAAAGTTCAACTTCCAACTAATGGCTGTCAGTGCACTGTAACCCTGAAGTGTTGATAGCAACTAACTATCATGTGAATAAGAACAATTAATTTCCATAGTTAATATCCCTTTAGCTCTAATAAATGGATCCTGTGTTAGACTGTTTCATTAATGTCTTGGTAACAAAGAAGTCCATAAGCTCCTTGCACTTGTTGTTAGAGGTGAGCATGGAGGGGGCAGGGGAGACAGGTTAAGGAGACGGTTGGTAGTGGAGAAAAGAAGCAGTGCATTATCTTTGCTTTCCAGGATGATCCTAGAGAAGTGCATGGTTATGGTAGAAGACAGCAAGTCCCGGTAGAGCTTGATGCAGTCAAGCTGTAATACAGCCAGCTGTAATGATGGATAACTAAGCCAATTGTGCATCAGATACATTCAAGACTTCACCCCTTGGGCTTGAGGGAGTAAATATGAGGACCCTATCAGGGGAATGACCTGGATTGAAGACACAAAAGGTTTTACTGGGGACAAGGGAATCAAAGGAGGTGAGCGAGTGCCTGAGCAAATCAACAATTGCAGAAGATTCATGGCGAATAGAGGCCCAAATGTTCGGCAGTTGGGAGTCTGAAAGTGCAGGTATAAGCGACTTAGGGTAGAGTTTTTTCCAGGGGCAGATACAGAAGGAAATGGGTTTCGAAAGGGGTGGGTGTGTGTGGGTGGTAAAGGACAGAAGGAAGTGGTCGGAGATGGCCTTGTCTGTGATCGAGACCATGGGAGTAGTATTAAAAGTGCATGATTGTGAATGTCGGACAAGGACAGAATCAGGTCAGCTTTGAGGTCTCTCCACAATCAAATAGCCTATTGACACTCAGGCCTAGGCTTTCTAGGTGTGTACTGCCAGTTTTCCAGTAGATCCTGGACAGATGGGACAGAAACTATGCTCAGAGGCACACTCTACTGTCTGCCCACTGTTTACCAAAGGGTGGGCCTGCCAGTTGAAAACATGCCCATGCAAATAAAAGCATAATGAGAGAAACATAGCCTCCGCTGTGTTCCTGTCATTTGTTCTGATTAAACACTGGACACAGTTAGATCCTGTTAGATTCCGCTGTCCGGTGTTCACACGTCGCTGGCAGGACAAAGAAAACATTGCTGGCAGCAGGGGCCTGTTCTATGGCTCGACAAGCACCGCCATGCACAGGCCGGAGAATAGCATTAACCTTTTACTGGCAGCTGTGAGGCTGCCAGCACTCCCACGCAGCAGCAGGCCTCTGTGGCCCTACTGCTATTGATTTCCACCTCGACTGTGGCAGGACTCCACGGCAGTGTCTGGGGAGCCTCCCTCTAGTGAGCAAAGTCCTGCTCCTCTGGAGATGCCCGTCCCAACTGAAAGCCTAAGGCTCATTGTCCAGACTTGAATATGAAGAATGGTCATCTTAATAAAGTGCCTGTCGAACTGTATCCAAGCACGAATAACTGCCTTCAGTAGAGGAGAAGGGAAAAAAGTTTACACATCCAATGATATGAAAACTGAAAGTTGGAGCTGACCCATATTTACTGCTGGCTCTCAATGAAGAAGCTTTATGGCACTTTCTTTTGTTTTTGATGTGAGGGGAGGTTGCACATAAGCATATGCAATTCAGATACTGCATAAATGTGTCAGAAGTTGTGTGAATACATCAGCCTCTCTGTGCGCAAATACTTTGTTTTGTTATAAGTCAGGCAGAGTGGCCAATGGAAAGCATAGGCTGGATCTTATAGGGATGAATATGATCATGAATCTAAGCATTTAGACTGTTCTGTTGTCCTAATAATAAATCTTACTTGACTGATTCATATCACAAATAGCAGATGTTTACGCAGATTTTGGCTCCAGTGTGACCTTTGACTTTCAGTATAAAAGGATCTAAGTGTCTTATGAATTCTCATGAAACAACGCTGCTGCATTGTTTCAACCGTAGCTTCGATAACAGATGTTCCTTTTCTTCATTAATCAAATTCACTGAACTGCAGTTAAAGTGCTAGGATCCGGGAAAAAAATAAGCTTTTGTAAAATGCTACTTTTGGAGGAATTGAGGGGGTGAAATTGGCCTTTGCCAAGAGCATGAAATGGCAATAGCACATCAGCAGCCGGTTTTACATCCCGCCTGATTTTCTTTTCAAAGCGGGCAAGGTGTAAAATGGGCTGCCGATTTGCTATTGCCCATTTCACGCTACCACCCAATATCAATTTCACCCTCTGAAATTCCAACAGGTTTGACAGACAGATATGATTTGCAAACTGCTTTTTATTTTTTCGCTATATGGTTGCCTTGACTGGTAGATTAATGCGTGACTGTTTTGATTGATAGACAAACACTTAATTGTGTGAGTACTTTAACTGTCAGATATCTGTACTTTTATCCTGCAAGATTATTCACAAAAAGAGTTTTGGCATTATTTGACTGTCAGTATTGAATGAGATGTCAGAAAATTGTAACAAAGTGAGATTAAAGTATTCAGTGATATACTGACAGCCCAAAGTGTTCATTGACAGATCAGGCCCTCAATAAAGTCCAATGAAAAATCTAAAAGAAGATGGCTTGTCACTCTCAAAACTATTATACTTGAATTTTCGGATTTCTAAAATTGAAGGAAAACTCCTGATGTCACCATAAATTTAACAAGGGCTGCGAATTTCCCAGTGGAGGCGGGATGGTGGCGGGAGAGCTGGTTTCCGGGTTCCAGTCATGATCCCGGCTGCAGCCGCTCTGTCAAAAAGATTTTCCCTTGATTGACCTTGTTAAGCCCGCCCTGCAGGCTTCCCAGCCAATTAGCAGGAAGCATTTGATGATGTGTCATCAGCCGGTTTCCTTAAAGGGACCACGGCCACATGGAGTTTGACAGTTGTTCTGTCAGTGTTTGACAGCATTGAGGTGCTGCAAACACTGACAAGCACTGCACAAAGGTGGACGCTTGCACCTAGGCTCTCCAATGACTCCCTCCATATGCTTATGGAGGGAGTCACAGCACGCAGGGAGGTTCTCTTCCCTTCCAAGGGCAGAAGAGACCTCCCCAGGACACTAACGCAGCCTGGTTGCACATTGCACAGGAGGGCAAAAGCAGGGATGTCGTCAGGGGCGCCAACCTTTCAATGATCTCAGTGGATCACAAAACATTAGTGCAAAGCCACACTGAAACTCACCCTGCTGTGCCACTCAACACATAGTGTCGGGTCAGTTCTCCGCTGACAGACCTGACACCTGGGAGACTCACGTGGAGGCGGGCTGACAACGGGTTTCCTACCTGCTGTCAATCTTTGCTATTTTGACAGCGGACCCGCCTCCAAACCCGCCCTCTGAGCGCCGGCAAATTCACGGCCAAGGTTTTTTCAGCTGTGTCTTATGCCACCATTTGTACTTCAAGACAACAGCTATTGCTTGAATGCACCTCCAGTGTAAAGCCCAATTTAGAAAGCAAAATATTTTCTAAGTTTTCATTCCTTTTTTTTAATATTGAGAAACCAACATGACAGTATAGGCCCACAGAGCAGGAAACCATCAAGGTTAAAGAGTAGAAAGAAAATGAGTATGTCAATAAGGGTGTTGCCAAGCCTGGGTTTTAAAAGTCTGTAAGTTGTAAAATGAACAGTGACCGCAATATTATTAGACTCAATTTGATCAGACAAACCAAAGTTGTCAAGAATTTAATGCTGGTTGCAGATTTCAAGAGGGCTAGATTTGCAAAGATGGCAGAGGACAAGAATTGCGTTGACTGGGGAATCCTGGTAGGTGGGGATATTATAAGAAAATAATTCTCAGGTGAACAAAGGAGAGGCACCAAGCTCAGCTAAAGGCAACAAAAGCTCTAATCAGAGCAGCCAAAATGTTATTTTGTTGGAGACTCTGATTGTGGATAACTACAGTAGCAATAGTAAAGTCTTTTAGCTATACAGTATTAGGAATCAGAGCATGACTAAGGATTGTATTGGGATGTTGAAGGATTCCTCGGGACAGTTTCAGTTGAACTCTCATGATATAGCAGACATTTTAAATGACTACTTTGCATCAGTCCTCACTCCAGTAGACTATTTTCAGTTACCACTAAAGCAATGTACAATTGACTCTAAAGTTATAAATGTCAAAGTGAATGTAGATATAATCCTGGAAAGAATAAGGGGTGTCAGAACAGATTGGGCTGCTGGTGCTGACGGCATTTAACGGAGGGTGCTTGACGAGATGGCAGCTGTGATCAATGAGCCCCTTTGCTTATATATTTACAGTTTGCTGGAGTCAGGGATTGATCCTGGACTGGAGGGAGGCTCATGTTGTGCTAATATTCTGAGAAATTACAGGCCCATTAGCTTCAGCTTGGTTATATGCAAGTTGATAGAGGGCATCATAAAACAGAAATAGACAGTTTCCTAGAAGTAAAGGGAATTAAGGGTTACGGGGAGCGGGCAGGAATTTGGACATGAGTCTAGGTTCGGATCGGTCATGGCCCTGTGGGTAGCGTAGCGGGCCCAGGGGCTGTGTAGCCTGATCCTGCTCCTATTTCGTGTGTCCAATTCTGTTAGGTTCAGGAGATGGTTCTGTGATAGTAGATTGGTGGTTAGGATCAGATCAGCCATGATCTTATTGAATGGCGGAGCAGGCTCGAGGGGCCAATTGGCCTACTCCTGCTCCTATTTCTTATGTTCTTATCATTATAGATACTTTCTACGACCACCTGGACAGAGAAAGGATTATTAAGCAACATTGCTTCTGGAAGAGGTCATATCTCACCAACCTGATTTAAATTTTTGAGGAAGTTACTAGGTTGGTGGATTAAGGTAGCCCGGTTCACATTGTATACTTGGATTTTGAGACAGCTTTTAGCAAGGTGCTACATAATGGGCAGCCTTATAAGATAGAGTCCTGTGGGACTGGCGGTCAGACTTTGGATTTAATAAGGAATTAATTGCATTCTCGTAGGCAGAAGGTTGTTACTAATGGTAGTGCTTAAAACCTGTTACATTTCTAACTTTTTCCAGTTCTGACGAAGGGTCAAAGACCTGAAACGTTAACTCTATTTCTCTTTCCATGGATGCTGCCTGGCCTGCTGAGTGTATCCAGCATTTTCTGTTGTTATTTCTGATTTCCAGCATCCACAGTATTTTGCTATTGTATGATAAGCCTGGAGATCTGGGTCTCTTTACTCTAGAAAAATATAGATGACAACAACAACAACAACTTGCATTTATATAACATCTATAACGTAGGAAAACTTCCCAAGGCACTTCACAGGACCGTAATCAGACCTTGGATTTAGTAAGGATTAGTAAGGATTCCCTTAGGGGAACAGTAGCATAGTGGTAATGTTACTGGACTAACAATCCAGAGGCCTGGACGAATAATTGGATGGGCAACAAATGCTGGCCTTGCCAGCGACACCCTCATCTCTAAAAAAAAATACAAAAATTGACACATTAGGACAGGTGACCAAATGCTTGGTCAAAGAGATAGGTTTTAAGGAGTGGAGAGGCAAAAGAGCTTAGGGCCTCGACGGCTGAAGGCACGGCCACCAATGGCGGGGGATGCATAAGAGGCGATAGTTAGATGAACGCAGTGTTCTTGTAGGGCTGGAGGAGGTTACAAAGATAGGGAAAAGAGCAAGGCCATGGAGCGATTTAAACATGATAGCTAATGTAGGTCAACAGTAGACTTCAGGGAGGTCTTTAAAATAATGAAGAAACCTCAGATTCAGACCAAGATGAGCCCCAGCAGCAACAACAGCAGCAGCAGCCTTCTCCTCACTGATCTACCACTCCACAGGAGAGAGGGGATGAGCACAGGGATGCACCTCGCAGGAGTCGATGCCCCCAACACAGGGTATATAGGCAAAGGATCAGCTTCCTGAACATGACTGAACACCAGTGGCTCAGGTTATCACGTCAGGTCGTGGCAGACATTTGTAGCCTGCTGGAAGAAGATCTGCTGCCAAGTGGACCTGGTGGACACACATTATCAGTGGCTGTCAAAGTGACCACCGCCCTCAGGCTCCTTCCAGGGATCTGCAGGAGATATTTGCAGGATCTCGCAGTCAGCCACCCACAAATGCATCACCCAGGTGACCGATGCCATGTTTGCCAAGGCAGGCACTTATGTACACTTTGCCACTGATGAAGCCAGTCAGACTGAGCGGGCGCACAGCTTTGCCATTTACACCACTTCTCTGATAGTTCCACTGATCTTTCACTGAAATTACAGCAGGAGATCAAAGAACCTCATGGAACTTCTCCCCATTGATTATTGAAAAAAGAGGACAGAGGATGTAGACAGGGTAAAAAAGGTGACTGGCATTCTGGCGGTCAATGCAGAAGATTGAAACTTCCTTGTAGGAATTAGCAGTGTCTATAAGAGGTGGTGGTGCTACTGCATTAGATAACTCAAAATGATCTACCATCTATTTTTGTGGTAGATTCTTCCCATGACAGTGAAATAGGTTACCCTATGTCTGGTACACAGTGACCAGATGTGGGATTTCTAAATATTTGCAATCAACAAATCCATAATGGATGAGTCTGTAAACCCCAATAGTTTGCTGCATTCTTGCTTCTGGGATATGTAGCATTCCAATTTCTACCCCAAAGAGTGATCAAAGTGTGGAATAAACTTCCAGATAGAGCTGTGGAGGCAGAAACCCTGGATTGATTTAAGAAACAATTGGATGCTACAATGGAGGCGGGGGGGAGGAAACATTGGGATCTCTTTGGATGGATGAATTAAGATGGCGCAAATGGCCTTCTTCATCTGCAATTATCTTGTGATAGCGCCATGAATTTTAGTAAACAATAAACACAGAGTCAGGTGCTGACCATATAAAGGATTCATGAGCCCCAGGTGAATTACCATCTGCTGCACTTGGTGAATAATAAGAATTTGACACTGAAGGTGACAGATGGCAATGAGATTAATTTTCAGATGAAATAGTAACTCCGGTGAGCAATCAACTAGGGCGCCATGGCAACAAGTGATGAAACAATACAAAAAAGCACAAATTACTTTGTTTGTTCAGTAAAAATATTAACTACGTATAATTCATCGCTACTTATACATATTATATACTTTGCAAAACATTACTTAATCAAATTTCAGATAGAATCATAATATTCAATTTAGTATGTGCTGTCTTTTATTTTGTGCTGTTCTGTAAACACTAAAGGTGCATTTTTTATAAAATGTCTTCAAATTGTAGCACTTTAAGCATCTGACTGATTTATTATACTTACACAAAAGGTTTTACCATAAAATGGAGTTCTATTCATTATGGAGCTCTGTAATGCATTAAGCTTTTGTTGATTGTAGCACTTGATTGATCATATTTTATGGGGGAAAAATTGGGTCGTGCCCCCTTTGGGGCGCTAACTAAGTAGCGTCCTGAAAAAATTAGTGCCCCCGCGCCTGAAATTCTTGGGGCACTGCAAGTGAATATCATGGCGCTATGTGCCGCGGCGCCACGCTCTGCGACACGTCGCACCGCGGTACTGCAGGCTTTCCTCCCCTTATTAAAGGGGAGGGGCCTAGCGCAGCGCGACCCGGGGCCCAGCTGGGCCACCAGGGATCGGAGTGCCGGCAAAAGAGCTCGGCACTCAAGAGAAGTGCCGGGCTCACGGAGCGCAGCCGGCACCCCGCGGGGGGGCTGCACAGAAGGCCGGGGACAGCAACGGGGGCAGGTGCTGGCAGGCGGCCAGCAACAAAAGTGGCCGCCCGGCACCTCCCCTTTAATTTGCGCCGCCCCGGCCGCAGGTAGGCCCCCCTGACCCTGACGGGGCGCTAACGGGAGGCGCAAATCAACCGAATTTTCCCCCATGAATCTATTAATTCATTCTCAGGGAAAGAGTCAGGTTCTGATTAAAAGTGTTCATTAAACATTTTTTTTATATTTGTTTCTGGATGGGAAAGCATACTTGGAACAATTTCTAACTTATATGGATAAAATGAAAATATTTCTATTGTTGCAACAAAATATATATTGAGAAAGAAAATGCAGAGTTAACACGGTTTTATGAAAGGGAAATCGTGTTTGACAAAGCTACTAGAATTTTGTGAGGGTGTAACTAGCAGGGTAGATAAAGGGGAACCAGTGGATGTCGTGTATTTGGATTTTCAGAAGGCATTTGATAAGGTGCCACACAAGAGGTTGTTACAAAAGATTAGAGCCCATAGGATTGGGGCAATATATTAGCATGGATTGAGAATTGGTTAAAGAACATAAAACAGAGAGTAGGAATAAACTGGTCATTTTTGCGATGGCAGGGTGTAACTAGTGGAGTGCCTCAAGGATCAGTGCTTGGGCCACAGCTATTTACAATCTAGATCAATGACTTAGATGAGGGGACTAAGTGTAATATATCCAAGTTTGCTGACGATACAAAGATAGGTGAGAAAGTAAGCTGTGAGGAGAACGCAAAGAGCCTGCAAAGGGATATAGATCAGTTAAGTGATTGGGCAAGAAGGTGGCAGATGGAGCATAATGTGGATAAATGTGAATTTATCCACTTTGGTAGGAAGAATGGAAAAGCAGAATATTTTTTAAATGGTGAGAGACTAGATAATGTTGCAATTCAAAGGGATTTGGGTGCCCTTGTACACAAATCACCAGAAAGTTAACATGCAGGTACAGCAAGCAATAAGGAAAGCAAATGGTATGTTATCCTTGCAAGGGGGTTGGAGTATAAGAGCAAGAAAGTCTTGCTGCAATTATATGGGGCTTTGGTGAGACCACACCTGGAATACTCTGTACAGTTTTGGTCTTCTTACCTAAGGAAGGATATATTTGCCTTAGAGGGGGTGCAACAAAAGTTCACTAGATTGATCCTTGGGATGAGAGGGTTGGTTGTCCTATGAGGAGAAATTGAGTAGAATGGGTCTATCCTCTCTGGAGTCTAGAAGAATGAGAGGTGATCCTATTGAAACGTATAAAATTCTTACAGCGCTAGAACTAAGGGTCGGCCACTTAGGGCTGTGATGAGGAGAAAAATTCTTCATTCAGGGTTGTGAATCTTTGGAATTCTCTGCCTCAGAGGGCTGTGGATACTCGGTCGTTAAGTATATTCAAGACTGAGATCAATAGATTTTTGGGCACTAAGGGAATCAAGGGATATGGGGATCAGGCGGGAAAGCGGAGTTAATTTAGAAGTTCAGCCGTGATCTTATTGAATGGCGGAGCAGACTCGATGGGGCGAATGGCCTACTCCAGCTCCTATTTCTTATGTTCTTATGAAGATATTATGGGGGCAATTTTAACCTAACCCGCCCATCGGGAAACTGACGGGATCGGGCGTAACACTAGTTTTCCATCCCGCCCGATTTTACCCTCCATTGAAGTCAATATTGGAAGGGGTGTAAAACCGCTTTCACCCAATCCTTTGGGTTTCCCACCTGGTGAGTTAGGTTAAAATTATCCGCAATATGTCTTTTCTTTCTAAAATATATATTTAAAAGTCCACACTAGGCTTCGCTCCCAGCAACTTGGCTTTCGAAATGAGTTCCGGAACTCTGGTGCCTCACCCAAGTAATGAAGAGAGGTCCAGTCTGACCACAGAAATCTCTGCATCATTAATGCCATCTCAAGATTATCCCTCACCTTGACGTACGAGAAAATATAAAACTCCACAAAAAGGATTTTACTTTGTTACTAAAAGACATATTTTGCACTGACACCAATCCCATCATTGAGCAGGATAACAGGGAAACACCAAATATATATATAATATCAAATAAAAAATAAAAACAGAAAATCCTAGAAACACTCAGCAGGCCAGGCAGCATCTGTGGAGAGAGAACATTTCAGGTTGGTGACCTTTCATCAGAACTAGAAGATGTTAGAGATTAACCGTTTTTAAGCAAGTACAGAGCCAGAGAAAATGAGGGGGGTGGCAGGAAAAGAGCAATGGGGAAGGTCTGTGACAAGGTGGAGGCCAGAAGTGATTAAATAACAAAAGGGATGATGGTGTAAGGCAAAAAGGGGTAGTAATGAGTCAAGTAAAGAAACAAAAGATGCGTCCAGAGGAGGTATAAACGGTTACAGCAGAATAGCAGAGGGGGAGGGAAGCATGGAAAATGTGGCAAAGAGGAGGAGGCTCCCATGGATCAAGAATGTGACAGAGGAAAGGTAGGTAGATCCCAGGGGTGCAGACCAAATATATATATTTTGATCAAACTAATGCAAAAAAGGTTTTTCCCAGTGAAAGAAGAAAGAAATATATGTATTTACATAGCTTATTGCACCATTGAAATTGCTTAAAATGCTTCACATAATGAATTACTTTCGGAGTGCAACGACTATTAAAGTGTAGGCAAACATGGCAGCCATTCTACATTAGCAACAGCCCACCAACTATTGAAAGGAATGACCAGTTCATCTTTTTTTTTGGTAGTATTGATTGAGGACAGATTGCTTGTCACCAGATCAACTCCCTGCTCTTTGAATAGTGGTCATGATGCGGAGATGCCGGTGTTGGACTGGGGTGGACAAAATTGAATAGTGCCAGGGGATCTTTAACATCCACCTGAACCGTCTGAAAAGGCAAAAGGGGCCTCTGGTTAACATCTCTTCCAAAGGAGTGCACCTCCAACAATGCAACGTTCCTCAGTACTGCATGGGTGTATTAACAACAATAATTTGCATTTATATAGCCTCTTTAATGTAGTAAAACATCCCAAGAGCATAAACAGACAAAAATTTACATTGAGCCAAAGAAGAAGACATTAGGACAGGTGACCAAACGCTAAATCAAAGAGGGAGATTTTAAGGAGAGTTGTTTATGCACAAAAATTTTGAACAGAATGGTGATCAAACCAGCGCTGTTAAACAAGTTTCTCTTTGTAATACCTGGTAATCCCATAATTTATATCTCTTTACATCAGCTCCTGATCATATTTCTGATGACAGGTGTCAAACCTTAAACCACAACTTACCTGGGAGCTGGAGTCAGGCCAATAGTTTTGACTGGGGTCCACGTCAGAGATACTGAATAATATAAAACAAGCAACAGGTCATTTAAATCAACACATTAGTAAGCAAAAGCTTTAATCTGAGACAGATAGGCATATGTAATGAGTGTTTAAAATTATTTAAAAACATTAGGTTATTTATTTTTAAATCTACCACATCAATTCCAATCACTTACATATGCATAAGTATCTTAAAATGATTACATTACAGACAGCAGTTACCTCAATGAGTTAATAGGTAAATGTATAACATGCTCTGATACGAAGCCATTTCAAACCAAGAAATACAGACCAAGGTTCTATGTCTGGTTCATGTAGTGTTAGAAAATCTCAAAGAAGCACCAAAAATTGGTCTCTGCAATAGAGAGGGGTGGATGGCGGGGGTGGGGGTGGCGGCGGGAATCAGCCAGAGTTCCTGCTCCTAATCACTTTCCAGTTATTTTATTAGAAAGTGTGCTTGTATGGACATTGTATGATTACAGGATTATGCTCGGCTGTGATTCCCTCGTCCCATCTAATGGTTGATTAGTTTGCCAACAGTTGGGCCTAGATTTGCCTCTGTGCCACGGTTTCTGCCACAAGTGCGTCAGGGTGGGACTCATACCTGCCAGAGTGCCCCTGCTCTGCCCCTGGCCTATTTTCCAGAGTCATTTGCCTGGGATTTGTGGTTGGGATGATGGCAAACTGGCAGCGTTCGCCGTCATTCCGCCTTTGAAACTGACCGCAACTTCGGGATGCGGAAAACCCAAAGTTGTGGTCAGTCATTGACAGCTCTGAAACAGACTGCGCTGTGCCCCCCACAGAGCCGGCAATCTGTGTAATCAGCCAAATCATTGAAACTGACGAAAACTTCAGCTCTTCCGCAGTAAGTAGGCTATTAAATTCCCCACTAAAATTTGGACCCAAAGGGATTAGGTGTAACTGGGGTTTTGACAGCGTTATTAATGCTAAACAAATGTTAAGGGCCTGGAAAACTCATTTTAATTTTGTGTAGTGTGAAATTTGTCCCATTGAAGCCACATTGTGTAGCAGCAGTTAAGTGAGCAAACAGGATCTTGGGCTGTACTGCAAAAATCTCAGGAAAATATTCTGAGTTTGTACATAGCGCTGGTCTGGCATCACCTAGAATTCTGTGTACAATTCTGAACACTGTATTAAGAGAAAGATATCCAGGCACTGGAGAGAGAGCAGCAAAGAGCAAATACATTGAAAGCTGGAATTAGGCACCTGAGTTATTAGAGAGGCTGCAGGAGCTGGAAATGTTTACGAGGAGAAGAGAAGGCGCGGGGGTGATCTTATCGAAACATTCAGGAAACTAAAGGTTAGGGACAAGATAAACATCAATGGGCCTGAATTTGCAGTCAGTGGCGTAGCTAAGGAGTATGCCGCCGACATCGCAAGGAAATTTGCACCTACCTCGTGCGATCAAACGCTGCAGAATTCCGCGCAGCGTGCTCCCCCACGGAGCCCAGGAGCGCACCGTTGTGCGTATGCGAACCTAGGATAATGTGGGGCGGTGGTTCTTTTACTTCCTGACTCTTAACCAGTTGCCAATCCAATACTCCTGAAGTGAAATTCTGGGTAAACTCAACGGGAATACCGGGGACCTTTCGTTGTCTCTTCTTTATAGTTATATAGGCCCTGAATTTGCGGTCAGAAGCTTCCTGTGGGGAAATGCCTCAGATCCGCAAATAAAATGCCCACGTACCAGGTGGCCCGGGAGGTACAGAGACTCAGGCTCCTGGGTTTCTCCGGGTATCCACGAGTAGAGGCTTACGTATCCCAGGGGCACAGGCGGTTCACAAGCACCCCTGGGATCACGTGGGCCGGCCCAACGAATGAAAGAAGGGGATCCCCATTCATGCTTATGGGGATTCCATATGTACAGAAAATTCTTGACAGATCGCAAGTTCCGGGTTTTCGTGCATGTGCTTCGCGCGCGAAAACCCGGAACTTGCATGGCCCTTACGGGCGCGTACGCACCATGTATGAACCAGTAGGGGGCCGTAAATTAAGGGCCAATGATTTCAGTTTGTATTTAATTCAACGTGACTCTGAAAAAAAACTATCATTCTCTCATAACAACAAACGTTTATTACAAACCTCCTTTTAAAACAAAGTATTGCAAAACTTTCATCGTGCCAATTTTTGCTATTACAAACTTCTCATTATAACAATCAGTGCAGACCACTCATCATAATAAACTCTGTTATTACAAACTATTGGTGCAGAAATTCCGATCCTACAGGTGTGTACGCGCTGTGTACTCACCCGTAGGGACATCGGAAATGCCGGTTTCAGGCATGCACTGCGCATGCGCTGGAAAATGGCATTTCCGATCTCTCAAGAAAGCTCTTGACAGATCCTCCGGCTGCCCGGGAGCAGGGCCTCTGCGGGCGGTGAGTTCCGTTTTTGGGAGACCCTCCGCCCGCAGAAAACACTTACAATTCTTGCGCCTGGTAAAAGAAGGCCTGCTTTTACCAGGAAAAGAGTTAAAAAAAGTTTTTTAAAAATGTTCCACTGATTTATCATTTTAAAATACTTTAAAGAAAGGTAAGTTTATTTTTAGCCCCATTAAAAACTTTAATTATTTTTCTCAAAAAATTAAATTTTTGTTTAAAATACTTAATTTATTGTAATTTAAAGTCATTTTAAAAATGTGATTTTTTTTTTTTAATTTATTTAAAGTTTTACTATGTTTTGGGGGTGATCTCTATTCATATATTTGACAGGTCTTCCTGTCAAATGTATGAAGGGAGATTCCCTTCTCTGATTGGCTCCCCATGGCCCACGTGATCCCAGGGATGCTGCGAACTGCCTGCGCCTCTGGGATACGTGGGCCCTGCACACCGGCAGTTTGGAGAGGCCCAGCAGCGGAACTCTGCGCCTCCCGGGAGCCCTCTGGTCTTGGCGCAGATTTTTCCAGATCGCAGCCCTCTGCCCGTGGGAGGCCTGCGATCGGAATTTCTGAGCCATTAGTTCTGTAAAAATTCATTGTCACAAACCATGCATTGTAAAAAAAATTAACACTAAAAGGCTACCATTATAATAAATTCTGTAACTGCAATCTTCTCGTGATAACAATCTGTTATTGTAAATCTCTCATTAGAACAAAGTATGTTTATTCAAAATTCACAAATATCAATTATTACAAACCTCTTATAATACATACTGGCAATACAAGTCTCTCATTACTTTACACTCTGATTATTAACTTGGCATTAAAAAAAGGTTACAAACCACTCAGTTAATGCTTTATTCAGTGTGCTTACACACACTTCATTATGACAACCTCTTAAACAAATCTCCCATTATAGCAGTGTCTTGTTACAGATCTTCTTGTTATTACAATTTTCTCATCCATTCCCCTTACACTGTGCAACAGGCTTCCTGCGCCTGTTTGCACGAGACTTAAAAATTTTCAGCGTAATTACCTCGCACTAGGTGGGCAATTAGCCCAACTTTCCACCAGCACGTTGATTTGTATGAGGAGGTGAAAGACGCAGCAAAGCCCATGTGTAGTCGAAACTTGACAGAGTGCAAGTTTGGGATTTAGCGCATGCACGGAAATCTCGAACTTGCGGTCAGTTTCAAAGGTAGTATGACGGCGTACTCTGAGAGTACGCCATCAAACCGACTGCAAATTCAGGGCCAATACGTTTTTTTTAACAAAATCACAGATTTTGCAAGGAGGCATAGTCTCAAACCTGGAATAGGTAGGGTGAAAAGTCAGTTTAGATTTAACTACTTTATGTAGAGGGAGTTGAATTACATAGGGGGGAATTTTTCAGGGCGTCAGTGGTGTTGGTGGTGGGTCGGGTGGGAAAAGTTTTTTTTGACAGCTGTCAACCCGCCGGCACGCTAGTTTCCCAGATGTCCGGTCTGTCATCATTGAACAGACCCGACACCAAGCAGCGGGGGAGGCAATTTAGGTGATTAAGAGCTTGTTAACAGTCACTTAAAAACTATTTCGAGCTCACCTTTAAATTTTACGAGGTCGCCCATGGGTTCCACGCTGCTCGGGATCACGTCAGCTCAGCAGGTCGGGAGTTGTGTCACCATGACATCATCTCTTTACTTGACAGCTGCAAATGTGCTATAAAAGCTCCCATCTCACATCTGTTCACTTTCCAAGGTCAGAAGCTGTTGCTTACTGCAAGGACAGATTGAGCTTTATGCAGGTTGCAAGTGTTTGGAATAAACTCTGGGGAAGAAATTCGGCATGTTAGCGCCTCCCGTTAGCGCCTGGAGGGGCGCTAACTGGGCGTTAATGGGTTTGAGGCGGGGCGTGACGAATCCAACGCCGCACGCGAAATTGATCCAGGATTTATCGCTGGCGCTAACAGTTAGCGTCTAGGCCTTTAGCGCCTGGCAGATCGTAACGTCAATGATTTTGGAACATCCCATTAACGGCACCATTGATTGCACCCACGTCGCTTTGCAGGCACCCCATAACAATCCTGAAGAGTTCTGTACCCGCAAAGGCTACCACTCACTTAATGTCCAGTTGGTGTGTGACCACAGACAGCGAATCCCACCGTCAATGCCCGCTATCCTGGCAGCAGCCACGATATCTTCATCCTGCGCCAGACCGGTGTGCCAGCACTCTTCCAGCCACCACATCAAGCTCGTGACTAGCTGGTCAGAGACAAGGGCTATCCGATCTCCACCTGGCTCATGACTCCCTCCGCAACCCCAACACTCCCGCCCAGCACTCATATAATGAGAGCCATGCCACCACCAGGAACATCATCGAGCAGACCATCGGGGTGCTCAAGCAATGGTTCCGCTGCCTTGATCGCTTGGGAGGAGCCCTCCAGTACTCAGCTGAGCGGATATCCCTTTTTGTCGTGGTGTGCTGCATGCTTTACAACTTAGCCATCATGAGGGCCCTGCCATTGCCACCAGGCATAGCGGGAGCACCTCAGGAGGGGGAAGAGGGAGAGGAGGAGGAGGAGGAGGAGGAACAGCAGCGAGGGAGGAGGCAGCCACTCAATCGGCCTTCTGGAAAGATGGTCCGTGACTGCCTCATCAGACTGCGGTTCCAATAAATTCTACTCCACATCCCGGTTGCTCACCACATCCCCATCATTCCATCCATTTCATATGCCATATCACAGCGCAAAGCTGAAATGAGAGACACCACAAATTCTGCAAAATTCAATTAATAAATTTATCAACATTCAGTAAAAACACATATACAACAACATTAACTAATCACACTTGTGCAAACCCTTACTTCCCCTTTTACAGTGCCTTTTCCTAATCTACTGCTCCTATGTAGACTGTCCCCAGTGGCTGGAGCAGGGCTGGTGGAAGGCTGCCGAGTGTCCGTGCGGGAGACTTCAGATGGCCTTGCAGGACACCCTCGACCAGCACTGAGCCTGGAAGGCCCGGCTGTAGACTGCATCACCTCAGCATGGGCGGCAGCAGTCTGGGCTGGCTGGATGACAGGTAGTGACAAGGGCAATGGCGGAGTGGCAGTGGTGGGAGCAGGAATGCTGTCATCCTGAGAGAGGACAGCAGGTTCCTGCTCCACTGACCCATTCCCACTCCCCCGGGGCAGCACCTCAGCATCGCTACCAGTCTGCTGGAGCACAGATTGGTGGCCTGCTGCAATACCGTAAGATCTCCGGTGGACTGTGGTGGACCCAGCGACGATGGCAGCAGTCAGAGCTTTCGTGGCATCAAGCTGAGACTGCCTGAGAGCAGGCTGAGACTCGATGGCATCAACCATTGACTGCATTACAGCACTAAGACATTGCGTTGCTTCCGCCTGAGCTGCAATGGATGCTGCCACATCGCCCATGACACGCGGCATGAGGTCTGGATCCGCATGGTCTCTCTGGGAGTCCACTATCCTCTGCACAGTAGAAATGATGGGCTCCATGGTGTGCGCAGAGCTCTGTGCAATGTTGGAGGAAGACTCCTCCACGCTCCTTACCATTGCCGACAGGTTCTCAGGCACCCTTGCAATTGCACCTATCATCTCGGTGCGCATTCCCATCACCCTTCTTGTGAATGCCTCCCCATCGAGGTCCTCATCTGAGCCCTGCGCAGCAGAACTTGCGCACAAACTCGCCCTCCTGGGAGCTGGATCCCGAGCTACCATTTCCCCCTGGCCTTGCTGCAGTCCACTTGTCCCCAGTACATCACCCAGTGCAGACCCCTTGTCGTAAGAATGAGCCTTACGCGTGGTGAACTTAAAGCTTTAATCAACTAAAAAGGTGCTACATACAAAAGAGGTCTTACTCTATGCCTCTCCAGGATCCAACTGATCAGTCCAGTATTTATCCTGGACTAATCACAGGAAGTGATGCAATAAAGTTCGAGTCACAGGAAGCTGTATTGTGTTACCACATTCTCCCCCCCCAAAAGATTAGGAGGCCGGGATGCTCCCTCCATTTCGTAGCCACTGGACGAGGGAGAGCCGCACCTGTTTGGGTTCTCGTAGCGGTAGAGGGCCCCTAGCCCGTTTACCCGCCGCGGGCCGTGGACCAGAGTCCGAGTGATCCAGCCCGCTCTGTGAGGGGTCAGGACGATCCTGACTGTGTACTGGTGCCCGAACGGGTGTCGGGCAGGGCTGTGGCAGATCCGTTTCCGAGCGTACGGTACGGGGTGGATCGTGGCTGCGCGTGCGAGCCCCGACGGGCTCAGTCAGTCTGCCCCAGATCGGCACGCTGGAGTGAGGTACCAGCCGGCATCAGATCCAGATCGTGATGAGAGGCACCTGGCGAGCCCAGAGATGTGCCTGGTACAATATCATCCCCTGGTGTCCCTCTATGTTTCGGCGGGCAGGGAGCCAGATCCCGCAATGACACGGTAGATTCCCGACCGTCAGGATACCGAATATAGGCGTAGGTAGGGTTGACGTCAGTGAGCTCAACTTCATCTACCAGGGGGTCATTCTTAGACACCCGGACATATCTTCGGAGTAGCACTGGTCCCGGTGTAGTCAGCCACGACGGGAGAGATATCCCATAGGATGAGCGACGCTGAAATCGGAAGAACCGTTCATGAGGTGTCGTATTTGTGGCGGTCGAAAGGAGGGACCGTGTGGAGTGTAATGCGTCTGGAAGTACTGCTTCCCATTGCTGGTTGGGTAGGCCCCGAGATCTCAAAGCCAGACGTACCGCATTCCAGATGATAGCGTTAAAACGCTCGACTTGCCCATTCCCGACCGGATGATAAGGCGTCGTTCTGCTGGCAGCAATACCCCGTTCTGAGAGATAGGCCTTGAGTTCTCCTGACATAAAAGAAGGGCCCCGATCCGAATGAACATAGGATGCCATGCCACAGAAAGCAAATACCTGCTCAAGGCAGCTGATAACCGTGGTCGTCAGCATATTGGGGCAGGGAAAGGCAAACGGAAAACGGGAATACTCATCGACCATGGTCAACAGATAAGTGTTGCGAGTTGAAGAGGGCAACGGCCCCTTAAAATCGATGCTAAGCCGTTGCATTGGCTGGGTCGCATGTATGAGTATACCACCCGAGGGGCGGAAAAACTGAGGTTTCAATTCCGCACAGACTCTGCAGTCCGAGCACATCTTCTTTACATCCCCGGTAGAGAATGGGAGATTTCGGGACCGCACGAAGTGTAGCATGCGAGTAACGCCCGGATGACACAACCCATCACGGATGTCTACGAGCGTAGAGGGTGCCATGGCGGAGCAGAATGCTCGTGTGAGGGTATCCGGAGCCACATTCTCCTTGCCAGGTCGATAGTGGATGGTGTAACCAAAAGAGGCCAAATCCAGCCGCCAAAGCTGGATTTTATTATTTTTAATTTTGGTCCGTTTTCGATTATCGAGCATGAAGGCGACCGATCGCTGGTCCGTGATTAAGGTAAAGTGCTGGCGAGCTAGGAGATGACTCCACTTCCGTACTGCCTCTATGATGGCTGTAGCTTCTTTCTCGACTGGAGGATAATGTAGCTCAGCCCCTTGAAAAGTCCTGGACAAAAATGCCACCGGACGACCTTCCTGATTCAGAGTGGCCGAGATCGCCACCTCCGAGGCATCACACTCAACAACAAAAGGAAGACTCTCATCGATGGAGTGAAGAGCCGCTTTGTCCAACTGTTTTTTCAGGAGGTTAAAGGCTGCAACAGCCGCTGTGTCTAGTGGGAATGTGCTGGCCTTCAGTAGAGGTTGGATTCGGTCCGAGAAGTTAGGAATCCATTTAGCATAGTATGCAAACAGGCCGAGGGCCCGGCGCAAGGAGGCCGGATTCTTAGGTGGCGGGAGTTCTTGGAGTGGGCGAAGCCTTTCAGGGTCAGGTTTAATGATGCCATTGCCCACACAATAGCCAAGGATGTTGATGGTTGATTGTGACTCAATGGATTTAGCCGCATTTAATGTCAAATTACGGTGCTGGAGTGCATCCCAAAATCGTTGGAGATTGGCGTCATGTTCCCGCTGATTGCGACCTGCGACAGTAATATTGTCCAGATAAGGAAACGTATCCTTCAAGTCTTCCTGTTTGACCAGGTCATCCATTGCTCGCTGGAAGACAGCCACTCCATTAGTGACCCCAAAGGGGAGGCGACGAAATTGATACAGCCGTCCATTGGCTTCAAAGGCCGTATACTGCTTGTCTGAGACCTTCAAGGGTACCTGATGATAGGCACTTTTCAGATCATATGTTGAGAACACCGTGTACTCAGCCAGTTTATTAACCATATCATCGATTCGCGGCAATGGGTATGCGTCCAAGTCCGTATATTGATTGATGGTCTGTGAATAGTCAATGCACAGCCGTTTCTTGTGAGGTTGTAGAGGGTTCTTAACAATAACGACCTGGGCGCACCATGGCGACGAACAAGGCTCGATGATATCCTCTGCTAAAAGCCGAGAAATCTCAGCCGCAATAAAAGACTGGTCTTCCTGACTGAAACGTCGTGACTTTGTTATAATCGGTTTGCATCGAGGAGGGATACTGGTAAACAGTGAGGGTTCATCCAGTGAAGCTGCTGACAATGCACAGAACGGTAATCGAGGTCGTATATTAGAAATAGTGAGTTCAGGTTTGGATCCGCCGAACTCAATGGTGAGCTTCTTATGCTGCTTTTGAAAATCCAGCCCTAAGATAAGATCACTACATAAATCCTTGAGCACCGAAAGCCGGGTGGAGTACCTGTGACCATTAAGTGTTATTTCAACCATACAAAAGCCAGAAATTCTGGTATTAAGTGATGACTGAGCCATCGCAACTGCCTGGTCCGATGGGAAAACATGTAGCTTTAACTCTGCAACAATCTGTTCCCTAATGAAACTATCAGTGCTACCTGAGTCAATTAAGGCATCTAAAGTATGTCCATTAATTGATGCTTTTGTAGCTGCATGGAATAGGTTCTGAGGACAAGCAGCTGTAATTGGTGTCGTTGCACAAAGAGTGGCTGAAACTCTAGGTGTGTTTCTTCGAGAGGAAACCCGAGAGGAAGCACGATAGATGTTAGCCGGAACATCTTGATAGGCCCTGACCGGGGCAGTTCGGTAGGACTTAGCTTGATAAGCCCTCGTAGAGGCTCTTGATAGGCAAACCTTTGCAAAATGACCCTTTTTGTTGCAATGACTGCAAAACGCATTGCGAGCAGGGCAGAATTTCCGAGGGTGAAACTCATCACCACAAAAGAAGCATTTCTTAGATTGCCAAGAGGCTGCCACAGTGGGGTCATCATCCTCTTCATCAGTGAAGTCATCAGATTGATCGTTAGGGATAAAGACCTCCCTAATAGAGTTCACCTGTGGCCTCTTAAATTGCCTGACTGTAGTTAAGGCAGTAGACCGAGGTCTGGGCACTGTATAAAGGTCTGCATTTCTTTTTGCCAGATCTAGAGAGCAAGCCATGTCATAAGCTCTCTGAAGCTCAAGTGTCTTACTTTCCAGTAGACGCTGGCGTATAAATGGGGAGGCAAGCCCGCAGATGAAAGCATCACGGATCATTTCTTCACGGTACAGCTCAGCTGAGGCCGCCTGAAAGTTACAGTCCATACTAAGTCTGCGAAGCTCTTGGAGGAATTTATCAATGGATTCCTCCGGCCCTTGTTGGGCTGTAGCTAGTAGATGTCTGGCATAGACCTCATTCGGTGTCTTAGTATATAGTCTCTTAAGCGTCCGAATTGCCTCCTCGTAACTGCCCCATTCCTCCACATACTGAAATACATTCGGGGTGACACAGTTGATGAGTATCCGCAACTTTGAGTCATCATCAGCCTTGCAATATTCCAGAAAATTGTCAAACGTGCGATACCAGTGTTTCCACACCTTACCGGCTGCTGGGGTGTTTGGGTCCAAGTCAAGACGCGATGGTTTAAGGATGTTTTCCATGATGGGTGATTCCCTGGATCCTTAGTTCCGAGTTCGTCCAAAAAGTTTGAGTGCGAAGTTTTCCAAAGTTGATTAAATTGTCGTAAGAATGAGCCTTACGCGTGGTGAACTTAAAGTAAGCTTTAATCAACTAAAAAGGTGCTACATACAAAAGAGGTCTTACTCTATGCCTCTCCAGGATCCAACTGATCAGTCCAGTATTTATCCTGGACTAATCACAGGAAGTGATGCAATAAAGTTCGAGTCACAGGAAGCTGTATTGTGTTACCACACCCCTCTACTAAACTTGCCTCTAAAGATCACGTAGTCCCAGTATCTGAGGTGGTGCCTGTGGGTGAGACATGCAGTGACGTGGTGCTTTCTTCCTCCTCCTCTTCTCCCGCCTCACTTTCAGTGGAAGGCTCAGGGACTGTCTGGCCAGCTGGTTGCTGATTATCTGAAAGCATAAAGGCACAAGACTCACGTTAAGGTGAGGGCAGGGGGGCAGGAAGGGAGCAAGGAATGCAGACAGTATAATGAGCTGAAAAGTGGGAAAGGCTTGTGGTGTGAGGGGGAAGTGGGATGAGAGAAGGAGAGGCGATGAACATATCGTTGTTGCCCCCAAGGGGGTCGACGTCACCGAAAGCCACGACGCCCACCACCTGGTGCCCAATGACTCTCAGCACTCGCTCCTCCAGGTCTGTAAGCTGTTGGATGTCTGCTTCACACACCCCTGTTTGTTCCTGCTCCCTCCTATTGTGGCCCAGCTTGGCCTGCAAGAGAAAGGAAAGTGTGTGAGTGAGTGTGCAGCTATGTGTTGGGAGATGTGCCTGCCATAGTTGAATAGCTGTGATTGTAGGCCAGGCGTGAGATGTGGATGTGAGTTTGAGTAGGTGGAGATGTTTGGTGGGTGAGTGGTGGGGGTGTGGTGGTTTGTGCAGTGTGTTCAGACTGAAGTTCAGATGCTGGGATGTAGGACTTGTTGAAGCATGTACTCACCCTGACCACCCGAGTGAGGTCGTTGAATTTTTTACGGCACTGTGTGGGGGTCCTGAGGACCACACCGCTGGCTGAGACGTCCTGGGCCACTTCCCTCCACATTGTCCTGAAGACATCTGGCAATGGCCTCCTGCCAGTGGCCAGGAACAGCACTGACCTCCTTCTTTCGACTGCTGCGTCCAATGCCTCCAATGCCTGGTCGCTGAAACGGCGAGCTCTCTCCCTGGGACTGGGATCAGCCATGAGGATAAGAGGTGCAGCTGTTGAGTTGCTTGGAGGTCGCCTTCAGAGCCAGCAATGTTGAGAATGAGGTTGTGCAGAATGATTGAACCTCTGCTTTAAGAACTGGAAGGAGTCAGTGTGAATAATGAGTCCCGAGTGGAGTGCACCTGAAATTGGTTGTCGCTCTGCGGGTAGCGCCCCGCTCTCTGTGTGTGTAGTGCCCAAAGTTAGGTGATTAGCGCTTGATTTAGCGCTCCAGTTCTTTCTTGGAGCGCTAACAATCAATTTAGCAGGAGGTCAGAAGGATTAGCACCTGGTGCTAATTTTCCAACTTTTTAAAATTTACCGAATTTCTAACCCAGTGTCACCTCATTGGAACAACCTCTCTTACCACTGACAGATCGCTTCTGTCATCTCAACTTCACCTGCCATCTATTACATCAGCAGCAGTGTCCTTGAAACTATCTCACCTTGGTCCTCAGAATACCACCACGATCAGCCCCAACACCAGCAGCGCCAACAACAACACCAACCTTCTCCGCAATTAACTGATGCTGCACAGAACACAGGGCATCAGCACCTGAGCACATTGCTGCCCGGGACGCTAGGGCTGGCCTCACCATGGCCAGATTTATTTCACTTGACGCTGTACATCCTGGCTGCCACATGATGCGCCAGGTTGGCACCACCCCACACCAACACCATAAAGCATCCCTACAATGCCCAATGCCCTATCACACTCATCGCCATTGCAGGGAGTACCTTTATGCACCATTCACTGCAACTCACTAAACTACTTCCAAAGGTGCACACAAATCTGTCCAAGAATGCAAAGTGTTGAAAATAAAGATTTCAATGTTTGACAGCACATTAACAGAAACTTCACATGAACATTGGCTAAAACACACAAGTGCCTACCCTTGTGTGTTGTTAGTTGGTATGATTGGACTAGGATGAGGATAAGTATGAGGGGTGGCTAGTGAGATGGGGACGTGATAATGTAGACAGAAAGGGATGGGTGGAGGTGCAAGGTAAGTTGGTGTGAATAAAGATGTGCAGGAGTAGGGTAGGGAAGGCAGAGTGATATGAATGTGAGGAGTTGCACAGCAAGATGAGGTCGAGTGTGGCTTGGCAGTAACGTTTCGTGATCTACTGAGATCATTGAAAGGTTTGCGCCACTGCAGCCTGATCCTCCTGATGAAATCCCTGCTTGTGCCCTCCTGTGCACTGCCCAACCAGGCTGCGTTGGTCTCCTGGGGAGGTCTCTTCCGTCCATGTGAAGGGAAGAGAACCTCCCTGCGTGCTGTGACTCCCTCCATAAGCATAGGGAGGGAGTCATGGGAGAGCCTGGGTGCAGCCGTGCAAAACAGATTATCTGGTCATCATCACATTGCTGTTTGTGGGAGGTTGCTGTGCGCAAATTGGCTGCAGCGTTTCCTACGTTACAACAGTGACTACACTTAAAAAACTACTTTATTGGCTGTAAAGCGCTTTGGGACGTCCGGTGGTCGTGAAAGACGCTATATAAATGCAAGTCATATTTTTTTTTTCCAAATGGTCCAAGCCAGTGTTTATGCTCCACACGAGCCTCCTCCCACCCCTCTTCATCTAACCCTACCAGCATATCCTTCTATTTCTTTCTCCCTCATGTGTTTATCAAGCTTTCCCTTAAATGCATCTATGCTATTCACCTCAACTACTCCATATGGTAGTGAGTTCCACATTCTCAGCACTCCCTAGGCAAAGAGGTTTCTCCTGAATTCACTGTTGGATTTATTGGTGACTATCTTATATTTATGGCCTCTAGTTTTGGACTCTCTCACAAATTACAAATTACAAGTGGAAACATTTTCTCTACGTCTACCATATCAAACCCTTATATAACCTTAAAAATCTCTATCAAGTCACCATGAAGCAGTCCATGCCTGCATACGGCAAGACCTGGACAACATCCAGGCTTGGGCTGATAAGTGGCAAGTAACATTCGCAACACACAAGTGCCAGGCAATGGCCATCTCCAACAAGAGAGTGTCTAACCACGTCCCCATGACATTCAATGGCATTACCATGATCGAATCCCCCATCATCAACGTACTGGGGGTCACCATTGACCAGAAACTCAACTGGACCAGCCACATAAATGCCGTTGCTACAAGAGCAGGTCAGAGGCAGGGTATTCTGGATCGAGTGACTCACCTCCTGACTCCCCAAAGCCTTTGCATCACCTACAAGGCACAAGTCAGGAGTGTGATGGAAATATCTCCACTTGCCTGGATGAGTGCAGCTCCAACAACACTCAAGAAGCTCAACACCATCCAGGACAAAGCAGCCCGCTTGATGAGCAGCCCATCCACCACCTTAAACATCCACTCCCTCCACCATTGGCGCACCACGGCTACATTGTGTAATATCTACAAGATACATTGCAGCAGTTCACCAAGGCTTCTTCGACAGCACCTCACAAACCCACCACCTAGAAGGACAAGGGCAGCAGGTGCATGGGAACACCACCACCTCCAAGTTCCCCTCCAAGTCACACCATCCTGACTTAGAAATATATTGTCATTCCTTCATCGTCGCTGGGTCAGAAGCCTGGAATGCCTACCTAACAACATTATAGAAGTACCTTCACCACACGGACTGCAGCGGTTCAAGAATGCAGCTCACCACCACCTTCTCAAGGGCAACTAGGGATGGGCAATAAATACTGGCCTTGCCAGCAATGCCTAATGTTTAGAATGGACTGCCAAGGGAGGCAGCGGGGATTGATCATATCAGCAAATTCAAAAGAGTGTGATTGATGGGTTATGGGAAGTATTGTGGGATATGATATTCCCATGATATTACGACTGACCAGATGGATTGCAATGGTCTTTTCCAGTCCTGTACATTTCTTTGTTCCTATATAGGCACTAGGATGCTCAGCATTGCTAAGATTTTAATGACAGGAAATACATATTTTCCTGTCATTAACCTACAATTTGAAACTAATTTATTTCCTCTAATATTCTCCTCTCTCTCCTGAAGCTGCTGACTCAGGCTAGAGTGAAGTCCTGTAGGTGAAATCTTCCAGGATTGCAGCCAAGTGCTCATTCTTCCTGTGTGAGACTGGACAGTGAGTGTCAACAGATGTATTTGGGTAAACCTGATATATTTGGGGAAACTCAAGGAGAGAAATTTTTTGGACTTCATATTTTCCTGAAGAGGACCAGAACCAAATAGTAGTGAATATTTCCAAATAATTTATTAGAAAGCAGTAAAGCAGTTTCGACTTTCGCACACTGCAATCACTTCACCTGGTCTGCAAATTTAAAGGTGGCATTAACCCATTATTTTTAACAGATGAATGTCTCTGTTAAAATAACAGACATAGTGATGTCATACAAATGCATTAAGTATATGTATGCCAATATCATATACAGTAATTTCTAGACTTACACCATTCAATCATGTCATACTAAAACAAACTAAATAGACTCTTAGCTCCATGATGTGTCCTTATATGTGGGTGTTACACTATTGGGTGCATTCACTGATCCCACATTCCTAGCGAGGAGCCATGCTCATAGACAGTGCAGGTTGGAGATTGGGTTGCAATGCTGCAGCACCAATTCTCCCACCCTTCAAGCCCGTGAATGTACCCTAATTTTTTTTTAAACTCAGTCTGGTTATATTTGAAAGAGTGAAATTTGAAAGAGTTTAAAATCTCCCCACTAGCAACTTTCCCAATAGCTCAGTAAATTTATCAACTGATTAGCTAAGCCATACAAAGCAGGAAGGTCAGAATATAATGCCCAGTTTGTGCTGAGTTAGCTGATTGGAGCCACATTATAGTAGAGGCATTACAATTAGCTTCTGCACTCCTGGGTTAGGGAGCAAAAAACATCAGCAAGTGTTTTCACTCCTGATTACTATTCATTGATCCCTGTTAATGTAGCCATTGTATTAGGTAAGAATGGCTAAGTTGACCACACTGCTTGAATAGCTTCCCAACACTGATTGCCAGGCTAACACATGGATATGATCACTTGGGTGAGGTGCCAGAGAACTCCCATGGAAGTGAAACTTAGCAAGGAGTCAACGGGGGTAATTTTGATTTTGAAGTCAATGGAAATGAAAATCGAGAGAGAAGTATAACGGAAGGCTGATCCTATATCGTCTATTTTACCCTATTGCCCAAAGTCAAAATTACCCCCATTGTTTTCAGCGTCTTCATTAATTGGGATGCATGCTGAAGTGCTGTACCAACCTGTGTTAAACATGAAAAGGTCTTCAGAAACTGCCCCATTCTGGATTCCACCAAAGACAAAAACGTTGTCCCCAACCAGTGCTGCACTGTGGTTCAAAGTACATGGCGCAATGCCATTTATCTGCAGCTTCTCCCATGTTAAAGACTCTGAACAATTCAAGAAAAAAACAACATTGGAATTCTGTCTTCTGGCTTATTTCAGAAATTTAGAAAAGGCAAGTCCAGACAAAATCCTTTCAATTCAAAGTACTACCCTTGTGTCTTTCTGAAAAGTGAGTGGAGCTGTCTAGGATAAAGGAAGGCCCTCTGGCATCATTTGGACTCTGAAGTGATGAGTGCAGCGAAATTAAGAAAAAATAATTGCTGGTAATATATTTTATCATATTCTTTTCAGAGAGATTCTGGGACAGTACTTTGGACAAAATTAATCTGCCTAGATTTTTCTTTCACTATTATTTTCTATTAATATCAGCCAGTGTGGGGTTTCAGATTGATTATCACAAGGGAGCATCTTTATCAACTCTATACCATCAAGTCTCATACATGCATTAAGTTATTAAATTGTTGAATGACTTGGTTTCTAAATTAATGACAACACATTATTTTGTATATATGTATTGTATCTGACCTTGAACTTGCTTCTTTATTTGTTTTATCAAACCTGTCAGTAGCTGGTTTCAATGCATGATGGCTTGGAGTGATGGGAAACAGGTATTATCCTTCACTCTGCTGAGCTCCCATGTTAGGCATTGGAAAGCTGGGATTAAAATGCAAATAGATGCTGCACTTTCGATAGTAGACCAGTGTAGTATTGGTATGGTTTGCCAAGAGCGCCCCTCAATAGGAAAGGGCTGGGGTGGAGGTAGTGGGGGGGAAATCAAATGAATTCCCTTGCTGCCATTATGCCGTTAGGAATTCCAGGAAGTAATGCATTGAGAGAGATATTCAGTGGATAAATGCACAAAATAATGTTGCACTGAGGCATACAGACCAGGCAGGTTCAATCACTGGTCTGTACAGAGTTAGCCAATTCCACATGGGGTGGGATGCCATATTTACCATCAGCATTCCTACACTAAGAAAAAAAGTAAATCAGTCAGGGTTCCCACTTGTGATTGTGATCCAAAGCAGCAACCCTTCTCGCCTCCTTTCACCTGCCGCGTTTCCCAAGGCCAGGGAAACCCAGCTGACATGAGCTAAAAATAGAATGACTGTTAAAATAAAGGCACGCAGCCACATTATAATATTTAAATGACCAACCCACCTACTGCGAGCGGATTGTTCGCCTGCCCCTTGTTCTGCCTCCGTTAAAACCGGAAGTGATTAGGTTCAAGGCGGGTCGGGTTCCTGTTTTAGATTTTTTGAATTTTAACGTCTGACCCAACCCCAAACCACCTGTTTTTGGGAGTTAAGATTCTGCCCCATTTCTGAAAGTCTGTACACAAACCTCAGTCTTAGCATGGAGCTGCTTAGTTCAGAAACGTCTACAAAGTTGAGAAAATGGGCAGAAAAAATAACATAAAATAAAATATAATAGAGTAATTTCACAAAAAATCTCATTAGATAGTGCTACTTAAATAGCTGGCTCCTGGCACGGAGATCTCCTCAAATCAGAGCAAAATAAAACGTGGAATTAGAAGCTGTTCCAGCTATAACACAGGCATCTATCCGACAATGTGGAAAACTGCCCATGGTATGTCCTGTCCACAAAAAGCAGGACAAATCCAATCCGGCCAATTACCGCCCCATCAGTCTACTCTCAATCATCAGCAAAGTGATGGAAGGTGTCGTCGACAGTGCTATCAAGCAGCACTTACTCACCAATAACCTGCTCACTGATGCCCAGTTTGGGTTCTGCCAGGACCACTCGGCTCCAGACTTCATTACAGCCTTGGTCCAAACATGAATTCCAGAGGTGAGGTGAGAGTGACTGCCCTTGACATCAAGGCAGCATTTGACTGAGTGTGGCATCAAGGAGCCCTAGTAAAATTGAAGTCAATGGGAATTGGGGGGGGCAAACTCTCCACTGGCTGGAGTCCTATCTAGCACAAAGGAAGATGGTTGTGGTGGTTGGAGGTCAATCATCACAGCCCCAGGACTTCGCTGCAGGAGTTCCTCAGGGCAGTGTCCTAGGCCCAACCATCTTCAGCTGCTTCATCAATGACCTTCCCTGATGACTGCACAGTGTTCAGTGCCATTTGCAACTCCTCAGATAATGAAGCAGTCCATGCCCGCATGCAGCAAGACCTGGACGACATTCAGGCTGAGGCTGATAAGTGACAGGTAACATTCGCGCCACACAAATGCCAGGCAATGACTATCTCCAACAAGCGAGCATCTAACCACCGCCCCTTGACATTGAACAGCATTACCATCACCGAATCCTCCCACCATCAATATCCTAGGGGTCACCATTGACCAGAAACTTAACTGGACCAGCCACATAAATACTGTGGCAACAAGAGCAGGTCAGAGGCTGGGTATTCTATGGCGAATGTCTCACCTCCTGACTCCCCAAAGTCTTTCTACCATCTACAAGGCACAAGTAAGGATGTGTGATGGAATACTCTCCACTTGCCTGGATGAGTGCAGCTCTAACAACACTCAAGAAGCTCGACACCATCCAAGACAAAGCAGCCCGCTTAATTGACACCCCATCCACCACCTTAAACATTCAGTCCCTCCCCCACCGGCGTACCGTGGCTGCAGTATGTACCATCTACAAGATGCACTGCAGCAACTCGCCAAGGCTTCTTCGGCAACACCTCCCAAACCCGCGACCTCTACCACCTAGAAGGACAAAGGTAGCAGGAGCATGGGAACACCACCACCTCCAAGTTCCCCTCCAAGTCACACACTATCCTGCCTTGGAAGTACCTTCACCACACGGACTGCAGCGGTTCACGAAGGTGGCTCACCACCACCTTCTCAAGGGCAACTAGGGATGGGCAATAAATGCTGGCCTTGCCAGCGACGCCCACATCCCATGAACGAATAAAAAAAAAGAAAAAGCTATTCACTACCCTGCCATGTACTCTACTCCACACATCCAGTCTCCCAAGGAAAAGCCTCTCATAAATACCCCTAATTCCCAAAGGCAACCAAGCAAAATTCAAAAATATTCATCCTCACGTATCTACTAATCTGCTGTCCTCCTCAGATACTTTTCCCCAATTGCATCTGCACCAGAATGTATAGCACAATGTTATCACAGTAAAACACAGCAAACGGGTTCCTTGGACTGCCTCGTTGAGCATTACTTGCAGTTTAATAAAACAGAAAAAGTAGCAAGTTGTGATGCTGAAACATATACTTGTACTATACACATTTACAAAAACCTTGTAATGACAGTAAGGTGCTGTGGTTATAAAGAAGACAATAGCCCTAGACAATCTGAAACAAATTTAAAATCCCCAGTGTTAGACTGTATTTATCCCAGACGGTTGAAGCAGAATAGCAAGGAGATTTGTGAGGCATTGTCAATCATTATGAGGGAGACAGTGGACACTGGGGAGATACCAATAGATTGGAAATAGAGCAATGTGGTGCCTATATTCAAAAGGGTGACAAAACAGACATAGGCAATTGCAGATCTATTAGCCTTACTTTAATTCCATGGAAAATAATGGAATTGATTATCGGGAGTAAACTTGAGGATTATTTGTACAACAGCCTAGTAAACAGCAGTCAACTTAGCTTTAGTTGGGGACGCTCTACTCTGATCAAACTCCTTGATTTCTTTGAGGAAGCGATAACCCAAGTTGACTGGGGTAAATCCTACAATATTGTGCATTTAAGCTTCCAAAAGGAATTTGATCAAGTTCCACACAAATGGTTACTAATTATGCTCAACGCTGTGTGGATTCAGGGTAAAACTTCGGAATGGAATAAGATTTGGCTGAACAATAAAAAACAATGGGTACTGGATAAAGGGGTGATGACCAGGGTGGAGGAAAGTACTCAGTGTAGTGCCCCAGGGCTCAGTATTGGGACTACCGCTCTTTCTAATTTACATCACTGACTTGGATTCAGAAACTCAATGTACATTGGTCAGATTTTGCAAACGATATCAGACTAGGAGGGGCAGTGGAATCAAAGATAACAGCTCAGAAATTACAGAATGAGTTAAACAAAATATGTGACATCTACCGGACCCTCGAGGGCTGCTGTAACCCTGGTCCATTTTCCTTGGTCGGAGTTAATTTGGCATGCAATGAAAGCTCCCAGCGGGATTCCTGTTGTCAGATAGGAGCGCACTGCTGCCAATGAGGGAAATCCTGGTCATAGCACAGTGGGACCAAAGAGACAGCGGCCAAAGAGCCCTGAAGATGTCAGAAGATGTCAGTCATATTTTTACTGAAGGTCTCGGCTGAGACTGAGACGAGCACAAAGGTAGATGGTTGTGGTTGTTGGTGGCCAACCATCTCAGCCCCGGGACATCGCTGCAGGAGTTCCTCAGGGCAGTGTCCAAGGCCCAAACATCTTCAGCTTCACCAATGACCTTCCCTCCATCATAAGGTCAAAAGTGGGGATGTTCGCTGATGATTGCAACTCCTCAGATAATGAAGCAGTCCATGCCCGCATGCAGCAAGACCGGACGACATTCAGGCTTGGGCTGATAAGTGGCAAGTAATATTCACGCCACACAAGTGCCAGGCAATGACTATCTCCAACAAGCGAGCGTCTAACCACCACCCCTTGACATTCAACGGCATTACCATCACCGAATCCCCCACCATCAACATCCTGGGAGTCACCATTGACCAGAAACTTAACTGGACCAGCCACATAAATACTGTGGCAACAAGAGCGGGTCAGAGGCTGGGTATTCTGCAATGAGTGACTCACCTCCTGACTCCCCAAAGCCTTTGCACCACCTAGAAGGCACAAGTTAGGAGTGTGATGGAATACTCCCCACTTGCCTGGATGAGTGCAGCTCCAACAACACTCAAGAAGCTCAACACCATCCAGGACAAAGCAGCCCACTTGATTGACACCCCATCCACCACCTTAAACATTCACCTTAAACATTCACTCCCTCCACCACCAGCGCACCGTGGCTGCAGTGTACCATCTACAAGATACATTGCAGCAGTTCACCAAGGCTTCTTCGATAGCACCACCCAAACCCGTGACCTCTACCACCTCGAAGTATAAGGGCAGCAGGCACATTGGAACACCACCACCTCCAAGTTCCCCTCCAAGTCACACACCATCCTGACTTGGAAATATATCACCGTTTCTTCATCGTCGCTGGGTCAAAATCCTGGAACTCCCTCCCTAACAGCAATATGGGAGTATCTTCACCACACAGACTGCAGCGGTTCAAGAAGGCGTCTCACCACCACCTTCTCAATGGCAATTAGGGATGGGCAATAAATACTGGCCTTGCCAGCGACACCCACATCCCAGGAACGAATAAAAAATTTTTACAAAATTTGGGTGTCATTACTGCCGCTACCACCTTTTACCAGATGGGCTTGGGGAGCAGTGGTAAGAGGGGCAGATGGGAGAGAAATGCGTGCGGTGGGCGGGGAAAGAGCAGCTTCCGGCAGTCCAGCTGGGGGTGAGGCGAGGGAAATGCAGGTTGGGGCAGGGAGGCAGCGGTAGGTCATGCTGCCCAATTTTGCTCCGTTTTCTAATGCTACCCCACCCGTTTATCCAGCCTATGTGATCTTGACTCCTTTAGTTAATTACATTCATTCTGGGAGAAAAACATTAAATCTGAAGTGTTTTGATGATTGCAACTTTGGGGCAAAATTAGTTTCAATAAAGAACCAGGTGATTTGTACAAATTATAAAAAGAAGCTAGAAAGACTTTAAGTTTATATTTTAAATGGTAAAAAGATAGAAATAAATCTGGCACAAACTCACCTATATCAAAGCAATACATTCCAGGTAAACATTCCTCTACAAGGTGATGGGAACGGCCTCCAAACAAATAGATTTTTCCTTTCACAACGCTTAAAAACAAAGATTTTTTTTTACATTGTGCACAAGCTTAACTGTTTTGCTGCTGTATTTAATTTTATAGAACCCCTTGTACAAGAAAAGCTGGAAGATAAGTAGGTAATGCAAGAAAAGTGACAAGTTCAAATCCAAGCAAAGTGATTAGAATATGAAAAGGTCTTAATATTAATTTATGTGTGGTATGGGGTATGGGAATGAAAGGGAAGATATCAACAGTTTGCTTCAATCCCAGATGTACACCTTAGCTTTAATTGATATATAGATCACAGTAGTTAGAAAAATAATTTTTACATTAGGTTGAAAAATAGAATTGAAGGAATACTCAAGTTAAATTATAACATAAATTATAATACATCACAGGAAAAATTTCTGTTAGCTACAATGAGAGTATGGAAAGGGAGCTAATAAAAGGACATCTTGGCTAAGGGCACATGACTTTCACATAGACCCCTTGGCTCATTCACTCTCACCCATGCTCCCATTGCTTTCAATGGGAGTTGAAAGTGCTGCTGTGAAATGATTACCTAATCAACTAAAGAGACAATTCTTACTACAAAAAGGAACAATAAATTACTCAAGCAACATATCCTGTACAACATATCCAGAATGACGAATTCTGAAACACATGTCTCACAGAGACACAATTTCCACATCTCATGTTACTCAATGGTCATTTTAAAGGGCAACAATGTCTCAGGGTTTGGCTCCAGGCGAGGTAGCTGCCTCTTCTTGATGTCCACCATGGTGGCTCTGTTATCATCAGTGGCATCAGTAGAGTGGAAAAAACATTCACTCCTGCACAATTTTTCAATTTCACTTCCAGCTGATAACCAGCAAGTGTAAACATGTCAATGCCAGGGTCAGTGGGCCTTACATGCATCTCAGTGTCTATTTCTCTTTGCTGCCTCCAGTGGATTGTTGCAGGAAGATAACCCTGATTTTCTTTTGCTTTGGTCTTATCAATTGTTTTCACAACAGATAGCTTGGCTCCTGCTCCATTGAGGGATGGAACTAAACCAGCCTCTAACTGACCCTGTCCATATCACTGGCAAGTGACACTACAGAAAAGAGGGAAACGAATCAAATGCCATTTGGGAAGTGAAACCAACCCATCCCACTTTACACCAACGCCCTCGCATCTAGAATGAGGGAAGATTTGTTCTACTGCTACCAACAAGATTAAAAATTGCTGACAGCAGCATCATTCACTATTATTCCAGCCAGTTATGTTCTGAAGGCAACGAACATAATCAGTATAATCAGATATCCACCCCAGTGTCTGGCAGTTACTCATTCCAATGATCCAATGTCCTGTCTTACCACATGGAGTGCCCTTCTCTGGATGATGGTATGTATCCACTTTGTGGTATTATTTCCCAGGTCAGATCAGAGGGAGTTACTGTTATAAAGGGAACATGTATCACTAAATAATATTGTAATACAGTAATTTAAAAAAAATGGAAATAGTCACTTTGTTATTGTGAACATCATGACATTAAAACTGTTCAGCCTCATTGATTGTGTTTACCTAAAGTCAATAACATCAGCTTTGTTAATTCATTTCAAACTAGTTTTTAAAAAACCAGCAACATTCATTGGGTAAAGTCACTGTATGGTGTGGCACTGAGTTATACAGGGTAGAAAGGTCCGTAGCTTGCGTTATCAGCTGGGGTGATGTTGGAGGTGGCATAATTGGCCTCAGTGTTTGTGAGTTAGATAAGGGAAAGCCAGCTGAGGTTCTTTCTGCTGATCACTATCCAGCGATCCATACTACAAAGTGCACATGGGTTAATGCTGGGTGAGGACAGAATCAGGCTCAGTTATGATGGACCTCTAAGGTCAAGTATCCTGCCAGCACTCACTATCCAAGATAAGAACATAAGAAATAGGAGCAGGAGTAGGCCATTTGTCCTTCGAGCCTGCTCCGCCATTCAATAAGATCATGGCTGATCTTCTACCTCATCTCCACTTTCCTGAACTATCCCCATATCCCTTGATTCCCTTAATATTCAAAAATCTATCGCTCTCTGTCTTGAATATACTCAATGACTGAGCCTCCACAGCCCTCTGGGGTAGAGAATTCCAAAGATTCACCACCCTCTGAGTGAAGAAATTTCTCCTCATCTCAGTCGTAAATGGCCGACCCCTTATTTTGAGACTGTGACCTCTGGCTCTAGACTCCCAGCCAGGGGAAACATCCTCCCTGCATCTACCCTGTCACCTCTCATTCTTCTGAACTCTAGAGAATATAGGCCTAGTCTACTCAATCTCTCCTCATAGGACAATCCCCCCAAACCAGGAACCAGTCTGGTGAACCTTCATTGCACTCCCTCTATGGCAAGTATATCCTTCCTTAGGTAAGGAGACCAAAACAGTATACAATACTCCAGGTGTGGTCTCACCAGGACCCGATATAATTGCAGTAAGACGTCTTTACTCTTGTACTCAAATCCTCTTGTAATAAAGGCCAACATACCATTTGCTTTCCTAATTGCTCGCTGTGCCTGCATGTTAACTTTCAGTGATTCGTGTACTAGGACACCCAGGTCCCTCTGAACACCAACATTTCCCAATCTCTCACATTTAAAAAGATGAGGCATTGAAGGGCTGCCAGCAACTGTATTGTCCAATCAGCAGGTAAGTTTCAAAGAGAGTTAAAGCAGTGGAAAATAAAATTTAAAAATTATTATTATTGCCTCCTACATGTAGACACAATAGAGGGAATTTCAATGCCTGGGCAGGACAAGCGGGCGGCCCACCAAGAACAGCAGCGGGAGGCCTGGCTGATTTACTGACTGGTCTTATTTGCATTCTGCCAGCCAGCTGTCCGCCGGAAATGGGTGTAAAGAGGCAGCGGATGGGCTGCTGGCAGTTGAAGATCAGTGGGGGAAAATGCCGTGGCGCCCCCATTGGGGCACTAACGTCGCCGGCCGAAAAAGTTAGCGCCCCTGTGCTGTAAATTCAGTAGTAGCGCCCCAATCTGAGGCGGGGCACTACTGGAAGCGCTCTCCCTCCTTCTTGGGGCGCTACCAGTGAATTTCACGGCGTTATGTGCAACAGCGTCACACGTGTCGGCCCGTAGCATCGCATCATTGCAAGCCTCCCTCCCCTGATTAAAGGGGAGGGGCCCTGCTGGACCACTGGGGAGCGGGGCGCCGGGAAAACAGCCCGGCATGCAAGAGGAGAGCCGGGCTGAGCAATCACAACCGGCACCCCAAAGAAAAAAGAGGTAGGGGGCAGGTGCTGGCAGTCAGCCAAAAAATATGGCCGCCCGACACCTGCCCTTTGAGTTGCGCCACAGCGGCTGCAAAAACGCCCCCCTGACTCTGTTGGACATATCGTCCGGCGATAGGTCAGGGGGCGCAACCCAAGGTTGCGGCCAGGGCGCGAGCGGGATGCTGCACACGGCGATGATGTCATCGCCGGCGGTGCAGCACCGTAGCACCGTGGGGCGCTACCGGCTACTGCCGCCACTAACCTCGCGCTGAATTTCACGGGAGGCGTTATCGGCGCCGCACCTGGGCGCTAGGGGCTTTGCGCCTCGTTAGCGCTCCCTGGGGGTGCTAACGGGAGGCACAATGCAACCCAATTTTTCCCCCCAGGTGTCTTGGCTCCAGAAATGAAAGTTTAAGACTTATAAGTATTGTGAAATGAACAGCGCAGAGTCTGAACCAGGAAGTGTCAGTTAGTATAGTGAATTCAATGTCAAATCAGGTACAGAAAGTAAGTAAAGAGAGGGAAAGAAAGATTGGATTAAGAAAGAGAGAAAGTAGAGACAGAAAGAAAAAGTTAAAAAAGATTTAATTTTTAGAAAAATCTCCAACAATTAAAAGCTGAAGGAATGAGACTCTACACTTGTAATAGTTAATTTTCAGTGCCAGAGAGGTTATTTGGCAGTAATTAAGACTTATCACACTGTTAAAAAGGGTACTTTGAAGGGGAAAAAAATTGCAGGGATATGAGGAAAGAGCGGGGGAGAGGGACTAACTGGATTGCTCTTCAAAAGAGCCAGCACAGACTCGATGGGCCGAATGGCTTCCTCCTGTGCTGTACTATTCTATGATTCTATGAATCTGGAACCTTCCTGCTCTGGTTGGCTCAGTATCACACCAAGTAGTATATTTACCCACTTGTTTTTTTTTTAACCTTCATTGTCAGCCATTTATATCTGGGTCCGATAGCTGAACGTTTTGTATCTTCTTTACAGTAGGTCACTTTGCTTGCTATTACTTGAAAATAAAATGACTTATTAAACATTAACATGCAGAAACCTTTGTATTAAAAAGGTTGGAACAATGAATGATTTACATATTTCAGTAAAGTACTCATGTTTCTTTTCCTTTTTCTCTCTCTAGGTTTCTGAGATAGCAGATAGACTAGCAGCTACCAGGCCTCGACCAATGTCGCTCTGTCACCTGTGGGGGAGTCACCTGACCTCCACTGAATGCCTCCTGACGATGACTCAACTGAGACCGAGAACATTCCATGTGGGGAATTACAGGACCAAACCTGTATCCTATAACACAAGCCTTGTAGCAACTAGGAATCCCCAGAAGTAAAACATAATAAAGGAATAGTCGGCTTAAATAGACCATTCATTATTTTATGTCTCCTAAGTAGTTGAAAGAACATCACTCTAATCACATACCTGTAAGCATGTAGAAGTCACTAAAATATTTGGGCTCCTCATCCTAACAAAAACAAAATTATTGTTCCAGAATTATATTCAGACATTTCAGCAGTGACATATCCACATCATTGGTTTGCATTGGAAATTACTACAGTAATTACAACTGAAGTATTAACATATCTGTTCTCTTCACAGATACTGACTGACCTGCTAATTGTTTTCAGCATTTTCTGCTTGTGTTTCAGATTTCCAGCACCTATAGTTTTTGTTCTTTTTTTAAGAAAAATATGCTGACTGAAACTCCTAAAGCAATCAATTTACAATATTCTGTTAGAATATATAAACCAAAGTAAACTATTTCTACTTATTCTGCTTGTTCTTACTCAATCCCCCAATAGCTGATCTCAGCCAGGAAGGCTTCAGCACTTCAGCACCCCTGGGCTTAGGCAAGAAATAAATGACATCGGGTCCCTGCTGCTAATTGCTATCCAGTGGCCTCTGCTAAAAAGAAGGAATAGAAAAGATAAGGAGGTGCAGTGGCAATATTGGTAAAAGAGGGACTACATGCTGTACAGTGGTTTGATGTAGTCAAGGAAGGGGTACAGATAGTCAATGGCCAGAATTTTCATTACCTGGGCAGGTCGGGTGCAAGCGGTCGGCGTGGTGGGTCGGAACCCCATTCTTCTTTTCATCCCTCTCCTCAGAGTGACTTTCCGTTAATGGTGCCTATTTCCCGGCCCTATTAAATGGTGCAAATCTGATGACGTCATCGATGACTCATTTCCAGCAGGGATATTTAAAGCAGCCTTGGCCACATTGCATTTGAAGGTTCATCTAGGAGTGTGCAGGCAGTACATTTCACTATCTGGTTATTGCTCAGCCTTGCAGAGATGGCTTCACAGAGACAGAGGGCTGCGCCCAGGTTTTCAGATGACTCCCTACATATTCTTGTGGAGGGAGTCAGAGAACGAAGGGAGGTCCTCTTCCCTGCTGATGGGCGGAAGAGACCTCCCCCACAGACTAAAAGAGCCTGGCTCCAAATTGCAGAGGAGGTCAACAGCAGGGATGTGGTGAGGAGGACCTGGGTGTAGTGCCGGAAGTGCTTCAATGATCTCATGAGATCAGGAAAGGTGAGTGCAAAGCCACACTCAACTTCATCCCGCTGTGCCTGTCATCACAACCCCATCACTCTGCCTTCCCAAGCCTACTCCTGCACATCATTCCTCACACCAACATATCTTGCACGTCCACCCATCCCTCTCTATGTATATACTCACATCCCCATCTGACTAACCACCCCTCACACTCACCCTCTTCCTAATGCAATCATACCAACTAACACCACACAAGGAGGCCATTTGGCATTGGCACCACACTCCCTCATAATCACCCTCTAAAGATGTAACCCACACCTTCCTTACACTCATGCCATCACTCTCACTCAAATTTCTCTTCTTTCCCTCCTTGCAGGAGAAGAGAGCCCACAATAAGAGGGAAAGGGAGAGAACCGGAGGTGGCCCTCCATCCTTCGCCACTTTGACAGCAGCAGAGGAGGTCACCCTAGAGGTCTCAGGGGTTGCGGAGCAGCTGGTGGTGGGAGACGGAGAGAGGGGCACCTCTCAGCAACCTGGTGACAGAATTTAATCTCATACAGCCACATGGCATACAGCAGTCACTCATATGGACTCTGATGTCAGCAGCCAGTGAATTTTCATCATGTGCATAATGGTACTGTTACCCATACTTAATGGTGCAGAAATTCCGATCCCTATGGGTGTGTATGCGCTGTGTACCCACCCGTAGAGACATCGGAAATGCTGGTTTCAGGCATGTACTGCGCATGCGCTGGAAACCGGCATTTCCGATCTGTCAAGAAAGCTCTTGACAGATCCTCCGGCTGCCCTGGAGCAGGACCTCTGTGGGCGGAGAGTTCCGTTTTTTGGAGACCCTCCGCCCGCAGAAAACACTTACAATTCTTGTGCCTGGTAAAAGCAGGCGTAAGGCCTGCTTTTACCAGGATAAGAGTTGAAAAAAGTTTTTTTTTTAATTTCCACTGATTTATCATTTAAAAATACTTTAAAGAAAGGTAAGTTTATTTTTAGCCCCATTAAAAACTTAAATTATTTTTTTCAAAAAATAAAATTTTTGTTTAAAATACTTAATTTATTGTAATTTAAAGTCATTTTAAAAATGTGATTTAAAAAAAAAATTATTTAAAGTTTTACTATGTTTTGGGGGTGATCTCTATTCATATATTTGACAGGTCAAATGTATGAAGGGAGATTCCCTTCTCTGATTGGCTCCCCATGGCCCACGTGATTCCAGGGACGCTGCGAACCGCCTGCGCCTCTGGGATACGTGGGCTCTGCGCACCGGCAGTTTGGAGAGGCCCAGCAGCGGAACTCTGCGCCTCCCGGGAGCCCTCTGGTCTTGGCGCAGATTTTTCCAGATCGCAGCTCTCCGCCCGCGGGAGACCTGCGATCGGAATTTCTGGGCCGTTATAACATTTCTAAATCATCTCTTTACTCTCCCACAGGTCCATCAAGAGCACCCCACACTGTCCAGCCGGAAGAGGAAGAAGGCTCCTCAGAGGAGCCTCCAGCCTCTGAGGGTGCACCGTAACCAGATCTAAGCGCACCCAGCACCAGTGCAGATACGCACACCTCGGTGGGTCCTACGCAAGATAGAGTAATGTTGTCACCTGATGTCTCACAAGTCACAAGTGAGCAAGAGGAGATGGCAGAGACAGGGACAGCAGTAGAGACTCCTCGCCGGAGGGCAGAGGACACTCCCAGCTCTGCTCAGCTGAATGCAGATGCTCAGCCTCAGGGGCCATCGAGAAAGAGGGCATTCCTGGAGGTGCAGGAAGAACTGCAGCAGGCTCTAACAGGTTTTGTTTCTGCGATGTCTGCAAATGTGTAGAGAATGGAGGAGTCCATCTTGAACATGAGCACCACCGTGTCGCAGGTGATGGTGTCGGTAGGCTCTTCCATGGAAAGGATGACCACCTGCATGGAGCAGCTAATGCGCCACTCACAGGAGCACATGCTATCTAGGGAGAACAGATAGCAGAGGCCCATAGACCTCCTCTGTAGGAGGGATGTCAACATAGACTTGGGTCCTCATGGCCCCACTGCTGTGCAGCAAGGTGCTCTGCAGCTCCTTGCTAGCAGGGAAGTGCGGAGGCCCATGAGAGGGATGATGGTGAGAGGGGACATAGAAGTGGGGGATCCTCTCAAAGTGCTCACACTTCTCCCCCGTTGCCTCCCCCTCAGTCAGAGCCCCAGATGCCTCCTCGGATCACAGTGGCTGAGTCTGCCCCTGCACAGTTGCTGGAGGACCACTCGGCTCCAGATCTCATTATAGCCTTGGTCCAAACATGGACAAAAGAGATGAATTCCAGAGGTGAGGTGAGAGTGACTGCCCTTGACATCAAGGCAGTATTTGACCGAGTGTGGGATCAAGGAGCCCTGGTAAAACTGAAGTCAATGGGAATCGGGGGGAAAACTCTCCACTGGCTGGAGTCATACCTAGCACAAAGGAAGATGATTGTGCTGGTTTGAGGTCAATCATTACAGCTGGACATCACTGCAGGAGTTCCTCAAGGCAGTGTCCAAGGCCCATCCATCTTCAGCTGCTTCATCAATGACCTTCCCTCCATCATAAGGTCAGAAATGGGGATGTTCGCTGATGACTGCACAGTATTCAGTGCCATTCGCAACTCCTCAGATAATGAAGCAGTCCATGCCCGCATGCAGCAAGACCTGGACGACATTCAGGCTTGGGCTGATAAGTGGCAGGTAACATTCGTGCCACACAACTGCCAGGCAATGACTATCTCCAACAAGCGAGCATTTACCACCGCCCCTTGACATTCAACGGCATTACCATCGCTGAATTCCCCACCATCAATATCCTGGGGGTCACCATGGACCAGAAACTTAACTGGACCAGCCACATAAATACTGTGGCAACACGAGCAGGTCAGAAGCTGGGTATTCTGCAGCGAGTGTCTCACCTCCTGACTCCCCAAAGCCTTTACACCATCGACAACAACAACAACAACTTGTATTTAATGGAGTAAAACGTCCCAAGGCGCTTCACAGGAGTATTAAAAGACAAAAAATTTGACACCGAGCCACATAAGTAGAAATTAGGACAAGTGACAAAAGCTTGGTCAAAGAGATAGGTTTTAAGGAGTGTCTTAAAGGAGGAAAGAGAGGTAGAGAGGCGGAGAGGTTTAGGCAGGGAATTCCAGAGCTTAGGGCCTAGGCAACAGAAGGCACAGCCACCAATGGTTGAGTGATTATAATCAGGGATACTCAAGAGGCCAGAATTAGAGGAGTGCAGATATCTCGGGGGGTTGTGGGGCTGAAGGAATTTACAGAGATAGGGAGGGGCGAGGCCATGGAGGGATTTGAAAACAAGGATGAGAATTTTGAAATCGAGGCGTTACTTAACCAGGAGCCAATGTAGGTCAGCGAGCACAGGGGTGATGGGTGAATGGGACTTGGTGCGAGTTAGGACACGGGCAGCTGAGTTTTGGATCACCTCAAGTTTACGTAGGGTAGAATGTGGGAGGTCAGCCAGGAGTGCGTTGGAATAGTCAAGTCTAGAGGTAACATAGAAACATAGAATCTAGGAGCAGGAGTAGGCCATTCGGCCTGTCGAGCCTGCTCCACCATTCAATACGATCATGGCTGATCATCCAAATCCAGTACCCTGTCCCTGCTTTAATCCCCACAGTACACACATCCCACCCTACCCCCGTAACCCCACGTATTTAATTCCCCCTAACATATCCCATCCTATCCCCATAACCCCACATATTTAATCCCCCCCTAACACTAAGGGTCAATTTTTTTTTTTTTATCATAGCCAAATCAACCTAACCCGCACATTTTTGGACTGTGGGAGGAAACCGGAGCACCCGGAGGAAACCCACGCAGACACGGGGAGAATGTGCAAACTCCACACAGACAGTCACCCAAGGTCAGATTCGAACCCGGGTCCCTGGCGCTGTGAGGCACCAGTGCTAACCACTATGCCACCGTGTTGCCCAAGGCATAACAAGGCGTAACAAAGGCATGGATGAGGGTTTATGCAGTGGATGAGCTGAGGCAAGGCCAGAGACAGGCGATGTTACGGAGGTGGAAATAGGCAGTCTTAGTTATGCTGCGGATATGTGGTCAGGAGCTCATTTCAGGGTCAAATATGATACCAAGGTTGCGAACAGTGTGGTTCAGCCTCAGACAGATGTTAGGAAGAGGGATGGAGTCAGTGGCTAGGGAACGGAGTTTGTGGCGGGGACCGAAAACACCACCACCTCTAAGTTCCCCTCCAAGTCACACACCATCCTGACTTGGAAGTATATCGCCATTCCTTCATCGTGGCTGGGTCAAAATCCTGGAACTCCCTACTTAACAGCACTGTGGGAGTACCTTCACCACATGGACTGCAGCAGTTCAAGAAGGTGGCTCACCACTACCTTCTCAAGGGCAACTAGGGTTGGGCAATAAATGCTGGCCTTGCCAGTGATGTCCACATCCCATGAATGAATAAAAAAAAGGAGCAGACTTTGGCGGAGCCATCACAGGCTCCAAAACCCAGAGGACATCCGCCAAAAGTGTCCACGCAGTCGCAGCAGGAAAGTGAGCAGGCTGCCTCTACCTCTGCTGAAGAAATAGGGGTTGCACCTCTTAGAAGCACGCGTAAACAAAAAATGACACAGAAGTAGATGCACAAGGGTGTTTCAAGAAGTGTTTTTGTTAAGGTTCCGTTACTGTTATGTCACATATAAAACTATTTATTTTCACCACTTTCCGGTCATGACCGTTTTTGTCTGCTACTTTGGAAGTGGTTTAGTGAGTTGGAGTGAATGGTGAGACATAACGTTACCTCCAGCAATGGTGGTCAGTGTGAAAGGAATGGCTTGGTCATTGTAGGAATGCTTTATGGTGTTGTTGCGGGGGAGGGGGGGGGGGTGAACCTGGCACAGCATGTGGCAGCCATATGGGTGTAATGCAGGAAGTTAAGTAAATCTGGCCATGATGAGGCCATCCCTCGCCTCCCGGGCAGCAATATGCTCAGGTGCTGCTGGCATCTGGACCTCTGGTTCCTCCTGCTCCTCCTCGTCTTCCAGCTGATGCTCCTCCTCCTCTGAAGAGGCTGTGCGCCCTGTGCCTTGCTCCTCATGTTGTGCAGCGCGCAGCAGACGACAATGATTCTGGAGACCTTGGCTGGTGCTTCCTGAAGGACTCCTCCAGATCTGTCAAGGCATCAGAAGCGCATTTTCAGAATACCAATTGTTTGCTCTATGACACATCTGGTGGACATGTGGCTTTCATTATATCTCTCCTCAGCCTCAATTCTTGACCTCCTCAAGGGTGTCATGAGCGACGTCTTCAGTGGATAGCTATTGTCTCCAAGCAGCCAGTCGGTAAGTGTGTTTAGTGGTGCGAAGAGCTGAGGTAGGGTGAACTGGCGCAGCACAAAAGAGTCATGACAGCTGCCAGGGAATTTTGTGCACACATGTTTTATAAATATATTAAGAGTAAGAGGATAACTAAAGAAAGGGTAGGGCCTATTGGAGATCATGAGGGTAATCTGTGTGTGGAGGCGGAAGACGTCGGTAGGGTTCTTAATGAATACTTTGCGTCTGTTTTCACAAAGGAGGAGCAAAGCAGACATTGCTATCGGGGGGGAGGAGTGTGAAATATTAGATGAAATAAACATTGTGAAGAGAGGAAGTATTAAGGGGTTTAGCAGCTTTAAAAGTGGATAAATCCTCAGGCCCGGATGAAATGTATCCCAGGCTGTTAAGCGAGGCAAAAGAGGAAATAGCAGAGGCCCTGACCATCATTTTTCAATCCTCTCTGGCTTCAGGTGTGGTGCCGGAGGACTTGAGGACAGCTAATGTGGTACCTTTGTTTAAAAAGGGAGAAAAGGATAGACCGAGTAATTACAGGCCAGTCAGCCTAACCTCAGTGGTGGGTAAATTATTGGAAAGAATTCTGAAGGACAGGATAAATCTTCATTTAGAAAGACACAGATTAATCAAGGATGGTCAGCACGGATTTGTTAAGGGAAGGTCGTGTCTGACAAACTTGATTGAATTTTTTGTGGAGGTAACAAGGAGGGTAGATGAGGGTAGTGCATTTGATGTAGTGTATATGGACTTTAGCAAGGCTTTTGATACGGTTCCATATGGCAGACTGGTCACGAAGTTAAAAGCCCATGGGATCCAGGGCAAACTGTCAAGCTGGATTCAAAACTGGCTCGGAGACAGGAAGCAGAGGGTAATGGTTGATGGGTGTTTTTGTGACTGGAAGGCTGTTTCCAGTGGGGTTCCGCAGGACTCAGTACTAGGTCCCTTGCTTTTTGTGGTATATATCAACGATCTTGACTTGAATATAGGGGGTATGATTAAGAAGTTTGCAGATGATACTAAAATCGGCTGTGTGGTTAATAGTGAAGAAGGAAGCTGTAGACTGCAGGAAGATATCAATAAATTGGTCAGGTGGGCAGAACAGTGGCAAATGGAATTCAATCCGGAGAAGTGTGAGGTAATGCATTTGGGGAAGGCTAACAAGGAAAGGGAATACACATTAAATGGTAGGACACTGAGTAGCGTAGAGGAACAAAGGGACCTTGGAGTGTATGTCCACAGATCCCTGAAGGTAGCACGCCAAGTAGATAAGGTGGTTAAGAAGGCATACGGAATGCTTGCCTTTATTAGCCGTGGCATAGAATACAAGAGCAGGGGGGTTATGCTTCAACTGTATAAAACACTAGTTAGGCCTCAGCTAGAGTACTGCATGCAGTTCTGGTCACCACATTACAGGAAAGATGTGATTGCACTAGAGAGGGTACAGAGGAGATTTACAAGGATGTTGCCGGAGTAGAGAATCTTAGCTATGAGGAAAGACTGGATAGGCTGGGTCTGTTTTCCTTGGAACAGAGGAGGCTGAGGGGAGATCTTATTGAGGTGTATAAAATTATGAGGGGCATAGATAAAGTGGATAGAAAGGACCTATTTCCCTTAGCAGAGGGGTCAAAAACCAGGGGGCACAGATTTAAAGTAATTGGTGGAGGGGTTAGTGGGGATTTGAGGGGAAATTTCTTCACCCAGAGGGTTGTGGGGGTCTGAAACTCACTGCCTGAAAGGGTGGTAGAGGCAGGAAACCTAACCACATTTAAAAATTACTTGGATGTGCACTTGGGATGCTCTAACCTGCAGGGCTACGGACCAAGAGCTGGGAAGTGGGATTAGGCTGGATAGCTCTTTGTTGGCCGGCGTGGACACAATGGGCCGAAATGGCCTCCTTCCGTGCTGTAATTTTCTATGATTCTATGATTCATGCATGATGATCTTCCTATGGTTGCAGACCAGCTGCACATTGAGGGAGTGGAAGCCCTTGCAGTTGACAAACAATCCTGGGTGATGATGGGGTGCCCTGATGATCACTTGTGTGCAATTTATGACGCCCTGCACCTGTGGGAGCCAGCCAGACTGGCAAAGCCCAGCGCCCACTGAGTAACACTGGTGTCATCAGTGGCAAAGCTGATATAATTGGCTGACTTGTCAAACATGGCATCAGTGACCTGTGCGATGCATCTGTGGGCGGCCAACTGCGAGATGCCGCAAATGTCTGCTACAGATCTCTGGAAGGAGCCTGAGGCGAAGAAGTTGAGGGTGCTGGTGACTTTGACAGCCACTGGTAAGGCATGTCCACCAGGTCCTCCGGGCTGCAGGTCTTACTCCAGTAAGCTGCAAATGTCTGCGACCACCTGGCATGATAGCCTGAGCCTCTTTTGGCACTGCTGCTCAGTCATGTTGAGGAAGCTCATCCTCTGCCTGTATACCCTGTGTTGGGGAGATCGCCTCCGGCATGCAGCCCTGCGCTGATGCCCTCTGTCCTGTGGAGCATCAGGTCGTTGAGGAGAAGGTGTTGGTGCTGTTGCTGCTGGTGTGCCTGCTGCTGCTGGTGTTGGGGCTCATCCTGGTCCGATTCTGAGGACCGAGGTGAGACAGTATAAATGGCACCTATGCTGATGTAATAGATGGCAGGTCAAGTAGAGATCAGAGAAGCAATCTGTCAATAGTGTGATAGTTATTAGCAATGAGGTGAGAGTGGCTTCCGAATTTGCAGAAAAGACTTGCAGGCTCTAGACACATAAATCTGTGCTCAAAATGCACTCAGCAAGAGCCTTTCCCTTAGGCAAGTAAGCAGGTGTCATGTGGCAGTATTTATTGTGCTTTCCATGCTCTGCAGTAATGACCTCGATCAGTGGCCACTGAACTTCCGCCTCAGCTTGACAGACGTGGTTCCTGAGCTGCGTGTTTCCCGTGGTCATGCAGTTAAATTGAAAACGTCTGGTTAAAAACACACAAGGTAATAATGAGCTAAATTAGGTCGCCCGTCTCTGCTGTTCGGGTCCATGCGAAGAGGCGGGATGACGGCAGGGTCCCGATACGCTCCCATTTATTGTGAATTCTACTCCTGACCCTCCTCCAATCCTACATGCTCGGCAGCATGAAAATTCCGGCCAATATGTTTGGAGCTCAATGTTTTAAAAAGGGCTTGTTACATTAGTAGGGGTGTATTACAGACTTCCAAATTGCGGAAAGGAAATTAAAGAGAAAATCTGAAGTCAGATTAGAGAGATGAGTGAGAATAACAAAATTATTATTGGGAGAGTTTAATTATCCACTTATCAATTGAGAAAAGGGAATGGAATATCTAAAATGTGCACAGGACTCCTTCCTCAAGCAGTATGTCAGTAGGCCTACAATGGTGGTGGTGCTGCTAGATCTGGTTTTGAATAATGAAATAGATCAGGTAGCTGAGCCAACTAAAGGTGAGCTCCTTGGGAGTAGTGATCACAATATGATAAGGTTTAAGATCCACATAGAAAGAGAAAAAGTCAGTACAAAAAGTAGAACACCAGAATGGGTTAGGACAGATTTCAGCTGGTGAGGTGGAAGGGGAAATTGGCATACAGGATTGTAGAACAACGGTGGAATGGTTTTGAAAAAGATTGCAATGGTACAGATAAGTATATTCCATCAAAAAGGGACACAGAGCTCATCCTGATAATTACAGGACAGTAAATTTACCATCTGTGGTCAGAAAATAATTAGGGGGAAAAATTCGGTATCGACCATTTTGGGGTGCTAACATCGGCCGGCTGCAAACTTTAGTGCCCGGCACAAATTAGCAGCGACGACCGCAAAATTTGTCTCCAGCGCCCCTGGAGGTGATTGGAGCGCTAAATCAAGCGCTACACACTTCTCTTAGGGCGCTAACGTTGTGGAGCGGGGCGCTACCTCAGAGCGCTACTCAAGCTCAGGCGCTGTCAATTATCTAGTACTCAGACAGACTGGTGCCTTCCAGTTCTTAAAGGGGAGGTTCAATCAAGCTGCACAGCCTCACCCTGATCATTGCTGCTTGTGACCTGGGCCTGCAAGGAGGTGGAATCCTTCAACCACGAATCTCATGGCTGATCAGAGGCCCAGGAAGAGAGCTCGCCGGTTCAGCGACCAGGCATTGGAGGCTCTGGTTGTGGCTGTGGAATGCCGACGGGCAGTGCTGTTCCCGAACACTGGCAGGAGGCCATTGCCGTGGGAGTTCACAAGGATGTGGAGGGAGGTGGTTCAGTACGTCTCGGCCAGGAGCCTGGTCCACAGGACTCACACTCAGTGCTGCAAGAAGTTCAACGACCTCACTCGGGTGGTCAGGGTGAGTACATGCTTGAAAAACCTCTACATCCCACCATCTCAACCTCACTCTGTGCACAGACGGTGTAAAGTGCCAAATCCCCAACACTCACCCACCAACTATGCCCATCTACTAAAAGTCACATCCACATCTCACACCTTGCAGACATTAACAGCTATTCAACTATGGTAGGCACATGTGCCAAACACTTGGCTGCACACTTACTCACACGCTGTCCTTTTTCTTGCAGGCCAAGCTTCCTCATAATAGGAGGGAGCAGCTACGCACGGGAGGAGGTCAGGCAGAGCTGCAACCCCTCACACATTTGGAGGAGCGAGTGCGCAGCATCATCGTGAGCCATGTCGTGGACGCTGTGGCAGTCGGAGAGGTCGACCCCCTTGGGGACAGCAACGGTATGTTCATCAACTCTCCCTCTTCTCTCATACCACTTCCCCCTCACAAAAACAGGAAGTGCACGCCTTTAAATAGCGCTCCTCCAGCTCTCAGCCGACTGCAAACCGTCCTCCTCTACCTGTCGTTCCTAGCGGCAGGAGCTGAGGCGGGGGTGAGAATCAATTTCCGGTCCGGGGCGCTACCGGGGAGATGCGCGCTTGGATGACATCATGATCTCCGGGCGCAGGAGATCGTGGCGGTAGTGTTTAGCGCCACCGCAAACCGCCAGTTGAAATTCGCGGGAGGCGCTAAAATCGCCGCGCACGGTTGGTAACTTGTTAGCGACCCGCTACCACCCCCCGGAGGCGCTAACGGGAGACGCTAGCCAACCAAATTTTTCCCCTTTAGAGTCTTTAATTAAAGATTAAAATACCATGGGGGTGAAATTAGATAGCGCTGGCCTACCGGAGTGAACCGGGCACAGGGAACGATTCCTGCATCAGAACAGGTACACCTGAGACATATGAAAAGGGCCTTATGCAGTTTCAGGCACTGGCCCTGGACGCCTATACATCAGCCTTTACCAATATGGCAGGTGACACACTTACGGAATGTGCACATGTGCGCCACCTGCCATATTGAACGCTGTAAAACTAGCACAGCGTCAACGAATTTCTAGGCCCATGTAGCTAGATAACTAGAAAATAGCAGTGACCAGCACAGACTTCAAAGGGGACAATCGTGCTTGACAACCCTCAGAGAATTCTTTGAAGAGGTAACAGACGTGGTAAATGGGAAATGCCGTGGATGCAGTGTACATGGACTTTAGGAAAACCTTTGACAAGGTACCACACGGGAGATTACTAGAGAGGATTTAGCAGTATGGAATTGGAGCAGGATAGCAAACTGCATTAAAAATTAGTTAGAAGGGAGAAAACAGAGAGTAAGAGTTAAGGGCAGTTTTGCAGAGTGGTTGGAAGTGGATAGTGGTGTCCCAGAAGGTTCAGTTCTGGGGCCACTTCAGTTCACTGTGAATATCAATGATTTGGATATAGGCCTAGAGGGACTGATGTTGAAATTTAAAGATGATACCGCAATAGAAGGTATAGTTAATTCTTTAGAAGACCAAAGGAAGCTGCAAAGGGATATTGAAAGGATGGGGGAATGAGCTAAAAAGTGGCAGATAGAATTCAACGTCAGTGAGAGGTGACATGGTGCTGTGGAAGAGCAGAGGGATTTGGGGGTATAGGTTCATAGGACATTAAAGACAGGAGCTCAGGTTGATAAGGCCATTAAAAAAAAGCTAATGGAATTCTAGATTTTAATCACAAGAGGGAATGCTGAGCCTATATAAAACCTTTATCGGAACGCTTGGGAGGAGCCCTCCAATTTACGCCGGAGCAGGTGTCCCATTTCGTGGTGGTCTGCTGCATTCTCCACAAGTTGGCCATCATGAGGGCGCAGCCCTTGGCACCATGGGTTCCGCAACCACCTCAGGAGCAGGAGGAGGAGGCAAAGGAGGAAAAGCAGGAGGAAGAAGGGAGGAGGCAGGACAGCAAATTCCCGTTCTGGACGGACTGTCTGTGAGTGCCTCATCAGACTCCGGTTCCAATGAATTAAACCTCAGATTCCCGTTGCTCACCACTTCCCCACCTTACCATCCCTCTGTCACGGAACATCGCAGCGTCCTCTTGGGCACAAAGCTGAAATGAGAGCCACCATAAAACAAACATTCCAAACCAAATTTATAAATCAAACCATCCAATATTATATTCTAAGTCAACTAATCACCCTTGTGCATTCCCTTATGGCTGGATTTTGCCAGCCCTGGGGAGGTGGGTTTGGAGGCGGAACTGCCGGGAAAATGGCAGAATCTGGGGGCGGGTACCTATCCCGCCCCCAACCCGCCTCCGTGCCATCTTCCCAGGAGGCAGGTAGCCGACCCTCGCTGGGTCCTGTCTCCTGGAGGTGGGAAGGGGATTACAGCCACTTAGCTGCCTGTTAACAGGTAGTTAACAGGCAGTTAAGAGGATTGTCCCCATTTTTCCACCAGAGGCGTGGGATTCCTGACATCAGGAAACCCCGCCAGGGTCACCGAGGCGAGCAGTGGGTCTGCAAGGGTCGGAGGGGTGCAAAAGAGCGCTGTGGTAGTAAGTGATCGGTGCAAGAGGTAAGTATGTGAGGTGAGTGAAAGTGATAGAAAATGTTTACTTACCTTTGTTTCTTCCTGCAGACTTCAACAGTTGGGGAACCGGAGAGTCCCGCATCTCACCGGCAGAGATGACAGATGGCTGAAGCATTCTCCGATGCAACAGGCATCTGATTTCTGCTCACAAAAGAGGTTTGATGAGTCTTGAATACAAGGACTCATCAAACAACAGAGAATGTCAGTGTTTGACAGCTTCACAGAGCTGTCAAACGATGACAATTCATCTGTCAAAAATTTTCTCTGTAACCGGCTTCACCTTAATTGGCCTGATAAGCTCGCTGGGCGGGCTTAACAAGGTCAATCAAGGGAAAATAGCGTGGGTTGGCCACAAGTCGATGGAGGCGGGACTGAAACCCGACAAGCAGCAGTCCCGCCTCCAACGTGCCCCCATTGGCAAAATCACCCCCTTAGTGTCTGTCTTTCGTGTTCCTTTGCCTATCCTAGTGCTCCTACGAAGTGCTGCCCCAGTGGCTGCAGCATGGCTGGTGGAAGGCTGCTGATTTTCCGTGGGGGACACTTAAGATAGCCTTGCAGGATGACTTCGAGCAGCTCTGGGCCTAGAAGGCCTGACTTTAGACTGCACCACCTTGAAATGGGCGGCAGCAGTCTTGGCTGGCTGACAGGCAGCTGCAGGGGCACTGGCGGAGTGGCAGAGGTGGAAGTACGAATGCTGTCATCCTGAGAGAGGACAGCGGGTTCTTGCTCATTTCCCACTGCCGCTGCCACTCCCCCGGGGCAGCGCCTCAGCATTCCTAGCCATCTGTTGGATGAGAGATTGCTGGACCGCTGTGAGAGCCTGCAAGTCCCTTTCAGCACTCGTAAACCCAGCCACGATGGCATCAGCCTGAGCTTGCGTGGCAGCAAGCTGAGGCTGCATGAAAGCAGTCTGAGCTTCCACTGCAGCACTGAGACGTTGGGTCACTTCCGCCTGTGCTGCAATGGAAGCTGCGACATCGCCCATCACACCCAGCATCATGGTTGGGTCCAGAAGTGCTCTAATGGAATTACCCATCACTTCCATCCTGGAAAGCATGGGCTCCAAGCTCCGAGCAAAGCCCCGTGCAATGTTCTAGCCAGACTCCTCCATGCTCCTTGACACTGACAAGAGGCTCTCTGGCAGGCCTGCCATTGCACCAAGCATTTATGTGTGCACCCTCCTTCTTAAGGCCGTACCACTGAAGTCCTCATCTGAATCCAGTGCAGCAGAACTCGTGTGCGAACTCGCCCTCTAGGGAGCTGGCACCTACGCTACCCTTTCCCCCTGCCCTGGCTGCAGCCCACTCATTGCCAGTGACTCACCACGTGCAGATCCCGCCTCTATACTACCCTTAAAGTTCGCGCAGTGCCATTTTCTGAGCTGATGCCTGGGTGTGTCAGATCGAGTGACGGTGCCTCTTCTTCTCCATCACTCTCCTCCGCTAGTTGGTTGGGGACTGGCTGGGCTGTTGGCAGTTCTTGTGTATCTAAAAGGATAAAAGCACAACGGTCAGGTTGTGGTGAGGGGAGGGGTGAAAGCAAGATGTGCATGTTTACATCATCAGTAGCTTGTAAGTGAGAAGAATTTGTGCCATGAGGGGGAAGTGGGATGTGAGAAGAAAGATTAGGTATGAGCATACCGTCATCAGCAATGCTTTCAACCCAGCCGCTCACCGCAGCTTCAGTGATGGCCCCTCCAATTATCTCCAGCACTGACTCCTCCAGTGCAGTGAGGTTCTGCAGACGTGCTTCACCCCCGCCTGTCTGCTGCTGCTCACGGAGATTGTGAGTCACCTTGGTCTGCAAGAGAAAGGGAAGTGCATCAGTGAGTGTGGTTCAATGTGTTTGGGTGAGGTGCCTGTCATGTTTGAATAGCTGGCATTGTGTGCAAGGTGTGAGATGTGGGTGTGAGGCTTGCAGCAGTGGTACGTGTGTGAGGGTGAGATGAAGCTATGATTGTGAGGTATGAGTCATGATTACTAGAGATTGCTGGTAGGTGAGTGATGGGGTGTGGTGCAGTTGGTGGGATATGGCATTTGAAGATGACCTTGACCGCTCGTGTGAGGTCATTAAACTTCTTGCGGCACTGGATCCAGGTCTTGGGCTCAACACTAGTGGAACTGACGGCTTGGGCTATCTCCTCCCACTGCCTTCTGGCATTCTGTCTGGAAGACCTCCTGCCCGCCTGCAGGTAGAGGACCTGTCTTCTTCTCTATACCCCCTGGACCAAGGCCTCCGGTGCTGCATCTGAGAAGTGCCGTGCCATTTCTCTTCCCTGTTGTGACATGGCTGCATCCACAGTGACAATGGGGTGCTTCTGCAACAAAGCACCTCCCCTTTAAGAAGTGCAGAGAGCCTAGGCAAAATGTTATTGGTCAGTAGGCTGCACTCGATATTGGCCCCCCTCTTGAGAGCAGAGCCAACCATCAACGCGTTTAGCGCTGAGCTCAGCACGCCAATCATTATAATAAGCAGGCAGCATGAATTTTGCGTGCTGCCTGCATCACTTTGAACGGGTGCAGGTAGATCCCCGTGCCCGTTTTGGGCCTAATCCAATTTCACCCCCCTTGAGTCAGCAGGCTGTAAAGTTTCCATTGACAACCAGAAGTCCAGGAGTTCTTTAATATAACAATCTGCTAGCTTGGAAAAGCAACTGTCAGAAAAGGTGTGGGTGTCCAAACTTTAAACCCACTCATATCCTAGTGTAAATAATTGAATGTCTGAGGTCAGTATCACATAGAGATTATCATGGCAAAAATATTATAAATCTACAATATACTGAAATATACTGAATAAAAATAAAAGTAAAACCTTACAGGATTACTCACTTTCATACTAACAGTAGAACAGCCTCCAAATATGAATGCTATGTTTCCAGCGACTGCCAATGCATGGCCATGCCTACAAACAACAAAAGTTAATTTTAAAGGACACGTTCACAAGAAAGAGACTCAAATTACAATGCAGGTAGGGGACAGAACTGGGTGCCACAGTGGGTTTGTTCACTCGGGCCGATTTTCTGAGTTAGCCCTGCCAGGTGGAACCTCCCCCACTGGAGGTGCATGTTGGGAAATGAATGGAAAATCATGGAATTTCCCAATATGCACTGCTGGAAGTGATGTAAGGAAAGGGTTAATTCTTTATAGCACTTTTAACTTTTGCTTGTTAAGTAAGTTTCTGTTAGAAGGCTGGAGATGTTGGTTTCAGTTTTGTTTCCAGTGAATTGAAAAACAAGGGCAGGGACATATAGCTGATGAGAGTTCAACAGGCAAAAACAGATTTTTGTTGTCAGATGGCTGCATCAACCTCCATAAGTCGTGCAGCTGTGAGATAGTTGATAGGTTAATGGTGCCATCCATTCGAGAAATTGTAACTAGGCTGGCCAACTCCTCCTAGAACATTGTTGAGGCATATAGTCAAGTGATAACTGAAGTATTGGGCCTCTGTAGCTGTCTCCAGTTGAATGATTTGATTGATTGACAACTCAGTCAAGATAAGGTGAATGGGAGAACTTTTTGCTAAAACTGAAACTCATTAAGTGAACAACGGGATGAGGTCATCCTTTGATAATATATGAATCTGCACTGGAGAAAAAATATATAAAGAGGGGTGTTAGAACAGATTCTTCAGGATTCGACAAGGCCTGATCAGCCGTTAACCCTTCGAGCTCGAAACCTGTAATGCAGTGAATTCTCCAGTAAAACGTATTATCATTAGTGTAATCTCAAATGTATGTATAATTGTTATTAACAATAGTTATCATTGTAAGCTTAATTTCTATGTAGGCCAATAAATGCCGTTGAACCCTATTAGCCTGAGGAATTACTTATTAATTTATAAGTAAGAACATCCATTGCCTAACAGTGAGGCTCACCACCAACAGCATGTACTTGGAAAATTATCCAAACTTCCTTTCGCCTCGTGGGTCTGGCATCAACTCCAGATCAGACTGATAAAAAGAAAGTTTATTTTCTTCACCAGCTCTAAGGGTCCAAAGTGAAATGATTTTGGATAGTCCCAAACTTTTCCATAGAGGGTGCAAATGCAAACATGGTGCTGCAAATGATAGGCATCAGATGATGGCTATTGTGGGAAACATAAGAACATAAGAAATAGGAGCAGAATAGGCCACTTGGCCCCTCGAGCCTGCTCCACCATTCAATAAGATCATGGCTGATCTTGGGCTCAAAGCCACTTCCCCGCCCGCTCCCCATAACCCTTCACTCCCTTATCTTGCAAAAATTTGTCTAACTCTAATTTAAATGTATTTAATGACCCAGCCTCCACAGCTCTCTGGGGCAGAGAATTCCACAGATTTATGACCCTCTGAGAGAAGAAATTCCTCCTCATCTCAGTTCTAAAAGGGCGACCCTTTATTCTAAATCTGTGCCCCTGCGTTCTAGATTTCCCCACGAGGGAAAACATCCTCTCTGCATCTACCTTGTCGTGCCCCCTCAGTACCTTATATGTTTCAATAAGATCACCTCTCATTCTTCTAAATTCCAATGAGTCTCGGCCCAGCCTGCTCAACCTCTCATCATAAGTCAACCCCCTCATCTCTGGAATTAGATCACAGAAAGTTCAGACTGACACAACCTGCAGAGGAGAATGGTCTTCTTCTGAAGTTGAAGCTGAATGGAGTTAGGGTTAAGGCGCATGTCCACGATGAGATCTTGGACAATGTGCACCACTTTCCATACCTCGGGAGCCTACTGTCAACAAGGGCAGACGTCGATGATGAAGTCCAACACCGCCTTCAGTGCAGCCTTCGGTCAACTGAGGAAGAGAGTGTTTGAAGACCACGACCTCAAACCCGGCACCAAGCTCATGGTCTACAGAGCAGAAGTGATTCCCGCCCTCCTGTATGCTTCAGAGACATGGACCATGTACAGCAGGCACCTCAAAGCACTGGAGAGGTACCACCAACGCTGCCTCCGCAAGATCCTACAAATCCATTGGCAGGATAGGCGCATCAACGTCAGTATTCTCACGCAGGCCAACATCCCCAGCATCGAAGCTTTGACCACGCTCGATCAGCTCCGATGGACGGGCCACATCGTCCGCATGCCCGATACGAGACTCCCAAAACAAGGGCTCTACTCGGAGCTCCAACACGGCAGGAGAGCCCCAGGTGGGCAGAGGAAACGCTTCAAGGACACCCTCAAAGCCTCCTTTTAAAGTGCAACATCCCCTCTGACACCTGGGAATCCCTGGCCCAAGATTGCTCAAAGTGGAGGAGAAGCATCCGGGAAGGCGCCGAACACCTCGAGTCTCTTCGCTGGGAGCAAGCGGAAGCCAAGCGCAAACAGCGGAAGGAGCGCACGTCAACCCAAGCACCCCACCCACCCGCCCCTTCAACCACCGTCTGCCCCACCTGTGACAGAGACTGTAGGTCCCGCATCAGTCACCTGAGAACTTTATTTTTTAAGCGTGGAAGCAAGTCATCGTTGGTTCCGAGGGACTGCCTAAGAAGAAGAAGAAGGGTACAGAGTGCAGAGAACTTTATTCTGCATCTGCTCTGTTGGCCCCCATTGAAGGCAATACTGGGTGACATTCCCATGATAGCCCTCAATCTGATGAAAGCTAAGAAACAAAGAAAATGATATTGCAAGTGAGGCTCAGGAAGAATTATGATTGCCTGAGTACAATTGTAAAGCTCACAATAACAATACAGTTATACTCAAAACAGTTTCACCATGAGGAATACAGCAACAATGGAAACTGCAGTAAAACATAACCTACAGACATAGAAACATAGAAACATAGAAACTAGGAGCAGGAGTAGGCCATTCGGCCCGTCGAGCCTGCTCCACCATTCAATACGATCATGGCTGATCATCCAAATCCAGTACCCTGTCCCTGCTTTCTCACACAGAATCCCCATCGAGCCTGCACCGACACATATCCCACCCTATCCCCGTAACCCCACGTATTTAATTCCCCCTAACATATCCCATCCTATCCCCGTAACCCCACATATTTAATCCCCCCCTAACACTAAGGGTCAATTTATCATAGCCAAATCAACCTAACCTGCACATTTTTGGACTGTGGGAGGAAACCGGAGCACCCGGAGGAAACCCACATTTACAATCTAATTGTGGTATTAAAATAAACTACTTAATAGTAACAATGAATTCAAAGATGTGCAATTGTCTGTGTCTTTGAACATCAATAGTCTCTATAGTGCAAAATCCACAATAAATGCATTTTTTTCATTTTTATTTCTAATTCGACAGTTTTAAATAGAGTTCTGATTCACTGCGGAATAATATAATGCCAATCTTTGAGGCTCTTCTACCCCTTTTAAATGGTTGTTCCTCTGCACCATTGCAATTATTTTCCTCCCCTAGCAGTGGTGGGTTCCCTCTTGGTGGCAGAGATCCTGTTGGGAGGCCAGTCTGCGATGTTAAACAGCTCTATTTGCAACAGGGTTATGGTGGGGTAGAAGCAGTGGGTAGAGGTCACGCACCAACCCTCCTCCGGCAGGAGCAGTGAAATCTAGTCCCTATGCTCCAACCAACTCTACTTCCCTGCTTCTCAAATTGTCGCCAGTTTTGCTCTTTAACTATTAATAATATAAAACATTATAATATATAACATAGCATTATATAAAAAATAAGGACAGCATGTCTGACTATAAAATGGGGACCGAATTACGTCTACATGTCATGGTACAATTATTCCCCGCCCTCTAACCCTGCTTCATCTGAAGACTACACTTGGTCTTGACTCGCCATGTACAATGCCACAAATATCAACCAGAATTTAATATATTTATCATTACACAATCCTCCAATTATAAGCTCAAAAACGTGCATATGTTTAATTTTTCTTCCTTACACCAAAGTACTTACTCATGTTAAAAAGCATAGATAAACTCACATCTTCTCATTTATTATTGGCTGAATAAAAATGTTTGTTTTTATGCAACAAATCAAAGCATGCTATGAGATGGACCTGAGACCATAAAGATCCTTTTTGTCTGTGCCGGTTCTTTGAAAGAGCTATTCAATTAGTCCCACTCCCCTGCTCATGATGGGTTTTTTATTGGGTTATTTCTTGGCCATAGGACAGATAGGACTAAAGTTAGGTAATGTTTGTTGATTTTTCAGCCTGCATAGAATATACATTGCAATCTGGTGATATTCGCACCTCAGGATGTGGAAGAGACGTGTATATTTCAGGAAAAACTTGGTATGCATGGTTTGATTTTTGCCATTGTGCCTGGATGGGGACCCATCCAACAATTCATTTAAAGCATCTGCTGCAGATCAATGAGTCAAGCGATTCCATTCAATTCAAACATCCTTTGTAACTAATAGCATGTGAATGGCTGTTCCTCTAATGTAATTGAGAGAAATATAGTTTGTAATGTCCTTTGTTTCAATATATTCTGAAACGATTTTAAATAGTATGTTTGAGGCTGATTTTATCCTAGTCAGCAGTCAGTCTGAGGCTGTCAATGGTACAAAGCTAATCAGAGGCTCCGTGGCACAGTTTTGCCACAGGAGTGGCTGGTCATACTGAAATGGGAAGACACATAGCAGATGAAATTTGATGCAGAGAAGTGTGAGGTGATTCATTTTGGTAGGTTGAATGAGGAGAAGCAATATAAACTAAATGGTACAATTTTAAAGGGGGTGCAGGAACAGAGAGACTTGGGGATGTACGCACACAAGTCTTTGAAGGTGCTAGGATAAGTCAAGGCATACAGGATCCTCAGCTTTATAAATAGTGGCATAGAGTACAAAAGCAATGAAGTTATGCTAAACCTTTATAGAACACTGGTTAGGCCCCACCTGGAGTACAGTGGCCAATTCTGGGCACCACACATTAGGAAGGATGTCAAGGCCTTAGAGAGAGTACAGAGGAGATTTACTAGAATGGTACCAGGGATGAAGGACTTCAGTTACGTGAAGAGACGAGAGAAACTGGGATAAAAACAGAAAATGCTGGAAATACTCAGCAGGTCATGCAACATCTGTGGAGAGAGAAACAAGTTAACGTTTCAGGTCGATGACCTTTCATCAGAGAAAATGGGGTTGCTGTCCTTACAGCAGTGAAGGTTAGGGAGAGATTTGATAGAGGTGTTCATAATCATGACAGGTTTTGATAGAGTAAATAAGGAGAAACTGTTTCCAGTGGCAGAAGGGTCGGTAACCAAAGGACACAGATTTAACGAAATTTGCAGAAGAACCAGAGGCGACATGAGGAAAAAGAATTACGCAGCTAGTTGTTATGATCTGGAATGCACTAACTGAAAATGTGGTGGAAGCAGATTCAACAATAACTTTCAAAAGGGAATTGGATAAATACATGAAGAGGAAAAAATTACAGTACTATGAGGAAAGAGCAGGGGAGTGGAATTAATGAGATAGCTCCTTCAAAGAACCGGCACAGGCACAATGGGCTGAATGGCCTCCTTCTGTGCTGTATCATTCTATGAGTTATGGATTCTAAAGGCTAGAAATTGGGCTCCTTTGCACCTCCCGTTAGCACCTCCGGGGGCACTAACGGGGCGCAAATGGGTTTGCGACCGGGCGCGCCGATATCAACGCCTCCTACTAAATTCAGCCGGAGTTTTGTGGCGGCGGTAAAACGTTGCGCCCTGATCTCCTGCGCCCGGAGATCGTGACGTCATTGCCATGCGCAGCACCCCGGTTGCACCCCGGATGAAAAATTTCCTCTCACCCCCTGCTTGTGCGCCTGCCGTTAACAACGACAGGTAGAGGAGGTGGCTTTCAGTCGGATGTCCCCTGGAGGAGCGCTATTTAAAGGCGTCCACTTCTGGTGTCGTTTTCGTCGGCCAACAATGCTGCGTTGTTAATTTCACACAGACAAAGAGGCCTTTTGATGGATTTGCATTTCAACAAGTGTTTGGGCACATAAAGATTATTGAGTTTCATTGAGGAGAGATTTGAAAGTGCAATATTTGTATCCTTTCATGGGGGCTGTACTGGCACTGGACCTCGCCCTCCAGTGTCAATGTCGGACGCAACTGAGGCACAAAGAAAGAGAGCAAAATGTGGCCAGAGGTAGGAGGGCCAACAGGGCTCTCAACAGGAGGCCGAATCCACCCAGGGTATTCCGGCAGCAGTTCACCTATAAGAATTTCACTGAGGACCAGTGTGTTAGAAGGCTCCGCTTCAGCAAGGATGTGGTCACAGAGCTCTGCCACCTCCTGCAGCCAGATCTCGAGCCTAAGATCAGGACCAACACGGCTCTCTCAGTGGCAGTCAAGGTCACCGTCGCCCTCAATTTCTACGCCAGCGGATCATTCCAGTGTGCGACAGGCAACATCTCCAACATCTCCCAGTTTGCCGTCCATTGCTCCATCCGCCAGGTCACAGATGCTCTGTACAGAAAGAGAAGGGACTACATTTCCTTCACATGACCAGAGAGAAGCAGCACAAGCGTGCATGTGACTTTGCCAGGATAGTGGGCCTCCCCATGGTGCAGGGCGCCATTGACTGCACCCACGTCGCTTTGCAGGCACCTCATAACAATCCTGAGGTATTCCGTAACCGCAAAGGCTACCACTCACTTAATGTGCAGTTGGTGTGCGACCACACACGACGAATCCTGACCGTCAATGACCGCTATCCTGGCAGCAGCCACGATGCCTTCATCCTGCACCAGACTGGTGTGCCAGCACTCTTCCAGCCACCACATCAAGCTTGCGGCTGGCTGCTGGGAGACAAGGGCTATCCGCTCTCCACCTGGCTCATGACTCCCCTCCGCAACCCCAACACTCGTGCCCAGCACTCATATAATGTGAGCCATGCTGCCACCAGGAACATCATTGAGCAGACCATCTGAGTGCTCAAGCAATGGTTCCGCTGCCTTGGCCGCTCGGGAGGAGCCCTCCAGTACTCAGCTGAACAGGTGTCACTTTTTGTCGTGGTGTGCTGCATGCTGCACAACTTGGCCATCATGAGGGCGCAGCCATTGCCACCAGGCATAGCCGCACCACCTCAGGAGGAGGAGGACAAGGATGAGGAGGAGGAGGAGGAAGAAGAGGAGCAGGAGGAACAGGAGGACGAACAGCAGCAACGGAGGAGGCAGCCACTCAATCGGCGTTCTGCAAGGTCGGTCCGTGACCGCCTCATCAGACTTCGTTTCCAGTGACTTCGAGTCCTCTGGCTTCGTCGCCATCATTCCATCACTTTGTGATTCCATACCACACCCCAGAACTGAAATGAGACTCCTACATAGTGTCTCCCCAGTGGCTGCAGCAGGGCTGGTGGAAGGCTGCTGAGTGTCAGTGCCAGACACTACAGATGGCCTTGCAGGACGCCCTCGACCAGCTCTGGGCCTGGAAGGGCCCGGCTGTAGACTGCACCACCTCAGGCTGGGCGGCGGCAGTCTGAGCTGGCTGGATGACAGGCAGTGACAAGGGCAATGGCAGAGTGGCAGTGGTGGGATCAGGAATGCTGAGAGAGGACAGCAGGTTCCTGCTCCACTGACCCACTCCCACTCCCCCGGGGCAGCACCTCAGCAATCCTACCAATCTGCTGGAGCACAGATTGGTGGCCTGCTGCAGCACCGTGAGATCCCCGGTGGACTGTGGTGGACCCAGCGACGATGGCAGCAGTCAGAGCTTGCGTGGCATCAAGCTGAGACTGCATGAGAGCAGTCTGAGACTCGATGGCAGCAACCATTGACTGCATTACAGCACTAAGACGTTGCGTCGCTTTCGCCTGTGCTGCAATGGAAGCTGCCACATCGCCCATGAAACGCGTCATGAGGTCTGGATCCACACGGTCTCTCAGGGAGTCCACTATCCTCTGCACAGTGGAAATGATGGGCTCCATGGTGTGCGCAGAGCTCTGTGCAATGTTGGAGGCGGACTCCTCCACACTCCTTACCATTGCCGAGAGGCTCTCAGGCACCCTTGCCATTGCACCTATCATCTCGGTGCGCATTCCCATCACCCTTCTTGTGAACACCTCCCCATCGAGGTCCTCATCTGAGTCCTGTGCAGCAGAACTCACACGTGAACTCGCTCTCCGAGGAGCTGGCTCACAAGCTGCCCTTTCCCCTGGCCTTGCTGCAGCCTGCTCGTCCCCGGTGCATCACCCAGTGCAGACCCCTCCACTAAATTTGCCTCGAAAGATCGCGTAGTGCCAGTATCTGAGATGGTGCCTGCGGGCGAGAGAGGTGCTTTGCTCCTCATCTTCTCCTTCCTCACTCTCAGTGGGGGGCTCAGGGACAGGCTGGTCATCTGGTTGCTGATTATCTGAAAGCATAAAGGCACAACACTCGCGTTAAGTTGAGGGCAGGGGGGCAGGAATGAAGCAAGGAATGCAGACATTCTCAGGAGGTGGAAAGTGAGAAAGGTTTGTGGTGTGAGGGGGAAGTGGGATGAGAGAACGAGAGGGGATGAACATACCGTTTTTGCCCCCAATGGGAATGACATTGCCGACGGCCACGGCACCCACCACCTTCTGCCCAATGAGTCGCAGCACTCGCTCCTCAAGGTCTGAGAGCTGCTGGAGCTGCGCATCACCCCCAACTGTTCTCTGCTGCTCCCTCCTATTGTGGGTCATCTTGGCCTGCAAGAGAAACAAACGTGTTTGAGTCAGAGTCCAGCTATGTGTTTGGGAGATATGCCTGCCGTCGTTGAATATCTGTGATTGTAGGCAAGGCGTGAGATGTGGATGTGAGTTTGAGTAGGTGAAGATGTTTGGTGGGTGAGTGGTGGCGGTGTGGTTGTTTGTGCAGTGTGCACAGACTGAGGTTCATATGCTGGTATGTAGGAGCTGTTGAAGCATATACTCCCCTTGACCACCCGACTGAGGTCATTGAATTTCTTGCGGCACTGTGTCAGACTGCGTTCCACCACAATACTGGCCGAGACCTCCTGGGCCACTTCCCTCCACATTGCCCTAAACACCTGAGGCAATGGCCTCCTTCCAGTGGCCGGGAACAGTATTGCCCTCCTTCACTCCACTTCAGCCACCAATGCCTCCAATGCCACGTCTGTGAACCAATGAGCTCTCTCCCTGGGAGTGGGAACAGCCATAGCCATCAGGGGATTCACTTGTCGCCTCAAAGCCAGCAATGCTGAAAATGAGCATCTGCACAATGATGCAACCTTCCCTTTAAGAGCTGGAAGAAACCAGTGTGAAAGATCATTGCTGAATGCATTGCACCTGAAATTCATTAGCGCTCTGCTGGTAGCGCCCCTGTAGCGCCCCACTGAGGTCATTAGCACTTGATTTAGCGCCCCACTTCCTTGCTGGGGCGCTAATGCCCAATTTAGTAGAAGTTCAGAATCCTTAGCGCCCCAAACGGGGCGATACCCAATTTCACCCCCATAGAGTTTACCCACAACTAATGTTGGATTATCTGGTCTATATTTACCAAGTTTATCCTTTATTTCTCTCCCCTTCTTGAACAAGGTGTTACAGTACAATGGCTTATCATAATTCAAGAGGAGTAGAAATTTGTGGCCAGGGTGTCTGCTAACTCCTCTCTCAGTTCCTTCAACAGTCTTGGGGTCATGCCTTCAAGGCCTGCCGATTTATCCACCTTAAGTTCTAGTCATTTTTTTTAGTAACAATTCCATTTTTTATGGTTAGCTCTATCAATTGTTCCATACCCTCCTCTAGTACACCTATGTTCTGACTCACACCATTGTTTGTATAAACTGCTGCAAAGTATTTAATATTTTTACTATACCTTCATCCTTCACAATTAGACTTCTTTCTTCAACCACAGCAGTTCTACCTTCTCCTTAACTATTATTTTATTTTTTATGTGCTTATAAAAGCCCTTACTATTTTCTTTTATACTATCTGCTGGTATTTTTTCCTAGTCCCTTTTAGCCCTTCTAATCTCCCTGTTCACGTCCCTACCACACTTTACATATTCCTCATAATTATCTTTAGTGTTGTCTTCCCTTATTAGAATATATTTATTTTGTACTCCATGCATCTCATATGTGAAGATTTTCCACTGCTGATCTGTTGACTAGTTTGCTAACTTTTATGCCCAGTTAATTTGGGCCAGATCGCTTTTTATCTCACTGAACTGTGTATCTTTTCCCAGTCCAGTACTGTTATCTATGACTGTTTTTATCCTTTTCTATTCATTGAACCTAACAGTGTTGTGATCACCAGTTCCCAATTGCTTTATTACTTGCTGGACTAGAAACACACTGATCCAGGAAACAGTCTTGGATGTATTCTAAAAAGATTTCCCATTCATTGGCCTGTTTTTTATACATATATGTGTGCAGCTCCTCTCTCTAGCTCATCTCCACTGTTTGGTGGCCTGTAATGCACACCAAGAATTTTATCATTTCCCTGCCTATTTCTTAACTCTATCCATATGGTTTCTGTCTTAATGCAACCTCAGGACATCTTTATGTTCTAGCGCTATGAAAGGATCCTTCACCAACACTGCCACTGCACTGCTTTTTTCCCCCTATCTCTCCTAAAATTTTAAAACCAGGAATATTAAGTACACAGTCCTATCCAAACCTAAGCCATGTCTCTGTTATAACTACTACTGTATATCATATCCCTCCATAGTTATTAATGCTTCTACCTCTCCAATTTTGTTTTAAATGCTTTGTACATTTGCATGGCCCCATTTTTCATAGCGTTGACCATTATTCTTTTTTCTGGTTTTCTCAAATTAATTTTCTTATATCACTTGCACCTTCTACAACAATGTTTTTTTTTTAATCTCTCAATACCTGTTCTTCATAGCCTGTTTTTTTCCCTTTCTCCGCTGATGCAACAAGAAAGTGACAGAGACCTTGTTTGCAAGGAGCACCACATTCACCAGTTTCTCTGTGGAAAGGAGTCACATCACAGCAGAGCATAGAATGTTGCCCAGGTGCCAGGGTTCCAAGATTATAGGATATAGTATATAGCACCCATGCACTGTATAAATAGCTGAGCCTGGCCACCACCTTCTGGCAAGCAAGGTGCACTGCTGTCATCTGGGTACGGCACCCTGAAATGCCCTTTACCTCATGCAGCAGCATACCAGCTTTACCAACCATCAAATAGGGAGTCTGGTGCTGCCCCACATGAAAGAAAGACTTGCATTTATATAGTGCCTTTCATGACCACCGGATGTCCCAAAGCGCTTTACAGCCAATGAAGTACTTTTGAAGCGTAGTTACTGTTGTAATGCAGGAAACCCGGCAGCCAATTTGCACACAGCAAGCTCCCACAAACAGCAATGTGATAATGACCAGATAATTAATCTGTTTTTAGTGATGTTGGTTGAGGGATAAATATTGGCCAGGACACCGGGGATAACTCCCCTGCTCTTCTTCGAAATAGTGTCATGGGATCTTTTATGTCCACCTGAGAGAGCAGACGGGGTCTCATCCGAAAGACATGGTCACTTAGCTATAGACTGTATTCCATGCCTTCACATTGGGTTTCCTTTCACTTCATTTTTTGCTTGGCACTCCTTCCTCCTGCTTCATCAAACCTTGGCAAGGGCTGAAAATTATTTATAATTTATTTGGAGACTTTATAAAGGCTGAAACAATATTCAAATGCTGCTATTTGCCTTTTAAGTGCTGGTCAGATTTGGGCACCGTCTATTAGAATACCTCCTAATGTAAGGCCAAAACTGCAGGAAGTTTAACATAATTATTCAGAAAAGATGATCGGACGGGGGGAGGTTCAGGGTCTTTCTAGATGTATGAATTAAGATAGGCCAAACGGTGTACCTCATGCATAAGTATCCTGTGATTCCCAGTACCAGGACTAGTTATGCGTAATATATTTATTCGCCCCTACTGGCGGAGTATTAATATAGTTGGTTAATAGTATACTGTGTAGATATTGAAAAAATACGTGCACGTACATAAAACTTATTCCATTATCTAAAGCTGCAAAACAAACAGAAATCTAATGAACATCTAATGAACTTATTTGGTTTTGTTGGATACGTTTCTACATCCAAAACTGCTCATTTTCATTTTGTGCAATTTACCTGGGACATGGAGGGTCTCCTCTGACTTCTTTCTTAATCCAGTGACCACTTGCCAGGGCCATTTCGTGTTGCCTGCTGCAAACAGTTCAAGTCAAATTCCTTCTCCAGTGTAAACAGTGAAATATATCTCTGTAACGAGTATCGTACTATATACCTCAGATCACCAATAATTGGCAGGTAGCAGCGCTGCGCAGAAGTTTATCCCGGATATGTCGCCGGTAATCCTAATACATAACGACCTATAACCCCTGCATTTACTGCTTCCAATCGACAGTTAAGATTGCTGATGTATCTACTCCAGATATAACCACGCTTTATTCTGACGCCAATGCAATGTAATTGCAGACTTTTACATTGTCGAGGTGCAGTTGCTATGCTACCTGCACACTGTCAAGGACTGCCAATGAAACAGTATTTCCGGGGTAATTTCAAATCCACAGAAACCTAAGACAACAGCAGAGCTGTACCAACCAACACTGACACAATAAAAGTACATGCCACGGAGCACTCTATGTACAGAGTTCACACTGCATCATTTGTAACCAGTTGATTTTCAGCTCTGAGTCTGAATGCATATAAGAGTGACTGACGGTCTAGGTCAAATGGCAAGTTATATATTATTTTATTCAACTACATATCCTGTGCAATCCGAGGAGTCTGAATGTGTAGTAGAACGAAAACATGGGAATAACCTGAGACGACTTTTTCCACGTAAACATAAAATTAAAATGTTTCATTACTGTATATTTGGTGGATCTAAAGACAGATCAAAAATTACATATAACTTGCCATGCTTTGAAACTGGGCTTTTAAGGGCTCGCTAACATTTTTAAAATAGATACTACTTAATGAGAGACTTCATGGCGATGATACACATTAAAACCATGTCCCCAGCACATCTTACCTAAACATCATATGTAACCTTGGATCAAAGTTATTGCAAAATATATTTTTATATTCTAAAATCTGTACTTATTCCTCTTATATTGCAATAAGGTACAGCTGTTAAATATAATACAAATTTTAACTTTAGGTATTATTTATTCATGAGATTCATTTACACCAGGACACATGAGCTGAGTTTGCCAATTAAAAACTGAAATGGCCTTAGTCTTCAGATCCCATCCCAACTTCGAAACTTCTGTCTGATGTCTCAGTCTCCGGCTCTCCTAAAGACCAGTTAGCTGGTTGCTCTCACCATACTGTAAGTTCAATGATGAAAATGGCAAAGATCCTCTAGTGGGCAAACCAAACTCCAGTTGTTAACTTTAGACTTGACTATTCCAATGCACTCCTGGCTGGCCTTCTACATTATACCCTACGTAAACTTGAGATCATCCAAAACTCAGCTGCCCATGTCCTAACTCGCACCAAGTCCCGTTCGCCCATCACCCCTGTGCTCGCTGACCTACATTGCCTCCCGGTTAAGCAACGCCTCAATTTTTAAATTCTCAGCCTGGTTTTCAAGTCCCTCCACGGCCTCGCCCCTCCCTATCTCTGTAATCTCCTCCAGCCCCACAACCCCCCGAGATATCTGCGCTCCTCTAATTCTGGCCTCTTCAGCATCCCTGATTTTAATCGCTCAACCATTGGTGGCCGTGCCTTCAGCTGTTAAGGCCCTAAGCTCTGGAATTCCCTCCCTAAACCTTTCCGCCTCTCTACCTCTCCTTCCTCCTTTAAGACGTTCCTTAAAACCTACCTCTGGTCATCTGCCCTAATTTCTCCTTATTTGGCTCGGTGTCAAATTTTGTTTTATAACACTCCTGTGAAGCGCCTTGGGACACTTTACTACGTTAAAGGCTCTATATAAATACAAGTTTTGTTGTTGTTGTTGGTCAAACAAACAAGGTAGAGAATTTTAAAATCGAGGCGCTGCTTCACCGGGAGCCAATGTAGGTCAGCAAGCACAGGGCTGATGGGTGAACGGGACTTGGTGCGAGTTAGCACACGGTTTGGACACTGTGCCGAGTAGTAAGCTCTCTTCAAAGCAAAGGTTCTAATTTTCTTTTGAACTACTATTTTACTTATGTTTTGTAATTAATTGTGTATTTTTGTCCCTTTTCCCAATTTCACGTGACTTGTGTTATGCTGCCTAATTAAACTGAAACCTAGCTGTAGGCTCAAACCGACTGAATACTATTTTAGGAGTTCAGCATTATTGAATCAACAGTTGTTATAATTTAACAGGAGAGCTTGGCCCAGTGGTAGAGCTCTCACCTCTCACCTCAGATTAATTTAGTGGTAGAGCTCTCACCTCTGTGTTAGAACATTATAGATTCAAACCTCACTCTAGGACTTCAGGCTGACATTTCAGTGCAATACTGTGGGAGTGGTGCTTTGCCAAATGTGCTGTGTCTTGAATGACATGTTAAACTGAGGCCCCATGGGCCTGATCAGGTGGATGGAAGGGATCTCATGGCACTATTTGAAGAGGAGAGTTTTCTTATCCAAAATTTATCCCTCAACCAACACCACCAGAACAGATTAATTTAGTAATTTGTCCCATTGCTGTGCACAAATTGGCTGCTGTATTTTCCTACATAACAACAGTAATTACACTTCAAAAATAATTCATTAGCTGTGGGATATCCTGAGGTGATGAAAGGTTGCTATATAAATGCAATTCCTTTCTTTAGTAGCATACTGACTTATACATCCTCAAGAAGTCACTTTGAAAGATCTCCATCTACATCAGCACATTGATAACACTCCATATTCTAGCCAGTATTTGTCTCTTTTCAATTTTAGATTTTGCTAGCAGCTATTGGCAAATTAGATTAGCTCCAAAAACAATCTTTTCCACAGATCGTGAGTCGTATGATGCTATTTTGGCCTATGCAAATACCGGGTACGTTTCAATTACTGATGGAACTGGTTTGTCACTCCTCCAGTGCCGAATGCATTTTGACAGTATCAGTGTCTATTTTTCTGAAATGCCTCAATGCGTGAGGAAGGTATCTGTTAAACTTCAGAGGCAGTAGAGAAATCCTGTGACTGTAATTAAGATATCGGACAGAATGTATGGGGAAAAAATTGTTTTTTGTATTTGGCGCGAATATCACTTCTCCTCTGGTGGAATTTACGGCTCTCGCGTTGTTGAACCATTGATCACGTGACAGCGGCGGTGGCCGAGCGAGGAATGTGGCGGATACAATGTAGCGAGCGGGAGCCGGGCTCAGCTTCCATCGCTCCATGACTGAGAGCGCAGACCTCCCGCTCCGCACACTCACCGGCACCGATAGCCCAGCCGCCCCTCCTGACAGCAGCACCCAGCCGCCTCACCCCGCCCGCAGCACCGAACAACAGGCGGAGGGGAATGAGCGCCTTGCAACCCTTCTAAAATGTGACAAGATGACACAGGAGAAAAAAAAGAGAACGAGCCGCACCGTCATGCTGGCTAAAAAGATTATCATGAGGGATCCAAGTGCAGTAAGTAACCAATATTTCAGTAGGCGCTTTGCAAATTTTAACATTTGGAGATGTTTTCTAATTATACCGAAATAAAGACGAGTCTTGCTAATTCACATACCTGGTAGATATAAATCTAGTAGCTGCATTTTTTAAATAAAAAACAAACCTTATATAGTCTCTCAGAAAAAAAATCGTATGCCTTTTGCAACTATTAGCGACTTGTTAATGGCTGACAGGTCGAAAAAATGTATTGCTTCGGTTTTCCCCACCCCCACGATTTGCTTCGTACAGTACTTCACTACGAAAATTGGGAGTTCGAAGTGTTTGCAGTGGATTTCTTCAAGTTTTAGCGGCTCGACACAGTTTCGTGTAATAGATTTTTTTAAAAGAAAATCTCATTCCGGTATTTTCTGGCTGGATGTTGACAGATTGTACCAACATCCCAACGGCCTTGTATCTTTTTTTACTGCATTAGGATTAATAGTGTAACAAAGAACTCATTTAAGGAATTTCATAATTCCTCTCCGCTACAGAGAAACATACGTGTCATATCATAGTTAATACTTCCAAAATACACCATAAATTTTAAAAACTGCCACCAAAATTCGCACAGTATTTACATACCAATTTTGTGGTTGTTGATGTGATAGTTTTTTGAAAATGCTGAAACAAATGAAAGTAGATGACATCTAAGATTAAATAAAACGATGCTACAAAACCTTTCTGTAGATACTCATAATGATTAACTTTATGTCGGTTCAAGAAGCTGACATATTTTAAGCCTACTGGACACCTTTGTACTGTGGCCTCAGTTCCTTCAAAATTACGAAGATAAAATGTAGTTGAACATAAGTGAGTCAAAGTTGGACGCCTTCCCCAACCCCTCTAATCGATGTGTTCACGAATTGGAATTTCCTGAACGCGCATACTATTATGTCGAGAGAACTGTACATTTACGTTACCCTGACTTCAGATTGTTTATACTGCTAAAACTGTTGTCCTGTATAAATTTCTATGATTTCTCTAATTCGCTTTTCAGCAGCTGAAAGTGGTGTGGGTGGCTTTCAATCCTTGAGTAATTATATTACCTTTTTATATCAAACATAGTGAATTTAAGAGATACGGGTTCACTTTACTCGCTGATGTCACAAATGAACAGCGTAGCTGAAGGGGTGCGGTTTGTGAAACTGGAACAAAGAAGTAAGAGCAGATTAGGAGCAGAATTTGAAACTCTTTGTAAATACATTTTTTTAAAGCAGGAAGTAGTAATATCCCACTAACAGCTCCGTTAAGTTGGGCTGTTTGTATGAATCTAACTAGAGCCTTTTTGAATTGCAACTAAGATAATTATCTGCAAAAGATGGAGAGCATTTTTTTTACTGCAAAGTAACAGCTGCATAAAAGTAGTGTGATTTGCTGGATGCAGTAGCATGGATTAATTGCTATATTGCAATTTGTTGAATTATTTTTTAAAACCTACAGCAATGTCTATATGCAAATTGTCACAAAGTTGTAACTTTCAGCACAGGGTTTAGTCACTGGCAATGCAACACTTTCAAAACCAGAATAATTCTTTTGCCATGTACTGTATTATTGAAATAGGGCATATATTATAAAAGATACAGGAGATTATCAAGAATGAAATAATCTAATCTTTGGGTTCAGGTGATGGCACAAGCTTCACTGTTGCAGTTTGTCATCTGAAAATATCATCAGATTACTGCTTTATAATTAACTCCAAGATGTCCATTATTCTCTCTGTATTTGAATTCAGTATAATTGTGAGCAGAGTGCAAACCTGGTTCACCATTTAATATCTATTTCCAGTATAAAACACATTGTTTATTGCAATTGGGTAAAGTTTTAATCATTTTAAAACTGAAATTGCTATTATTGAATGCCAATAATTTGCATATTATCTCCTTTCATAGTGTACCACATTATAATGTCAACCCCAGCCTGTCTTTCAGTTAGAGAAATTCCTGCAGTGCAAAACGCTGCAGGATATGAAGCAATGCACTAAATAAATTAACTTCTCAGAAATGTTCAAGTGATTGGAATTCAACAATGTTACCATGATGTAACTTTTTAATAGGGGCTATGCAATCAGGCATACAGTTGCTGCTGTAATAATATCCTTATTTGCTGTACTTAAAAGAAGGGAGGATATTTTTAGGTATTGTATGCCCTTTAAATCTGTGCACATACATATTGGTATGTACACTGTACTACTTTTCTATGTGTTAAATATAGTTGGCCTTTGTCTTCCATTCCCTCAATCTAAAATGAAACATAATTGCTTCCTAATATCTGTTTTGTGCACTCCTGGGTTATGTATAGCATAGTGTGGATAGCTGAAGTATCAAGTTTTACCCTAACAATGTGCCTAACTCTACTGTGAGAACATTGGGCCAGAAATTGTGGTCGGTATGACCACTCTCGAGTACACCGTCATACCGCCTTTGAAATGGACAGCAAGCACATGCGCTGAAACTCAAACTTGTGATCTGTCAAGTTCTGACTTGACACATGATCCGCACCGATGGGGAAATCCTAATTGCTGGCGCAGAGTTGGGCTAATTGCCCACCAACTGCCCAGCAGTTACGTATGAAAATTTTCTGGCTGATGCAAACAGGTGCAGGGCCTGAAAGTGGAGGAAAGAGGGGGAAAAAAAAGAAACCCTCATTACTAGAGCTATCTAGTAAATTGTTTTAATGTGCAGAAACATCTATGATCATAAATAAATGAGACACATTCAGTTTGCTGATTGGAACTCTGGCCCATGTGATCCCAGGATCGCTTCCGCACACAGTGCGCCCCTGGGATCCGTGGGCCACTACGCTGCCCTCTACAACTCTGCGTCTGCCAGCAAGTTCTCGAAGGAGAGTACCCATAAGGTAAGTGCGCATTCCGTTCGGATGCCGGCGGCGTAATCGGTAGTTATGCTGCCGACCGCAAAATCCAGACCATTATAAATGCGTTGGTGTGACACTTTAATTTCCCACGCCAGCTGTCCCTGTGGTATTTGTGATCTGGCTCCAGCCCTTTGGCAGTACCACCCTTGTTCCCCTGCAAGGAGGTATACAAGAGCAACCCGAGTTGTGTTCATTTCTTCCTCTTCTGTGCTTTCATTCATAACCTTCTCTCTGTGGCTCATCTGCGATTAGGAACTCATGGGAGATTGTAAGCGTGAATCTGTGTCTTATTTCTGTGACACAGCTTGTTAGTATACCAACATGTTGTGCTGTTGCCAAGCTCTTTTTTTTATACCTTTTTAATTAAATGTCCTGACATGTTAGCTATGACTAGCACACAAGCATTGTCTGTTTTTGGAAGCAAGGAAATAAACTGAAAATATTTGGGACTGAATTTACAAAACTGCTGTCAGCAGCGTGCCTTGCCTTCCGGGAGTGCATACTGGAAAGTTGTGGATGCGCTCCCATATTTACCATAGTTTTCCATCCATTACAAATAATGGACAAATTCACAGGAAGCTGCCTGCAATATCCTGGTATGTGCTCCTGGTGAGTGAGATCCTGTTTGTAAGTGTGCATTTGTAAAATTGGCTCTTAAGTGCCAACCTTAACTCAAAATATCTAATTATAGCTGTTGCTGTGTTCCAAATACTGTCAGAATTGGTGAATTTTGAGAATCGTAACTTTTCATCTGAGTTGAGTGACTTTGAAAGAAAAGGCAGCCATGTGTAATTTTGCCTTCAAGCAATTTGTTTCTTGCGATTTCGAGTTGAGATTCAAAAAGCCTATGGTGATTCAATGTGAGCTTTCAGGCATGTACCCAAAATCTTTGGTGCAATAGAATTTTGGAAAAAGTTGGCTTATAAAAGCTGCTTGGGACTATTTTGTGTTTAAGTTTTACTGTTTTTAAAATGTTACTTCAAGGTTATTTAAGAAAATACCTGTAGTACTGCATTCAGTTCTGGGTGCCGCACCTCAAGAAGGCTATATTGGCCTTGGAGGGGGTGCAGCGCAGAATCACCAGAATACCGGGGCTAAAAGGGTTAAATTTATGAGGCCACGTTGCATAGACTAGACTTGTATTCCCTTGAGTGTAGAAGATTAAGGGGTGTCTAATTGAGAAGATGCTTAAAGGATTTGATAGGGTAAATAGAGAGGAACTATTTCCTCTGGTGGGGGAGTCCAGAACAAGGGGCATAACCTTAAAATTAGAGCTAGACCGTTCAGGGGTGAAGTTGGGAAGTACTTCTTCATGCAGAAGATCATAGAAGTCTGGAACTCTCCCCCCGCAAAAAGCTATTGAGTTTAGGTCAATTGAAAATTTTAAAACTAAGATTGATAGGTTTTTGTTAGGCAAAGATATTAAAGGATATGGACCCAAGGCAGGTAACTGGAGTTAAGATACAGATCAGCCATGATCTAATTGAATGGCGGAACAGGCTCGAGGAGCTGAATATCTGTTCCTGAATAAATCTTTTACCAGTTCTTGTTTTGTATCCAGTTCCCCCAAGTGGTACCAGGCGGCATATAGCACAAGTTACATGTAAAGTGCCTCCTATGCTTTTTAATCAATGCCAATCTCCAATATCAGTGGACTATGCCACATGTCACCAGTGTAATGATGCTGTTGATTAATGACTCATTCTGGGCAGTTTTGCAGGTCCATTAGGAGCTCAAAATCTCACGGGAACATTTGGCTTGGGACAGCAGAATCCATTCCATTAATCTGAGCTGGATTAAAACCAGTTGTGAAAAGACAGTTTCCTCATTTGTGCACTGCCCGGTTACCCCTCTGAAAGTATTATCAGTGGTCATTCTTGAATGGTATAAAGTGGAAAAACTTTCAAAGTTTTAGGTTTATGATGCACAGTAAGGCTAAATACACCTGAGGAAGTACAAATTGTTCAATTAGCTGAAATGTTGCTAATAACTTCTGGTGTTGCTTTGCTGGTTCAAAATGGTGCCTATATGTAAACAGGATAGTCCGGTAAAGTGGATAAATTGTATCTGCTCAAGCCAAACATGTTGGCATGCGTGTACATTTCTTTGGTGTGTCCAGACAAGAATCATCTTGAACAAACTACTTTGTGCATGAAGGTTTGTTGTATTAGATTGCAGTTATACTATGTCATTTTGCAAAATAGTGAATCATAATTCCAGAGTTGCGTCCCATTCTGACTCTTGTGTTGTGAACTGCTCTACATAGAGGCTGTGCCTCACTACTTTGTTTTGATGTTGTGCACAGTGTGACTCCTATACAGTGCCAGGACAGGTTTTAAAAAGTTGCGCCTTCTGGTCACTTTGTAAATTAAAGGAGATTTTTTTTAAAAACTCCTGCCCTTCCTCTTAAAACATTCAAAATTTACAGACTAGGAGATCAACAGATTTGCTGCCTGCTGCATAAATTGAGTTTTGCTGGCTGCAAGTTATACTTTAGCACTACTGGTCCCCATAACCAAAATCCCCTCTTCAGGCCTCCCTATAATACCAATTTGCCAGTAATGTCTAGTTTCATACACTGGCAACTTGATTTGTCTGGACTTACTGGAGAAATCAGGCCTCGATTATAGTGTCTGTCTCTGTTTTAAATGTGTTTGTGAATTTCTGTACCCGAGATGAGAAATGTTATTGTTCAGGATTGAAACAGTTCGCATTTCGGATACCAAGTGTTGGTAATGAGCATTTTTGGGTCAAGCGAAGTACAGTTATATGTATGCTAGCAAAATGCTGCGGATGCTGGAAATCCGAAATAACAACAGAAAACGCTGGGAAAAACTCAGCAGGCCAGGCAACATCCGTGGAGAGACGTTCCGACGAAGGGTTTCGACCTGAAACGTTAACTCTGTTTCTCTGTCCACGGATGTTGCCTGGCCTGCTGAGTTTTTCCAGCGTTTTCTGTTGTTGTTACAGTTATATGTAGATAGACAAGATCCAAAGTGCAGGAGCAGAGTTAAAAACCGTAAAAAGGACAAGTAGAAAATCAGGAAATGATGATTAGGTTATGCAAAACTTGGGTTCTTGAAAGATTTTAGGAGAAAGGAAGAACTGAGTTCTACAATACCATGGTCCTAAGAGAGAATTATAGTAGGATAGTCATCAGTGACATTTGACATCTTCAGCACAAGTGCAGATATAGAAAGAAGAGTGTATAAGATCGTACTCTGCCCAACAGTGTGCTTCAACCCCAGCCTCAGAAGCACACCCTCTGCACCAGTATACTATTTTTCCATTCCCACGCCGTCGACATGTGGGCCTATGGTGGTCCTGGTTGTTTGTCAATTAGTACCAAATTAACAACAGTTTGGTGGTGGTGTTGCTTGCCCATTAGGAACTGTACTGCTCAAGTTTGCTTCATATGACTCCTTTACAGCTAGCAGATAGAAGAGACTTTTATTCCATCAGTCTAGTCTGTACTTGATCCAGGTTGCAGATGTGAAAGAAGGCAAGTGCCCCACCACTGCAGCAACTCGCCAAGCTTACTTTCACAGCACCTCTACCATCGAAATGGACAAGAGCAGCAATATCATGGGAAAATCATTGTCTCCAAGTCACAAATCATCCTGACTTGAACATATATCACTGTTTATTCTTCACGTTTAGATTAAAATCTTGGCATTCTCTGCTTAACACCATATGGGAGCATTAGCACCACAAGAACTGCAGTGGTTCAAAAAGAAGACCCATCCTCTCCGGGCAATTAGGGATGGGCAATATTTGCAGCCTTGCCAATGTTGCCATAATCCTGTGAACACATTAAAAACAAAGACCTCTGGTTATCTGTGGACAAATTTTCCAAGTGCCATGTCACTTGTATTGTATACTTAAATATCTATGTATTGGACAGTGAGTTGGATATATTTAAATTGTGACGTCAGGACACCCTTGTGACCGGAACTGGATTTTCATATCTTTCGCACGTGCTGCTTCAATCTCTTTGAAGACAGGCTGAGCAAACACTTGGTGAGACGAAGCTTGATACAATTGGATAAGCAGCTTTATTTCACAGTAAGGTGAACATACAGAGCAACTGTTATAGTCGGACTAACTTAATTAAATCAGTATAACATCATCATAGAATCATAGAAATTTACAGCACAGAAGGAGGCCAGTCAGCCCATCTTGTCAGTGCCGGCCGACAGAGCTATCCACCCTAATCCCACTTTCCAGCACTTGGTCCGTAGCCTTGTAGGTTACGGCACTTCAAGTGTATATCCAAGTACTTTTTAAATGTGATGAGGGTTTCTGCCTCTATCACCCTTTCAGGCAGTGAGTTCCAGACCCCCACCACCCTCTGGGTGAAAACATTTCTCCACAAATCCCCTCTAAACCTCTGACCAATTACTTTAAATCTATGCCCCCTGGTTATTGACCCTTGTGCTAATGGAAATAGGTCCTTCCTATCCACTCTATCTAGGCCTCCTCATAATTTTATACACCTCAATTAGGTCTCCCCTCATCCTCCTGTTCCAAAGAAAACAACCCCAGCCTATCCAATCTTTCCTCATAGCTAAAATTCCCCAGCCCAGGCAACATCCTCGTAAATCTCCTTTGCACCCCCTCTAGTGCAATCACATCCTTCCTGTAATGTGGTGACCAGAACTGCACGCAGTACTCTAGTTGCAGCCTAACTAGTGTTTTATACAGTTCAAGCATAACCTCCCTGCTCTTATGTTCTATGCCTCGGCTAATAAAGGCAAGTATCCCGTATGCCTTCTTAACCACCTTATCTACCTGTCCTGCTACCTTCAGGGATCTGTGGACATGCACTCCAAGGTCCCTCCGATCTTCTGTACTTCTCAGTGTCCTACTATTTATAGTGTATTCTGTTGCCTTGTTATCCCTCCCCAAATGCATTACCTCACACTTCTCCAGATTGAATTTCATTTGCCACTGTTCTGCCCACCTGACCAGTCCATTGATGATCTCCTGCAGTCTGCAGCTTTCCTCTTCATTATCAACCACACGGCCAATTTTTGTATCATCTGCAAACTTCTTAATCATACTTCCTACATTCAAGTCCAAATCATTGATGTATACCACAAAAAGCAAAGGACCCAGTACAGAGCCCTGCGGAACCCCACTGGAAACAGCCTTCCGGTCACAAAAACACCCTTCGACCATTACCCTTTGTTTCCTGCCTCTGAGCCAATTTTGAATCCAACTTACCACTTTGCCTTGGATCCCATGGTCTTTTACTTTCGTGACCAGTCTGCCATGTGGGACCTTTATTAAAAGCCTTGCTAAAATCCATATAGACTACACCAAACGCACTACCCTCCTTGTTACCTCCTCAAAAAATTAAATCAAGTTAGTCAAGCACGACCTTCCCTTAACAAATCCATGCTGACTGTCCCTGATTAATCTGTGTCTTTCTAAATTAAGATTTATCCTGTCCCTCAGAATTTTTTCCAATAATTTTCCCACCACCAAGGCTAGACTGACTGGCCTGTAATTACTCAGTCTATCCCTTTCTCCCTTTTTAAACAACGGTATCACATTAGCAGTCCTCCAGTCCTCTGGCACTACACCTCATACGTTGCAGGAAAGAATGCACCGCGGCATGGTACATCGGCGAGACCATGCAGACACTGAGACAACGTATGAACGAGCACCGCGCAACAATCGCCAGGCAGGATTGTTACCTCCCAGTCGGGGAACACTTCAGCAGTCAAGGACATTCAGCCTCGGATCTGCGGGTAAGCGTTCTCCAAGGCAACCTTAGAAACACACGACAACGCAAAATCATCGAGCAGAAACTGATGGCCAAGTTCCGCACTCATGAAGACGGTCTCAACCGGGATCTTGGGTTTATGTCACGATACATGACGTGATCCGGACTCGAGTCGTCGTTGGCTTGTTCACAGATGTGATTCCCAGTAAAAAAGTAAACATTTTCCCAGTAAAAAAGTAAAAATTTTAAAGCTTTTCGTTTTACATACAGACGGCAGCTTTTGACACGTTAGACCCCCTGCGACTCCACCTCATTGTCTCAGTTGTATCTTACTATGTCTTTGATGTGGTACCTTCCTGGCTGACCTGATTAACTTTATCACACCTCGGCAGATAGTCAGGATGATTTAATTTAGTTGTCTGCAATTGTAAGGTACACATGCTTTGTTCTCTATCTATATATGCTTTGGCGATTCTGTATCTATTTACTTCACCTGAGGAAGGGGCAATCGATAGCTCCGAAAGCTTGTGATTTCAAATAAAACTGTTGGACTATAACCTGGTGTTGTGCGACCTCTCAATTTTACTACACCTGTAGCCAGAGAGGATTGGAAAATGATGATCATCGTATAATAGTACAAAGTAAAGAACACAACTTATTTCCCCACATCAATGGGCTGCCTTACTTGACTTCTAACTGTCCTCCAGCATGTCTAACCTCTTTGTCTCAACAAAAGCTCTCCTAGCTTTCTCTTTAAAACCTGTCTGTGCCTCTGTTTTATCTTCCTCTGTTCACAACTGGAAAAGGGATCAAAGACCTTCCTGTATAAACCAGTATGAGGTGTTCACCAATTACTTCAAGCTAATAAATTGTGATTATTTCGTTGTCTATAAGTCCCTTTTTTTTGCTTGTGAGAACACAGTTTACTTTCAAAACCCCAAAGTAACTTTTTTTTCCCCAAATACTTTCTGTGAAAAAAGTCAAAAAAATCCCAAAATGTGACCGCTGTACCTGTTTATGCAGCAGCATCTAGGAGCTGTAGATGGACACTTTTAAAAAAAATTATTCGTTCATGGGATGTGGGTGTCGCGGGCAAGGCCAGCATTTATTGCCCATCCCTAATTGCCCTTGAGAAGGTGATGGTGAGACGCCGCCTTGAACCGCTGCAGTCCATGTGGTGAAGGTACTCTCATAGGGAGGGAGTTCCAGGATCTTGAACCAGCGACAATGAAGGAACGGCGATATATTTCAGGATGACTTGGAGGGGAACTTGGGGGTGGTGGTGTTCCCATGTGCGTGCTGCCCTTGTCCTTCTAGGTGGTCACGGTCGAAGGTTTTTAAAATGATTGAACTGAACTGGCAGCAAACTTGCGAGACTTTCTGTCACCAAGGGCTGAAACAGCAACGTTCCAGATTATGTGGTTGAGGTCCTGGCATGGTGGATGGGAGCATTCACATCATTCAAGACTTCTTGACAAGCATTTCATTAATAATGTCAAATGAGATGTCAAATGAGATGTCTGACAGACCTTCACTAGAAGGTTAAACTCAATAGTCCATGAAGAGGGACCATTGATACATAGTGTAATGTTCGGACAAAACACTAAAAGATGACTTTCTCTGATGCTGGCCTCCCATCCTCCACCCTCCATAACCTTCAGATCATCCAAAAGTCTTGCTGCCCATATCCTGTCCCAGTTCCCCGATGCCTCAAATTTAAAAACTTCTCATTCATGTCTTTAAATCTCCCTCTGGCCTCAACCACCCCGCTATCTCCTCCAGTCCTACATCTCCCCAGGCCTCAAACTCTCCATTTCATTGGATATGGCCTCTTGTGCATCCTTCCCTCCCTTTACACTAACGTTGGTGGCAGTGACTTCAGCTGCCTAGGTCCCACTCTAGAATTCCCTTCCTAAGCTTGCCTGCCTGTCTTTTTATTTATTTGTTCTGTCTCTTACCTCCTCGCTTTGATTTTTATCTTTTTCTATCTCCTATCTCAAAGGTAAAATTTAGTTTTTTTTTATTTGTTTATGGGATGTGGGCGTCGCTGGCAAGGCCAGCATTTATTGCCCATCCCTAATTGCCCTTGAGAAGGTGGTGGTGAGCCGCCGCCTTCAACTGCTGCAGTGCGTGTGGTGAAGGTGCTCCCATAGTGCTGTTAGGGAGGGAGTTCCAGGATTTTGACCCAGCGACGATGAAGGATCGACAATATATTTCTAAGTCAGGATGGTGTGTGACTTGGAGGGGAACTTGGAGGTGGTGGTGTTCCCATGCGCCTGCTGTCCTTTTCCTTCAAGGTGGAAGAGGTCGTGGGTTTGGGAGGTGCTGCCGAAGAAGCCTTGGCGAGTTGCTGCAGTGCATCTTGTAGATGGTACACACTGCAGCCACGGTACGCCAGTGGTGGAGGGAGTGAATGTTTAAGGTGGTGGATGGGGTGCCAATCAAGCAGGCTGCTTTGTTCTGGATGGTGTTGAGCTTCTTGAGTGTTGTTGGAGCTGCACTCATCCAGGCAAGTGGAGAGTATTCCATCACACTCCTGACTTGTGCCTTGTAGGTGGTATAAAAGGCTTTGGGGAGTCAGGAGGTGAGACACTTGCCGCAGAATACCTAACCTCTGACCTGCTCTTGTTGCCACAGTATTTATGTGGCTGGTCCAGTTAAGTTTCTTGTCTATTGGACCACACCTGGATGTAGTTGTCCCTATCGCTGGGAAAAGAAGAAAAATACAAATGTTAGTAATCTGAAACAAAAATAGAAAATACAGATCAGATCAGTCAACTTCTAAAAAGAGAAAATACAAGTTAATGTTTCCAGTGTAACTCCTGGTCAGAACTGAAAATGAAGGGTATACACACAAAATGTAGACATGTCTCTTTTTTTCTACAAATGATAATCGGCTTCAACTTCTGGCTACATTTTTGTGGATGGATCATCAACATACAGGACACCGATTTTAATTTTCTTTCATGTGGCTGGCTTGGTGAGTTCCTCTCCAGACTTCATAGCTGCAATGAGTGAGAATCAGCAAGAGAGCAGTCGTTTACTGCTGGTGGGAATCTTCTAGTGGCTGGCTCAGAGCGAAATTGATTGTCTACCAGTCTCGAGACTGTGCTTAGTTAAGGGAGTGGGAGAGAAACAAGACCTGAGATGGGGAGACTGACATCTTAATTACTGGACAGCTTTAAAAAAAACTTTGCAACATCCTTTAAACATGTATCCATATGGAAAGTATCTTAGCTTCCCATTATGGGCCATTTTGAAAATGTTTCTTGGGAATCTCATGTCCTCAGGATGTCGTCACTTCTCACTTGCTTTGTAGGCAAACGTAACAGCAAGGCACTGCAAATTCCCACAAATAGCAGGTGAGATAAATGACCAGTTAATATGTTTTGATGGTGTTGGTTGAGGGATTAATCTTGGCCAGGACACTGGCGAACTCCCCTGCTTTTCTTCAAATACTGCCAAAGAGATTTTTACTCCATCTGAGATGGCAGATAAGGCCACAGTTTGATGTATCATCCGAAAGACAGTACTGTACCTCTGAAAATACTGCACTGAAGTGTCAGCCTAGATTATGTGCTGAAGTCTTGAAGTGAGGCTTAGACCCCTGACCTGACTCAGGTGAGACCAGTGAACCAAGGCTGACATTTTGAAAATATTAAGAACTTAATTCACCTAACATCTTTGGATTGTTATGAAAGTGATAGTACTTAAAACTATATGAATGCTAGATAGATATTATCTGTTTTGAATTAGAGGAATTGTCCAGGATGGGGTTTTAGGGGATTTAAGAAAAACATCCCCATGTATTGTATGTTCCATGTCAGTGTTGGAAATAGGAAAAAAAAAGGAAAAGATTTAAAGTAGATTCTTTTTTATTATCCTAGTGACCATAACCAGATTTTATTTGTTCAGGTCATGTTTGGTTTGGCTTGACTTTAATCTGTTAACCAGAACATAACTCAGCAGGCAAAGTAATCGTAGAAGTTGTATTGAAATGTAAATGACTTTAGATTTTCTGATCTGTTACACTGTAAAATCGCATTGTTCCATCAAATTTAGTTTATTTACGTAACTTTAGATTTGTCCTTTCAGCGCAATAAAGTGTAGAGTAAAATTGTTAAGTAGTGTTGGACTGGCAATTATGTATTCCTCCACTCTGGAACGAGAACTGTACTAAATGATGCTGTTGGGAAATAATGTACTGGATTATTCGATGTTTACTAACATACAACTGATGGCATTTATAATAGCGCCTTTCATGACCTCAGGACATCCTAAACACAAAATTATAACTGATGGTAGAATTCGTGTGCATTCAGTGTAAAACCACAATTTGTAATATCTGCTTACTGATCAGACCTGGTAATAATGTATTTGCCATTATGTTTCAAACTGGGGTCCCTGGAGTCTGTAGTGTATGCAAAGGGTTCACAAGGTCATCCTATTTCTGTCTGTTCATCAAATTTCTGTTTTTCCTGTCCTACCAGCACATTATTTCCAGGGGGAAAAATGTTTTTCTTTTGAGTAGCAGATACTGTCCTTTTGAAGTTGAGAGGAGTTCCTGGGAGCGGTTGCAAGGGATTCCCCCACAAAGAAAGTTTGAAAACCGCTGATGTAAACTTGAGTTAAAATTAATTGGTAGTAGATTTTCCGAACTATGAAAACTGTTTCATGATTGAGTAACTTATTTTGACTGTAGACTATCCTACATCATGAGATCAAATGAATTTCCAGAACTACTTAGAAAAATGTGGGAAGTTCATATTCTTTAAAGGTAGGAGATGCAGATGAGTTAACGGTATTCTTTTGAAGAATGATTTACTAACTGGGTTTACTTATTTATCTTGGTGTGACTGGTTCGTTTTGGAATCGCCACAACTGTTAAGTCATTGGTATTAGTTACAGCTGGATAAGTTGAAAGATTTAATTAGGTAGAATTTTAAAGCACATCAAGTAGAAAACCAGGATTCTGGCACAGAAAGTCATCCTGCAAAAGAGATTTAAAAAAAAAACTTAATTGCTAGTTCTACTGTATTGTGTAGAGGAGCAAAGGGATCTAGGGGTACACATTCACAATTCATTAAAAGTAGCAGTGCAAGTTAACAAGGCCATAAACAATGCAAACAAAGCACTGGGGTTCATTTCTAGAGGAACAGAATTGAAAAGCAGGAAAGTTATGTTAAACTTGTAAAGAACTTTGGTTAGACCACACTTGGAGCACTGTGTACAGTTCTTGTCTCCATATTACAAAAGGATATAGAGGCACTGGAGAAGGTGCAAAAAATATTTACAAGGATGATACCAGAACTGAGAGGTTATAACTACCAGGAAAGATTGAACAGGATGGGGCACTTTTCTCTGGAAAAGAGAAGGCTGAGGGGTGACCTGATAGAGGTCTTTAAAATTATGAAAGAGTTTGATAGGGTAGATGTAGAGAAGGTGTTTCCACTTGTGGGGGAGACCAAAACTAGGGGCCATAAATATGTTAGTCACTAATAAATCCAATACAAAATTCAGAAGAAACTTCTTTACCCAGAGAATGGTTAGAATGTGGATCTTACTACCACATGGAGTAGTTGAAACAAACAGCATAGATGCATCTAAGGGGAAGCTAGATACGTACATGAGGTAGAAAGGAATAGAAGGTTATGCAGATAGGATTAAATGAAGTAGGGTTGGAGGAGGCTTGTGTGGAGCATAAACGCTGGCATGGACCAATTGGGCCAAATGGCCTGTTCCTGTGCTGTAAATTCTATGGGCTAGAAATTCATGTACTTACTGCCACTCCGTAGCACCATGAAATGGCAAAAAAAGGCAGCTGCCGCTCTTTCGGCAGCTGATGGCGGGTCCCGCGGCGGCCACCATTTTCCTCCCTCTCTTTGTGCTGCTGGTAACTGGCAGCGCCCTGGGGGGAAAAAATGGCGGCATGGTGACTTCAATCGGCATGTAACGCCGACTTAATGTCACCACTCCGAACTTCGACCCTAGCGCTGTCAGCACCTCTTAAAGGGACACACACATCTTTCAGGTAAGTTTGGATTTAAACTTTTGGACTGTTTTTGATTTTATTGAAGTAGTGGCTTGCTGCAATAGATGTTAAAAGTTTTTTAAGTGTGTAGGGAGTGCTGCTGGATGCTTGCAAGGCCTCTGATGGTTAAGGAAGGCCTCTGAGAAGACAGAAAATGCTGCAAATACTCAGCAGGTCAGGCAACATCCGTGGAGAGAGAAACAGAGTTCACGTCTCAGGTTGAGATGCTGCCTGACCAGCTGAGTATTTCCAGCATTTTATGCTGTCATTTTAGATTTACAGCATCTGCTCACAGAGGGAAGAGGAAAACACAAGAGGAGGAAGCAGAAGGAAGGATGCAACACAGACAGGTCCTTTCTGGCCAGGATATCCGGGATGGAATCATCCACCTGCAGTACCAGTGACCACAACCCCAATCCCCCTTTCCACATTTGTCCCACACTTTACCTTCCCTCTGTTGCTGACCATCACAGTGTCCTCTTGGCCACCATGCTGAAATAAAAGCCGCCACAAAGCAAACCTTCCAATCCAACTTTATACATCTATCCATCCAATATCACATCAAGAAATCAACTCGTCACCCTTATACATTCTCTTAGTGACTGTTTTGTGTGTGCATTTGCCTATCCTACTGATGTCCTGCAGTGCTACCCCAGTTGCTGCAGCATGGCTGGTGGAAGGTTGCTGACTTTCAGTGGGGGACACTGCAAATGGCCTTGCTGGTCGACCTTGAGGAGCTGGAGGCTGGGAGTATCAAATCAAGTGACAGTTCTTCGTCGTCTTCACTCTCCTCTCCTTCTTCTTGGTCTACCACTGGCTCGGGAGGCTGCATTTCTTGGGTGTGTGAATTGAGGAAGGCACAAGGGTGGAGTTGCGATGGCGGGAAAGCAAGAGGTGCATGCCAGAAGGAGGATAATGTATGAGGATACCAGCATCGTTTATCCTTTCAGTCCTACTGCTGGCCATGGACTCAGCCATGTCTCTGCCAAGAATGGCTTGCACCGTCTCCTCCAAGGGGGTGAGGTGATGCTAGAAATGGGAGATGTGCCTCATGATTGGTGCAGATTGTTGGTAGGTGAGTGATTGGGAGTGGGGGTCATGCATTGAGCAGTGTGTGAAGCTAATGGTGTAGTTGGTAGGAGACGGCTTTTGAAGATGCATTCACTGACCTTGACTGGGCACTGGAGCCAGGTGGTGGGGACGACATTGCTGGCAGAGACGGCCTCAGTGATGTTGTCCTTCATCCCTCTTTCTGGAGGGCCTCCTGGCCCCTGTGGGTAGAGGACCTCTCTTGCAGTGTTGGCCCCCTGCACAAAGCTGGAGTGTTGTATGCGAGACCCTGGGTGCCCCTTCCCTGGCTTGTTGAGCCATTTGTGTTAGTGCTGAACCAGTTTTCCCATTTTATGAGGTTCGGAAGGGAATTCAGCTTTAAGTGCTTGAATAAACACATTTGGGACTTTTTAATGTTACATTTTTTTTTGAAAGGCAGTAATGGATGAAAACTGCATTTTAATTTGTATTTGTTCTGAGTACATGGCCCCTTTAATTCATCGCCCTTTTAATTGCCCACAATTCCTTGCGAGCTCCACAGCCTCGCACCCAGAGGCTGTGCAAAGCTCAAACGCCACTTCGCCTCGGAAGTCTCCACTAACGCCACCAGGAGGGCGTTGTATGGGAGGCTAGTGCTGCGCCACCAATCTCCAGCCCCCAGACTAATTTATTCTCCTTAGTGTTGCGGCCATTATCAGCGGTCGTTAACTCCACCGGCAACTTTTGTGGCAAACATGAATTTCTAGGCCTATGTAACATGGTTGTCAATAGCAGGAAATAATGCAATGAATATTCTGAAGACTCTTTTAAGGCCCTCAATTTAAGATTAACCTGGCACCAATGAATATCTTTTCTTTTATATATGTACATTTGCTAAAGGGCCATCTAAATTTGAATGTCTCTTGTAAGTACAGCGTTGGCTCTTGCTTACTCAGCCCCCAAAGCACACTGCAAAAAAAAAAAGTGTATCTATGTACGTGGAACATTAACGTTCTCTTTTCCCTCTTTATTCCCTTTACTCATTCTCCTCTTTTCTTAACCTCCTCCCCTTGCCAGAAGTGTGGAATGGGAGAGGGTTGCATGGCAGCAATATGTACACAGGTTGCATAGAAATTAAGACCCTTGAAGAAGGATTTATAATAAAGTAATTTTATAAACTGTAAATAGTGTTCTGAACTGTGCTGGCAAAATTCACATGCTTTATGAAAGCAAAGGAAATATTTGCATACTTATCAAATCTCTCAATTATCTCAGCATTTCATAGGCAATGAATTACTTTGAAGCGTAGTGACTTATTTAGGGAAGCTACTCTTTGAACATCATTTGAGCTTGTTTTACTGCCTTTGCAGCAGCGTGGAGTCCGATGTTAATCTGACTCTGGAATATCCCTTCAGAGGATAGTACGCACCACATGTATGGTATTTAGCACCAGTGTGGTGTCAAGCTTGGCTCTTAGTAGCTGGATTTCCTGGTCATTCATAAATTTAAGCAGAGTAATTTGAGGAAGTGGAAGTGGATGCTCATTCCCATACTGAAAATGTGAAAAAATTTCAGCTAGGTAGCATGACTGTGCAGAGCTTTATCCTAGCTACAGAGTGCACTTTACAGTCCCCAGGTGTCTACCATGGCTCAGTGGTAACACTCTCTCCTCTGAGTCAGAAGGTTGTTGGTTCAAGACTCGTCCTAGAGACTTGAGCACATAAACCAGACACTTCAGTTTAGTACTGAGGGAGTGCTGCACTGCCAGAGGTACCGTTTTTCATATGAGATGTTAAACTAATGTCTGTCCTCTCAGGTGGGCGTAAAAGATCCCATGGCACTAATCGAAGACCAATATTTATCCCTCGACCAACATCACTAAAACAGATTATCTGGTCATTATCTCATTGCTGTTTGTGGGAGCTTGCTGTGCGCAAATTGGCTGCCGCATTTCCTACATTACAACAGTAACTATACTTCAAAAAGTACGCAATTGATTGTAAAGTGCTTTGGGACGTCCTGAGGTTGTGAAAGGCGCTATATAAATGCAAGTTATTTTTCAGTTTAGTTTGGGTGTTGCTGGCTGCACTTGGAACTCTGCACCAGTAGTGCTCTGAGTGTAGCATAAATGTCCATTATTTATACACTGGGAATTTAAAGTAGCCAATTTAACCAGTCTGGTTAGTGAGTTGCAGATGGTAGTTAATGCATCGAGGCAGCTGATTTTAAAAACAAATGATGGATAGTTTTGAAATGTACCATTAAATATTTGCAATTGATATTTGTATTTTCGCCTGACCTTTTTTGTTTTATTTTGTGGTGAATCAGTGCTTTTTGTATTTTAATATGGAGAATGTTTAGTTTTGGTTGTTAGGTGACATAGGTAATGGTATTGTAGGACATGCAGGAACGAATGGTGTGGAGTTGTATTGTTTAAGCTGTAGTAATTTTGGCTGAGCTGCTTTTAAAAAAAAAACATTTCAAATAATAGAATTTTGTAGTCATTGGTTATTAAAAGAATACTGCAACACTGCTGAGAAATAGTTAACTCTTACCTCGCTAAGGAAGACATCCAGAATTTGATATAACAGATTTTGTACCACCAAAGAAAGGTGACTTACCACTGTGTAGAAACACTATAAAATGTCCAGTTCTGAATGTAATTAACTGGAGCAAAATATGCAAATTAAGCTGCTAACATGATGGAATTGTTCTGAAATTATGGCCTCTTAGGGTGATGAGCAATTGATTTACCTCTTCACTTTTAATGACCATTTAAAGGTTTTGTGTGTTTTTCCTGCTACTACTGTGCACTTCCAGATTTCAAACTGATGTTTGTTGAAGTTGTCATTTTTAGATTGCCACTGCAAATTTAAAGAAACAGAATGATTCAACCTGCCTTTGAATTGCAGCTGCGTTAATTCCATGCATCAGCAGTTTACATTATAATGTGAGCACGCTGATCCACTGAACCAACTTTAGCAGGACACAAGGAGCCAGGTGTGTAGATGGTTTGGGGTGAAATTGTTCATGGGCACTCTGCAAAATGGGTGATAGCGAATCGGCAACCCTGCACGATTAAAATCGGGTGTGGTGTAAAACAGGCTGCCGATTCACTATTGCCCACTTTGCGCTACTGCCCAAGATCAATTTCATCCCCATTGTGTCTAAAGATGTCAGGTTGTTTATCTTCGGAGTAGTGTTGAGAATGGGACAGGCATGCACGCTTGCTTAATGTAATGGCAGGTTTTGACCATTATGTTGCTATAATAGCTTAAGCATTATTCTTGAGTGCCAATTTAATTGTTCAACAAGTCTACTCTCTAACACATCAGTTTTTTTAAATTCCTTTATGGGATGTGGGCGTCGCTGGCAAGGCCTGTATTTATTGCCCATCCCAAATTGCCCTTGAGAAGGTGGTGGTGAGCCACCTTGAACCGCTGCAGTCCGTGTGGTGAAGGTACTCCCACAGTGCTGTTAGGGAGGGAGTTCCAGGATTTTGACCCAGCGACGATGAATGATCGGCGATATACTTCTAAGTCAGGATGGTGTGTGACTTGGAGGTGGTGGTGTTCCCATTCGCCTGCTGCCCTTGTCCTTCTAGGTGGTAGAGGTCGCAGGTTTGGGAGGTGCTGCCAAAGAAGCCTTGGCGAGTTGCTGCAGTGCATCTTGTAGATGGTACACACTGCAGCCACGGTGCGCCGGTGGTGGAGGGAGTGAATGTTTAAGATGGTGGATGGGATGCCAATCAAGCGGGCTGCTTTGTCTTGGATGGTGTTGAGCTTCTTGAGTGTTGTTGGAGCTGCACTCATCCAGGCAAGTGGAGAGTATTCTATCACACTCTTACATGTGCCTTGTAGATGGTGGAAAGGCTGATCACATGGAGAAGGACTTTCTGGCACTTGCTTGAATAAAGTAAGACTTGGGCCTGGAGATGGCTTCCATTTTAGCCCCTGTACTGCCAGTATAAGTACTGAGATTTCCAAATACCATAGAATTCAGTTTAAAATGTTACTACAATATGAGTATGTCTCCCCCTGAAAAGTCTGTTTTTAAAAAGGTCAAAATGACAACGTTAAGCTATTGCAAAGTGCTGTAAATTCTACAACAAGAATGTTGCATATCATTAAGTGCTTTCAAACAAGAAGCAAACCAAATAGAAAGGTATGTGATAGGTAGGGAAGTTGAGTGGCATTTCATGTAGACAACAGGAAGGTAAGAAAGGGAAATGAACTATGGGAATATAAACTATATGGCTCTAGGCTACAGAACACAACACAGGAGAGGAATCTGGAGGTATTGGTGGGTCGTTAACTAAAATCAACCCGTATGCAGCAGCAGTAAGGAAAGTTAATTGTATCTAGGGATGTATAGCCAGAAGGATGGAGCACAAATCCCAGGGGGTAATAATGAGTCTGTGTAAAGTACTGTGTGCAGTTTTGGTTGCCATACTATACAAGAATTAGACGTGTCTCAGCTAGAAGGAGAGGTTGAAGAGTTTGGGATTGTTTACTTTGGAGAAGAAAAGGCTCAGAGGAGGTGATATTCAATTATTTAAGATTCTTAAAGAAATAGATAAATTAAATCCTAATAGGTTCCAGATGGCCACAAACTTTAGAACAAAGGGACACGGGCTCAAGTTTGAAAGAGTGAAGGTACACAGACAGTTTAGATTCAACTACAGGAAACTCTCTTTTAACCGGCACCCAAATAACCGGAAATCTCTCTTAACCGGCAAAATTCTTGAGTAGGTAACCGGGGTTTTCCTTCATCTCTCCTTTAAAAATAACTTTAAAAAAAACCCCGAGGCGTTTGCCTTGTATCGGAGCGTGTAGATTGGGAGGGGAATGTGCAGCCCGGGTAGGCAGTGGACACGACAGATGGTCAGCTGGCGGTCCCCGGGGAGACGGAGCTCCGAATGCAGGCGCATGTCAGTGTGTACGGGGCTCTCATACGTTGGGAGATATAACTCTCCATTATCCGGACTTTTTGATTAACCGGCACCACGCCGGTCCCGTCGGTGCCGGTTAATAAAGAGTTTCCTGTATGTTACACAGAAGGTGGTGAATGTGTGGAATACACTGTCCAAAGAGGTGGATATTTTGGGGAAATTAGATCGATAATTAAGGGAGTGGGTAATCAAAAGGCTAGTGGAATGCTGGCCTTTATATCTAGAGGACTTTAATACAAGGGGGTAGAAGTTATGCTGCAGCTATACAAAGCCCTGGTTAGACCACACCTGGAGTACTGTGAGCAGTTCTGGGCACCACACCTAAGGATATATTGGCCTTGGAGGGAGTGCAGCAAAGGTTTACCAGAATGATACCCGGACTTCAAGGGTTAAATTACAAGGAGCGATTACACAAATTAGGGTTATATTCCCTAGAATTTAGAAGGTTAAGGGGTGATTTGACCGAGGTTTTCAAGATATTAAGGGGGACAGACAGGTAGAGAGAGGAACTATTTCCGCTGGTTGGGGATTCTAGGACTAGGGGGCATAGTCTAAAAATTAGAGCCAGACCTTTCAGGAGTGAAATTAGGAAACACTTCTACACACACAGGGTGGTAGAAGTTTGGAACTCTCTTCTGCAAACGGCAATTGATGCTAGATCAATTGGTTAACAAAAATCTATCAAAGATATTAAGGGATATGGGCCAAAGGCAGGTATACGGTGTTAGGTCGCAGATCGCCATGATCACATTGAATGATGGAACAGGCTCGAGGGGCTAAATGGCCAACTCCTATTCCTATATTCCTATGTAATTGAGCGGTATTGGTTTTAGGAACCGGCCGGATGGACTGCAGAGTTTTTTTTCCAGTCCTCTACTTTCCTATGATCCTATTATTCCTCCAAAAACAAAGGTGCATTCCTAAATTACCAAATGATATGTTTCTGTTCTGTACCATCTGCAAATAGAGTAGATCTTTGTCTTGAGCAAGCAGTTACTTTAGCATAACATTCTCTTGATATTTGAGGAAATGCAGACTGTATAATTAAACACAGAATTATTTAGTGGATCTGATTAGCAGAGTTATCTTTCTTGAAGGGTATTTTTCAGTTTGACTTTGTTCCTGGAATAGCTGCTGCACAGCTAATTGCCCCGGCAGGTTTGTGCTGCTGTCGATGTTCATTGCCTTGGGAAGCCTGTGCTGCTATGGATACTGGAGCTGCTGCAGAGCCAGTCTTTGCAGACCAGTCGTTTTTTTTTTATTGGAGCCACATGTGCAGTGACGGAATCAACTCTATGATCACATTTCCTGTTTTTAAAAGGGAAGGTGCCTGGTAAGATGCTTTAGAACAATACTGGGCCCAATCTACTTACTACCCTGATTAGTACTGCAGATTAGGCAAAAGGAGTCCGAGATATTGTTTTATATAAGTTTGTACAGGGAGTAGCTATTGTGTATGTATTTGATAAACTTTTAAAATGAAATTAGTCTTTTGGTTGGTGGAAGGTGTGAAATGGTTGGAGTAGTTACTAAATCTAGATTGAGGTTATTCATGTGTGCTGGAACTTCAGTGTTTGAATGTTTCCTGTCACACTGTTCAATTATTCAACAATAAATTTTAAAGAAGTAAAACTTTCCAAAGTCTAAATTTGAGGAAGTGATGCTGAACAAAAAGTGAGAGTTAGATTTTGGCTCTTGAAAAGTAATTAGAACCAGAATTATAAGGAACTCAACTAAAAAGTAACTGGAGTATGCAGGGCTAGAGCACCATGTTTTATCTAATGAGTCACGGTAGTCAATTGAAAACTTCCAAACCAATTGATGTAGCAGTGACCGTGGTGCATATGTATCTTACATAAGAACTAGGAGCAGGAGTAAGACATTCGGTCCCTCGAGCCTGCTCCGCCATTCAATAAGATCATGGCTGATCATCTACCTCAACTCCACTTTCCTGCACTATCCCCATATCCCTTGATTCCCTTAATATCCAAAAATCTATCGCTCTCTCTCTCTCTCTCTCTCTCTCTCTCTCTCTTGAATATACTCAATGACTGAGCCTTCACAGCCCTCTGGGGTAGACAATTCCAAAGATTCACCACCCTCTTGAGTGAAGAAATTTCTCCTCATCTTGGTCCTAAATGGCCGACCCCTTATTCTGAAACTGTGACCCCCTAGTTCTAGATTCCCCAGCCAGGGGAAACATCCTCCCTGCATCTACCCTGTCAATCCCTGTAAGAATTGTGTATGTTTCAATGAGATCACCTCTCATTCTTTTAAACTCCAGAGAATATAGGCCTAGTCTACTCAATCTCTCCTCATAGGACAATCCCCCTATCCCAGGAATCAGTCTGGTGAACCTTTGTTGCACTCCCTCTACGACAAGTATAGCCTTCCTTAGGTAAGGAGACCAAAACTGTACACAATACTCAGGTGTGGTCTCACCAGAGCCCTATATAATTGCAGTAAGTCGTCTTTACTCTTGTACTCAAATCCTCTTGTAATAAAGGCAAACATACCATTTGCTTTCCTAATTACTTGCTGTACCTGCATGTTAACTTTCAGTGATTCGTGTACAAGGATACCCAGGTCCCTCTGAACACCAACATTTCCCAATCTCTCACCATTTAAAAAATACTCTGCTTTTCTATTTTTCCTACCAAAGTGGATAACTTCATATTTCTCCACATTATATTCCATTTGCCATGTTCTTGCCCACTCACTTAGCTTGTCTATATCCCCAGAAGCCTCTTTGCATTCTCCTCACAACTTACATTCCCACATAGCTTTGTCTCATCAGCAAACTTGGATATATTACATGTGGTCCCCTCATCCAAATCATTGATGTAGATTGTGAATAGCTGAGGCCCAAGCACTGATCCTTGCGGTACCCCACTAGTTATAGCCTGCCAACCCGAAAATGACTATCCCTACTCTCTGTTTGCTGTCCGTTAACCAATCCTCAATCCATGCTAGTATATTACCCCCAATCCAACACGGTGGCATAGTGGTTAGCACTGGTGCCTCACAGCGCCAGGGACCCGGGTTCAAATCTGACCTCGGGTGACTGTTTGTGTGGAGTTTGCACATTCTCCCCGTGTCTGCGTGGGTTTCCTCCGGGTGCTCCGGTTTCCTCCCACAGTCCAAAAATGTGCGGGTTAGGTTGATTTGGCTATGATAAATTGACCCTTAGTGTTAGGGGGGGATTAAATATGTGGGGTTATGGGGATAGGGTGGGATATGTTAGGGGGAGTTAAATACGTGGGGTTACGGGGGTAGGGTGGGATATGTGTACTGTGGGGATTAAAGCAGGGACAGGGTACTGGATTTGGATGATCAGCCATGATCGTATTGAATGGTGGAGCAGGCTCGACGGGCCGAGTGGCCTACTCCTGCTCCTAGATTCTATGTTTCTATCCCATGAGCCCTAATTTTGTTTAATAACCTGGAACATGGCTGTAACACTGTGTATTTGTGAAAGAAAATAGAACCAGCAGACCAGAGTCATTGGGTCTGTAACTGAATTGAAGTTTGTTGGCCAAATTTCTGTCGGTAGCAGCATTTTACTTAGTTAAAGTTGCTATCCAAATGCAAGTTGTTGTTGTTTGAAAAGCTAATAAAACTTATTTTAAAAATCCACTCGTGTTCTTGTTGATTAACATCAATGCAGAATATGTTTTTACAAAATGGAGTGATTTTTACACTGGTTATGATTTTTGCCCCTCAAGACATTAAATCCAATTTAGAATTAAGGTGAAGATGCACATTGGGAATGAACATTATGCGTTCCTCATATCTATTATTTAGACTGAAAGAGTAACACTTTGTTTTAAACTCCCAGAAATTGAAATTTTCATAAATGATTTGGACCGATTAGTTGTAAAACATAACTGGAAATGTCTGTAACGTTTCCAGGCCCTTGGAACTGTTGCCACTACTGTAAATTTTTAGGGCAAGTACAAGAAGTCACTAACACCATCAAATTGTTTTATTCCGAATGCAAATTGAATGTGTGATGTACAGATTCTCAGTTTTTTTTAACAGACTGTACTGTTGCCTCCAGTCGCTATCAAGGTACACTTGCCTGCAACCCTCCATAGGCAGTTGACAAGGCAGCATTGGGAAAAGCAGATTTGGGACTCCCAGATGATAGCACATGCATAATATTAGTTTGTTTAGCTGACCTCAATCTTCAGGGGACTGCCAGTATGGTAACTAAGTTAAGGTGCCAGTCTTGGTTCAGTGGTAGCACTCTCTGCTCTGAGTCAGAAGGTCATGGGTTCAAGCCCCACTCCAGAGATTTGAGCACGTAATCCAGGCTGCCACTTTGGTGATAAAACTTGACTTTTGTCCGAGTGACTTTGTCCAGTATGGTATTTCTGGCGTTTAAATAGGTTCTTTTCATAATAATGACACACACATATAGTCTAGCCTCGGGAGATAATTCACATTTAACCCCATCTGAAATGTAGCCCTCCTATTGCATGTTGGAGTGAGACAAATTGTGTTTGTTATCTTGTTTACCTGCTTGCTTTGTTCTAACAGTGGTCAATTTAGTCAAGAGGTTGACCAAGGTGACCAATAGATTTGTTCCTAATGTTTATTAGGTGGGACCCATGCATTTTAGGTTTCTGCACGGGCGCTTTTGACATTTTTCGTCTGGACAGCTCTGTTCAAATGTTCAATTGTAATCTATCAATCATCTTTTAGTCTTTGAGATCAAACAGGGCAGGCAGGTTTATAATTCTAAAGGGAGTCCCTGCTTGCCAGTTCTTCCTGTGTAACTCCACTACAGCCAGCGTAGAGGTGGACTTGTGAAAACTCTGGTTAGATGAAACCATGAGGTAGAAATTGGTCCTCGTGGTATTGATATTTTTTCCAGACAAACAACTGGAGGAAATGACCAGTTTTGCAGAGCTATGCCCTGCGCCCCATGAACCGCTGGAAAATAATTGGACAGCATATTGGCCTCCGATGATTTTCAGGTGTACAAAGTGGCCGCCTATGCTAATGAGAGGCCTAGCGTCTGTTCTAGGACCACTCTGAGAAATTGGACTGCCGTGGCATTGGGCTGTGGCGTGGATGTGGCCTAGCAAGTGTCTGGCACCAAAAAGGTAAGTTAACTTTGAGAAGCCGGAATGCTCATTCCAGCTGCACAGTATTCCCAAGGGCTGCTGCCAGGCCGCGATCAGCCTCCTCTTGTACTCCTTCTCCCCTCCCTGCGACTACTGGCGAGGCTTGCAGCCCCAAATTGATGAATAAGAAATGGATGAGCTGCCTCTGCAGGTACGGCAGACTCCAGTAGCTTACTCAAATGATTTAAATGAGGTGAGCCTCGGGCCTCTCAGTTGGGGTGCGCATTGTCTGCACACTGTTGGTTATGTGCCTGAAATCGGGCCATAACCAATTTCTATCGCCACATGTATAACTCTATATTGAGGACACTGGTCCAAATTAAGACAGGTAGCAAATTGTTGCATGTTGTTTTTGTACCCAAGAAGGTGTAAGTAAAAAGCTCTGCAATCAAGTGAAATCTGAGGTACTGACTGCTACTATTTAATTTTTGCTTTGAATAAAGCAGAGTTATAGTCAAAATTGCATAGTCGGATAATGTTTACTCTTCGATTATCCAAAGGTTAGGAAAACACAAGAAGATTTATCAATTGAAGTGATCTAATTAGGTTAACGAGGTTCAACCCCTGAGCAATTCTGTTACCAGATTTTGTGTATCTACAGTCCTGCTTCAGTTTATTGGGAGTGACGGTTTGCTTATGGAACTGGTTGTTAACTTTAAAGTGTGCATTATGTAACATGGGATTTTAAATACTGAATTCCTATTAAACATTGCATCACAAATGTGTTCAGTAACATCTTGACCAGAGCTTCATCTGTGTGTGCTTCGAGCAGATCAATGGACAAATACTTATTGGCCTGGAGTTCCCTCCTTGGGTGCAGCCAGACGTTCGATCCGAAAATGCAGCCAATGTTGCCCTCATTTTACCGATGTCAAGTTACACCCAAGTATCCTCCCAATCTCATTAGAATATGCCCGAGCTTAAAATAGGCATAAGTCATAAATCCCACACCAGTCTTCAAAGTTAAGTTTCAACTTATTTAATCATCATTCAGGCACAGCATGTTTAAGAACCTGCAATCGGGGAAGCTTTTCAATGTTTAATGTGACTTCTATTTATGCCATAAAAATGCATTTAAAGAAACAGAAAATACAGAGCAGGTCTCAGTGGGGATAAAATTTTTAAAGCTCAAAAAATTGTAATTAAAGGACCAGAAAAAATGATTCTGTTTCCTGCTGCATCTGAATATCTGGTCGCAATGTTGAGAGCCCCCCTCCCCCCCGAACAAGCACAATTTCAGTCGTGTGGGGTGGGGGGGAAGGGTCCAGTTTTGTGGGTGGAGATTCATTCGGCCGGAGGGTTTGCTGGACCTAAAAGATCAAGGAAACTTACTTGCAAAATTCTGCAATTTTTTTAAAACTACGTAATTGATTTGCGGCCAAATTACGTGTGTGTCTGGGTGCAAATGTGGAGGAAACTCCATGTCTTGTTATCCTCTACATACCTTGACATCTGGCTTTATCCCTTTTTGACTGCCAGATTAGAAAGAAAATCTTCCCAATGGATTACTGCTATCACTGATACCTTCATAATGAAAGAAATTCCCATGTGCATCTAGTATAGAGCTCAGGCAGATTTTACCCTGTAGTTTCCTTGTCTTGGAGAGAACCTTAATGCCTGCTTGTACTGTAGATTAATTAGAAAGTTCCGACCTTTTTAAAATTATAAAGGGGAACAAAATTTTAACTGACTTTCCTACCTATTTTAAGACGGATTGCATTTTAAATAAAGCTATTTATAGTATTTTTTTGTTACTGTACTGCAGAGGTGCTCCTAATTAATCTATTTTTTTAAATTCTGATGCTGTGCATCATTCCTAGTCCAGAGTGGGCCGATAACTGCAATGGAATTCTTCAACCCCTCTATTAATTTGCCTCCCTCCAGAGGATTGCTTAATTTTCACCACCAGACATGGTTGTTATTGAGACTTTGCTACATTGAAAATGATGGTATCCTCCAATTGGAAATTATGAACGAGTTTGTGTGTTTACTTTCCTCTACCAGAAGCTTGTGCGTTCAACTCCCCTTCAGGACTTGAACCCATAATCTAGGCAGAACTGAGGGAGCATTGTATTAGAGATGCCGTCCTTTGCATGAGCTGTTAAACTGAGAACCTCTTCACCAAAGTGTGCTTGACTTTGAACCTTGCTTTGTGCAAATTGACTGCTAGGTTTGCTTTCAAAAATTAACAGTAACTAAATTTCACAAAGTATTAGCTGTGAAGTGCGTTGGGACATAAAAGGCGCTATATTTATTAGATGTGGGCGTCGCTGGCACGGCCGGAATTTATTGCCCATCCCTTCTTGAACCGCTGCAGTCCTTGTGGTGAAGGTAGTTCCACAGTGCTGACTTTGTCGCAGCAGTTTGGTACAACTGAGTGGCTTTTAAGGATCAACCACATTGCTGTGGGTCTGGAGTCACATATAGGGTAAGGACCGCAGATTTCCTTCCCTAAAGGACATTAGTGAACCAGTGGGTTTTTCTGACAATCCGGTAGTTTCATGGTCACCATTTCTGATACTAGCTTTTTAATTCTAACTGAATTAACAAGTTAATTTTAACTGAATTTAAATTCCCTCAGCTGCTTTGGTGGGAATTGAACTCCCGTCTCTGGATTATTAGTCTACGTCGGTCTCTGGATTACTAGTCCAGTAACATAACCACGATGCTACCATAACCCTTATAAATGCAAGTCTTTTAAATCTACCTGCTTTCAACACATCATTCAACCATTGGGAGGGGGAGGGGTGAGGAGCATGCAGCTGAGCTCAGTCCTATCTTAAACATCCCAGTGGACTTTCTAGTCTGATGATGCCAGCAACTTTAAAGTATTCTCTCCGTAATACAGGAAGTGCAAAGCTCTGCAGTAAATTTCTCCAGACTCCATTGACAGAAGTGAGTTGCTCAGAGGTTAAAAAGTACACCTAGCCACAGGAACTGAATTCTTATTTGTGGTGAAGTACTGTGCAAATTATCTGCCAAACAAAATAAAAAGTACTGTACTTGCTTTGGGACATTTTGGAGAAGCAAGACATTGAAAAAAGCAGAAAAAGGTTGTAGCAGCTTCAGTTTGCGTTAGCATTCATTTTTATTTTAGTGTATTGGGGGATGAGAAGAAAAAGCTAATGGCCCGTATTTTCCGATGCCTACGGGTGTGTACGAGCTGTGCTGAAAACTGGCATTTCCGATCTGTCAAGAATGCTCTTGACAGATTGGACGCCTGCCCTAGAGAAGGGCCTCTGCGAGTGGAGAGTTCCGCTTTCTGCAGAACCTCCGCCCACTGAAAACCCTTAGAAATCCTACACTTGGTAAAAGCAGGCATATGGCCTGCTTTTACCAGCGTAAGAGTTGAAAAAAGTTTTAAAAAAATTTCACTCATTTATAATTTAAAAATACTTTTTTAAAAAAGGTAAGTTTATTTTTAGCCTCGTTTTAAAAAAAACTTTTTTTCAAAAAATAAAATTTTTATTTAAAATATTTAATTTAATGTAATTTTAACTCATTTTAAAAACGTGATGGTTTTTAAAAATTTATTTAATGTTTTAGTGTCTTTTTGGGGTGATCTCCATTCATACTTTTGACAGATAGAACTGTCAAATATATGAAGGGAGATTCCCTTCTCCTATTGGCAGGCTTGGCCCACGTGATCCCAGGGACGCTTGCGAACTGCATGCGCCCCTGGGATACGTGGGCCCTGCGCATTTCGACTGAAGAGGCCCAGGAGCGGAAGTGTCCGGACCTCGGGAACCCTCCGGTAAGTTTGCAGATTTTTTTCCGATAGGAGGCATCCGCACGCAGGAAGCCTCCTATCGGAAATTACAGGCCATTGTAATCTATTTTGTAAGACAGCTACATAACTCCGCTTTTGGGGTCATTTGATGCAAGTGCAAAGCTCCAATGGATAGAAGTTAAGGGTGCTGATTAAAAGTGGGGATATAAAAGTGGATGAACTGAATCAAGGCTGGTAAATACATGGTTAAGTTTCTCTGACCATTCCTCTGAAACATGAACGAACTCTTGCTCAGCAAGTTTCAAATGCCCTGTCCTGCCTACCCCCAGTACCTCATTAATGAACTTAGAAGATAGGGGATGTGGGTTACGTTTATTTTCCACCAGTGAGTTGACCCGAGTTGCTTGTGATTTGTGCTCAATGCAGCAGGTGGGATTTGGATTGAATCCTATAGCTCCTTGTATTTGGTTTATGCCATGGGTTAGATAAGTCACAAACATTATAAAAATTGGGTGAGAGACTTAATTTTTAAATGGACTGTGGGAATCGCAGAATATCTGGATGAGTCACTTTGAATCTTTTTCTATTCAGCGCTGTATGTGTACTGTGGTGCCATTACTGAAATATGGCATGAAAATTAATTATTCATGGTGCAGTTGGTGTAACTTGAGTTGCTTATGGCAGCTGTTTTCTGCTTTTGTGTTCACCAATCCTCAATTTTCTCAATCTTTTTAATTGACGGAAAGTTATGGGGTAACGCGTACACCAAAGGAAAACCCTGGGCTTAATCTCAAGCATATTTCAAGGTGTTTCTTTTCTATTGCTTTAAAATTGGAAGTATAATAGAATTCCACCCCCCCCTCCCAATTTTTAAAACAGTTTTTAAGAAAAGTTTCATGGAGCATAGCATCAAAATTAGTTTTGCAAAAAATAGTAGTGAAAAAATCAGTGTATATACATATCCTATACAAGTCATTTTTTAATTTGATATTTCAAGGTGTAATTTGAAACGGCATCTCTTGTTTCACTGGTATCAAGTTTGCTTAACAATATTGGCCCAACATTTGCAGTCAGTGGCGAAGCGACAGCGATCGGCGCTGACCATGAGGAAAGCGGCCCACAAAGATCTCGCAATCTCTGTGTCGAAAACTTCTTCAGGTTTCTCGACGTTAAATTGATTGTAGCGCTGTCAAAAGGGGATCCCAGTGTAGAGCAGCAGTGATGTCATCAAGCTGTCTAAGCAGCCAGTCATATTGAAGAATTCTCACAGACAGCAGACCAGGAAATAAAAAGCACTGATTCAATTCACTTTTTAATTTATTTTTTTTACAGAGAGCAAAATAAAGATTGGGACATACACTTGGGGTTATGGTAGAAGCTGAAATATCATAAACAAACTTTAAAAAAGAAAAAAAATTATTATTAAAAATCTAATAATTTTCTATCATAATGGAGAAATTTGACATTCCACAAATAAAATTAGTTTTTCAGGGCCAGACGGTTGTTCAGCAGGCAATATGCCGTTAAAACCCCAGTTACACCTATTCCAACCAGGCTTAATTTTTAATGGGGTGTTTAACAGCGTACTTAGACCGGAAAAGCTTAAGTTTTCGTCATTTCAACTGATTTCACTGATTGCCGGCTATGGGGAATTCCACAGCGCAGCCTGTGGTGGAGCAGTGAATGACTGACTGCAACTTCAGGATTTCCGCGTTTAGCTGTGCATGCGCTAAAACCTGAAGTTACAGTCAGTTTCAGAGGGGTAATGACAGCGAACGCTGACAGTTAGCCAACGGCGAATGCTGACAGTTCGCCATCATTGCCACCGCAAAATCCGGGCCAATATAATTGGAGTACATAGGTGGGAGCTGTTGCAGTCAATTAATATAATGCTGTCATTCTCGCAATAAGAAATAAGTGATACAGACCTAAGTAGCAGAATTTAGCCTGGGTACTGGATTTTAAGAGTGCTGATAAGTACAATTGAGTTGGGAAACTTTGGCATAGGGACATAAGATTAGGGATTTTTAAAGTAAGATTGACAAATGTCGGCCTGTCCCAAAACTGATCCAATTGATTTATATTAACCATCTGTTTTTGTGTTGCTGTGAAGAATGAAGTGACCATAATCTCTGCTCTTTTACTGCTTTGTCTGCCTTAAGATGCAAATTCCTTTTTGCGTTTAAGGCAGTATTGCTTTAAATCATCTATCAAGTATTTAACACTTTTAAAAAAAAATGTGCTTGTAACGTTGCATCTGGGGTGACGCCACAGCCTCAACTTGTTGCTTTCAGTAATGATCCACAATGATGCAGTCATTGCAGTGTGGATTTAAAAAGTATTTTCTTAATTTTACTGTGCCAAACACACTTATCTATCGGCCAAAATTCTAGATGACTCCATCACCATCCTTGGGTATATCTTGTCCCACTGGCAAGATAGACCCCAGGAGTCCTCAACATTGACTGCAGACGCCATGAAGCCTTGTGGCTTCAAGTCAAACTAAATCAAGGAAACCTCCTGTTAATCCCTACCGAACACACACTTCCCGCACCCCTATTGATGAATAAGTACTCCTCCGTGTTGAACATCACTTGAAGGAAGCTTTGAGGGAAATAAAGGAACAAAATGTACTTTGGATGGGGAACTTCAATGTTCATCACCAAAACTGGTTTGGTGGTACCACCGCTGGCTAAGTCCTGAAGGACATGGTTGCTGGACTGAGGTGAGGTGGAGAGGGAACCAACACAAAGAAGTAACCTACTTGACCTCATTCTCACTAACCTACTGTAGACACGCCTGTCCACAAGAGCATAGGTAGAAGTGACCATCGCACAGTCTTTGTGAAGGCAAAGCCAAGTCTCTACAATGAGGACATCCTTCATCGTCTAGGGTGGCACTGCCGCTGTACTAATTAGGACAGACTAAAGACAGATCTAGCAGCTCAAACTGGGCATCCATGAAGTGCTGGGCATTCAAAGAGCAAGTTTTTTTTTTAAAGTGCACACTTACCCTGCCAAGAGGATGGCAATCTTCTTCCCTGGCTTCCACTATGCTAATGCTATGAGACCAGCTCCGGTTTCATCTGACATTTTTTTAAATTCCTCGCTTTCCTCCCTGTGTAAAACACCTGTTGCTTGCTTTGGTACACTGTTTGAGCATCGGGAACTTCAGTTTTGTTGCAGAGCTTTGATTTTAGCAACTACCGATGGTTAATATTTTAAACTGTATCTAACTGGTGAAATGGTTTTCAGGTTTTAACATTAATGTAGATGCAAGAATGTTGCATTGAGGATGTATGGATAGAAATGGATACAAGAAAATCATCTTATAGGGTTTTGGATGATGGTGTGAGCGGGCAGTTTGATCTATTTGTCATCCCCAATTATTACTTATTGATAATCTGTGCATCAGTGCTACTTTTAACAAAAAATTGAGTCTAGCCTGTTGCTGTTTGTAGAAAGCAGGGTATTTTGATGGTGATTGTCATGGATTCCAGTCTGGATACTCCATCTAGTTGACATGATAACGTCCTCACTAAGATTAAATTTTGCACTGTTGTAGGCTTGCCAGTATGTCTTCAATGCATGTCACAGTCTGGTTCAGCCTGAGTAAGTGGCCAGTGAAGGGAATGAAATTGGTAACAAGGGAGCAAAGTTTATATTGGGGCAGAAGATGATGGCCTTTCATTGTTAAGTTGCAGACAGCCTGACAGCATGAAGTTTGTTGTGGGGTCAAGATGGTGGAGAGATAAAGCTTGGTGCAAGCTAACTCTGCCTGCAAATGATGTCTGAGAGGGGCAGCATAAAGTTGAGGGAGAGGAGGGATCAAGGGTACATCCTTGAAGACTCTAGGAAATAGCACAGGGATGGGAAGAGGAGATGTGTTGCCTGTGTTCAGACAGGTAGGAGTGGAACTACATGAATGCAGTCCTATAGAGTTGAACAACAGAGGAAAAGCAATGGAGGAAGATGGCATGGTCCACACTGCCAAATGCTGTAGAGAGGTCGTTGAGGACAAAGAGGGATAGCACACCACAGCCAGAGAATGTCATTTGTGACTTGGGTCGGGGCTGCCTCGGTGCCGATCAGGATGGCAGGTGGACTAGAGGGATTCGAGCAGGAATTTGAGAGAGATTGTCATGGAGGTAGGAGGCAAGGGCATATTTGAGAAACTTTAAGGGGGCAAAAGGAAGATCAAGGTGGGACAGTGGTTGGATAGAACAGAAGGATCAGGACAAGTTTAAATGAGAGAATCATAATTACCATAATCAAGCTAATTGCACAGTGTAATATCTGGTTTATGAATGCTGTAATTATGTACATCCCCCATCGCCATTTAACACCTGCATTCATTTACTATTTTACAGAATATGAATTTGTGCATTGGGTAAAATATCTGTACTACAGCTCTTTTTAAATGGCTAGTGTACAAGCATTAAATATTAGTAAACTACTGTACTTTGGTGTAAAACATTTGGTTGCATTGCAATGATTGATTTTTGTTCCTATGGTAAGCTATTCTATCTTTGTTTTTCAGCAACATGGAATTGGTCGGCCTAGTGTTTATCATGCAGTAGTTGTCATCTTTTTAGAATTCTTTGCCTGGGGACTGTTGACCACGCCAATGCTAACAGTAAGTACAATATGTTTCATGGAACATTTCTGCAATTGCTTACTGCATCAAACAAAATTTGACACTGTACTGAAATGGCCCAGTAATAAATATGTCACCTTCTTTCTTCTTTGCTATAATGAACATATTGTGAAAGATCTGATCAAACTTTTTGATACAGTGCTGTCCTTGATACGGAAACCCTCAATCTTATAGAATCATAGAAATTTACAGCACAGAAGGAGGTCATTCAGCCCATCGTATCTGCGCCGGTCGAAAAAGAGCAATCCAGCCTAATCACAATTTCCAGCTCTTGGTCCGAAGCCTTGCAGTTTACGGCACCTCAAGTGTGTATCCAAGTACTTTTTAAATGTGATGAGGGTCTCTGCCTCTACCACCTTTTCAAGCAGTGAGTTCTAGACCCCCACCACCCTCTGGCTGAAACAAGTTCTCCTCAACTCCCCTCTAATCCTTCTACCAATTACTTTAAATCTATGCCCCCTGGTTATTGACCTCTCTGCTAAGGGAAAGAGGGCAACACGGTGGCATAGTGGTTAGCACTGGTGCCTCACAGCGCCAGAGCCCCGGGTTCGAATCTGACCTCGGGTGACTGTCTGTGTGGAGTTTGCACATTCTCCCCGTGTCTGCGTGGGTTTCCTCCGGGTGCTCCGGTTTCCTCCCACAGTCCAAAAATGTGCGGGTTAGGTTGATTTGGCTATGATAAATTGACCCTTAGTGTTAGGGGGGGGGATTAAATATGTGGGGTTATGGGGATAGGATGGGATATGTTAGGGGGAATTAAATACGTGGGGTTACGGGGCTAGGGTGGGATATGTGTACTGTGGGGATTAAAGCAGGGACAGGGTACTGGATTTGAATGATCAGCCATGATCGTATTGAATGGTGGAGCAGGCTCGACGGGCCGAATGGCCTACTCCTGCTCCTAGATTCTATGTTCTATGTTTCTATGTCCTTCCTATCTAGGCCCCTTATAATTTTGTACACCTCAATTAAGTCTCCCCTCAGCCTCCTCTGTTAAAAAGAAAACAACCCCAGCCTATCCAATCTTTCCTCATAGCTAAAATTCTCCAGTACTGGCAACATCCTCGTAAATCTCCTCTGTACCCTCTCTAGTGCAATCACATCTTTCCTGTAATGTGGTGACCAGAACTGTGTGCAGTACTCTAGCTGTGGCCTAACTAGTGTTTTATACAGTTCTATCATAGCCTCTCTGCTCTTGTATTCTGTGCCTCAGATAATAAAGGAAAGTATCCCATATGCCTTCGTAATCACCTTATCTACCTGTCCTGCTACCTTCAGGGATCTGTGGACATACACTCCAAGGTCCCTCTGTTCCTCTACACTTCTCAGTATCCTACCATTTATTGTGTATTCCCTTGCCTTGTTAGCCCTCCCCAAATGCATTACCTCACACTTCTCTGGATTGAATTCCATTTGCCACTTTTCTGCCCACCTGACCAGTCCATTGATTTCTTCCTGCAGTCTACAGCTATCTTCATCACTATCAACCACACGGCCAATTTTTGTGTGCAAACTTCTTAATCATGCCCCCTACATTGAAGTCTAAATCATTGATATATACCACGAAAAGCAAGGGACCTAGTACTGAGGCCTGCGGAACCCCACTGGAAACAGCCGCCCAGTCACAAAAACACCTGTCGACCATTACCCTTTGCTTCCTGCCACTGAGCCAATTTTGGATCCAACTTGCCACTTTCCCTTGGATCCCATGGATATATACTCTTTTGACCAATCTGCTATGTGGGACCTTGTCAAAGGCCTTGCTAAAATCCATGTAGACTATATCAAATGCACTGCCTTCATCAACCCTCCTCGTTACCACCTCAAAAAATTCAATGAAGTTAGTCAGACACGACCTTCCCTTAACAAATTCATGCTGACTGTCCTTGATTAATCCGTGACTTTCTAAATGGTGATTTATATTGTCCCTCAGAATTTTTTCCAATAATTTCCCCACCACCGAGGTTAGGCAGACTGGCCTGTAATGACTCGGTCTATCCCTTTCTCCCTTTTTAAACAATGACAATGTTAGCAGTCCTCCAGTCCTCTGGCACCACGCCTGTAGCCAGAGAGGATTGGAAAATGACAGTCAGAGCCTCTGCTATTTCCTTCCTTGCCTCTTAACAGCCTGTGTTACAATTCATCTGGGCTGGCGATTTATCTACTTTCAAAGATGCTAAACCTCTTAATACTTCCTCTCGCTCTGTTTATCCCATCTAATATTTCACACTCCTCCTCCTGAACTGCAATGTCTGCATCGTCCCTCTTCTGTAAAGACAGACGCAAAGTATTCATTAAGGACCATATCCACGTCTTCCGCCTCCACGCATGGGTTACCTTCTTGGTCTCTAATAGGCGCTAATCTTTCCTTAGTTATTCTCTTGCTCTTTATGTATTCATAAAATATCTTTGGGGTTTCCTTGATTTTACTTGCAAATATTTTTTCATGCCCTCTCTTTGCTTTCCTAATTTCTATTTTAATTTCACCTCTGCACTTACAATACTCCTCTAGGCTTTCTGTAGTATTGAGCTCTCGTTATCTGACAAAAGCTTCCCATTTTTTCCTTATCCTACCCTGTTTCCTCCTTGACATCCAGGGGGCTCTAGATTTGGGAGTCCCAACCTTTTTCTTTGTGGGAACATATTTGCTCTGGACCCTCACTATCTCCTTCTTGAATGCCTCCTACTGCTCTGACTTCAAGTAGATGTTTCCTGTCCACTTTTGCTAAATCACATCTCCGCTTAGTAAAATCAGCCTTTCCCCAATTGGCCTTACTGAGTGACCAGCCTTGTATTGGGGCAGTTACTTGCTGTATAGAAGCTTTGAGATTCTAATCATACTTCAAAATGTAGGCACTGGCAATTGATTTGAAAATATGATCTTTATTTGATTTGGATACAATAAATTACTGCTCAGTGTGTTTCTGTTTCAGTAGCTTCCCTGTATTTAAGTCCTACATTGTGTGTATTTTAAACAGCTATTTTTCTTCAACGTGAAGCTTGTAAGGCGCAGCATTTTTCAAGGGGCATTTATTTAATGCTGAAATTGCGAGTGATAACTTATATCTTTTGTATGCCAATGAAATTTTGTAAACTTGGATAAAAACAAAGCAACATTAAAAAAAAAATAACTTTGGAAAATTCCTACTACAGTAACTTTTTATACTGGTTTGCTAACGTTACAGATTCAACATGAGAGCTTTCACCTTGTTAATCACAGTTAAATTATTACCTTTTATAGATGATGTAGATTGGGAAAATAGTCACTTTATAAAATAAAAAATCATGACAAAGTAACAGGAACTGTAGTGTGCCTGCTGCTGGGTCAAGATTGGCAATTAAATATTCCTGGGTGTAAAGTTCAGGAGGGACAGGAAAGGAAGTGGCATGGCAATATTAGAGATCATGTTCTAGCACTAGTGCATAAGGATTTAAATAAAGAAATGGTCCAGACAAAATCCCTTTTGGATTGCGCTGATGGAATAACAAGGAGACAGTCACATTACTGGGAGAATATTAGAGACAGCCAAACATTGGAGAGGAAATTGAGGATGAAATGTGTAAGTTAGTGGCATGTATTAACAATGGAGCCATAATTGTGGAAGATTATATTTAAGTATGTTAAAAGGGGGAGATTTTTTTGGAATGTGTTCAGGACTGTTTTCTCAGTCAGTATTTGCTACACCCAACAGGCAGTGAAGTACTACTTGACCTGGTTCTGGATAATGAAGCAACACCCAATTGGTGGCCTAAAAGTAGCTAGATTAAATCATATTTGAAACTTAGCATTTAGTGCTTCCAGAGTAGATAACCAAAGTGACAGTCAGAACAAATATAAAGAATATAGGAAATCTACAGAAAGATGGATTAGAAAGGTTAAGAGAAGAGAGAAAATTGGCAAAAAAAATAATTAAAGGCAATAAATGGATTTCTATAGGCACATTAGTGGTACATGGATAGTCAAGGTAGGGATAGGGATGGTTAGAGATGAGGGAGGCAAACTTGTAGTGAATAATGAGGAAATGTCAGAAGTACAATTTAAGTGCTTTGCCTCACTTTTCAGAGGAGATGGTTATTGTCATTGTAGAACCACCAGAGATGGGTGCAGAACAATTAAGTGAAGATTATTATTCAAAGAGTACTAAATAAGTTACGCAAACTTTAAAGCAGACAAATCACAGTTTAAATCTGAGGATTGAGAAAACCTAGAGAGGGAATAGCAGAGGTCGTGACTACAAGTTTCTAAAATTCTTTGGAAAGGAAAATTGTGACAAATTGGCAAATTATGCATTTAATGTATCAGTTAAAAAGGAAAGATTAAGATCTGAATCCAGAAATGTTAGGCTGTAAAAATCTGTAGAAAAAGCTCCTGTGTATCTTTTCAAAACTGTGCCAAAATATACTAGTGGCTTTTAATCTTAATTAGCTGACTGCGAAGCAAATGCCAGTAAGTAATATTTGTACAATGAAACTTGGAAATTATTTGAAGTAAAGCTTATAAACTAAAACTGAGGTAATGCAGTTCTGCTTTTTTTAAGCATCTCACAAAATGCTTAGCAAAGAGGACGCTGTAGCTATTGATATCACTTTGGTCTTCCCTCCTTTGCCATACCGGTGATGGTATTGGGAAGGTACTGTGTGTATCATGGAATAGCTTCATTCACTGAAAGGGAATGTACACTGCAGATCAGTGGACCCTGCTGACCCTGGAATTTCTAGAAGAGCTTAAAAAATGGGAAAACCAAGGATGGAGAACCACTGGAAAATGAGCAGCATTTTTGGATCTAGATTTTGGCAAATATCCAAAAAGTGTATTACTACTAGAATAATGATCTTAGCTTGGTTGTCTTCACTTTGGAGTTGATCTAAATGGTTGTGCAAACAATGTGAAGGTCAGTTTATCTACTTCCATTCAACACATTCCAGAGCCACAGATTGGGATGGGGGGAGGAGTCACCAAATATTTCTCATTGAACAATAGTCTAGTGGCATTATGTAAAATATTTTTGGAGAATATGTTTGGAGAATACCCATTCAGGAATGTAAAGCTGCCTAAATATTTAAACGGGCAGTCACAGCACTTTGGTTTTACTTGTCTAAATTATCCAGGTCAATTAGTCGGCCATGTTGTCTGTCACATGATCCATTCCTGTTTGAGTAATCTCTCTTGTTCCACAAAAAAATTGAGTATCTCCCATTGACATACCTTTTCACTGTACTGTGATTAAGATGCTCCTTAAAACCTACCTCTTTGACCAAGCTTTTGGTCATCTGCCCTAATATCTCCTTATGTGGCTCGTGTCAAATTTTGTTTTATAACACTCCTGTGAAACGCTTTGGGATGTTTTACTATGTTAAAGGCGCTATATAAATGCAAGTTGATGATGATGATTGAACTAGCAATTGGCTTGCAATATGCAAAGCCACTGCTACCTAAGTTGGTGATCTTGGTTTACACTTGGTCTTCATTCAGCTCCATAATATTTGACAAGTATTTTGTGCACTAATATGAAAGCTACAGGGTTGTCGTAAAAACCCAACTGGTTTACAAATCGCCTTCAGGGAAGGGAAGCTGCCACTCCTACTTGTTAGCTCATCTAAGTTAAAATTCAGAACCACTTCAATATGTGCAAAATATAGATTTTTTTTTTTTGTAAAATTCTTTCTTTTGTTTTTAATCTGAGAGCTAGTTTCATAAAGGCCAGAGGATAGCTAATGTATCAGCACTATTCTCATTATTTACTGGGTCTCTATCAAACAGTGTACAATGGACTTTGAGGTGCCATATAGCTCAATAAATGTGATGTAATTTTGTGTCTCAATAACTGAACTTTGTTCGATTTTAACCATCATTACCTTTTCAGACTTCAAAGTGCAAAAAAATTATGATTAACCTGGTTTTTCACTGCTTGTGAATATTTGTTTTAAATTGTGCTTTTTTATTATTGGCAAAGTGTTCCTTAGGCATGCGCTGTTGTGTTTTGAAATAGGAACACCTGAATATTTGGAGCAATTCTGATTTGCTACATAAACTTGCTGTAAATACATGTTCATTTTTAACATGGGTACAGTAGCCTCCTGGCAAGTTGACAAATTCAATAAATCTGGTATTTTGTGCACTAGTGTGAAAGCTGCAGGGTTGTCGTAAAAACCCAACTGGTTTACAAATCACCTTCAGGGAAGGGAAGCTGCCACTCCTACTTTGTCTGTCCTACATGTGATTCCAGTCCCACATTGGTTGACAGTTAATGCCCACAGGGCAACAAAGGGTAGGCAGTGCCAGTGTTTCCCACATCCCAAAACAATTTATTTTTAAATCAGATTTTTATTCACTAGCCCATTAGATTTTCTTTTCAGAAGAGCTACTATCTAATGCACTGTCAGAATCAAGTTACGTTTTTACACAAACTGCATACTTTGTTTAATGCATGTTATGCTGCTTGCCATCGAAATGATGTAAAAATCTGTTCTTTTGGTATTATTGGTTATATATGGCCCAAGCCTATGAGTGCAGCTCCAACAACACTCAAGGAGCTCGACACCATCCAGGACAAAGCAGCCCGCTTGATTGGCACTCCATCCACCACCTTAAACATCCACTCCCTCCACCACCGGCGTACTGTGTCTGCAGTGTGTACCATCTACAAGATGCACTGCAGCAACTCGCCAAGGCTTCTTTGACACCACCTCCCAAACCCGCAAACTGTACCACCTAGAAGGACAAGGGCAGCAGGCGCATGGGAACACCACCACCTCCAAGTTCCCCTCCAAGTCACACACCATCCTGACTTGCATCACTGGGTCAAAATCCTGGAACTCCCTCCCTAACAGCACTGTTGGGAGTACCTTCACCACACGACTGCAGCGGTTCAAGAAGGCAGCTCACCATCTTCTCAAGGGCAATTAGGGATGGGTAATAAATGCTGGCCTTGCCAACGACGCCCACATCCCATGAATGGGGGGGGAAAAAAGCAGAGGCAAGGTTTCTGTAATTTATTTTGAGAGGTAGAATGTGAAGAAATGGGCAGATATTGGAGAGATTCCTTTTAGTGGAGCTGATTAAATTCTCAGCTTTACACAGTACGTCTGCCTGTGGGGGCCCTGCATAATTTAGCATTTTTTCCCTTTTATTTAGAAACCTAAACTCACTATTCACCACCAATTGTTGAAGTAGGTTTGTTGGAATATGGATTGAAGCAGGGAAAAAAAACTTGCCTATAGTACTGTGTGCAGTTTTGGTCTCCTTACCTAAGAGAGGATATACTTGCCATAGAGGGAGTGCAGCGAAGGTTCACCAGATTGATTCCTGGGATGGCAGGACTGTCTTATGAGGAGAGATTGGGTCGACTAGGCCTGTATTCACTAGAGTTTAGAAGAATGAGAGGGGATCTCATTGAAAACGTATAAAATTCTGACAGGGCTTGACAGACTGGATGCAGGGAGGCTGTTTCCCCTGGCTGGGGGGGTCTAAAACGAGGGGTCACAGTCTCAGGATACGGGGTAGGACATTTAGGACAGAGATAAGGAGCGATTTCTTCACTCAGAGGGTGGTGTACCTGTGGAATTCTCTACCACAGAAGGCTGTGGAGGCCAAGTCACTGAATATATTTAAGAAGGAGATAGATAGATTTCTAGACACAAAAGGCATCAAGGGGTATGGGGAGAGAGCGGGAATATGGTATTGAGATAGAGGATCAGCCATGATCATATTGAATGGCGGAGCAGGCTCGAAGGGCCAAATGGCTTACACCTGCTCCTATGTTTCTATTGGCACTCTAGTACAATTCTTCTGTAGAACTACCATTAGGGCTGCTACCTCTGGACGTATGCTTGGAGGTTTCATCAGATGACGTCGCGTTTCCAACCGTCACCCAATACATCCATCGTGGTGTGTGTGTGTGTGTGTATATATATATCTATATCTATATCTATATCTATATCTATATCTATCTCTCTCTCTCTCTCTCTCTCTCTCTCTCTCTCTCTCTCTCTCTCTCTCTCTCTCTCTCACATACACATATATATATATGAGAGATTGAGATTATATCTATATCTCTATATGGATGTGAGAAGTCGCACAACACCAGGTTATAGTCCAACAGCTTTATTTGAAATCACAAGCTTTCGGAGCGTTGCTCCTTCGTCAGCTGTTGGACTATAACCTGGTGTTGTGTGACTTCTCACATTTGTCCACCCCAGTCCAACACCGGCATCTCCACATCATATCAGGATGTGGACGTCGCTGGCAAGACCAGCATTTATTGCCCTTGAGAAGGTGGTGGAGCAACCTTTGTATTATTGATTTGCTAATCTAATGTTATCAATGCTGACACTTTTGGGTGTAAATTAAGGTATGACTTTTACATTCATAAATGTCAGCTTGGCTCACTGGTAGCACTTGCGCCTCTGAGTCACAAGGCCTTGAGTTCAAGTACTGCTGCAGGATTTGAGCATATAATCTGGGTTGATGCTAAGGAATTCTGCCTTGTTGGTGACTATGTCTTTTCGGATAAGACATTAAACTGAGGTCCTATCTGCCTATTTAGGTCGTTGTAAACGATCCAATGGCTTTATTCAAAGAAGAGATGGGGAGTTCTTAGATTCCTGGCCAACATTTATCCCTCAACCAACATCACTAAAACATATTGACTGGTTATTTCATATTGACCAATTTTTGCCACCATGTTTAAAAAGAACACCTAATCCCTTGAATATTGGCATTAAATAATTTTAACCTGGTCTGGTTATTGTTGGCCGCAACTGGATTGAAACACAATTACAAAATGTTGAGTGATATTTGAAGTAAAAAGTGCTGACCATTTGTGAGAGTCAGTTGTCAGTTTATAGCAAACAGTTTTGTTTTTATAGTGGATAGGTGGAGTTGCTTCATTTGACCATCTTCCAGTCTACATTTTCCCCCCATTTTCACTGTAGTAAATCTGGGGTTTATTTGACAGATAGTTGATGCCGCACTGACGCCATTTGTTTCTCCTTTTGCCAGGGTAGGCCTTGGGTCAAAGTGATGAATTATCACCCCAGTATTTTGACTATTTCACTAAAGCTTTATTGGAATAACACTTTATTAATGGGGAGACACTGTCAGAAAAGGCATATTTTAATTGCTTAATTGAAAAGTTTGAACACATTTGTCCTACACTTCTGTCTGTGTTAACTTAAGGCACATGATGAACAAGCATTGCTTTGCAATAAAATGTCTGGATTATTTTAATCTGAGTTAAAATGTGCATCACTGCTGTTTTTGTGTTTACCACAATTCATTAAAAAAAAATTAACAGTTTGGCAAAAGGCAGAAGTGAAACATAAAACTGTTCTTGTGGAAGCCAGAATGTACTGTAATAGTAGCTTGTAATACAGGTAAAGTAATGAACACATTAAAAACTGTTGACTTGTTACCTATGGTATCACGAGCTGCTGACCTGTAAAGAATTGTTTTTTTACAGATAACTGTCATGGTTGATGGTGGCAGTAATACACTAGCATACAGAGGGGTACGACTGTGATCTCTCATGTATTCCAATTAAATGACATGATTTGTCCAGACAATTGGATAAACTGGACGAAGCAAGTTTCCTCAACACAAACATGTTCAAATTAATGAATGTTTCATTGATCATAGTGGACTAGAATATTTGAACAGAAAGTTCTGGAATTAAAGAAAGAAAAGAAAGAACTTTCATTTATATTGCATACTTCGTGGCCTCTGAGCACCCCGAAGTGCTTCACAGCCAATTAAGTACTTTTGAAGTATAGTCACTGTTGTAATGTAGGGAAACACAGCAGCCAATTTGCATACAGCGAGGTCCCACAAACTGCAATGAGATAAATGACCAGATAATCTTTCTTTAAAGTGATGTTGGTGCTGGGGATGTGGGGTGGCTCCATCAAGGTTGCAGGGTGGGGGGGTGGGGGGGGGGGGGTTGGTGGGACGGTGCGGGATGAAAAGGAAGAGGAGGTGGGTTGATGATTTGGGTGCAGATCTTTTGCCAGAACATCGGTCTGCTGACTGCAATCTATGGCCAGGTTATTTACTTCATTCTAGCATTTTCTGTTTTCTTTTCAAACCTCCTGCATCTGCAGTTCTTTCCTTCCTCTCCCTACCCATTGTCTTGCCTGTTTCCTAAGTTTGGCCTTTTCACCATCTTGGCTATTTGCATTTTTTTTTATTTTAATTTTTCCTTGCCTCACCAAGATGATTTTCTTATATCATCTTACAGTTCTCTGCTTTTTTTGTTATTGAGCAGCCTTCAGGTGAAGGGAAAGGGAGAGGAATATAGCTGGAGTTCTGGAGTTACTAAAGTCAGTGCTCTGAGCAGAGGATTACAGAATGCCCAAGAGAAAAAGGAGATATTGTTCCTGATGCTTGTCTGAGCTTGGCTGCGACAGTGTAGGAGCCCAAACAAAGGGGTCAGGAACACACTTGCAGACAGTTGTTCAGCAAAATAAGCACTATATTATGGTCTGATGCCACTTAAGAGAAGTTTGCTCGCTACTGTGCCCATTACTGGGAAATAGGGAAGGTTGTTAAATAACTTGTAGATTATAATCCATGTTTTACCATGCTGACTCAATGTTGATATGAAATAAAACAAAACCTTTGTTTACCAAAGAATGGATTTGTATTATCAATTCTTGAGACATTTGTGCACTCTGAACGAAAACCTATTTCAATGCACTGATTTCCTGGTCTTCATTACTAACATGTAAAATTTCTCTGCATCACTATACAGATGTGGCTGCTGCCAAACGAAGTTAAAACTTGAAGGGGAAAAATTGGGCTGATTTGCACCTCTCGTTAGCACCCCTGGAGGGCACTAACGGATCGCAAATCCCTTAGCGCCCGGGCGCAGCGCCTCTAATGCCTCCCGTGAAATTCAGCAGGAGGTTAGCGGCGGCGGTTGCCAGTAGCGCCCCGCGGCGCTGTGCAGCCAGTGATGACTTCATCGTGCGCGGCGCCCCGGCTGCAAACTTCGCTTACGCCCCCTGACCTATCGGCGGACGACATGTCTGACAGGGTCGGTGGCGTTTTTGCAGCAGTGGTGCTTGTAAAAGGGGCGGGTTTCGGGTGGCCATTTCTTTTGGCCGACTGCTAGCACCTGGCCCCTTCCCCTTTTTCTCTCGGGGTGCCGGCCGTGATCTCTCAGCCCGGCACTCCTCTTGAGTGCCGGGCTGTTTTCCCGGCACCCCACTCCCCGGTGGTCTAGCAGGGCCCTGGTGCACGTAGCGCTAGGCCCCTCCCCTTTAATCAGGGGAGGGAGGCCTGCAATGACGCGGCACTACACGCCGACGCGCATGGCGCTGTTGCATGTAGCGCCGTGATATTCAGTTGTAGCGCCCCAAGGAGGAGGTGGAGCGCTTCCAGTGGCGCTCCCCCTCCTGCTTGGGGCGCTACAACTGAATTTCAAGCGGAGGGGAGCTAAAATTAGCGCCCCGGCGACGTTAGCGCCCCAAAAGGGGCGACACCCAATTTTTGAAAACTTTGGTTAGTTCATTTTAGCTTGCTCACAATGAGATTGTTGATACTTACTGAATCTTTTTATTTTTGTAAATCTAGGTATTAACTAGGTTGTCTTTGTACATCTAATATTTTTATTCTCTTTCTTGACAGGTTCTGCATGAAACCTTTCCCAAACATACATTTTTAATGAATGGCCTTATTCAGGGTGTAAAGGTAAGAATATATCTGCAATTCAGTTCCTGATAAGCAGAAAGAATTAAGTACGGTAGCAGTTCATAGAAATAAATAGAGATGTATATGCATGTGAGATTGTTGTATCAGAGGTTTGAAGATCACTATAATCAACGTCATATTTCAGTTGAAATTTTATCCTGATATTACGCACAACTTATTCAAACTGTTTCAAAATTATTTTGAAGTTTGTTGAGCTTTACTTAAAGAAATTAAATTGTTTTCTTCAAGTTGTATTTTGTTTCAGTAAATTTAGTAAAGGCGATCTAGGAAGTGAGTATGCAGAACAAGCACAATGCACATTTTAAAAGTGAATGTTGAATAGCGGAAGCTATACTGCAGTCTCTTCCTCTCCTGATTAGCCATGTAATTCTGTATGTTTAAAGAAAAATAAAGGAACTGAGTCAGTGCAATAATTTGTGTTGCAATTGCTCTTGGCTCCTTTTATACAGAAATGCATAAATGACATCTACAGAAGTACATAATACACCAGAAGGCCTAGTTCTAATTTTCTTCTTGGTTACAAAGGTTTAGATTTTTTTTTTAATTTCTGCAATAATTTCATTACAAAGGTTGGCACATGAGCATGATGATTTGCGGAATATTAAGATACAGGAATGCATAATATTTTCTTGCATGGCGAGTTTTAAATTCTTTTTGCCTTGTGTTTCTGGAAGCATTTTATGAAAAATGTTAACATTCTGAATGTATATTCTGTTTGAGTGGGTAAATATTTGTATAAGCAAATGAGTGTCCTTTTTTATCATAACTCTACTCACTATCTCTGTAGTTAATCCATTTTATTAACTTTATTGAAATCCCAGAAACTATATCCCGATTGCTAACTTCTGAATTTGATCAAGCTATTTTTTGTTCGTGCATTCCTGAATTTATTCTCTCATGATTTCAAGCTTCCTCGTGTTGCATGCGTTCTCTGACTAAACCACTGTACAGTTAGCCTGCTGTAAGGCCTCTATCATTACAATCCACACCTAATGCCCTATTTAGTTTACAGTTCTGCAGGCAGCAGCCTGGATGTCAGTGCTAGAGAGTGTAAAGTAAATGAGCTGCTGAGAGCCACCTAATGAGATGGATTCACCAGAGCTATTCCATTGGTGACGGTAAACATAGTTGCTTGATGTGGAGATGCCGGTGTTGGACTGGGGTGGACAAATGTGAGAAGTCGCACAACACCAGGTTATAGTCCAACAGCTTTATTTGAAATCACAAGCTTCGGAGCGCTGCTCCTTCACCTAACGAAGGAGCAGCGCTCCGAAAGCTTGTGATTTCAAATAAAGCTGTTGGACTATAACCTGGTGTTGTGCGACTTCTCAAAGTTGCTTGAGAATGAGGCTGCCCTGTTTTCTGTCTGTTGGTGTGTCTTACAAGCCACTAAGATACTTTGTTACAAAAAGAAAATACAGGAAACTTTCGTTTATCCGGCATCGACGGGACCGGCGTGGTGCCGGTTTATCGAAAGTACCGGATAACAGAGAGTTATATCTACCGAGGCTATTTTTAACAGAGACTCCAAGCAGCACGGGAGAATCTACTCATGCTACTGCAATGTTTCGGACTTGCGACAGCGCCAGGAGGCCGAGTAGTGGCACTTTTGAAAAGTACCCCTACTGACTAAATCGGCGTTCTCGGACTCGGACTCGGGATCGGCAACATTGCCGGTTATTTGAGAAGATTTTTCGGAGCACTCGGCGTTCGCGGAGACTCGACTGCGACTCGGCAACATTGCCGGTTATTTGAGAGGAGTTTTCGGAGGATGATTTTTGCTGGTTAAGCGAGAATTCCGGATATTTGGGTGCCGGATAAACGAAAGTTTCCTGTACTGCAGATGCTGGAAATCTGAAATAAAAACAGAAAACGCTGGATAAACTCAGCAGGCCAGGCAGCATCTGTGAAGAGAGAAACAGAGTTAACGTTTCAGGTCGATGACCTTTCGTCAGAACTGGAAAAAAGCAGGAAATGGAACAGATTTTAAAGCAAGTTTAGGGGCTGGGAAAGGGGGGAGGGGATGAAAGAACAAAAGGGAAGGTCTGTGATAGGATAGAAGGCAGGAGAGGTTAAGAGACATGAAGAGATATTCAAGGCAAAAGGAGATGGTAATGGACAGATTAAGAAACAAAGGATGGCTCTAGATGAAGTGTGAATTGCGCTGGCAGAATGAAAGACAGCTGCCATGTGGGAGAGAAGAAAAAAAGACACAGACAAATAGTGTGGATGAAAAATATATATATGCTAGGGGCCGAGGTTATGATCTGAAATTGTTGAACTCTGTGTTGAGTCCAGAAGGCTGTAAAGTGCCGAATCGAAAGATGAGGCGCTGTTCCTCGAGCTTACGCTGAGCTTCAGTGGAACAATGCAAGAGACCGAGGACAGAGAGGTCTGAGTGGGAGTGGAGCGAAGAATTAAAGTGACATGCGACCGGAAGCTCGGGGTCCCCCTTACGGACTGAACGGAGGTGTTCCGCAAAGCGGTCACCCAATCTGCGTTTGGTCTCCCTAATGTAGAGGAGACCACATCGTGAGCAGCGAATACAGTATACTAAATTGCAAGAAGTACAAGTAAATCGCTGTTTCACCTGGAAGGGGTGTTTGGGGCCCTGGACAGTGGGAAGGGGGGAGGTATAAGGGCATGTGTTGCATCTCCTGCGCTTACACGGGAAGGTGCTGGGGGTGATAGTGGAGTGGACTAGGGTGTCGCGGAGGGAGCGGTCCCTATGGAATGCTGCAAGTGGAGGTGAGGGGAAGATGCGTTTGGTGGTGGGATCATGCTGGAGGTGGCGGAAATGGCAGAGGATGATCTGTTGAATGTGGAGGCTGGTGGGGTGAAAGCTGAGGACCCAGCCCCTAAACTTGCTTTAAAATCTGTTCCATTTCCTGCTTTTTTCAAGATACTTTGTTTGCTGCCCTGTATGGCTCTTCCCCCAGCTATTGGGGAAGGTCCAGTGTCAAGAGAATAAGAAATAGGAGCAGGAGTAGACCATTCGGCCCTTCGAGCCTGCTCCGCCATTCAATAAGATCATGGCTGATCTTCTACCTCATCTCCACTTTCCTGCATTATCCCCATATCCCTTGATTACCTTAATATTCAAAAATCTATCACTCTCTGTCTTGAATATACTCAACGACTGAGCCTCCACAGCCCTCTGGGGTAAAGAATTCCAAAGATTCACCACCCTCTGAGAGAAGAAATTGCTCCTCATCTCAGTCCTAAATGGCCGAACCCTTATTCTGAGACTGTGGCCCCTAGTTCTAGACTCCCCGGCCAGGGGAAAAATCCTCCCTGCTTCTACCCTGTTAGTCCCTGTAAGAATTTTGTATGTTTCAATGAGGTCACCTCTCATTCTTCTAAACTCTAGATTATAGGCCTAGACTACTCAATCTCTCCTCATAGGACAATCCCCCCATCCCAGGAACCAGTCTGGTGAACCTTTGTTGCACTCCCTCTATGGCAAGTATATCCTTCCTTCGGTAAGGAAACCAAAACTGTACACAATACTCCAGGTGTGGTCTCACCAGGGCCCTATATAATTGCAGTAAGACGTCTTTACTCTTATACTCTTGTAATAAAGGCCAACATACCATTTGCTTTCCTAATTGCTTGCTGTACCTACATGTTAACTTTCAGTGATTCGTGTACAAGGACACCCAGGTCCCTCTGAACACCAACATTTCCCAATCTCTCACCATTTAAAAAATACTCTGCTTTTCTATTTTTCCTACCAAAGTGGATAACTTCACACTTCTCCACATTATATTCCATTTGCCATGTTCTCGCCCACTCAGTTAGCCTGTCTATATCCCCTTGAAGCCTCCTTGCATCCTCCTCACAACTTACATTCCCACCCACCTTTGTATCATCAGCAAACTTGGATATATTACATTTGGTCCCCTCATCTAAATCATTGATGTAGATTGTGAATAGCTGAGGCCTGAGCACTGATCCTTGCGGTACCCCACTAATTACAGCCTGCCAACCCAAAAATGACCCGTTTATTTCTACTCTCTGTTTTCTATCCGTTAACCAATCCTCAATCCATGCTAGTATATTACCCCCAATCCCATAAGTCTTAATTTTGTTTAATAACCTCGTGTAGCACCGTATCGAATGCCTTCTGAAAATCTAAATACACCACATCCACTGGTTCCCCCTTATCTATTCTGCTAGTTACAACCTCAAAAAACTCTAACAGATTTGTCAAACTCGATTTCCCTTTCATAAATCCGTGTTGACTCTGCCCAATCCTATTATTATTTTCTAAGTGCCCTGTTACTATGTCCTTCATACAGTAATAGATTCTAGCATTTACTGATGTCCGGCTAACTGGTCTGTAGTTCCCCGTTTTCTCGCTCCTTCCTTTCTTAAATAATGGGGTTACATTTGCTACCTTCCAATCCACGGGAACTGTTCCAGAATCTATGGAATTTTGGAAAATGACAACCATGTGCAATCCTATCTCTTAAGCATAACTATGAACAATGTATTTTAACACAGTTGTGCCTGTTGTTGTTGTTTAGCGTGGTATGGTGCTGTGGAATCTGCTTTGTAATGCAATTGGTGGAAGTTCCATTGTACTGGGAGCTTCTGCTTTAAGAAACACAAGGCAAAAAAAAATAATCACTATGTGAGGAAATTCTGCATTCCAGTATCCTACATTCTGTGAAACAGCATGCTGCTGTGCTAGCCTTTGCAATTGGCAAGGATTATTATCACTGTCATATAAACTAGACTGTTTTCAAAATCTGATTGTCAGCCGTTCCTGTGTAGATTGACCTAAAAAGGCACTTCAAGTTTGTGGTTTAGGCACACACAACTGAAACAAAGCAACATGTTGAAATCAATCCGATCGGAAGGTGAAAAACATCAATGAGTAGGCTGATTTTTGTCAGATGGCTTTGAGAATGTACTGTTACATGTTCAGACTCTTGCAGAAATCCATAGATTTTTTTTGACAGTCTGAAAAAGGAAGCTTGCATACACGTCATACCTCCTGAGATATAGCCTATGAAAAACAACATGACAACATCCTGGTGAACTCTGGCACATCTTGTGCAATCCTATTTCTTAAACCAGTAAATGTCCTCCACAAAGTAAGATAAATATTTATGTTTAATAGAGAATTGTACACTCCATTCCATGCCTCTGGAATTTTGTATAAATTTGTAATATTTTCCCAATTCATTTCATCTAGGTACCATAGCATAATATACTTGTTATAGGTTTCAATTTAACATTTCTTGCCTTTAATGCTGCCTTATGAAATGCATTGTGGGAGTCTTCAAATCTAGTTCTTGTCCATTAGGAATTGTTGAGATGTACAACTCCCATGAGCGACTTATGGCAATGCATGCATGCTTAATGATGACAGAATTGGCATTCACATTTAGAGCCAGGAATTTTATATGAATTCTGAGTGTTCGATAATTATTTTTTTAAAGAATTGAAAGATGTATCTAGTAATGGAGGACTGTACTGAGTCTGAGGATGAACAGGTCAGTTCCCCAATATAATACAGACAATTGACCATTAATCATTTCTATTTTTTTAATATGAGAAGTTCTTGATAGCACAGCTCATAAATCTGGCATATTGATCACTTTTGGTTTTACACTATGTGTTTCTTGTATTTAGTATGCATTTTTTTAAGGAGTGTTGGTTTCCTTTTAGGTGTAAAGAATTGGGAAAAGATGGATATGAGATGGACTGATTTTCCTCTTAAAATTATCAACTTTTATTAGAGATTTCCATTAATGTGCAGAGCATTCAAGAAGGCTGAATGTATACATGTGTAGAAAGATTTTTACTGGTTTAATGACAGATCTGTAGTGAATTTGTCACTATTCTGATTTCTATTAGGTAATGGTTCAAACGGATCAGGTGTAACGTCAGTCATGCGGAATAAGCTAATTTTGAACAGACAGCAAAGGGTCTGTTAATATGAATGCATTTTGAGAGCTATGATGAGTTTTATAATATATTTGAGTTATAATTTAATTTGCACTGTAATTACCTAGGAAGTGATTAAAATTAAATACTGTATAGTAGACCTTCTTAGCATCTTAAGAGCTCTTTTAATCTGAGACTCCTGAAGAGTAGTTTGACCTAAGCCTAGCTATCATTCCACCCTTAGCAAACCAAAGATAGTATTAAAATAGATGGCTCCCCTGGTGGCTTAGTGGGTAAAAACAATAGCCCGGAATTTGCAGTTGTAATGACAACGAAATTTTCAGCGCTCGCTTTCATTACTGTGTAAAAATGACACCAACTTCTGGCGCCTGCTATTGCGCAGTTAAATGCGGAAATCCAGAAGTTGCTGTTAATCATACCCTACTCCTCCATAGGTTGTGCTGTTGCAGATGCAATCAACACAATATCCGTGATTTAACGTGAATTTCAACTTTTTAACGCACTGTTTTCGATGTAAAAACCAATGAAAATGTCATGCCTTGTTCAGTCAGGAATAACTGAGCTTTTAATGGTACACCAAGTCATAATTACTGCTGAACAACCTCTCTGGCCCTGAAAACCTAATTTTACATGTGTGGAGTCTCATTCCCTCATTTAAAACTTGCTTATTTTTAAAATCATAAAAATAAAATAATTAAAAGTTTGATATTTCAGCTTCTCCCTTAATCCAATCAATGTGTATGTTCCAATCTTTATTTCGCTTTCTGTACAATGATTAAAATATGGATTCTAATCCCTGCTTTTTACTTCGTGCTTTGCTGTCTGTGAGAATTCTTCAATCTGATTGGCTGATTAGTCTACTTGCTGCCTACACTGTTGCTGGACACCACAGATGACGCCAAATTCAAAGTCACGTTGAAATAGAGGAAATTCACGCTCTAGAGCCCGCCAAATCTATGCAGGCAGCTTTTTTCGAGGTCAACGGCGAGCACCGTCTCTTCACCGCTGACCTCAAAATCCGGGCCATTATCTGATGTACTAAGCCAAACAGACTCGAAGGTGCCAGGTTCAATTCCCGCTCTCTGCTGAGTTAGCTGATGTCAGCAGGGTCAGCAATTGTAACATTACAATTGGTCTGTGCTCCTTGGTGCATTCTTGTTCCTAATCACTATCCACTGCTGGAAAGTACATGTGTGTGGACATTCGGCAAGAGGATCGGCATCAGCTGTGCTAACTTAAAATTTGTGCTGTCTGGAGTTGGGATTCATGAGGAAACTGGGTGTGGAAATTCAAGGATGAAGGAATAGATGCATAAAGAACATCAGTTAGATTTCACTTTTTTATCATTAAAATTACCATTTGTCTGACCTTAAGGTTAACATGTGAAAACTGTTCAACTTTCTCTGAAATACTGGCTGTATTCCACCAACTGGTACAGAATTTTCTGTCTGGTTAAATCTCGTCTTTGTTTTCAGGATTCTGCTTCATCAGAATGTAGATTAGAGAACACAAGGGGAAAGTAAATAAAACCCACCACACACACAGGAAAAGACATAAGTGCTAAGGTGGGGATCAGGAAATGTTTAATGTGTAGAAGTGATATTCCTTTAACCATTTCCTGATCCCCATCTTAACAGGTCATGCTATGTCTCTTCCTGTATGTGAGGTAGTGCATTTTTTCCCTTCCCCCTTCCCCTTGTTCTGTTTCTTTCTATAAGAAGGAAGATTTGCATTTATATAGCGCCTTTCACGACCACCGGACGTCTCAAAGCACTTTACAGCCAATGAAGTACTTTTGGAGCAATGTGGGAAATATGGCAGCCAATTTGCACACAGCAAACTCTCACAAACAGCAATGTGATAATGACTAGATAATCTGTTTTTGTTATGTTGATTGAGGGATAAATATTGGCCAGGACACTGGGGATAACTCCCCTGCTCTTCTTCGAAATAGTGCCATGGGATCTTTTACGTCCACCTGAGAGAGCAGACGGGGCCTCGGTTTAATGTCTCATCCGAAAGACGGCACCTCCAACAGTGCAGCACTCCCTCAGCACTGCACTGGAGTGTCAGCCTAGATTTGTGCTCAAGTCCCTGAAGTGGGACTTAAACCCACAACCTTCTGACTCAGGGGCGAGTGTGCTACCCACTGAGCCACAGCTGACACTTAAATGCTATTCATCTGTAATGTCTGAGGAAGGGTTCATGCCTGAAACATCAGCTGACTTGTTTTTTCGACAGATGCTGCCTTATCTGCTGACTGTCTCTAGCGTTTTCATTTTTTGTTTCAGAATGCAAGCACCTGCTGTATTTTGCTTTTTGTTCATAATGAATTATTAAATGGAAAAGCAGTTTTTAAATGGTGAGAAAATATTGAACGTTGGTGTTCAGAGATTTAGGTGTCCTTGTACAGGAAACACCAAGTTAGCATGCAGGTACAGCAAGCAATTAGGAAGGCAAATGACATGTTGGCCTTTATTGCATGGGGGTTGGAGTACAAGAGTAAGGAAGTCTTACTACAATTGTACAGGGCTTTGGTGAGACCACACCTGGAGTACTGTGTACAGTTTTGATCTCCTTATCTGGGAAAGGACATGCATGCTTTATAGACGGTGTAATGAAGGTTCACTCGATTGATCCCTGGGATGACAGGGTTGTCCTATGAGGAGAGATTGTGTAGATTGGGCCTATACTCTCTGGAGTTTAGAAGAATAAGAGGTGATCTTATTGAAACATATACGATTCTGAAGGGGATTGACAGGGTAGATGTTGAGAGGTTGTTTCCTCTGGCTGGTGAGTCTAGCACGAGGGGGCATAGTCTCAGGAAAAGGGGTCGGCCATTTAAGACTGAGATGAGGAGAAATTTCTTCACTCGGGTTGTGAATTTTTGGAATTCTGTGGATGCTGGGTCGTTGAGTATATTCAAGGCTGAGATTTAAAAAAAATTTGGGCTCTAGGGGAATCAACGGATATAGGGAATGGGTGGGAAAGTGGTGTTGAGGTCGAAGATTAGCCATGATTTTATTGAATGGCGGAGCAGGCTCGAAGGGCCGTATGGCCTAATCCTGCTCCTAATTCTTATGCTCTTAATTTCTCAATCACTTAAGGAATGAAATCTGCTCGAATCAGGCTGTATCTAGATATTTGTGCTACAAGAGTGAACTCTCCTCGTTGTTTTTGAATTTGATTTCATTTAAATGTAAACAAAGAATATTTGTAATTCTTGAGCTACCCCCACCCAAGCCACTGATCTGATTTGTTTTTTCAAGTTCTTTTTACAGCCTTGTTCCATGACCTTCAAATTCAGCTGAGCATGACTGGCACTACTTTGTATTTTGGGACCGATTATAGGGAGCTTACTCATACTATTAAGAAATGGTGAAATGGCCTTTGTTTCATGCTCCTTAGTGAGTGTGAAATCACTAGGTTATAGTGATTCGGTGCATGCCAAGTAGTAACTTAAGATCTGCATCCATTAGTACAATGGTTTTTAAACTTTTCTGGGGAGTTGGGGGGGACCTCCTACAAATACTGACATGCTCTCGGGATCCTTTGCACTTGTACAGATCTTTATCCTAACCTCAAAGATTGTCAGCTTTCCAAAGGAAAACAGTGTTGTCATCGCAGAAAACTATTAAAAAAAATTAGTATACAGCTACAAATAATGTATTAAGTGAAAAATGTACAATATAGCAGTCTTGAGACATTGCTTAGGTTGCACGGTATACCCAGCCCCAGATGAACGTGGACATTTACAACATCAAAATGGTTGGCATGTTGCAAACTGCCCTGCATTGTTCCTTCCACTTGTTGGAAGTGCAAGTGGTGAGGATAGAATTGGGCTTTGCTGTGATGTCCTCCTTAGTCAAATAACTTGTTAATGCTTGCTGTCCAATGTGCACTTGGGTAAGGTACTGGAATCATAGAATCATAGAAGATAGGAGCAGGAGTAGGCCATTCGGCCCCTCGAGCCTGCTCCGCCATTCAATGAGATCATGGCTGATCATCCAAATTCAGTACCCTGTCCCTGCCTTCTCCCCATATCCCTTGATCCCTTTAGCCTTAAGAAATATATCTAACTCCTCCTTGAATATATTTAATGAATTGGCCTCAACTGCCTTCTGTGGTAGAGAATTCCACAGGTTCACCACTCTTTGGGTGAAGAAATTCCTCCTCATCTCTGTCCTAAATGGCTTACCCCTTATCCTTAGATTGTGACCCCTGGTTCTGGACTCCCCGGCCATCGGGAACATCCTTCCTGCATCTAGTCTGTCTAGTCCTGTTAGAATTTTATAAGTTTCAATGAGATCCCCTCTCATTCTTCTAAACTCCAGCGAGTATAAGCCCAATCGACCCAATCTCTCCTCATACGTCATTCCTGCCATCCCAGGTATCAGTCTGGTGAATCTTCGCTGCACTCCCTCCATGGCAAGAACATCCTTCCTCAGATAAGGCGACCAAAACTGCACACAATACTCAAGGTGTGGTCTCACCAAGGCTCTGTACAACTGCAGCAAGACATCCTTGTTCCTGTACTCGAACCCTTTCGCTACGAAGGCCAACATACCATTTACCATTGGAAGATCATGTACTGTCGAGCAAAATACCCCAATGTGAGTTGCTGCCTTGACGATAGCAGGTTAAGGGCGGGATAAATAGAAGAGTCTACAGACTGCATGATCTCTTTTGTTGGGGATAAAGATATTGAGCTGGATATTCCCTGCGGAGGCAGGATGGCGGCGGGAGAGCTGGTTGGCGGTTTCCGGTCCCGCTCCCGTCTGCAGCCGCTCTCTGAAAAAGATTTTTCGTAGATTGGCCTTGTTAAGCCCGCCCTGCGGGGTCCCTGGCCAATTAACAGGAAGCGGGTCTGATGATGTCATTTGATGACGCGTCATCAGCCGGTTTCCTTAAAGGGACCACGGCCACATTGATTTTGACAGTTGTGCTGTCAGTGTTCTGTAGCATTGAGGTAGCATTGACGAGCACTGCACAAAGGTGCACGCCTGTACCCAGGCTCACGCATATGGAGGGAGTGACAGCACGCAGGGAGATTCTCTTCCCTTCCCATGGGCGGAAGAGACCTCCCCAGGAGATCATCGCAGTCGGGTTGCTCATTGCACAGGAGGACACGAGCAGGGATGTCGTCAGGAGTCCCTGGCTGCAGTGGCACCATGATCTCAGTGGATCATGAAACGTTACTGCAAAGCCACACTCAACCTCATCCTGCTGTGCCACTCATCACATCGCCTTCCATACCCTACTCCTGCACATCCTAACTCACATCAACTTACCTTGCACCTCCACCCATCCCCCTCTATCTACATTATCACTTCCCCATCTCAGTAGCCACCCCTCACACTTGCCCTCATCCTACTGCAAGCATACCAACTAACAACACACAAGAGTAGGCACTTGAGTGGTTTAGCCAATGTCCATGTGAAGTTTCTGTTAATGTGTTGTCAAACATTGAAATCTATATTTTCAACACTTCACCTTATTGGACAGATCTGTGCACACCTTGAGAAGTGTCTTAGTGCGTTCCAGTGAATGTTGAAACATAACTCCTCCTCCTCCCCCCCCCTGCTATTGTGATGAGTGTGAAAGAAATAGCTTGGACATTAAAGGCATGCTTTATGGTACTGGTGTGGGATGGTGTCAACCTGGCGCATCATGTGGCAGCCAGGGTGTACAGCATCAAGTGAAGTAAATCTGGCCATGGTGATGCCATCGATGGCCTCCCGGGCAGCAATGCTGTCAGGTGCTGATGTCCTGTGCAGTATCAGGTGATGGCGGGTGATGTTGGTGTGCCTGGTGATGTTTATGTTGGGGTTGATCGTGGAAGGATTCAGAGGGCCAAGGTGTGATTTTTTTTTTTTTCAAGGGCTGCTGAAGTTGAGATGACAGAAGCGATCTGTCACTGGTGAGAGAGGTTGTTCCAATGAGATGGCACTGGACATACAGTTGGCTCTAAACACTTGCAAGCTAAAGAAATCTCTCTGTCTTACAAATGCAGTAACCAACAGTTTCTGAGCTCTGAAACTGACCAGCTGCAACACGGTATCCTTTACACCACTTCTGCAGCTGGCAGCTTATCAGATAAATCAAAGCAGACTCAACTCACGCCAGGGTGAGCTGGCGTGTTCCCCGAGCAGCAGGTAACCCATGGGGGAGCACGTAAAATTACAAGGTAGACTCAAAATAGCATTAAATTGGCTGTTAACAAGCCATTTAATGAGTTCAATTGTCTCCCTGCCGCTTGGTGTCGGGTCAGTTCTGTGCAGACAGACCCGACACCTGGGAGACTCGCGTGGAGGCGGGTTGACAGTTGGTTTCCTACCTGCTGTCAATCTTTGCTATTTTGACAGCGAACCCGCCTCCAAACCCGCACTCTGAGCGCCGGCAAAATCCAGCCCATTGTGTGTGATTGCTGTTGTATGCCTTTAAGACAAAACAACCCAAATTATTTTCAAAATAGCTAGGTGATGTGGTAGGCTGGTAGCTGCTTGCAGTCACTTCCTGTTAGTGGGGAGGTGTGGGATACAGCTCACAAGGAACCAGTGCATCGTCATTCTGAAGAATGATCTGCACCCGAAACATAAACTTGTTTGTTCTCTCCACAGATGCTGACTGATTTTGTTTTAACTTTCTAGCATCTGCATTATTTTGCTATTTAATGTAACATTCAGCTGTGTTCAGGGAAATTATTTAGTTGTGACCACCTTGTTGGTAATACCCAGTGTGCACAAAATCTGTGTTGACTTTAGTTGCAAAATATTTGCTAAACCAAATGTGTAGAAAACCTGGTAGATTCCTCTGCATTACTGGGAATTCCTGTTTGTTTTTAATGTAGCGTTAAGTGTTGCTTTTCATAATGAGAGCACATGGTTAAACTAATGTTGCAGAGTCTTCACGTTTCCTTTACTTGGAATGTGTGAATTGGCTTTCTTTGTTCAGGTCTTTGTGTTCTAGCAGATTCAGCATATTAAAAAGTAAACTGGATCCTTGAGGAATAGAAGCATGGATGGACATGAGACTTCAGATCCAATCAGCACCAGTCAGTGAATATGAATAGGAGAGGAATAACAACAGATAACGCTGGAAAAACTCAGCAGGCCAGGCAGCATCCGTGGAGAGAGAAACAGAGTTAACGTTTCAGGTCGAAGACCTTTCGTCAGAACTGGAAAAAAGCAGGAAATGAAATAGATTTTAAAGCAGGTTTAGGGGCGGGGAAATGGGGGAGGGGATGAAAGAACAAAAGGGAAGGTCAGTGATAGGATAGAAAGCAGTAGAGATTGAGAGACATTAAGAGATATTCAAGACGAGGAGGTGGTAATGTGACAGGTTAAGGAACAAAGGATGGCTCAAAGAATAGGAGAGGAATGTCCTGGACAAACAGACCAGTCACTTTGTAGTGTGGCTGGTACTTTGCCATAATTGTTGCCTTCACTCCAGAGGGGCCAGCATCAATTTCAAACCTACGCCTAAGATTTTTTTCTCCCTGTACAGCTTTCCAAAATGTGTACTCTGCTGGGGAGTAGACATTGTGGCTATTTATAACATTGTTAAAAGATGCCTTTTAAACTTAAGTCTTCAAAATAAACTGACATTATGCATTCCACTGTGACTCTTGGAGTCTCCACTTTGAAAATAATATTTAATTACAATATTCCTTGTTGACATCAAACCAAAATTAGAGTATGAAATTGCATTTCAAGCATATTAAATTACTTTCACTTGCCTCCAAAATCTGACTTGCTGAAATTTATGCAGAATTCAAAATGCTAGACATGTAGGCACCACTTCAGCAAGTGGTGAAAACAAACCAGTGTGATTCAGCAGCTAGCTTGCACTATTTGGGTGGCGATACTAGTAAACTCCACTGTGTTTGATGTACTTCTCTGTACCTTATGCTGCATCAGTTAGCTGTATAGCACTGGAGGCAGTTAAAAATTAAAATACAAAAATTAGCTGTGCAATAAAACAATTTCAAATTCAAATCTTTCCATGTGAAACCTAGATGTTGTGTATGTACAGTGTTCAGAGAACTAATGTTATTTACTATTCGACCAGTTTATAAGCACTATGCATGGAGGAGCTGGGTCAAAGGATGACTATCATTGAAACTTTTTTTGGTACTTAAATTTTGAGAGATCTAATTTGGTGGTTAGCCGAGAATTGCAGATTTTAACTTTTTCCTGTGTGGTGAAACCAGTCTAGTACCTGTGTTTATTGCAATGATGTATAAATTGCCTATTCTGTTGTAGTTTCGTCTAATTTTATGTTTTCTCTCTCCTTTTTAGGGTTTTTTATCATTTATGAGTGCTCCGCTAATAGGTGCTTTGTCCGACGTGTGGGGGAGGAGATCATTTCTCTTACTAACAGTGTTCTTCACTTGTGTCCCAATTCCTTTAATGAGGATAAGTCCATGGTAAGAATTGTAGGTTAGAACGGTGGGATCGCATAATGTTCATATACAAACAGCTGGCAGCTGAGGGGAGGGATAGAGGTGCAACAAAATCCTTAAATGCTACATTTTGACTATCGTGTGTTATTTTTATAAACTGTTGAATGGGTTCATAACGATCCCGGAAATAAAATAAATGAGTGTGTGGTACAGTTTGCATTGTGTTTCCTATTGTATTGTGACCAGATACACTACATCAGAGAAAAATTAAGCAGTGAGATAAAGTGTATTAATAAAATAGCATTTGGGGTAAGATGGAAAGAGGAGGAGAGGGCAGTATTAAAATTTTGAAGCTCCGCTTATAAATAGACCTTCTGATCCCCAGGTTTTATCTTTCCCGAATTCAGGTCAAATCTGGTACAATCCGCTATGACCTAATGTGTTTCTGTTTCAGGTCAAAAGTAAAACCAAATCTTTGTAATTTGAAAACATCAGGTTTAATCAGCAAAACAATTTTGGAAGGAATGATTAAAATACTTAGTAAATAATCAAAGTGATCATCTGCCTTCACACAATATATGCTAAAAGGAGCTCATGTGCATCCTTAGTTGCAACCTCAGTGCCTCGTTCCCACTAGACTGTTCAGTACAGGATACAGTTGGCTGAAGGAGTCCTATGCTTTAATGCAAAAGCAAAATACTGCGGATGCGGATGCTGGAAATCTGAAATAGAAACAGGAAATACTCAGCATCTGTGGAGAGAGAAACAGAGTTAACATTTCAGGTTGCTGAAACCTTTCTGACTAATTTGGAGGAAGTGAGTGGAGTCAAAGGAGAAGTTGTTCAGTGTGAGAACTATGTATTAATGCTACCTGTCGAAAGATGAAGTGATTCCTATACAAAATGGGGAATCTTGCTGGGTGTATCACAAAAGGACTGTAGTCTGCCAATCTGTGTCTCTGGGTTCAACCCTAATTTTCAAATTATTTTTCAAGGGATACATTTTGGTTTTAACCCTGAAGTCAAAAGACTTGCCTGTAAAGAGAAATATTAAGATTTGAAACAAAGCAAAAATGCTAATTTTAATTTGTATCTGAGGTGCAATTTGTTATGCTCTTTTTCTTACTCTTTGTTTCTGCTTGCTTTTGTAGGTGGTATTTTGCTGTTATTTCAGTGTCAGGAGTTTTTGCAGTCACTTTTTCAGTGATATTTGCATATGTAGCTGACATTACTCAAGAACATGAGAGAAGTACAGCATATGGACTGGTGAGATACCATTTTTGTACTTTTCTGTACATATGCAAACTTATAGTTTTCACTTTTGAGTTGCCTCTGTAAGTCGATCATTTCTTTTAATAAGTTGATTCCTCCTTTTGCTTCACCCCCTCTGATAGAATCCTAACCCTGATCTTGATCAGGAATATCTGTTTTAACAGACTGAGTCAATGACTGTCCTTGGTTGAGTGCCTAGGTGGTGCACTATTATGGCTGAGTTTGCGGTGGGTATACCGCCTTTGAAATCCACCGCAAGTTCGGGATTTCCGCATGCGCTTGCGTGTGTGATAAATCCCGAACTTGCGGTCTGTCAGTGTACGTGCTGACAGCCCATCTGCTCTGCCACCGCAAACCTAATTGCTGGCGCAGAGTTGGGCTATTTGCCCACCAACTGCCCAGCAATTACGTACAGAAATTTTACGGCGCAGGGCCTGTTTCCACAGCGTATGGGGATACCTGAAATGAAAATTTTTTTTTTTAATTAAATGACATCCAGGAACATTAAAAGCTTTAATGAGAAGCAATCCTAGTGTATATTAAAGCTGCAGGTTTTTTTTTTAAATAACGTTTACATTTCATAACTTTCTGCACAGTATTTGTTTAGAATTGAGAATTATGAGTAATGAAATAGATTCCCACGATAAAAGCTAAACCTGTAATGTATTTTAGAGGCTGTAGTATTAAAGTAATGTAGTAATTTAAATGACTGGAGGACCAAGCCCCTGTGATCCCAGGTACGCTTCCACACAGGCTGCATCCCTGGGATCCGTGGGCCATTACGCTGCCCTCCTACTCGCAGCGTCAGAACGCAAGTTTACGCAGGAGGGCCGCCATCAGGTAGGTGCGTATTCTTTTTGCAGGTCGGAGGTACTCCAGAGATAAGCCGCCGATCGCAATTTTTGGCCCAATATTGCAGGGCTAGATTTCCATCTTCCTTCCTGACAACAGGCCCAGCTGGGCTTACAATCTTATCTCCTGGAAGATTGACAGCAGGGCTAACATTGGGATTCTAAAACTGGCCTCCTATTGAGGCCAAACTAGTGGATCAGTGGGTAGCACTCTCGCATCTGAGTCAGAGGATCATGGGTCATGATCTAGGCTGACATATCAGTGCAGTACTGAGGGAGTGCTACACTGTCTGAGGTGCCATCTTTTGGATAATATGTTGAACACCTCCTCAGGTGGATGTAAAAGATCCCATTGCACTATTTTAAAGAAGAGCAGGGGAGGTCTCCCCAGTGTCCTGTCCAATATTTATTCCTCAACCAACAACACAAACAGATTATCTGGTTATTATCACTTTGCTGTTTGTGGGAGCTTGCTGTGTGCAAACTGGCTGCCGCGTTTCCTACAGTACAACAGTGACTATACTTCAAAAGTATTTCATTGGTTGTAAAGTGCTCTGGAACGTCCTGAGGTCGTGAAAGGCTCTTTATAAATGCTTCTTTCTTTACCTGTCAAGCCTATAGTTTTTCTTTAAACCAGCTACTTAGTACAACTAAGTACCATATCACTTAGTACACTAAATATTTCTGTATAAATTTTTGTTAAAGCAGGTAGATAAAAATATTGATTTGGGATTCCACTGCCGCCTCTTATTTGAACTTTAACTAAAATATTTCCATCGAAATGTTTGCAGATCTTATTTAAAAAAAGTGTCTGTAAAAATTTATGATTGTAGTATAAGCTGCTGTTTTTTTCTTTATTTTGTAAGTTTTCTAGATTTTCCCCCCGCCTCCCCAAACTTTTTATCTTTGTAATTCCTCATGGTTTTTAAATGGTGGCAAAAAGAACAAGAGCTTTGGGAATTAAAGTTTAACATACTTGAAGGTCCTAGAAAGAGTACTGAATTATTGACGCCCTAATTAGAAGTGCCCCATTCTCTGTTGCCTCTTTATAGTAACACATAGCAGATCTTACCAGAAATAAGTGTTTTTTTTCCCCCCCCACTTACTTTCTGGCAGCTTGAAAGGTACCGTTTTTGGCATCGAGATGCAAGTAGTTATTTAAAAAAAAATAATCCATACATGCCTAATCATTGCTGCTAACCAAATATTAATGACAGTCACTACTTGTTAAAACCACTCCATTCTTTGGGATATTGCACTCTGCACGAGCTTTGTGAGAAAGGGATTGTAATTCTACAGATACGTTCTTGTGCTCCGTGCAAAGGCCAATTTTCACAGGCAAAAATTTGATTTTAAAATGCGACCTGCACAAGGTAATCTGGGAGCCCTGGGTGAACAGTAACCCAATTTACTGTTGCTATATACACTGGTACTGGGATGTCCTGAAGTTGTGAAAGGTGCTATGTAAATGCAAGTCCTTTTCTAGGCTTATCGAGAAGTAAAATGAAACCGAAGCAAGAGTAAACAGATGGATAAATCAGTTTTTTTACATACTTGGTCCCTGTCAAAGCAATAGTCATCAAGTCTTTATCAGTTACCTGCTGTACTTTAAACTACCTACTTTCTTAATAAAACGCTCTTATGTGGGAAAGACAAACAGAGTCCTCTGCCTCATGACAGTAGAGTGAAAGGGAAATAAAGTTATTATTTTACTAGAATCAATTATTTGAAGCTTGACTCAGACTAAGGAAGGTCAAAATATTTATCTTTTACAATTAAATGAAAGTGTGAGTGCAGGCATATAAAGCCATAAAATAGGACAACAGCATTTTGGGTTTATAAATTGAGGCTTAAAAGTACAAGAGCAAAGAAGTAATGATAAATTTGTAGAAAACATGTGTACAGTTTTGGACGACCCATGATAAAAAGGACTTTAAAGCTATAGAGAACATGACACAAGGGATGAGAAGATATTATAATGTGAGACTTGAGATACTGAGACTATTTCTACTCGGGAGCAATTTATTAGAGGTTTTTTTTTTAATTATGAAGAGTTTAGATAGCGTGAAGAGGAAAAGACTCTTTCCTCTGGTTGAGGAGTCAGTGACAAGGGGTCATTCATTTAAAATATTCAGAGTAGGAAAGAGACTAGAAGAAATTACTTTGCTCAAGATAGTTGTTGGAGCATGGAACAGGGAGTGGTTGAGACAGAAACCATTGCCGCATTTAAAGGAAAATTAAATACTTGAAGCAGAGGAAGATATTGGGCAGTTAAATTCGTTTTGGATTGCTTTAGCAAACAGACAGCATAACGCGATGGCCCAAATGATTTCCTTCTGTACTGTAAACTGCTATGGTTCTAAATAAAGCTGTCAATCACAAATAGGTTTCAAAGCTGCATGGAAACTGCGGATGGGCTTTCTTGGTATAATCCTTACACCTGTGAAATAAAGCAACTCTTTTGAGTGTGAAATAAAGACCATGGACAGATGTAATCAATTAATGATTCCAGTGATTAATATTAACTGCTTTTAACACCTAGGTGACACGGGTAACTCACCTGCCTTTGCAGTGACCTACATAAGCAGGAAATTGTATTTCACATTCATTAGAGACAAGCTAATCCCAGCAAGCAATAAAGTGACTACCAAGCTGACCACTACAAATTTCCATTAAGAAATATTAAAAATAGAGGGGGAGAAATTCAGTATCACCCCGTTTGGGGCGCAATTATCGGCCGGGCGCAAAGTTTAGTGCCTGGCGCTAATTATCGCCTCCGACTGCAAACTTGGCTTCTTTCGCCCCTGGAGGTGATTGGAATGCTAAATCAGGCGCTACACACCTCTCGACGCGCTAACGCCGAGGAGCGAGGTGCTACCTCAGAGCGCTGGTGAAGCTCGTGATGTCAGTTAGCAATGGAACAGAGACACACTGGCACCGGCCAGTTCTTAAAGGGGAGGGTCGATCTTGCTCTCCATCCACACCCTGCTCATTGCAGCCTTGAATCTCTGCCTGGAGAGACCTGTACATCAAATCTTCTGGAAAGAACAATGGAGAGGCCCAGGGAAAGAGCTCAGAGTGCAGCCTCCAAAGTCTCTTCTAAATCGATGCAAAGAAGGTCAAATCAAAATGAACCTGCAAAGTGCTGTTCAGTAGCCAAAACTCCTTCACATAGCGTTGAATCTCTCCAGAAGTCAGTCTCTCTCTCTCTCTCTCTCTCTCTCTCTCTCTCTCTCAGAATGCGTGGTGCAAAAATGTCGCCGACAAAAAAAGGCAGGAAGCGTTCGCCTTTAAATAGCGCTCCCCCAGTCCCTTCCCAACTGCAAAACATTCCCCTCAACCTGTCGTTGCTAGCTGCAGGCGGAAAGGCAGGGGGCGCCACTCAATGTCCGGGGCGCTGCACGCTCGACTGACGTCACGATCTGCAGGCGCAGGAGATCGTGGCGGCAGTGTTTAGCGCCGCTGCAAAATGTCTGGTCAATTTCGTGAGCGGCGCAAACATCGCCGCGCCCGGGCGCTAGTTGCTTTGAGTCCCATGAGCGCCCTCTTAGGGCGCTAACGGGAGGCTCAAAGCAACTGAATTTTTCTCCCAGAGTTTTTTATGATTCAAAAGGAGAGAGATCACGGGGTAATAACAGAAATTCTGCATTCACTCTGTCAGTTGGTAATAGAAGTTAACCAGCTTAGCCCCAGATTTCAGAAAATGATACTATTCCTGCACCTTGGGATGGTACTTGCCATGCCTCCGGTTTACTTAGCGTCAGCCTTGGCTCAGTGGCAGTATTCTGAGTCAATTGTAGTAGCCCATCACAGTTCCACCCGAGGTCAGTTTACGCAGTGTATGTTTTTCTGCCCATAAATATTGAGGGATGTCTGCAGGGGAGTGCAGTACCTTACCAGTCTTGAGCTCCCTTTGAGCACTTCAAACTCATTTCACCCTCACACAGAGGAGACTTGCATCCTTTCACTTTGGGCTGGGTTCAGTTTCCGGTCCCAGAAACGATCCCACTGTATCACTCAGTCGTCCTTGTAACTGCTTCAATTTGGGGAAAAAAAGGGGGGTTATTTGGTGAAAGAGTGAAAACAGGTGCTAAGTGGATGCTGTGCTGATAAGACATGTCTGGTTTTAGTCTGCACTTTGGGGCTAATTGATCATTACCATGATTTAAACTTGCCTGGAGGCACTAAAACAGACACCTCCGGTTTAGCACTCAAGTGCTGATTAGAAGCAAGTTTCGTGGAGCGGTATATGTAGCCTCCACGCACCCACTTCAACTGAAGGTGTGGAGTGAGTGCACTGGCTGACACACAACGGAACGTTTCAGGATGGCTCAGGGACCGAGGGAGAGGGCACACAGGTTCTCGGATGTGGCACAGGAGGTCCTGGTGGAGGATGGATGTCCTGTACCTGCGATCGTGAGGTGGGGGAGCCCACCTCACCCTCTTGCCCCACTCTCCCACAACAGTTGGTGCTGCTCTGCATGGCTTCATGTCTTCCTCCAGACTAAATGGGACCCCTCGCAAGATGTCCATGCCCAAGCGCACTCTTTCTCCTGGTGACTCCTATAAGGTGTCCAATAAGATAGAGACGCACACACTCTCTCTCTCTCTCTCTCTCTCTCTCTCTCTCTCTCTCTCTCTCTCTCTCGAATAAATGTTGATAAAGTCTCCCGATGTGTTTCAAACCTCCAGCAGCAAGTGAACAGTGAAAGCTGAGCATAGTTTAAGTAGCGCTTGAAATCCTCAGCAACGAATTGTTTACTCCTGTTCAGCTGGTCACTGTTAGGAGAGCTCGTTAATTGAAGCGCTTGCCACCAAAATGCTGTGCAGCCTCTTTAATGCGCACTAGCAGACAATTTAATTGTCAATCAGATGCTTAATGATCTTCCGGGCTGCCATTCCTAGCACTGGCAACAACTCCTTTACCAAGTTGGTGCCTTGCGCTAAAGACGGGCTAGAGTCATAGAATTATACAGCACAGAAAGAGGCCCTTCGGCCCATCGTGTCCGCGCCGGCCATCAAGCCCTATCTGTTCTAATCCCATTTTCCAGCACTTGGTCCGTAGCCTTGTATGCTATGGCGTTTCAAGTGCTCATCTAAATGCTTCTTGAATGTTGTGAGGATTCCTGCCTCTACCACCCTTTCAGGCAGTGAGTTCCAGATTCCAACCACCCTCTGGGTGAAAAAGTTTTTCCTCAAATCCCCTCTGAACCTCCTGCCCCTTACCTTGAAACTATGCCCCCTGGTTATTGACCCCTCTACTAAGGGGAAAAGTTCCTTTCTATCTACCCTATCTATGCCCCTCATAATTTTGTACACCTCAATCAGGTCCCCCCTCAGCCTTCTCTGCACTAAGGAAAACAACCCCAGCCTGTCCAGTCTCTCTTCATAGCTGAAGCGCTTCAGCCCAGGTAACATCCTGGTGAATCTCCTCTGCACCCTCTCCAATGCAATCATATCCTTCCTATAGTGTGGCGACCAGAACTGCACACAGTATTCCAGCTGTGGCTTAACTAGCGTTTTGTACAGCTCCATCATGCTCTTGCCTTCATTAGCTGAGGCATAGAATATAAGTATCACGAGCGTCGACAGCGGAGGAGGAGGAGCCTTTCTTTCTTCCACAGAGCGGTCGGCAGCGGGGAAGGAGCTTCGCGGGCTTTTTTCAAAGTCAGAGGGCGGGGCCAATTCATTGGTACCCGTAAATAGGTGGAGCTGTTGCTAAGCCCGAGACACTACACTAGTAGTGTCTCCCACCCTCCCACCTCCTCTAACCTTTAGGGGTAGAGGGAATTTAAAAGGTAGGTTCGATTTATATTTTGTTTTCAGGGACTTAACTTAATAAAGTAATATAAGGGTTAAGTCATGGCAGGAAATCTCGGAGCCGTGTCGTGCTCCTCCTGTGCTATGTGGGAAATCAGGGACACTTCCAGTGTCCCTGACAACTATGTGTGCAGGAAGTGCGTCCAGCTGCAGCTCCTGACGGACCGCATGGCGGCACTGGAGCTGCGGATGGACTCACTCTGGAACATCCACGATGCCGAGAACTTTGTGGATTACTCATTTAGTGAGTTGAACACACCGCGGGTAAAGGCTAGGTCAGACAGTAAATGGGTGACCAAGAGGCAGGGCAATATCGGGAAGGTAGTGCAGGAGTCCCCTGCGGTCGTCTCCCTCCAAAACAGATATACCGTTTTGGATACTGTTGGGGGAAATGACCTACCAGGGGAAGGCACCAGCAGCCAGGTTCATGGCACCATGGCTGGCTCTGCTGCACAGCAGGGCGGGAAAAAGAGTGGTAGAGCTATAGTGATAGGGGACTCAATTGTAAGGGGAATAGACAGGAGTTTCTGTGGCCGCAACCGAGATTCCAGGATGGTATGTTGCCTCCCTGGTGCAAGGGTCAAGGATGTCTCGGAGCGGCTGCAGAACATTCTGGAAAGGGAGGGTGAAGAGCCAGCTGTCGTGGTGCATGTAGGTACCAACGATATAGGTAAAAAGTGGGAAGAGGTCCTACAAGCAGAATTTAGGGAGCTAGGAGCTAAATTGAAAAGTAGGACCTCAAAGGTAGTAATCTCTGGGTTGCTACCAGTGCCACGTGCTAATCAGAGTAGCATGAACAGGATAGCGAGATTAAATACGTGGCTTGAGCAGTGGTGCAGGAGGGAGGGATTCAAATACCTGAGGCATTGGAACCAGTTCTGGGGGAAGTGGGACCTGTACAAAAGGGACGGTCTGCACTTGGGCAGGACTGGAACCGATGTCCTCGGGGTAATATTTGCTAAGGCAGTTTGGGAGGATTTAAACTAATATGGCAGGGGAATGGGAACCTATGTAGCGAAACAGGGGGAAGTAATATGCAGTCAGAAACAAATGTTAGAAGGGTGAGAAACAATAAGGGAAATCCGAGTAAACAAAGGCAAGAAACACAAAGGGCCATACTAAATCATAAGTCTAAAAGGACAAAGGGTGTTAATAAAACAAGCCTAAAGGCTCTGTGTCTTAATGCAAGGAGTATCCGTAATAAGGTGGATGAATTGACTGTGCAAATTGATGTTAACGGGTACGATGTGATTGGGATTACAGAGACGTGGCTCCAGAACAATCAAGGCTGGGAACTGAATATCCAGGGGTATTCAACATTCAGAAAGGATAGAATAAAAGGAAAAGGGGGTGGGGTAGCATTGCTGGTTAAAAAGGAGATTAATGCAATAGCTAGGAAGGACATTAGCTTGGAGGATGTGGAATCAATATGGGTTGAGCTGCAGAACACCAATAGGCAGAAAACGTTAGTGGGGGTTGTGTACAGACCTCCAAACAGTAGTAGTGAGGTGGGGGAGGGTATGAAACAGGAAATCAGAGGTGCATGCAAAAAAGGCGCAGCAGTTATCATGGGTGACTTTAATATGCATATAGATTGGACTACTCAAACTGGAAGCAATACGGTGGAGGAGGATTTCCTGGAGTGTTTAAGGGATGGTTTCCTAAACCAATATGTTGAGGAACCAACTCGAGGGGAGGCCATCCTGGACTGGGTGTTGTGTAATGAGGAAGGACTAATCAGCAATCTTGTGGTGCGAGGCCCCTTGGGGAAGAGTGACCATAGTATGGTGAAGTTCTACATTAGGATGGAGAAGGAAACAGTTAATTCAGAGACCATGGTCCAGAACTTAAATAAGGGCAACTTTGAGGGTATGAGGCGTGAATTGGCGAGGTTAGATTGGCAAGCGATATTTAAGGGGTTATCAGTGGAAGGGCAATGGCAGACATTTAAAGATCGCATGGATGAACTACAGCAATTGTACATCCCTGTCTGGCGTAAAAATAAAAAAGGGAAGGTGGCTCAACCATGGCTAACCAGGGAAATCAGGGATAGTATTAAAAGCAAGGAAGTGGCATACAAATTGGCCAGAAGTAGCAGCAAACCCGGGGACTGGGAGAACTTTAAAACTCAGCAGAGGAGGACGAAGGGTTTGATTAGGGCAGGGAAAATAAAATATGAAAGGAAGCTTGCGGAGAATATTAAAACGGACTGCAAAAGCTTCTATAAATATGTAAAAAGAAAGAGGTTAGTAAAAACAAACGTAGGTCCCCTGCAGTCAGAAACAGGGGAAGTCATAATGGGGAACAAAGAAATGGCAGATCAATTGAACAAGTACTTTGGTTCGGTGTTTACTGTGGAGGACACAAACAACCTTCCGGAAATAAGAGATCAAAGGATCTGGTAAGAGGGAGGAGCTGAGGGAAATCCTTATCAGTCGGGAAAAGGTGTTGGGGAAATTGATGGGACTGAAGGCTGATAAATCCCCAGGGCCTGATGGTCTGCATCCCAGAGTACTTAAGGAGGTGGCCTTGGAATTAGTGGATGCATTGACGATCATTTTCCAACATTCCTTAGACTCTGGATCAGTTCCGAAGGAGTGGAGGGTGGCTAATGTAACCCCTCTTTTTAAAAAAGGAGGGAGGGAGAAAGCAGGGAATTATAGACCGGTCAGCCTGACATTGGTGGTGGGTAAAATGATGGAATCAATTATTAAAGATGTCATAACAGACCATTTGGAAAGTGGCGACATGATAGGTCCAAGTCAGCATGGATTTGTGAAAGGGAAATCATGCTTGACAAATCTTATGGATTTTTTTGAGGATGTTTCCAATAGGGTGGACGGGGGGGAACCAGTAGATGTGGTGTATTTGGACTTTCAGAAGGCCTTCGACAAGGTCCCACACAAGAGATTGGTGTGCAAAGTTAAAGCACATGGGATTGGGGGTAATGTGTTGACGTGGATTGAGAACTGGTTGGCACACAGGAAACAAAGAGTAGGAGTAAATGGGTACTTTTCAGAATGGCAGGCAGTGACCAGCGGGGTACCGCAGGGTTCGGTGCTGGGGCCCCAGCTGTTTACATTATATATTAATGATTTGGACGAAGGGATTAATTGTAATATCTCCAAATTTGCGGATGACACTAAATTGGGAGGCAGTGTGAACAATGAGGAGGATGCTAGGAGGCTACAGAGTGACTTGGACAGGTTGGGTGAATGGGCAAATGTATGGCAGATGAAGTACAATGTGGATAAATGTGAGGTTATCCACTTTGGTGGTAAAAATAGGGAGGCAGACTATTACCTGAATGGTGGCAGATTAGGGAAAGGGGAGGTGCAACGAGACCTGGGCGTCATGGTACATCAGTCACTGAAGGTGGGAAGGCAAGTGCAGCAGGCAGTCAAGAAAGCAAATGGCATGATGGCCTTCATAGCAAGGGGATTTGAGTACAGGAGTAGGGAGGTGATGCTACAGTTGTACAGGGCCTTGGTGAGGCCACACCTGGAGTATTGTGTGCAGTTTTGGTCTCCTAACTTGAGGAAGGACATTCTTGCTATTGAGGGAGTGCAACGAAGGTTCACTAGATTGATTCCTGGGATGGCCAGACTGACACATCAAGAAAGACTGGATCAACTGAACTTGTATCCTCTGGAGTTCAGAAGAATGAGGGGGGATCTTAGAGACGTTTAAAATCCTGACTGGTTTAGACAAATTAGATGCGGGCAGAATGTTTCCAATGTTAGGGAAAACTAAAACCAGGGGTCACAGTCTAAGGATAAAGGGGAAGCCATTTAAGACTGAGATGAGGAGGAACTTCTTCACCCAGAGAGTGGTGAATCTGTGGAATTCTCTACCACAGAAGGTTGTTGAGGCCAGTTCGCTAAATATATTCAAAAGGGAGTTAGATATAATACTCACAACTAGGGGGATCAAGGGGTATGGCGAGAAAGCAGGAATGGGGTACTGAGGTAGCATGTTCAGCCATGAACGCATTAAATGGCGGTGCAGGCTCGAAGGACCGAATGGTCTACTCCTGCACCTATTTTCTATGTTTCTATCCCATATGCCTTTTTAACCACCTTATCTACCTGTCCTGCTGCCTTCAGGGATCTATGTACATGCACACCAAGGTCCCTCTGATCCTATTCTGGCGTTGCAGCAGAAGACTCCATTTTGGCCATCTCGGTGGCTCTTTAGCGCCTAAAATTGCCCCCATAATCTTTATTCTGATTATAATCACAGTCCAGACACACACACACACATTCTCTCGCTTATCAGATCCCTACCTAGAATTATGCATTTTGATGGTATTTCATTTTTTTAGTTGCAATATTTTTATATATACACATTTGATATTACATCTTAGAAAGTCTATAGGTTTCAGTGCAGGTACTGGACTTATCCTTTGCAGTTAATGTGCGGATTTATTTATGATGGGTGGGTGGCAGGATGTTGGTTTAATAGTGTTCTTTGTTGTATGAGCACTAACAAGTATATAAAATGCTCGGAGTCGCTCCACACTCACCCACTCCTTTATCGGTTTCATCTCATGCTTGTATTGTGACTTCATTTGGCTGTGAAACAGATATTGGATCCATAAACATGTCTGGGTATGCTTGCTTAGCGATGAACCCTGAGTGTATTTTTCCAAGCCAATGTACTATACACTATTTATGCTGTTGAGTATCTTGAAGCAATTCTCTTTCACAGAAGCTGATTTGGCAAGGTGTCAGAATCTGCCATTAGCAGCTATTTTTAATTTGGGACCTTAAAACACACCTTCCCTAAGTTTTTGTTTCACATTTTGCTCCTTTTTCTGCACCCAGATGCTGTGAGCTCTTTTAACCGTATATAAGCAGGTACAACAGCCTTTTGAATGATGTTACAGTTGTTACTGATGCAAAACTGTATGGTGCTGGAACCTTACAGTTTAACATTCTAATGTAAATGAAAGGAGGAATGATGATTTGTGCAGTGTTTGTAATATGAAATGCTACACTGGTAACTTGGTAGCGTATGGAAAGAAATTGGATAGTTGGTATTGTTTCAAAAACTGGAAGGTGAGGCAAGAGGAGCAGCAGATTTCCTGATCCTCCAATTAGCAGTTTTTAAGCAATTTGAGTCTGCACTGAGGTTAAAAATAAAAACCTGTAGCTATAATTTCTGGTCTCTCACAGCTTAACTGCATTTCTTTGACCACATGTGATATCTCTACCCTGTTTGTCGTTCTACGATGCGCTGTGGACTTCTGCCAAACCAATGGTGTTATCACTCTTCAGTTTTGTTTTTAAATGGATACGACTCTGTATGTTACTATTTGGCTTCACCTTCCTGTTCAATTGCCATTGGGGTTTAAACAATGCACGTCCTTCTAAAAGTACATGATAGACATGGTTTATTTTCATCACTTGTCTAAGATCTGGCATGCTCAGTTCATATTAAGTGACACATTTAGTAATTTCCTTGCCTACAAGATTGATAGTTCATATTTGATTATCAAAGCTGATGATTCATGTATGTGAAATGATATTTTAATGGTCTGCAGAAGGATGTGGTGTTTGATGGAAACATAGGGTTGAAATTCTACTGATGTGGAGATGCCGGTGTTGGACTGGGGTGGACAAATGTGTGATTTCAAATAAAGCTGTTGGACTATAACCTGGTGTTGTGCGACTTCTCACATTTGAAATTCTACTGGAAGCCATTTACCCATAGAATAACTAGAACATCTCCTCCAATAACTGTAGACTGACGCCTGGTGTGCCAGAATGTTTGCTGGGCTACAAGCAATGTGAAATGGTAGGCTACAGGTTTACTCCATATGGTGAATTCTGACTTCCACTAGGAGCAGAGTGTATGCCAAGTGATTGGATGCTGCTCCTCATAGGGAGGGAGGATGGGGAAAAAGTGAAGAGTAAAATCAACCCGACATACTTGCATTCTTTCTAATGGGTGCTTAGAGTACCATTCCTAAAGGGCTTGGAAGCACGTTGTCCACCTGCCTTCCTGGATAGAGGAAGGAAGAAGATTCTCTTGAAGAGCTATGAGTTATAGGGGCTTCTTCAACTCCAGTGAGGACTGTTCTGGATCTATTCTATCCTATGCTTGTATGTTTCACTTGTATTAATTCGATTTCCTTCCTTGCCTTTACCCTCAGCTCAATTCCTTTGCTCAACGTCGTACCTCGCTTGTTCGCTATTTCAAGGCTCTAGATTAATCTACCTGGTCAAGGAATATTTCAGCTTCTTCCTGATTATAAAATGCAAGACATGAAAGAGGGAAAAGAAAAGACCAACTGGTGTCTTCAGCCCATTCCGTCTGGATATGGTGAAGCCTGTGTACACCATCAGCTGCCCCAACCCCATAACACAATCTCCTGTAAGAGGCAAAAAAAAACCTTAGGCCAATTCCTCTCTGATTCCTGATGGCAATCAAGCAAACTCCGGGGGATTGCTGTAGCTGATGACACTAATCACTGCTAGGTCTATCTACCTTATAGACTTCAATGTAGGGAGCATGATTAAGAAGTTTGCAGATGATAGAAAAACTGGCCGTGTGGTTGATAGTGAGGAAGATATCAATGGACTGGTCAGGTGGGCAGACAAGTTGCAAATGGAATTCAATCCAGAGAAGTGTGAGGTAATACATTTGGGGAGGGCTAACAAGGCAAGGGAATATACAATAAATGGTAGGATACTGAGAAGTGTAGAGGAACAGAGGGACCTTGGAGTGTATGTCCACAGATCCCTGAAGGTGGCAGGACAGGTAGATAAGGTAGTTAAGAAGGCATACAGGATAATTTCCATTATTAGCCGAGGCTTAGAATGTAAGAGCAGGGAGGTTATGCTTGAACTGTATAAAACACTAGTTAGGCCACAGCTAGAGTACTGCGTATAGTTCTGGTCACCACATTACAGGAAAGATGTGATTGCACTAGAGGATACAGAGGAGATTTACGAGGATGTTGCCAGGACTGGAGAATTTTAGGTATGAGGAAAGATTAGATAGGCTGGGGTTGTTTTCTTTGGAACAGAGGAGGCTGAGGGGAGACTTGATTGAGGTGTATAAAATTATGAGGGGCCAAGAGAGAGTGGTTGGAAGGACCTAATTCCCCTGGCAGAGAGGTCAATAACTAGGGGCATAGATTTAAAGTAATTGGTAGGAGGTTTAGAGGGGATTTGAGGGGAAATTTCTTCACCCAGAGGGTGGTAGGTGTCTGGAACTCACTGCCTGAAAGGGTGGTAGAGGCAGAAACCCTCATCACATTTAAAAAGTACTTGGATATACACTTGAAGTGCCGTAACCTACAAGGCTACGGACCAAGAGCTGGAAAGTGGGATTTGGCTGGGCAGCTCTTTTTGGGCCGGCACAGACATGATGGGTTGAATGGGCTCCTTCTGTGCCGTTAAATTCTATGATTCATGGATCTGCCTTGTACTTTGTTCAATTCTACTTGCATGCAGTTCCAGATGAAACAAATCTTATTCTGTACTACTATGTAGGACTTTATCAATAGTTTTAATATGTACAAGTTTAAACTTGCAACTCCTGATTGCACTGTAAAGAGGTCCAAGGATAATTGCACATGCCAAAATAGAGGGACAAAACTGGTATTCAAAATGGTCTATATTTAATGTTTGCTGGCTTTGATTGTTTTGATTATAAAAGGGAGCTAATATGTTACAAAAAGATAACATTGTGCTTTATATTTTCAGTGTGAAATAATTGCCAAAAGATGGTTTGCCTTCTATTGCTGTTGATTTTGCTGCAGGCTACATACTAAATGGTGCAAGTGCAGTCATCAGTCAGAAAAAAGTGATTGGCGTGTTTGTGCAGTCCCAATATATGAGATGCTGTCAGTGATCAGCATCTGAAGGGTTCAGTGATAGTGTGGAGTCACCAGCATAAACTTAGCAGCAGTAAATAGTATATAGATTTTTTTAAATGGTATTGATCTGTCTGACTTGTGCCCCAGTTAAGTATAGTAACTGTAACATCCATTTTAGTTCATCTGTTGTCAAGCTGCTTTTACACTTTCTTTTCCATTTTAAACAATTTTGGGGAAAAATTGAGTCGCACCCCTCTTGGGGCGCTGTGAGGGAATATCGCGGCGCTACGTGCCGTGGTACTGCAGGCCTTCCTCCCCTTCTTAAAGGGGAGGGGCCTTGCGCAGCGCAACCCAGGGCCCAGCTGGGCCACCAGGGATCGGAGTGCCAGCAAAAGAGCCCGCAGTGGGGGTGCTGCTGAGGAGGCAGGGGACGGCAACGGGGGTAGGTGCTGGCTGGCGGCCAGCAATAAAAATGGCCGCCCGGCACCTCGCCTTTGATTAGCGCCGCCCCGGCCGCAGGTAGGCCCCCCTGACCCCGTCGGACATAGCGTCCGGCGGTAAGTCCGAGCGATACCGAAGATCGCGAGCGGGACGCTGCGCATGGCGATGACGTCATCGCCAGCGCCGTGGGGCGCTAATGGTTACCGCCGCCACTAACGTCCTGCTGAATTTCGCGGGAGGCGTTGGCAGCGCCGCGGGAGGCGCAAAGCAACCGAATTTTTCCCCCTTTAATTCTTATACAGACAAACATGTTTTATCTCAACAAATGAAAATCATTATATAATGGGATTCTATGGTCTCTGTCCCTAATTGCTGTCAGTTTTACTACAAAGTAAGTTTGCTATGAGCCCTTAAAATGATGCTGCTTTTTATTGAGAGTCTGGTAGCATTTTTGCTGAGTTGGACCGAATTTTGGCTCCAGTTGTAATCAGCTTTGCCTCCGGTGCCGAATAAGCGATTATTGAGTTGGTTCTAGTGTTTAAATTGGATCCAATTCTCTATTAGAATACAAAAGTTAGAGACAATTTCCATAACAGCTAGACACTTCCTTAGTGGTCAGACAACTGTAGTGGGATTGCTGACCCAGTCGCGTGTACAGTAGTGTTATTTACTACATTCAGGTTCTTCACTCCTGTCCCTTCAGTGGACCAACTGTAAGAAAATACTTTGAAGCTCAAAAATAATATGGCAGGTGAAATTGGTCTCTGCTAGTAGTGCGAAATGGGCTCGTAGAGAATCAGCACGCCATATTACAACGCACCTGATTTTCTTGTCCATTGAAGTCAGTTGAAAAGAAAATCAGGCACGGTATAAAGCAGGCTGCCAATCTGTTATGAGCCCATTTGCACTGGTGTAGACTAATTTCATCCCCGATGTGTCTATATAGTGTTTACTTCATAGGTTGCTTGTTTTGTTTTCGGAGATGTTCAGGTTTTAAGTGTTAATGATCTTGTAAGTAAAACTTTTCTCTTTTTTTTGCTCTTTCTCTAGGTATCTGCAACTTTTGCAGCAAGCTTGGTAACCAGTCCTGCCATTGGTGCTTATCTTTCAAGTAAATACGGTGATAACCTTGTGGTACTTGTAGCCACTGTGATTGCTGCATTGGACATCTGCTTTATCTTAGTGGCTGTGCCCGAATCTCTCCCTGAGAAGGTTCGACCAGCTTCGCGAGGATCACCTTTTTCATGGGAGCAAGCGGACCCTTTTTCTGTGAGCATGCAGTGATCTGTATATAGATTGTAATTACCAGAATGCAAAATTTGTTGCTGTAGTATTAAGTAAGCCATACCTATATAAAGGTTCGTACATGTCTATTTTTATTTTTTAACTCTTGAATGCAGACTTCGTTTGACAATCTTGCATACTGGCTGATGTCTGCATCAAGCTTCTTTGAGGCAGTATTTCATCCTTCATGTATGCGCTGATTCATTTTGCAGCACTAGTTGGACTGGTCCAGATTGCATTGCATTTTTGAGAATATCAGTAATTGAGCACAATGTGACAATTTAATAATAGAAACAATGTCAGAAACAATTAAGTTCTTAATGAGCAGCATGTGTTGGAGCAGTGAATGACTGACCTCACTTCAGGATTTCCACATTTATCTGCGCATGTGCTAAATCATGAAGTTACAGTCGGTTTCAGAGGGGTAATGGCAGCGAACGTTGACAGTTCGCCATCATTACCCACTGCAAAATCCAGGCCATAGTGTTTCTACTTGTGGCTGCCCCATGACCCCTGCTGCAAAGTATGTGTATCAGTGTTTGGTGAGGACAAGTTCTAGGTTGGCTGTGATACCCCTTCAGTGAAATTGTTCACTGATAGCTACATGGACTCAGATGTGAAGAATAACCACTGGGATAAACTACCAGCAGGTTGTTGGTACTGTGCCTAGTACGAGTCAGTGATTTTGGGAGATGAGGCAAAACTGGATTGAAAAGTAGTTAAGGTAGTTTATTCAGTGTCTTTTGCACTGTGTTCCATATATGCTACATATAAAAGTTATACTAGAAACATGGAAAAACTCAATCTGGTCTAAAAACTGACCACCCTCACAGTAATGCTTCTGTAGATCTTCTCTGAATCTACCTCTTGTACTTCAGTCCCCTCATTCTGTTCTTGTGCCAATATGATGTAATGGGGCAGAACTGCCCACAATATTCCAGTCGGGGCCTGCCAAATGCTCTATACAATGGCAGGATTACTTCTTGAATCTATACTCCATTCCTCTTTGTCTTGAGGAATCTATGTACTGTAACTCCCAGGTCCCATCTTGGTCAGTATTTTCCCACTAAACCTGTTGTTCCTTTACAGCTGTAATTACTTGACACTTATGCTGCTTTGTGCAGCGCCATTAAATTCCAGGATGCTGGGCCAAGAGTTGTAGGGTGTGTGCTTCTGATCTGTTATAAAATATAATATGAATAAGCAACTTAAAGCTGACAAAATCTATAAGATAGCATTTTTTCTTTTGTTACAGTCCTTGAAGAAGGTTGGGAAGGACACCACGGTACTGCTCATCTGTATAACTGTGTTTCTCTCGTACCTGCCTGAGGCTGGACAGTACTCTAGCTTTTTCCTTTATCTTAAACAGGTATGTGCCAAATTTTCCACTCGGCATTTCCTGCTCTCTTGTACAGTCTCAGTATTGTTATTTAATTGGACAGCAAGGTTGTTAGTCTGTTGTAAAACTGAGAACATGGGTTGAAACACTAATTTTACAGAGCATTTTATAACCTCATGGAAATGTGTTTTTTTTTACAGAAGACTAACAATTATGTAAAGGAATCATTTTACCTTTCTAACTAAACTTTATTCATAGAAAAAACCTTTTTCATGCCAATTTTCTCACCACTGCTTCTCACTTGGAGGTATTTACTCATTCCTGGGATATAGTTCCACAGGCACCAATTGCTCTCTGATACCTTGCCTAAATAACAACAGTTATTTATATTTGAGCCTTAACTGTGTCAGCAGACTATTTGGCTGGGGTGTGGGATGAGGGTCACAGCTGAGTTTTCTTCAATGTTAACTATTTGTGTGTCCTTGCAGCTGAATAGTGATCAGGAGGGGAACACTGGCTGACTTGGTTCCCCCTTCTCTTTCTTCCCTCCCCCTGCCACCCTAACCTTAACCCAGGGGAGCTGAGGCTAATTGGAGAGCCTTCACTGCTACCTGGTAGAGATCAGCTGACTTTTATTTACAAACTGCAGGAAGAATATCTGCAATATGTTTTCTTTGATCATTAAACCTAAAAATAAAATTGTCAACTGTTGAAAACCATACTGATGGGGAAAGTGCTATTTAAATGCTTTACGTGTTATTTTGACCTTTTTAATTTCCAAATAGCTACCTATTACCAAGGCAAGTCACCAGGTTTCTCAGCATACTACTTTTAACTACATTTTTAACATCTTTCCTCCTTTCTTAGGTTATCGACTTTTCTGCTGGAAATCTGGCAGCCTTTATAGCTGTGGTGGGAATCCTCTCTATAATAGCACAGGTGGGTGTTGAATATTTCTGTTCATCTACCTGCATTGCAATCTGTTCTTCAAAAATTGAATAATGATTTTTTTAGAACAAGAAATTTATTTTCACTTTTTGATGGTAAAACTACAAATTCAGGCCCTAAATGTCTTTATACACCCACTATTTGCAACCCATTTTGCAACAAGATAAGTATCTGGTCACAAATGGGAGCCAAGATAATTTTGAACTACTGAATGGTGCTAAAGAGTAATGAAACAATATTGGGGGCAAAAAAGGTATGAGAAATAGGCTTTAGTACGTTCATAGAAACATAGAATCTAGGAGCAGGAGTAGGCCATTCGGCCCGTCGAGCCTGCTCCACCATTCAATACGATCATGGCTGATCATTCAAATCCAGTACCCTGTCCCTGCTTTAATCCCCACAGTACACATATCCCACCCTACCCCCCGTAACCCCACGTATTTAATTCCCCCTAACATATCCCATCCTATCCCCATAACCCCACATATTTAATCCCCCCCTAACACTAAGGGTCAATTTATCATAGCCAAATCAACCTAACCCGCACATTTTTGGACTTCACAAAATGTGTACAATTTGTCCTGTTAATGACTTTATCGAACTTGTTCTTGCCAGTCTCCAAGTTGGTTACACAGTGCAATGGGATGGATTAAGAAACCCAAGAAACTGGATTGTGTTGTAGTAATGGGCAACACGGTGGCATAGTGGTTAGCACTGGTGCCTCACAGCGCCAGAGACCCGGGTTCGAATCTGACCTCGGGTGACTGTCTGTGTGGAGTTTGCACATTCTCCCCGTGTCTGCGTGGGTTTCCTCCGGGCGCTCCGGTTTCCTCCCACAGTCCAAAAATGTGCGGGTTAGGTTGATTTGGCTATGATAAATTGACCCTTAGTGTTAGGGGGGGATTAAATATGTGGGGTTATGGGGATAGGATGGGATATGTTAGGGGGAATTAAATACGTGGGGTTACGTGGGGTTACGGGGGTAGGGTGGGATATGTGTACTGTGGGGATTAAAGCAGGGACAGGGTACTGGATTTGGATGATCAGCCATGATCGTATTGAATGGCGGAGCAGGCTCGACGGGCCGAATGGCCTACTCCTGCTCCTAGATTCTATGTTTCTATGTTTCTATGTTTCTAATGCTTCTACTGGAAGCAGCCCCATAATATTGGAACAGGAGTAGGCCATTCAGCTCCTCGAGCCTGTTCAGTGAGATCACGGCTGATTTGTACCTTGGCTCCATATCCCTTAATACCCTTTGTTAGCAAAAATCTATCGATCTCCGATTTAAAATGATTAATTGAGCTAGCATCTACTGCTTTTGTGGGAGAAAGTTCCACACTTCTACCACGCGTTGCATGAAGAAGTGTTTCCTAACTTCTCTCCTGAATGGCCTGGCTCTGATTTTTCAGGTCATGTCCCCTTGTCCTAGACTCCCCCACCAGAGGAAAAAGTTTCTACCCTATCAATTACTTTCAAAATCCTAAAAACCTCAATTAATCACCCCATAACCTTCTATATTCCAGGGAATACAATCCTAGTTTATGTAATCTCTCCTCATAATCTAACCCTTAGAGCCCTAGTAACATTCTGGTGAATCTGCGCTGCACTCCTTCCAGGGCCAATATATAATGATCACAGATGGGACCCTATTGTTAATAGGGTCCCATCTGTGATCATGCACTTCCACTGATCAAATATTATACACCCAGTGGACTGATAAAAAATAAGAATTGTACTGATACACTTTGTAAAAATTGAGAAGCATAAATTAAAGGCCAAGGCCCATTGTACATGACAGCATCATGGTAGAAGGGAAGAATAGTTAAATGAAGAAATAATGAATTGTTTGCACCAAGCTTGGATTGTAAAACTTGCAAATTGAAACAAAGACTGAAGGAGGTAAAGGGATAGGATGTGTTCCAGACAAACACAGAGCAATGAGTCTTAATTACAACACAGTGAGGCTGCACAAGGAGGAATAGCATGTAGGATGGTGTATTTGGAGCTTACTTATCTAATTGTAAAATAGTACTGTGGTAAAATTCAGTGCATTTTGTTTTCTTTTAATCTTAATTTCAGTTAAATCCCATTTTTTTTTTTACTTGTGCCAACTATTTTGCTAAAATTGACGGGAGGAATTTCAATGCTTGGTGGTTTTAATATTCACTCGTGTTAGGCCAATATTATGCTCGGTTTGTAGTTCTATCCCACATAATTACAGTAAGCAATGCCTGCTTGTGGCATTAGCATCTGTATAAATCAGCATTCAGAATACTGATAACAGCTGGTAATTGTCAAGGATTCACTGTACTGTCCATTCCATTCCAGTTTGAATATAAATTATTGATTTCATGCTTATAGTAAAAGTTGCCATAGCTTCATTATATCACTGACACTCTGAATTTAAAGAATTCACATTCATGTGCTGTTTTTCCAGTTTTATCCCTCCTTTCTTGAATCTTGATCGGGTGCCATTCCACAGGCACAGATGTTGTAAAGTAACCCCCTCCTGCTCCGATAGAGCCATCCCTTCACTATTCTATTTCAGACTAAAATTTTCTTGGCTTGGGGGTACTTTATTTTGTTGAAAGGGAAATTTTTTTTTGATGGATTCAGAGGGTGGTGGGAGGACAACTCTATCCTTGCCCAAGTGGTCATTCTTCATCTTTGAGTGTTTGCAGACCAATTGACTATGGAGGGTATCACAGCATACCTGATCCCTCTCCCCACACCTGCAGTTTCTAGTTGGGCTGACTGGATGGTAACCATGAGTGCAAGCCATAGCATTTGGATTTTTTTCTCCCCTCTCTAACCTATGGATCCTGAGGCCAATTGTAACCTAACTGAAAACTGGTAACTCTGGGACCTTCTCATCTATCTTTCAGTGCCGCACTATGTGGGCATTTATTCATTAAACCTTCAGGAAGCTCGCATTCATAGTTAATCATTTGTCATGTTTTCAGAAAGCATTTTTTTCACAAATCAACTATTGATCAAATATGCTGAGCAGAATTGAGCTTCTGTCCGAGAAGTTACAGAACAGGAACGCAGTAGAAATTGTAATGAACAAAACTGGGCTGCCTTTTTCATGTCGAGTTTCATGAATCTATGCTCCGAACAACAGATTTTTAATAATCCCGTTGTTGCTTGTCAAAATGTTAAAAGTTGGTCATTGGTAAATTGGGTATGGGATTAAGATTTGTTTTTCTGCTGGGCTAACCAGTTTGCAGAAAGGCAACATTTCCCTCCCATTCTCGCTGTCAAGTAAATTCTTCATATCTAAAGATGCAAACATTCTTTAAAGGTAAGAAATAGGCACACATTAATGGATCTTTTTTCCTACTTTCTGTTTTCACAGACTGTATTTCTTAGTATCCTAATGAGGTCCATCGGTAATAAGAACACTGTTCTCCTTGGCCTTGGATTTCAGATGTTACAGCTGGCTTGGTATGGCTTTGGATCCCAGCCCTGGTAAGCAGGCATGCTTCATTGGGATACTGGCATGTATTCTGTCTTTTTTGGGGTGTGGGAAAGAAGAGGAGGCTGTCACTAGCACAACATGAATGGGATATATTGAAGTAAATATTCTGATACTGACCTTTTAATTGCCCTTTGCCTTCTTAGGATGATGTGGGCAGCAGGAGCTGTGGCAGCAATGTCTAGTATTACTTTTCCAGCAGTCAGTGCTCTGGTTTCAACAAATGCAGATTCTGATCAGCAGGGTGAGTGATTTAGCTTCACTATTTTGTTTGCAGCAAGCAAATTTCATTCTTGGTCAACATTCAGCTTGAAATTGAATTGAGGAATGACTGTTACATATTAGTCATCATGATTAGTTCTGATCGGTTCTGCATTCTGTAATGGTCCAGTTTGGAATACTTTGCACGTAGTGGATTCCGTTTGGCAGTAACCTTTAGAAGATCAATTGCTTATACAGTATTAGCACCTTGAACCTGATTGTTCTCTGTACCTCTTATGAATTCAGAATTATCCCTTTTGGATATATAAAAGAGCTAGGTGGGAATGTAAGTTGTGAGGAGGATGCAAAGAGGCTTCAAGGTGATATAGATAGGCTAAGTGAGTGGGCAAGAACATGGCAAATGAAATATAATGTGGAGAAATGTGAAGTTATGCACTTGGGGAGGAAAAATAGAAACGCAAGAGTATTTTTTAAATGGTGAGGGATTGGGAAATGTTGGTATTCAAGGGACCTGGGTGTCCTTGTACACGAATCACTGAAAGTTAACACACAGGTACAGCAAGCAATTAAGAAAGCAAATGGTATGTTGGCCTTCATTACAAGAAGATTTGAGTACAAGAGTAAAGATGTCTTACTGCAATTAATAGGGCCCTGGTGAGACCACACCTGGAGTATTGTGTCCAGTTTTGGTCTCCTTACCTAAGGAAGGATATACTTGCCATAGAGGAAGTGCAATGAATGTTCACCAGAAATAAAAACAGAAAATGCTGGAAATACTCAGCAGGTCAGGCATCATCTGTGGAGACAGAAACAGTGTTAACGTTTCAGGTCGATGACCCTTTGTCAGAATGCGTGTTCACCAGACTGATTCCTGGGATGGGGGGTGTGGTCCTATGAGAGATTGAGTAGACTAGGCCTATATTCTCTGGAGTTTAGAAGAATGAGAGGTGATCTCATTGAAACATACAAAATTCTTACAGGGATTGACAGGGTAGATGCAGGGAGGATGTTTCCCCTGGCTGGGGAGTCTAGAACGAGGGGTCTGGAATGCACTGCCTGAAAGGCTGGTGGAAGCCGGTTCAGTAGTAAGTTTCAAAAGGGAATTGGATATATACAGGAAACTCTCTTTTAACCGGCACCTAAATAACCGGAAATCTCTCTTAACCGGCAAAATTCTTGAGTAGGTAACCGGGGTTTTCCTTCATCTCTCCTTTTAAAAATAACTTTAAAAAAAAACCCCAAGGCGTTTGCCTTGTATCGGAGCGTGTAGATTGGGAGGGGAATGTGCAGCCCGGGTAGGCAGCGGACACGACAGATGGTCAGCTGGCGGTCCCCGGGGAGACGGAGCTCCGAATGCAGGCGCATGTCAGTGTGTACGGGGCTCTCGTACGTTGGGAGATATAACTCTCCGTTATCCAGACTTTTTGATTAACCGGCACCACGCCGGTCCCGTCGGTGCCGGTTAATAAAGAGTTTCCTGTACTTGGAAAAAGAAGAATTTGCAGAGCTATGGAGAAATAACAGGGGAGTGAGATAGCATGTTCAATGAGCCAGCACAGGCATGATGAGCTGAATTGCCCCCTCCTGTGCTGTATGATTCTACATGTTGATAACTGGATCGTTTACAGCAAATAAACCAGTCTGTGCTGAATAATTTAGGAGTGCTACAAATGTGAGTTGCTTCTTGACACTAGTATATTTTTGGTGTATACACAGTAAGAGTGTTACCACATTGTGACCTGATTGATGGTGTTTACTACAGTGTTGGCTTTGGCTCTGTTGTAGAATTCTCACCTCTAAGTCAGAAGGTCATGAGTTCAAGCTCCGCTCCAGGATTTGAGATATAATCTAGGCCAACACTAATGCTGTACTGAGGGAATGTTCCATTGTTGGAGTTGCCATCTTTTGAATGAGCTATTAAACCAAGGCCCTGTCCGTCTGCTCAGGTGGATAGCACCATTTGAAGAAGAGCAGGTGAGTTCTCCTGATGTCCTGGCCAATGTTTAGCCCTCAACCTGCACCACTTAAAAAAAAAACCCCAGATTATCTGTTTGTCTCATTGCTGTTTATGGGGACCTTGCTGTGGACAAATTAGTTGCCTCATTTCCTCACATTACAACAGTAACTACGCTTCAAAAGTACTTCATTGGCTGTAGAACGTCCTGAGGATATGAAAGGAGCTATATAAATGCATTTTTTTTTCTCTCTTCCCCCTTTTTTATTTTCTTATGTTTGTGCTGCATAATTAAAATGTTTCTGATGGTTACTTGTGGGATGCATAAATCACCTGGATTTAGTACCACATCAATTGTGTGAATTATGGTGGTTCCCTAGTTCCACAAGTTGACTAACCTTGTGAGATTTCAATAACCTTCAAATAGAACTGTCAAAAAGAATGAGAGCAATTGGACACCCATTGACAGCAATCCTTCAAGAGAGGAGATTCCATAGTTGCCTCCAGACACAGTGCCACATGGATTGCAACAGAAGTGAAGGTGTCCATATTTCCTGGCCACTGACTGAAGTATGGCTGCTTACTAGGACTGTTCTGTGCATTCTAGTGTCCAAGTCTTGGATCAGCCACCCATACAGGGCTGCACAGCGGTTTTGTATTTACTGCACTGTGTGTATCTTCCCAACCATTGGAGAAGGAAGGGCACTTTGGTATACAATTGCAAACTGCAACTTAAAAATAACTGTACGTGCACAAGTTAATAAATGTGCTGCTGTTCTTGTCTGCCGGCTGCTGTGGAACTTGCGTGACAATATAAGATTTTCAACAGCTCCGAGTCAGCCTTGGTAGCACTCTCTCCTCCCGAGTCAGTAGGTTGTGGGTTCAAGTCCCACTATAGAGACTGGAGCGCAAAATCTAGGCTGACACTCCAATGGAATACTGTGGGAATGCTGCACTGTTTGAGGTGCCGGCTTTCAGATGAGATGTTAAACCAAGACTCCGTCTGCCCTCTCAGGTGGATGTAAAATATCCCATGGCATTATTTGAAGAAGAGCAGGGGAATTCTGCCAGTGTTCTGGCCAATATTTATTCCTTAACCAGCATCACTAAAATAAATGATCTGGCCATTATCGCATTACTGTTTATGTGACCTTGCTGTGCGCAATTGACTGCCGTGTTTCCCTACATTACAAGAGTGACGACACTTCAGAAGTATTTCATTGACTGTAAAGTGCTTTGGGACGATCCTGATATTGTGAAAGGCGCTATATAAATGCAAGTTCTTTCTGAACTAGTAGTGCAGAACCACTTGCCAGAGCAGTTCTTGAAAAGTAGTGAGTGTTCACATTTCAAAAGCAGATGATTTACATTTTTAAACCAAAAATTGATTGTGCCCTTCTCCAAATCTTCTTTATGGTTTTATAGTTGGCTTGATTTTTTTTTAAGGGTGTAGTGATGTATTTTAATCTACCTTTGAGAGTGGGGCTTCAAGACTTGGCACGTATTCATCAAAATTCACAGTGACAAAATGGAAAATAGTGAGATCATGGTCAAAGGATGCAAGATTACTTTCTTGGGTGGGGGAAGAGTGTGCTACAGCAGTGTTGACATTTCGCAAAGAATAAATTCTTACGGTTCTTAGACTTTGTTGCAGCTATTCATATCTAATTTTGAGAGTAAGGATTTATCTTTAAAATGTTTTCCTACCTTTGGTGCCTCCATACAGATTTCTTTTGTGATCTCTCTGGGTGGGGAGACACAGGAACCCCATTATGGATAAAATAAGTTACTGAAAAACAGATTGATGTTTGATTATTCTCAACATTTACTTGTTGATTTTGAAAAGATATTTAGGGGGGATTTGACCGTGGCTAGCAGCAGTTTTAAGGGGTTAACTGAGCCCTTTTACCTTAGTATAAATAGTGCTACAGAGTAACAAAAGTATACAGAAGAAATAGGAGCATGAGTAGGCCTACAGAAATAAGAATGATTTTAATCACATCTTTAAAAATAGCTACTGCTTCCCCTATTTCTGTTGTCTGAGCTCAGCGATGATCTTAACAAAATTACTGTAGACAAAGAACAATTGTCTGTGGGTGGGTTGGTTTTGGTTTGCTTATTGATGGCTTAAACTTTTGTTTATGTTTCCTGACATTAAAAATTAAATTCTTCTCTAATTTCTTGGACTCCACCCAGTGGTAACTGAGGAAACCTACAATAGTGGCCTCTGAGTCAGAGGTGGCTGTCATTAGCCTATTTCAATCATTACAGATTTAGTAAGATCATGCGTTTCATTTGAAAATGTTATTTAAAATATCTCTCTTTGGTTTTTGTGATATACTGCAAGTGTACAATTTAGATGAATGTATCCTTTTCAGAGTTAATCATTTGTTATCTTAGACTGAAGCTGAGAGTTGAGTTTAAAAAAAAAAAAAAAAATCCTTCTCCATGGTGTCTTCGGTTCTGTGCCTTGTCCCAAGGGTAGATGTCCTGGCTCCCTTTCAATCCCACTGTGAATTTGGTGGTTAAGGAGGTGCAGAGCTATAGTTAGAATCATACAATCATAGAATGATACAGCACAGAACAGGCCATTTGGCCCATCGTGCCTGTGCCGGTTCTTTGGTAGAGCTATCTAATTAGTCCCATTCCCCAGCTCTTTTCCCATAGCCCTGTAACATTTTCCTTTCAAGTATTTAAACAATTTTCTTTTGAATGTTCCTATTGAACCTGCTTCCACCACCCTTTCAGGTAGTGCATTCCAGATTACAACAACTCGCTGTGTTTATATAAAAAAAAGTTTTCTCATGTTGCCTCTGGTTCTTTTGCCCATCACCTTAAATCTGTGTCCTCTGGTTACTGACCCCTCCGCCACTGGAAACAGTTTCTCTTTATTTATTCTATCTAAATCCTTCATGATTTTAAACACCTCTACCAAATCTCCTCTTAGCCTTCTCTGCTCTAAGGAGAACAACCCCAGCTTCTCTAGTCTCTCCACACAACTGAAGGCCATCATCCCTGGTACCATTCTAGTAAATCTCCTCTGCACCCTCTCCAAGGCCTTGACATCCTTCCTAAAGTGTGGTGCCCAGAATTGTACACAATACTCCAGCTGAGGCCTAACTAGTGTTTTATAAAGCTTTAGCATAACTTCCTTGCTTTTGAATTTTTTGAAGAGGTAACAGAGAGAGTAGACAATGGTAATGCAGTAGCTGTAATTTATCTGGATTTTCAAGACGCCTTCGATAAGGTACCCCATAATAGACTGATGAACAAGGTCAGAGAATGCGGAGTCAGGGAACAAGTAGCAGAATGGATTGCTGGCTGGCTTCAGGACAGAAAGCAGAGAGTAGGAGTAAAGGGTAGCTATTCACAGTGGCAGAAGGTGGGTAGTGGTGTTCCACAAGGATCAGTGCTGGGACCACTGCTGTTCACAATTTACATTAACGATTTAGACTTTGGAATCAAAAACACAATTTTTAAATTTGCAGATGACGCCAAAATGGGGGGGGGGAGGGGAGGGGGTGGAGATGGGGTAGTCAATACTGAGAAGGACTGCAACAAGCTACAGGAGGACATTAATAACTTGCAGAATGGGCATATAATTGGCAAATGAAGTTCAACACAGATAAATGTGAGGTATTACATTTTGGTAGGAAGAATAGGGAGGTCACTTATCACTTGGAGGGTGCGAGTCTAGGTGCGGTAGAGAAACAAAGGGATCTCGGAGTACAAATACACATCACTAAAAGTTGCGACGCAGGTTAGCAAGGCCATTTAAAAAAAAAAAGCAAACCAAGCACTAGGGTTTATTTCTAGAGGGATAGAATTGAAAAGTAGGGAAGTTATGCTAAACCTGTATCGAACCTTGGTTAGACCACACCTAGAATACTGCGTACAGTTCTGGTTGCCATATTATAAAAACAATATAGAGGCACTGGAGAGGGTGCAGAGAAGATTTACAAGGATGATACCAGAAATGCAAGGGTATACATATCAGGAAAGGATGAACAGGCTGGGTCTCTTCTCTTGAAAAAAGAAGGCTGAGGGGTGACCTGATAGAGGTCTATAAAATTATGAAAGATTTTGATAGTGGATAGAGAGAGAATGTTTCCACTTGTGGGGAAGAGCATAACTAGAGGCCATCAATATAAGATAGTCACCAAGAAATCCAATAGGAAATTCAGAAGAAACTTCTTTACCCAAAGAGTGGTGAGAATGTGGAACTCGCTACCACAGGGAGTGGTTGAAGCAAATAGTATAGATGCATTTAAGGGGAGGCTAGCAAGCATATGAGGGAGAAGGGAATAGAGGGTAATGCTGATAGATTTAGATGAGGAAAGATGGGAGGAGGCTCATATGGAGCATAAATGCCGGCATGGACTGGTTGGGCCGAATGGCCTGTTTCTGTGCTGTATATCCTATGTAATCCTATGCACTCTTCCTCTACTAATAAAGCCAAGGATCCCATATGCTTTTTTTAACAGCCTTTTCAACTTGTCCTGCCACCATCAAAGATTTATGTATGTACACCCCCAGGTCTCTCTGTTCCTGCACCCCCTTTAAAATTGTACCATTTAGTTCATATTCCCACTGCTCATTCTTCCTACCAAAATGTATCACTTCACACATCTCTGCATTAAATTTCATCTGCCATGTGTCTGCCCATTTCACTAGCCTGTCTATGTCCTCCTGAAGTCTGTTACTACCCTCCTCACTGTTTACTACATTTCCGAGTTTTGTAGCATCTACCAACTTTGAAATGATGCCCTGTATACCTAGGTTCAGGTCATTAATATATATATATATCTATCTCTCTCTCAAAAAGAGCAGTGATCCTAATACTGACGCCTGGGGAACACCACTGTATACTTCCCTCCTGCCTCAAAAACAACTGCTCACCACTACTCTCTGCTTTCTGTCCCTAAGCCAATTTTGTATCCATGGACTTCAATTCTGCTAACAAGTCTATTATGTGGTATTTTGTCAAATGCCTCTTAAAAGTCCATATACTCAACATCAACTGCATTACCCTCATCTCCGTTACTTCATTAAAAAAATTGATCAAGTTAGTCAAACACGATTTGCCTTTAACAAATCCATGCTGACTTTCATTTATTAGCCCATACTTTTCTAAATGGTAATTAATTTTGTCCCAGATTATTGTCTCTAAAGGTTTCCCTACCACTGATTTTAGGCTGACTAGCCTGTAGTTGCTGGGTTTATCCCTCTGCCTTTATATAAACAGGGGTATAACATTTGCATTCCTCCAGTCCTCTGGCACCGCCCCCACATCCAAGGAGGATTGGAAGATTGTGGCCAGAGCCTCCGCAATTTCCACCCTTGCTTCCCTCAGTAACTTAGGATGCATCCCATCCGGACTGGGCGACTTTTCTATTTTGAGGACAGCCAACCTTTTAAGTAACTCTTTTTTTCTATTTTTATTCTATCCAGTTTCGCTACTGCCTGCTCCTTTACTGCTACATTGGCAGCATCCTCTTCTCTAGTGAAGACAGATGCAAAGTACTCATTTAGTACCTCAGCCATGCCCTCTGCCTCCACAAGAAGATCTCCTTTTTGGTCCCCAATTGGCCCCACCCTTCCTTTGACTACCCTTTTACTATTTGTGTTTGTAAAAGACTTTTGGGTTCTCTTTTATGTTAGCTGCTAATCTATTCTCATGCTCTTTCTTTGCCCCTCTTATTCCCTTTTTTAGATCTTCTCTGTACTTTCTATATTCAGCTTGGTTATCAACTGTACTCTGAGCCTTACAATTGTCAAAAGTCTCCTTTTTTTTGTCTCATTTTAACCTCTGTGGAAGGGAAAAAGTCGTAGCCGCCACGAGAGTTGCAGGTGTCTCCAGCCACTCAGGTTAAAAAAAAATTATTCGTTCATGGGATATTGGCGTCGCTGGCAAGGCCAGCATTTATTGCCCATCACTAATTACCCTTGAAAAGATGGTGGTGAGCCGCCTCTTGAACCGCTGCAGTCTGTGTGGTGAAGGTACTCCCACAGTGCTGTTAGGGAGGGAGTTCCAGGGTTTTGACCCAGTGACGATGAAGGAACAGCAATATACTTCCAAGTCAGGAAGTATGTGACTTGGAGGGGAACTTGGAGGTGGTGGTGTTCCCATGCGCCTGCTGCCCTTGTCCATTTGGTGGAAGAGGTCGCAGGTTTGGGAGGTGCTGCCGAAGAAGCCTTGGCAAGTTGCTGCAGTGCATCTTGTAGATGGTATACACTGTAGCCACGGTACACCAGTGGTGGAGGGAATGAATGTTTAAGGTGGTGGATGGGGTGCCAATCAAGCAGGCTGCTTTGTCCTGCTTGTGTCAAGCTTCTTGAGTGTTGTTGGAGCTGCACTCATCCAGGCAAGTGGAGAGTATTCCATCACACTCCTTACTTGTGCCTTGTAGATGGTGAAAAGGCTTTGGGGAGTCAGGAGATGAGACACTCACCACAGAATACCCAACCTCTGACCTGATCTTGTTGCCACAGTATTTATGTGACTGGTCCAGTTACGTTTCTGGTCAATGGTGACCCCCAGGATGTTGATGGTGGGGGATTTGGCGATGGTAATGCCGTTGAATGTCAAGGGGCGGTGGTTAGACTCTCGCTTGTTGGAGATAGTCATTGCCTGGCACTTCTGTGGTGCGAGTGTTACCTGCCACTTATCAGCCCAAACCTGAACGTCATCCAGGTCTTGTTGCATGCGGGCATGGACTGCTTCATTATCTGAAGAGTTGTGAATGGAACTGAACACTGCAGTCATCAGCAAACATCCCCATTTCTGATCTTATGTTGGAGGGAAGGTCATTGATGAATCAGCTGAAGATGGTTGGGCCTAGGACACTGCCCTGAGGAACTCCTGCAGCGATGTCCTGGGGCTGTGATGATTGACCTCCAACCACCACAACCATCTTCCTTTGTACTAGGTATGATTCCAGCCAGTGGAGAGTTTTCCACCCCGATTCCCACTGACTTCAGTTTTACTAGGGCTCCTTGATGCCACACTCGGTCAAATGATGCTTGATGTCAAGGGCAGTCACTCTCACCTCACACCTGGAATTCAGCTCTTTTTTCCATGTTTGGACCAAGGCTGTAATGTGGTCGAGAGCCGAGTGGTCTTGGCGGAACCCAAACTGGGCATCAGTGAGCAGGTTATTGGGTAAGTGCCGCTTGATAACACTGTCGATGACACCTTCCATCACTTTGCTGATGATTGAGAGTAGACTGATGGGGTGTTAATTGGCCGGATTGGATTTGTCTTGCTTTTTGTGGACAGGACATACCTGGGCAGTTTTCCACATTGTGGGATAGATGCCAGTGTTGTAGCTGTACTGGAACAGCTTGGCTAGAGGTGCGGCTAGTTCTGGAGCACAAGTCTTCAGCACGAACAGCCGGGATTTTGTCGGGGCCCATAGCCTTTGCTGTATCCAGTGCGCTCAGCCGTTTCTTGATATCACGTGGAGTGAATCGAATTGGCTCAAGACTGACTTCTGTGATGGTGGGGAGCTCAGGTGGAGGCCGATATGGATCATCCACTCGGCACTTCTGGCTGAAGATGGTTGAAAACGCTTCAGCCTTGTCTTTTGCACTCACGTACTGGGCTCCACCATCATTGAGGATGGGGATATTCATGGAGCCTCCTCCTCCCATTAGTTGTTTAATAGTCCACCACCATTCACGACTGGATGTGGCAGGACTGCAGAGCTTTGAACTGATCCGTTGATTGTGGGATCTCTCAGCCCTGTCCATAGCATGCTGCTTCCACATGCATGTAGTCCTGTGTTGCAGCTTCCCCAGGTTGGCACCTCATTTTTAGATACATCTGGTGCTGCTCCTGGCATGGTCTTCCACACTCCTTACTGAACCAGTGTTGGTCCCCTGGCTTGAAGGTAATGGTAGAGTGATGGATATGCCGGGCCATGAGGTTACAGATTGTGGTGGAATACAATTCTGCTGCTGCTGATGGCCCACAGCACCTCATGCATGCCCAGTTTTGAGCTGCTAGATCTGTTCTGAATCTATCCCATTAGCACGGTGGTAGTGCCACACAACGCAATGGAGGGTGTCCTCATTGTGAAGACGGGACTTCGTCTCCACAATGACTGTGCGATGGTCACTGCTACCAATACTCTCTTGGACAGATGCATCTGTGATGGGTAGATTGGTGAGGACGAGATCAAGTAGGTTTTTCCCTCGTGTTTGTTCTCTCACCACCTGTCGCAGGCCCAGACTGGCAGCTATGTCCTTCAGAGCTCGGTCAGTAGTGGTGCTACTGAACCACTCTTGGTGATGGACATTGAAGTCCCCCACCCAGAGTACATTCTGTGCCATTGCTACTCTCAGTGCTTCTTCCAGGTGGTGTTCAATATGGAGGAGTACTGATTCATCAGCTGAGGGAGGGCGGTAGGTGGTAATCAGCAAGAGATTTCCTTGCCCATGCTTGACCTGAAGCCATGAGACTTCATGGGGTCTGGAGTCAATGTTGAGGACTCCCAGGGCCACTCCTTCCCGACTGTATGCTACTGTACCTCCACCCCTGGTAGGTCTATCCTGCCAGTGGGACAGGACATATCCAGGGATGGCGATGGAGGAGTTTGGGACATTGAAAGGTATGATTCTGTGAGTATGACTGTCGGGCTGTTGCTTGACTAGTCTGTGGGACAGCTCTCCCAATTTTGGCACAAGTCCCCAGATGTTGGTGAGGATAACTTTGCAAGGTTAGGGTGGATCCCTGCAGCCTACGGTAGCAGTCACTTCCATTGGGTCATCCCTCGAGCTGTTGGAGGTGTTCGGCCGTAGCCAGCATCGATCCCCCTCAGAGGCTAAACTTGACCACAGTGTTAGGCCGTAGATAGCATGCATCCACCTCGGAGAAGCCTTCGCCCCTAACTACCTGCCTTCCTCTCTCGGTCGCCCATTTTTACACCTTGTTTCGATGGGCTGGTGGATACCTGGTGTCAATCATTTTTACCCATCCCATTGTCAAGGGAGAGGGTACCTCTGACAGCCCCCCTCCCATCTTGCTGAGGTCAGCTATTTCCCTATCTCTGTTCTAAATGTCTTGTGTTTCTAAAGACATCTGGCTTATCCTACGGCTCTTTGCTGCATCCCTTATCAGGCCTAGCTATGCCCACTCATAAGCCTGTTTTTGTGTTCTGACCTCGTAATTCCTCTCTCTGTACAACTCTTTTTCTGACATGTCTGGAATCCTTCTGTGTCATCAACTTGGGCAAACTGCTGAGCTAGGGAACCTGTAACAGACTATTATTTCTTCCAATCCACGATTTCTTACAGAAGTCCCAAATGGGAGTGTTCAGCATTTAAAGCTGATTATCCTTCCGAACCTTAACACATGGGGGAAAAGTGCTTCAGCGCTAACACAAATAGCTCAGCAAGCGAGGGAAGGGGCACCCAGGGTCTCGCACACAGCACTCCAGCTTTGTGCAGGGGGTCAACTCTGCAAGAGAGGTCCTCTACCCACAGGGCCAGGAGGCCCACCAGAAAGTCAGCAACCTTCCACCAGCCATGCTGCAACCACTGGGGTAGCACTGCGTGACATCAGTAGGATAGGCAAAGGCACACACAAGACAGTCACTAAGAGAATGCATAAGGGTGATGAGTTGTATGTCATATTAGATGATAGATGTATACAGTTGGATTGGAAAGTTTGCTTTGTGGTGGCTTTTATTTCAGTATTGTGGCCAAGAGGACACTGATGGTCAGTAACAGAGGGAAAGTAAGGTGTGGACTAATGTTGAAAGGGGAATTGGGGTTGTGGTCACTATACCAGAGACGGATGATTCCATCCCGGATATCCTGGCAAGAAAGGGGCTGTCTGGGTGGCTTCCTCCTCTTTGGCGTCCTCTTTCCTCTGCGAGCAGATGCTGTAAATCTGAAATGACAGCATAAAATGCTGGAAATACTCAGCATGTCAGGCAGCATCTTGACCTGAGAAGTGAACTCTGTTACTCTCCACAGATGTTGCCTGACCTGAGTATTTCCAGCACTTTCTGTCTTCTCAGAGACCTTCCTTTACCATCTGAGGCCTTGCAAGCGTCCAGCAGCATTCCCTACACACTTTAAAAAAACAAAACTTTTAACATCTATTGCAACAAGCCACTAAAGTAAAATCAAAAACACCCAGTCCAAAAGCTTAAATGCAAACTTACCTGAAAGATGTGTGTGTCCCTTTAAGAGGTGCTGACCGCCTCTGTGAGTCTGCTTGCATGCTGGGTTTTCATGGCAAGCTTCGGACGCAGCGCTGAACTCCGCACAAAGGTCCAAGTTCGCCATGGTGACGTTAAGTCGGTGTTGCATGCCGACTGACGTCGCCGCTCCCTCACTTAAATCTGCAGGGCGATGTATCTTACCAGCAGCACTGCCGGGCCACGGGACCCGCCACCAGCTGACGAAAAAGTGGCGGCCGCCCTCTTTTTGCAATTTTTTTGTTGCTGGTAACAGGTGACGTAAAGCCCCTGAATTTTTAGCCCTATATCTTTAGTCATCCAGGGAGCTCTAGCTTTGGATGCCCTTCCTTTTCTCCCTCATAGGAACATGTCTACTCTGTATCCGAACCATCTCCTTTTTTGAAGGCCTCCGGTTGTTCGATTACTGTTTTGCCTACCAATATTTGATTCCAGTCTACCTGGGCCAGATCCCTTTTCAACTCACTGAAGTTAGCCCTCTCCAGTTAAGTACTTTTACACTTGATTGTACCTTGTTCTTTTCCATAACTATTCTGAACCTGATGATATTATGATCACCGTTCCCTAAATGCTTTCTCACTGAAACATGCTTCACTTGCCCCACTTCATTCCCCAGAACTAGATCCAACACTGCTTCCTTCCTGGATGGACTAGAAACACACTGATCAAAAAAGTTCTCTTGTACACATTTCAGGAATTCTTCCCCCTCTTTGCCTTTACACTGTTACTTTTCTAGTCTATATTGGGATAATTGAAGTCCCCCATCATCACTATACTGTAGTTCTTGCATCTTTCTGTAATTTGCCTGCAAATTTGGTCCTCTATCTCTTTCCCACTATTTGGTAACCTATAGTATGCACCCAGTAATGTAATAGTTCCTCTATTCCTTAATTCTAACCAAATAGACAGAATTTTAACCCCCAAAAACGGGTGGGTTTGGGTTGGATGGCATGTAAAAAAAAATCTACAACCCGCCCACTTCCGGTTTTAATGAACGGGGCAGGCAACTGTCGAAGTTTACATACCGAGTAGAACACATAAAATCGTGTCAAAGAAGGCTTTTTAATAAAGTTTACTTGTTACAAGGGAAGGTTCTGACACAGTCAAGTTGCTATGTCAGAATGCTTCGAATCCTACAAGATTTGAACATATTTTATACAAAAAAAGAACACAGAACAGGCCATTTGACATAACATTAAACATCCTGAGTAATGAAGCACAAACTTGTGAGTTATTGCATAGGTTTTCGTTATAATAACGAGCAGAAATTCCTTAAAGATCAGATAACCCGATCTTCCTTATGAGACCCCTTTGTTCAATGTTCACTCTCCAATCCGTGGGCCGATGGCTCACCCCATCTCATCCTGAGCTGGTCAGAACTAATTGATGCTTTATTTTGCTAAGCTTTTCTTAGATAAGGAATTCCGAGTTGTCTCTATTCTTGTAGCTAATTAGAATGATTTACTTATGGTGACTCCTATTGTCAGCCATTTTGAATTTCCTTTTTAAATTACTTACTTTAGAGAGGCCATTTTATTTGTGTCTTAAAAGTAAACTGCACTTCCACATTTTCCCCTTTTGTCCTTTCTAGGACAACATAGCTTTCTCCTAACGGTCCTTATACTAACTTAAAATCTAGTCAAGGATACCGACTTCTTTTCTGTTTGTAACCATCCCCGGGATATACCTGTATTGATGGTTGACCTTATCTAAGATCGTCTTTCTTCTCTGTCTATTCTTGGTGTTTGGGTGTATGTTCTTGTAGGGGTTTTAGTTGTGTTTTGGTGACTGTGGCGTACTTTTGTGGTTCATTAGTCTGCTGTTCTCTAACTTTTCCTGCAGCTTATACTAGCCTGCAGTTCGGGTGTTGCTATACACCCTCTAAGGAGATAGGGTACAGCAGTTCATAGAGGAGTTCTAAGTCATGGCCCACACAGTTTATGCCTAACCTGTGGGGTTCTTCTAGGGGACTGCAGCTTATAGAGGAGGACTGATTCATGACCCACACAGTTTATTCGTAACCTGTGGGGTTCTCCAAAGCACAAGTGCTTCTACGTGAGCCTCCAGAGTGCGGACCAAGTGGTATACAAGGTCGACGTCACCGGCAGTTGAAAGGAGTCCTCTCTCTTTCCCTAGCCTGCAGATCCCATTTGGGTGGAAGAATATTTTTACCGAAAGTGGGGAGCATGCACAATGTGTATATATGTATATGTATATATATATATGTATATTGTCAGTATTCAATCGTTTAGTCCCATTCCATGGTCTGTTATTAGTCAAATTCATCAAACTGGTAGTATTGAACCACCAGTTTTCCATGAAACTCCCTGCCCCGTACGTAATAAACTTTTGTATGCAACGACTTTTCCCCATATTAACTCTGTTCCCTTTAGTCTGTCCTAGATTGCGTTCCCAGCATATATCCCCGATCGGTCGGCCCTTTCCCGATGTATTGGTAAGGGCTAGAAAAGGAGGTACTTTCGTATAATCATACGTCGGCTTGTACCATCCCTTAAAATTTTCTAACGAATATCCTCCCCCCTTAAACTCGTTTCTTAGGCTAGACCACTTTTGTTCCCATTTAATTCCGAAGGTGGATAGGGTGGTATTTTTCTGTTTTGTATGATTTTTATTAATTATCCATTCTGCCATATCTGTGAGGTTCAAGGGTATTGGTCGCAGAGGTATTCCTCCTTTCACATGGGTAGGAATATGGCTACATACCCAACAGGCGTTTATCCCACTTTTTTTGGCATACTTATATGACATATACAAAAAAGTGTTCATATGTAATTCTCGTTTCTTTCGGGGTTCTTTTCTTCTCCCTTGGCAGGCTATACATATCAGTCCGATTAGTAGGTAAAACGTAAATAACAGCTTCATTATTTAAGTCTTTTCAAATTCAAATTCAACTGTCCTTATCTGATACTTTCTTGCAATGGGATGCGTGGATCCAAGTAGGTCTTTCCTTGACCTTTACAGCTGTATTTGTTGTCAAGAGTACTTGATATGGCCCTTCAAAGCGTGGCTGCAGACCGTTCTTCCTCTTAAAGACCTTTATGTAGACGTCATCTCCTGGTTCCAAATTATGGCACTTTCCTTCGGCCGGTTCCGTTTGAGCTTCCTTTACCTGTTGGTGAAAGCTGGAAATACATCTAGTTAATGCAATGCAATTTTCATCCATTTTATGAATGTCCATTTGTTTAACCGTAAAGGGTGCTGAGAATGGCAGCCTTTGGGGCCGTCCCATAACAATCTCATGTGGCGACAGTCCAGTTGTCCTGTTAGTTGCTGCTCGCATTATCATCAATGCTAAGGGTAACAGTTCAACCCATTTTAGTCCAGTTTCATTGCAAAGTTTAGAAAGTTTATTCTTCAGTACTCCGTTATATCTTTCTACCAGCCCTGCAGATTGTGGATGATAACTGCAGTGAAAATGCTGATTAATCTGCAAGGCTTTACATAGTTCCTTTATGATCATTCCAGTAAAATGTGATCCGTTGTCGCATGAAAGTTGCATAGGTATTCCAAACCTTGGTATGATTTCTTTTAGCAAACACTTCGCAACTGTTACAGCATCATTCTTTTTACATGGAAAAGCTTCAACCCATCTTGAAAACATATCTATGATTACCAACAGTATAAGTCCTTCAAAATTATTATTATATATTTTTTTTTTTTTGTCTATTACCCCCCACCCTGTGTTGTTTTGCATTTTACGATTCCCTTATCATTTCTATTTGTCTTTTGATGCTTGATATTCAACCTTGCTGGCATTTCTGCTATCTATTCCTGGCTGCATGTTGTCAGTTTCTGTTCTAAGAATTAAAACCCATCTTTGAATCTAACAGCTATTTCTTACAATTCCCTTCTTTGAGAAGGAAATAACCCTTATTGACTTCTCACAATCGGCTCTTGACTAATCTAGCTAGTTCTTATTGCTCTCTCTCAACTTGGGCGTTAGTTAGTAGGGAGTCTTGAAGATTTCTCCCTTCTAATAGTCCATTCCGGTGTTCCAATTCTGCCCCGCCTGGGGTATCCTCTGTTTCTTCTATCTTTCTGATTTCAAGCAACATTACAGTTTAACATCTAATCAACAAATCATGGACTTAAAAGATTCTCCAGCTCTCTCTTTTACTCATATCCATCTTGTGGATAATTCTTACTAAACATGATTTCTCCTTAGCCCTCAATTGTCCCAATTCAGATTCCAGGTAACTCTCCACTTCAACTTCAATTTCAATCCTTCTAACAGGTACCAGTGTGTTTAACTCTATTCTGATTGTTTCATTAATTAGATAGTTTCTCGATGGAGTATGTGTCAATGCTTTAAAAGTTGTCTCGCTCTCCTGAGCCACATTAACCATTTCATGTCTTGCTGTTGTCCAGTAACTGAGCATGTCTGAGACCCGTTCTTCAGTGCAGATTCACCATACATTCCCAGATGGTAATCGCTTCATACGTAACAAATCACATTTGCACACTCATACCGGTATCTCAATATCATGCCACATGTGCCTTTCTTGGGCTTTCAGGTATCTTATCAAAAGACTGTCTTTGTTCATCTTCTTCTGCATGGTCCCAATATCTTGGATAGTGGCCAGGCTATCAAATTCAGTTTTCTTAAAAGTTCATTATAGGCAGGGACACAAATGTCTCCAAGAGAAAGCTATCAATTTACTATTCTTAACTGCACTTTCCTGACTTTCACTAGCAAGTTTTAAAAATTCCCATTCAGCAGTGTAATTTCTCCTGTTTCAATTTTATACATCCCATTAATTACCATTCATATCTCATTCATGAGCCCTGGAGTAACTTTACTGTCCAGTACAATATTTAAGATTGAAAACATAGATCAAACATTCTCACTAGGTCCAAGTTACTAACACTTTTTGTTTATCATTATTTTAGAGGATCTTTTATTTTCCCAAAAGTAACCCAAAATATATCTAGTGCCTGAGTCTATATTGTTATTACAAAATTATCCCAAAATCCAAACAGCAGTACTGTTGAACTGATTGACAAAACCTATGTTCAATTTCATTTCTATCAATTTATCTTCCATTTCCAATTTCAGAAACAAATGATTTCCAGGCTAGGTGGTTTATACAGTGTTTTAACATTAGAGACAGAAGTGCTGCAATTAGTTTACAAGGTAACTTCCATATAACAAAAGAAAGAAGATTTTCCTTCTGTCATTGTGGGGAAATATTAACTTAAAATTAATAATGTCCAATATCTTTAAATGTCATACCGAAGTTATTGCTTGATGAACTTAATCAGCTGTCAGTGGAAAGGGTTAACTCCTTTGCAGGTTTTTAAGAAGGTGGAGCAAAACATTATCAGGCGCACGCAATTGCGTCACTTCACGTAAATTTAAAAAAAAAACTTTCCCGATCCAAAAAAGCAGTTGTGTTTTCACACTTTAACTGAACACGAGCAGAACAGATAAAACAAAACAAAATAGCACATGCTTGCAGAACTAGTAAATTACATCATATTTCTTATTGTCCTTTCTTCAGATGTCTTTCCAAAATACTATAAAAACATTGAATTTAAACAAATCAAATCAGAGTGCTTTGGAAGATTTCACCATAGCAACCGCAACTCCAAGGTTAAATCTTAGACCGAAACTTAATCTTTTGTTAAACAAACTTTTTTTTTTTGTTGTTCTTCTCAGTTTTTACACACCAGCTTCACTTAAATTGTAATTCAAATTATTATTTATTTATTTATTTATTTTTTTTTTTCTGGCACAATGCTTTCCCTGCAAAGTCTGATATAAAATTCCTGTCTATCCCTGACAGTAAAGGCGAATTTCCTTGTGATTCCTCTGCCAATGGTATGGACCAGAACCTGTTCTGTATCCAAGACTGTAAATATTTCAAAATCTGGTTTCAGACCATTAAATATCTTATTCAATGCGGTCTACACAAATTTACACCAACCAGAATTTCACCGTGCACAATGAAAGTCTGGTTTTTAATAGGTTAATTAACCTCAATAATTCCAATTCAATCCAGATCAATTTTTTTTTAAACTAACCAGTGTCAGTTGGAAAAGAAAGAACACATCGTTACATTAACAAAGAAACAATTACCATGCCTTGTAAACATTCAAATTAATTGTCATTTTCTTTCCAGGCACATTGGCAACTGTGACTTCAAGGCTGAAGCTTATACCTCTTTTGTAAAACAATTAACAAACTTAAAACAACACACTTGAGTATCATTCAAGACAAGTCTTCAAAGAGTTAAAAACAGCTTTTAGCTCTCTGTACAAAAGAGTGGGTGGAGCTAAAACATAAACAAACTGACAGACACTTTTTTTTTTAGGCAGATTAAATAATACTGTAACTTAACAAACTTAAACATTCACACAATCAGGAATTTTTTTTTTTCCCACACTTTTCACACAACTGAGATCCCAGTATTCCTTTTAAGATTCCTTTCACTCAACAAATCTTGTATATTAGCTTTTTATCTCGGCACAGACATTAATAACTTCCATGCCGGTAAAACTTTTCTCAGCAGCTTTTCCTGGCTTTCCAAATCCCTTCCTTTTTTTTTCTTTGAGTTTCAGATTTCAATTCTGGTCCGCCGGTGTTGCGGAAGCTGCTTGCTCCATTAAGAGGGAAACTTTATTCTTTTGGTCCCTATTTGTCTAACTTCATTTTGTTTAGCCAATTTACTCAGGGTCTTTTCTCTTATTTTTTTTAATGTCAGATCTACTGGCTTGTATACTACGGTCCTTACGCCTTTCTGCTTCCTTTTTCCAGTCTGAAAAGGCTGACCAATTTATTGACTTTTTACCTCTTCTTTGTGGGTCTCTATTTGCGAGACAGTCCTCTAGACATGTAATTCTTCTATTCTTAGTAAAGTTTTAATTATACTAGGCATTCTTTTTCTAAATCGCAAGTTTCACCCTTTACCCCCTTACGATTATTATTAACCCTTCGGAGCTCCACAAGTGACAAACAATAACAAGAATTAACAACAATAAAGACAATGATAAGTAACGCGACAGCCCAAACAGGCAAACAAATCAAGTAATCAGACATTAATCTTATACTTTAAACTAAACAAATAATCAATTCTCAGCCTGCGTTGAACGCCCCTACAAACTGAGTCCTTAACATTTAACTTATGCTTTATACGTAACTTATATTCTAAGTGAAGGTTTCTCTCTAAACCTTTCTGCCGCGAGACTCTTTTCCCCGGCTCAAGGGACCCTCCCTTGATACTGCAGTTTTAACCTTTTAGCGCTTTTTCACAACCTGGTACCTTTAGTCCGGGACGCAACCCTGCCGACTCTCTTTCTTGCCTTCTTTGCCCGATTAGTTTTGAGACTTGAGCCGTCAGAATTCCTCTCCTTTTAACGTTAAAATAAAAGAAGCAAAAGTTACAAGATTCAACTCAATTCTAAAACATCATCATCGCCGTGCTGCTTGTCGGAAGAAACAGACTTACACTAATTCAGCATCTAGTGAGAAATCCTTTTAGGTGATAAAACATCACTTTTGGCCAGTTAGGATTTGCCACTAGAAATTCATAGTGTCCTTTGTCCGTGACTTACCGAGAGGTAGCAAGCGATCTCGGTGGGACCTCCAAGAAACTGTCGAAGTTTACATACCGAGTAGAACACATAAAATCGTGTCAAAGAAGGCTTTTTAATAAAGTTTACTTGTTACAAGGGAAGGTTCTGACACAGTCAAGTTGCTATGTCAGAATGCTTCGAATCCTACAAGATTTGAACATATTTTATACAAAAAAAGAACACAGAACAGGCCATTTGACATAACATTAAACATCCTGAGTAATGAAGCACAAACTTGTGAGTTATTGCATAGGTTTTCGTTATAATAACGAGCAGAAATTCCTTAAAGATCAGATAACCCGATCTTCCTTATGAGACCCCTTTGTTCAATGTTCACTCTCCAATCCGTGGGCCGATGGCTCACCCCATCTCATCCTGAGCTGGTCAGAACTAATTGATGCTTTATTTTGCTAAGCTTTTCTTAGATAAGGAATTCCGAGTTGTCTCTATTCTTGTAGCTAATTAGAATGATTTACTTATGGTGACTCCTATTGTCAGCCATTTTGAATTTCCTTTTTAAATTACTTACTTTAGAGAGGCCATTTTATTTGTGTCTTAAAAGTAAACTGCACTTCCACACAACCAACCCGTTCGCAGGAGGAGGGTTGGTAATTTAAACATTATAATGAGGCTGCGTGCCTCAGAATTAACCTCCATTTTAAATTTAACCCTGGCCAGTTGGGTTTCCTGAGCTTCGAGAAACCCAGCAGCTAAAGGGAGACAAGGACTGCTGGATCCAGGAGGTAAGTGCCTTTCCACTTAACTGCTGAATTCTGTTTACCTGCTTCACCCACCCCCACCCCCCGATGTGCTCTAGACTGCACTCCTCCAAGGTGTTGTCATCCTCACTGGTATTCAGTGCTGAAAACCAGTTTGAGAGTGTCACACTCCCAAAGGATTCCGGTACTGCCTGCCTCTTCGAACCCTGCCAGGTACTATCCTCCTGAACTCTCTGTATCTGCAGGGTGACCACCTCCAGAACCGCTCCTCAAGCTCAGAAACCCTGAGCTCGAGTTCGAGCAACTGAAGACACTTCCTGCACACGTGATTATCCAGGACACTCGAAGCGTCCTGAAGTTCCCACATGGCACAGGAATTGCAGACAACGGGGCTCAGGTGTCCCATCATTTTGCTTTAAAAAAAATCCCTTTAGATCTAATTAATTGCTCTGATTATTTCTATATTTATTGTTGCTCCTTGGCTTAAATTAGCACCTCGTTCCCCCTCTGCACCAAATTCCCGTTGCCACTCTGTTTACAAACACTCCATTTAGTAGATACACCCAGCTCTGTGTGCAACAGATATCCTCTAATCACTAATGCCATTAGTAGGCAGATTTAGTAGTAGTAACTTTCCCTTGTTATCTATTGGCCCAAAAATTTGTGTTTATACGCGAGAGTACGCACTGTGTACTCTCGCGTATTCTGTCTCCAATTGCCGGTTTTCTGCATGCACTGCGCATGCGCTGAAAACCGGCACTTGGTGAATGGAAAAGGGGGCGGTTCCTAGGTGAACCGCGTGCGCGCTACAGGCTGCGCGCATGCAGTGCACTTAGTGGTTTCAACGCGCAGGTAAGTATGGAAGATTTTACACACAAAAAAAGGAGGAGTAACACCCACTTTTAACAAGGTAAGTAGTGAATTAAGTATTATTTTGAATTTTTTTTAACAGGTATATCTTTTTTAGAGACTTTAAAGACAGGTAAGTTTATTTTTATAACTTTTAAAAAGATTTTAAATTTTTTCAAAAATTTAATTTTTTATTTAAAATGGTTAATTTATTTAACTATACTTATTTTATTAATGTGATGGTTTTTTTTTTAAATTTAATTGAGGTTTAGCTGTTCTTTTAGGGGGCTATAGTATTCATAGCTTTCACAGCACTTAAGTGAAAGTTATGAATGGAAGATGGTGTGCTGCCATTGGCTCTAACTGAGTCACGTGACCCCACAGCTCGCACGAATTAACTGCGCCTGTGGGATACGCAAGCCCAGCACAGCAGCTGTCCAGAACATCAAGTTCGTGCGAGCTGGAACTGAAAAAGCCAACGTGCAGTGAGAGATCGCGGGGAAGCCTTACCCTCGCACGAAGGCTTCCTCACGAATTTTTGGGCCATTGTTTTTCTCTTTTTTTAAAAAAAACACACCCTTTCCTGTTCTCTCTCTCACCTGTCTAAGGAAGCACTTGGCTTCTGCTCTGCACCTTCCTACATGGCTTGATACCAGCAATTCTGCGAAAAGCAGATCACTTAGGCTATGCATTGCTGGAAATGCAAAACTTTCCGAAATTAAAAGGTTATGCCATCTGAAATGTACCTTTTGGTTTGTTTGTTGATGGTATTGAAAAAAAACTGAGCTAACCAGTGTAATATCAAAATTAAACTTGCATTGAATGGTTGCTGTAGCCACCAAAAAGCTAAGTTATTTAGTGCAAGGATTTCAGACTGGTAATTTTCAAGGCATAAGATTTTCTTTCCAATTGGAAAAAAATTAACAAGGAAATAATTATTGTACGGTGACTTTCAGTACAGCTTCATTCTCGTTTGAAGTAATTGGTTTTAATTTGTAATATAACATCTTGGTTATTTTAGGTGTTGTGCAAGGAATGGTCACAGGAATCAGGGGGTTGTGCAATGGCCTCGGACCTGCTCTATATGGTTTTATTTTCTACATGTTTCACGTGGAGCTGGATGCAATCCCTGACAAAACGGTCAATGTGCAAAATTCCAAAATGGAGGTAAAATTTGATATCAAATATGTTAGTTTCTAGACCAATTTTTTGTTTATATTTTTGCACTAATTGTAGCAAATCTAACATTTATGTCTTATACTGTGTTTGAATGTAGAAATGTGACTGCAGGGGATTGTATGTTTATACAGTAGAACACTTAAAATTTAGTTTCAACAATAGATTTAAAAAATCCTGGTTTCTGTTGAATTTTTTCTTGCTCTTGGACATTTGCATCAGTAATCCTGAATTCTGTTTAGATTTTGAGTTTATTTATTTGGCTATGGAGTACCTTCCAATTTGTATTTTAAAATCAGCCTTATATTGCATTTTGAATTTCAAAAGCAATGGCATCAGTTTCTGTCTGCCTACTAATGGCATTAGTGAATGATCATGCAGGTTACAGATAGAATAAAGGATCTTAAGCTAATTATAACACTTCACTGTACTTAGGATTTTAATTAGTTTTATGTCTCCTCTTCAAGGCTAGAAACATGCCAGATCATAATGTTAATCCTTTTTTGAAACAATATTCCCACCTCATTATTTCTTGCCATACACCGTTTCCTAGTTACAGGTAGGAAAGTAACCTGTTCCCATGGTATTATTAGTGGTGCTGTGTCCAAGCTGCTAGATGTGAACATTGATGCACTCCTGCTGAGATGGTCAACAGAAAATCATGATGGGGTGTCTTGTGTACAATCCTCCAGCCAATAAACCAAAATGCTGTCCGACAGACTGTCCAGTAATTAATTTGTAAAACTTTATGCAAAAGAAGCAACAATATTTACATTTGAGTTCCCATCTAATGTAATCTGTAATTCACTACATTGTAGCAACATTTTTGTAAATCCTCTGCATGGTTTCATGCAAGTAATGAAATGAATGCAGGTTTTTACTGATTGCTTGATAACTCTTAACAGTAGGAAGTTTCTACCTTTTTAAAGTAATTGGGAGAAGGATTAGACTGGATTTGAGGAGAAATGTTTTCACCCAGAGGGTGGTGGGCATCTAGAACTCCCTGCCTGAAAGGGTGGTAGAGGCAAAAACACTCATCACGTTCAAAAAGTACTTGGATATGCACTTGAAGTGCCGTAACCTACAAGGCTACGGACCAAGAGCTGGAAAGTGGGATTAGGCTGGATAGCTCTTTCGGCTGGCACAGACTCAATGGGCTGAATGGCCTCCTGTGCCGGCCGAAAAAGAGGTAAATTTATTTCTATGATTCTTTTTAATAGCTTTTGCACTATGCGTTGACTGTTAAGTGCCATAATCCTTGCCCTTATGAAAAGGGATTTGCTGCATTTCTTTTCATCAATCTTTTTCTTGTACATTGCATAAACGTTGCAATGCTTCTTCAACATTGTGCCCTCTCATTAACTGCTGTCATAAAGGTGGAAACTGTTTTAATGATTTATCACCACTTTATTGAATTTTGTGTGTTAGGAAGTCAGAATAGCTTGAAGCTGACCATATATCTGTACTATAGTTCAAATATCATTCTTTAAAAATGTAATTCATTGCTGTTCTGTAAAGACCTACATTTGGTTCTTGGCACAGTAAGTTCATGCAGCCCACTGAGTACCTTTTTTAATCTACTTTTTTCTCTCTTCCACTCCCCCACTCCTATCCTTGGGCCAGCATTTTATTAGCGAACTAAAGTTTTTCACAGTCCTCCATTTTGTAAGGAAAACGTTTTCTTAAGTAGCAATCAACCAGAACTAGCCACAAAGAAAAAATCCCAAACTATTTATACTTCGAAGTACAACAGGCTAGCTCCATAACTGCTTTGTCCTTCTATATCATTTCTCTTTCAGCCCTTGCACCATTACCTTTGGCGTACCTCAAGGATCTATCCTTAGCTCTTCCTCATCCTAATGTTGCTCCATGGCGACATCACCTGCAGATATAGGGTCAACTTCTATTTGTATACTGATGACACCCTGCTTTACGTTTCCACCACCTCTCTTAACCCTTCCACGGCCTCTATGTTGTCAGTTTGTTTGTCCAACATTCAGTCCTCCAGCTGAACATTGGAAAGACCGAAGCCATTGTATTCGGCCCCCGCCACAATCTCTGAATTCCATCCCCCTCCCGGGCCACTCTCTCAGGCTGAACCAGATTGTTCCCAATCTGTGTCCAGTTTGACCCTGAGCTAAACTTCTAACCCCATATCCTCTCTATCACAAAGACTGGCTATTTCCACCTCCGTAACATCGCCCCGCCTCAGCCCATCTGCCACTGAAACCCTCATCCCTGGAGCTTTTGTTGCTCCAGACTCGACTATTCCAATGCTCTACAGCCCGGCCTTCCATCATCCACCCTCCGTAAACCTTAGCTCCTCCAAAACTCTGCTGCTTGTATCTTATCCTGCACTAAGTTCCACTTACCCAACATCCCTGTCTTTGCTGATCTGCATTGAATCCTGGTCCCCCAACTCCTTAGATTTAAAATTCTCAGTCTTGTATTTAAATCCCTCCATGGCTTCACCCCACCCTACCTTTGTAGCCTTTGCCAGCCTGATAACTCCCACCCTCAAACTCTCTATTCCTCTTTTGCTTTCCCCACTCCCTTTGCCCCACCATTGGCAGCCATGCCTTCAGCTGTCTGGAGCCCACTACTAGAATTCTCTCCCTAAATCCTCTGCCTCTCCACCTCTCTCTCCTTCATTAAGACTCTCCTTAAAACCTCTGACCAAGCTTTGATCATCCTTCCCAATATCCTATGTGAAATGTTTTTGAACATTTATTCTGTGTTAAAGGTGCTGTATAAATGCAAGCTGTTGATTCGCTCATTCATTTCTTGTTCATTCAGGATTCTATTATCCCTGGACCGCCTTTCTTGTTTGGAGCCATTACAGTCCTGGTGGCTTTTTTGGTTGCCTTATTTATCCCTGAGCATAGCATGTCTGGTAAAGCCAGTAATGCAAGGAAGCACAGCAGCAGTCTTGGCAACAATCCCACCACTCCACCCATTGGCAGTGACGAGGACAATGAGCCACTGCTGCAGGACAGCAGTGTGTGAGGACCAGCTTTACTAGCTTTGAAGAAAAATAGCAGATCTAAATGAAGAACAATGTGTTGAACTCCACTAGATCTACTGGACATTGAAAGACCAAATGACCTATGAAAATTGGAAACCATTTTGAAGAAGGACTTCGAGATCCGTGGAAGTGGATGTACCCATATGGTTTTGGTTGCTTCATTTTTAATGCAAGCTACTTGAACATATGTATCCAACACTGCCAGTTCTTCAAGTACTGTCCAAAGTGTCATCCTGATGGAGGAAGTTCCGCTTGATGCTGGTGATCAGCACTCAGATAATTTTGGAGAAGACACACATTCAGAATCACATCTCAGGGTTGTAACTTGTACGTCAGTGGAAAGGGGGAAAGAAACATCATTTTGTGAAGGTTGATCTGATCTATTTACCACCCCTGTAACAATAAACTCTTTCCCAATTGGATTTCAGTTTCTGTTCCATTTGGCTGCGGTAAAAAAAAATCATCAAATCTACTGTAACTATTTGTTTCTGTTGAATCCCTGAAGCTCCACAGAATGGGTGGGGGCGGGGGCAAAGAGAAGGGGCCCGAATGACTTGCATAGAAATGTGTACATAAATTTTTGAAGATGGCTATGCAAATCATTAAGTTCACCTGACTTGCAAAGCTTTAAGGAATGCAATCTGTGAAACCACAGCCCTAACTTCCCTCAGCCTTCTTACAAATTTGAACAAAATACATTGTGGAAATATGAAGTTCCACTACTTTGGCTACTTTTTGTAGATGAATGAAGCAGAATTATATTTAATAACTGTTGGAGTTGTAATAAATGAGCTATAGATTCTTATGTCAATATCCCAGACAATTAAACTGCTAAGAGTAAAGGAAATACTTGGTTTTTTTTCATTTGTAAGGCTTGTTAAAAGAGAAAATTTCAAGTGTCTCATGCATATCCCATTCATTTTGTGAGAAGGCTGTGGTTGAGGTATCTGTTAAAGATTATTTTTATTTTCTGATAACTTTCAGGTACAAATATAAATTGACCTGTGAAAATAACTGCAGTTTTCTAAAGAACAATATGTATGGATTATCTAATCATACTATTTTTGACATGAATTTTATATTTAACATTTAAGACAAAGTATTGTGGAGAATTTAGAGAAACCTTTTGTACTTGAGTGAAAAGCTGCTTTTTGTTTTAAAGTCGAAAGGGTTTCACTAAAACCGAAGAGAGCTGTCCCGGTTGGCAGAATAACCACATCCTTGTTCTTTCCTTACACTTGGCCTCAGCTGCTAACCGTGCACAGCCTCAAAAACGTAATCTGCTACCTCAGCTTCAGCCTATATGCAAACCGCTTCGTAGGCCTGCTATTTTTAATTTTCATCTCTTCTCTGCTGATGTCTGCATTAGGGCATCTGCTTATTTGGAAGAGTTCACTTTTGAACCAGTGGGGCACTGTTTCTGGGAGGTTCTTTTGGCATGTAGGAAAACCTCTTTCCTGATATTATGAAACTCCTGTTTTATCAGAAATTCATTCTGTTTGGAAGAAGCACATTCCCATGAAGCATTATTGATCTGAGTGTACGTGGGTAACGATGAAATGGTTCCATTGAATTCAATTTTGTAATCCCAGAAAGAAAGCCTAATTTGGTAGAAATGAGTATTAGATGTGATTATGGAAATTTATAACTATTGCACTCTTCATTCAGACATTTTTTGTAATCTTTGGAAAATGAATTGCCTTTGATAGAGAGTGGTTTTGAAATGGTCTGATATAGCCAGTGAAGATCTTATTTTCCTATCCCTCAAAAATTCTGATTTGCCATTTAAGTGGAAAAAATGCACGAAGCAGGGTCATTGAGGGGTACATCATGCCTTAAAAAAAGGTGATCATTTACTTGGTAATTTTAGTTTTCTTTTTAAATTCTGTAACTCCTATATCAGGTTAGGAACAATATCAAATTTATACTGGGATAAGTAGTGTGGGGAAAGGAATGGCAAAAACCTAAATTCAGACCCTTTCACAGAATTGTGCCTGTCTATCTCAGGATTGTGTTGCGAGAAGTGTGATTTTCTAAAATTGGGCATTGACAAAATTTCCCTTCTGATCCGCACTAAGGTGTAGTTCACCACTGGCAGATTCACCAATTAGATTGCTATTGGCACAATTTTAATAGTGATCCTTTAGCACAACAAAAACTCTAAACACCCCATCTCAATTGCTTTTCTCAAGCCCATTACTGTCTAAAACAAACTTTTGATTTCAGGAAAAAAAATAACTTGTTCTGGTTTCGTCGTTTTTTTAGATGTGCTAAGGATTGAGTTTGAACTAAATTTCTAATTGAGGACTTCTAAATTTGTTTCAAATTGATTTAAAATGTGGCCCATCTGATTTTGGATTACTTTGTGGAGTTTGGTAATGATCTGTATTCACACAGATTGTGCTCAAGTGCAATGTGTTGTATATTGTGAAGAGAATTCCTTAAAAAAAAATTTGAATTTTAAAAAAGAAGGTATATTATAAAATATATTTTTCTGAAATAGAAATTCACAAAAGCAGAGAACTGCAGGCATCTTGGCACTGGTATTGTTTATGTCCTGTTACAGTTACATTACCACTTTCTTCAAATGTGCCTCATCTGGAACTGTATAAAATGTACATAAAACTTCAAAATAATTTATTAAAATAAGTATACCCAGCAAATTGGTCATTGTGGTGCCGAGTTTTCTGTTGTACCCTTGACATTCGTAATTACGTCCCTGTACTTGACCCTTTTTACTTTTGTTATTTGGAGTATCACGTTATAGCCACTTTTATGTGGGGTTATTACCAAGAATCTACACTCGGGCTGTGGCATTTCTTTTTCAGCAGTGAAGTTGGCAATTTTGTATCAGTTGAGAGTTGAATTCACCCTATTGGTGATTTCATGTACTTGAATTAGTTTTACTTTGGGACCATGATTAATTAGATTTATGTGCATAGCCTGTACCGCAGATAGGGCCACTACAAGGTTATGGGTTATGCTTCGAGTTCAGGACCCAAATGCAATGATGATGCATTACCTCTGATCTGCAAACACTTACTCCCATGATGGATTGATGAGTACATGACAATGGAGTGATGTATTGAATCATGAAACAGGAAGGTACAGTGCCAGTTTCACTCCCTGGTCTGTGGCTGATCTCCGCTGGAGTGCTGATAATGGTGCTCTGTATCCCTAAGCCGGGGCGGGGGGGGGGGGAAATTTAGGTGAGGTTCTCGCTCCAGATTGCTATCTGACCCTCTAAGGAAAATGTACTTGTGTGGATGGGATCAGGATCAGCTTTGTGACTCTTTACACACCCACGTTTGAAGAGGCTTCTGTCATTCACAGTGTAGGCTGATAGATGAAGGACCTGAGGACGACTGGCACCTGAGGACGACTGGCACCTGTGGAACTAAATCCCAGCTTGAGCAAGCACTGTCGTAAGAATGAGCCTTACGCGTGGTGAACTTAAAGTAAGCTTTAATCAACTAAAAAGGTGCTACATACAAAAGAGGTCTTACTCTATGCCTCTCCAGGATCCAACTGCTCAGTCCAGTATTTATCCTGGACTAATCACAGGAAGTGATGCAATAAAGTTCGAGTCACAGGAAGCTGTATTGTGTTACCACATTCTCCCCCCCCCCCCCCAAAAGATTAGGAGGCCGGGATGCTCCCTCCATTTCGTAGCCGCCGGACGAGGGAGAGCCGCACCCGTTTGGGTTCTGGTAGCGGTAGAGGGCCCCTAGCCCGTTTACCCGCCGCGGGCCGTGGACCAGAGTCCGAGTGATCCAGCCCGCTCTGTGAGGGGTCAGGACGATCCTGACTGTGTACTGGTGCCCGAACGGGTATCGGGCAGGGCTGTGGCAGATCCGTTTCCGAGCGTATGGTACGGGGTGGATCGTGGCTGCGCGTGCGAGCCCCGACGGGCTCAGTCAGTCTGCCCCAGGTTGGCACGCTGGAGTGAGGTACCAGCCGGCGTCCGATCCAGATCGTGATGAGAGGCACCTGGCGAGCCCAGAGATGTGCCTGGTACAATATCATCCCCTGGTGTCCCTCTATGTTTCGGCGGGCAGGGAGCCAGATCCCGCAATGACACGGTAGATTCCCGACCGTCAGGATACCGAATATAGGCGTAGGTAGGGTTGACGTCAGTGAGCTCAACCTCATCTACCAGGGGGTCATTCTCCTCTTCATCAGTGAAGTCATCAGATTGATCGTCAGGGATAAAGTCCTCCCTAATAGAGTTCACCTGTGGCCTCTTAAATTGCCTGACTGTAGTTAAGGCAGCAGACCGAGGTCTGGGCACTGTATAAAGGTCTGCATTTCTTTTTGCCAGATCTAGAGAGCAAGCCATATCATAAGCTCTCTGAAGCTCAAGTGTCTTACTTTCCAGTAGACGCTGGCGTATAAATGGGGAGGCAAGCCCGCAGATGAAAGCATCACGGATCATTTCTTCACGGTACAGCTCAGCTGAGGCCGCCTGAAAGTTACAGTCCATACTAAGTCTGCGAAGCTCTTGGAGGAATTTATCAATGGATTCCTCCGGCCCTTGTTGGGCTGTAGCTAGTAGATGTCTGGCATAGACCTCATTCGGTGTCTTAGTATATAGTCTTTTAAGCGTCCGAATTGCCTCCTCGTAACTGCCCCATTCCTCAACATACTGAAATACATTCGGAGTGACACAGTTGATGAGTATCCGCAACTTTGTGTCATCATCAGCCTTGCAATATTCGAGAAAATTGTCAAACGTGCGATACCAGTGTTTCCACACCTTACCGGCTGCTGGGGTGTTTGGGTCCAAGTCAAGACGCGATGGTTTAAGGATGTTTTCCATGATGGGTGATTCCCTGGATCCTTAGTTCCGAGTTCGTCCAAAAAGTTTGAGTGCGAAGTTTTTCAAAGTTGATTAAATTGTCGTAAGAATGAGCCTTACGCGTGGTGAACTTAAAGTAAGCTTTAATCAACTAAAAAGGTGCTACATACAAAAGAGGTCTTACTCTATGCCTCTCCAGGATCCAACTGCTCAGTCCAGTATTCATCCTGGACTAATCACAGGAAGTGATGCAATAAAGTTCGAGTCACAGGAAGCTGTATTGTGTTACCACAAGCACCATAAGAAGAGAGGAGAGAAAAAACCACATGAATGAGATTTTTTCCCCACAATTCAGAGTTGGGGGAAGGAGTGTTAAGCTTGCATGCATGGGTTTTATCCCTGCTAATGCATCAATCTTTCAGAAACAACTTTGATAAGGTTCCCATTAATCCTCCCCAAAATGCTGTGCACCTGTATATTCTGATGTGCGTCGCTGCATATCAGCTACAAGAACCCAGCTGTTTGTGTCTTCTATCTCCACATTTATCTTTGTTTAACACAAACCTCTGAGCCAGCAAGATCTATGATACTGCTACACAAAAATCCTAGTACATATATAATGTTAAAGCAAAACACAGCAAAGAATTAAATGCTACAGCATTCTGTCATTTTAAGTGCTTGTAACAGATCTGGAAAAGGGAATTCAGTTCTTTTTTGTTTCAGTGGAAAAGGTGGGGGGGAATCCCACATATCTTGCGGCTGCATAACAGCACTCTAAGATATTACAATTAGTCCAATTCTGAGCAAAATTCATCCCCTCATAGAGGGTTTTACATGAATATTTTAATTTCTGATGGTGAGTGCAATGCATCCGTTCTGCAAGATATTCTGCCATGTTTAACTCTTGACAGTAATGGTTCTCTTTTAACTGCAGTTAATCTTCCTCCTTGTCCCTTCCCCCACCCTGTAATGTTCTGTTCCTTCCACAGAGCTTCCCTGTGCAATGCAGTTCTTCACCGACAGATCTCTGCAATGCAGCTTATGTCGAAAGGATGAAAATATTGCTATGAAAGTAGCAATAAATCTGGGTAAAAGTGTGAGGAATGTAATTGCTGGAGGTGCATACTACTGCTATTCTGGGGTTGTGTGAGAGATGCCTCAAATAATGAATTGCAGTATAAAACATATAAAAATGTAGAGAATGATTATGAATTTGGAAATTGGACACATGAATAAAACACTTGATGCTGAACCCACAAATGATTAATTTCAGGAACTATAAACGTGAATTAACTAGGAGGGAGAAATGTAACAAGATGTTTCATTTCCTTAGAACATACAGATGGGATGGTGACTTGAAAGAACTTTTTTGAGGACATTTAGGTGGTCAAAGTAGCATTGAAATAAAGGTTAAATACGCATCTGCCTTAAAGTCTTCATTATTTACATAGGATATACGGCCCAACCAGTCCATGCCGGGTTTTATGCTCCAGTCGAGCCTCCTCCCGTCTTTCCTCATCTAAATCTATCAGCTTAACCCTCTATTCTCTTCTGACTCATATGTTTGTCCAGCCTCCCCTTAAATGCATCTATACTATTCGCTTCAACCACTCCCTGTGGTAGCGAGTTCCACATTCTCACCACTCTTTGGGTAAAGAAGTTTCTTCTGAATTCCCTATTGGATTTCTTGGTGACTATCTTATATTGATGGCCTCGAGTTATGCTCTTCCCCACAAGTGGAAACATTCTCTCTCTATCCACTCTATCAAAACCTTTCATAATTTTATAGACCTCTATTAGGTCACCCCTCAGCCTTCTATTTTCAAGAGAAGAGACCCAGCCTGTTCATCCTTTCCTGATATGTATACCCTCGCATTTCTGGTATCATCCTTGTAAATCTTCTCTGCACCCTCTCCAGTGCCTCTATATCCTTTTTATAATATGGCGACCAGAACTGCACGCATTAGTCTTAAGTGTGGTCTAACCAAGGTTCGATACAGGTTCAGCATAACTTCCCTACTTTTCAATTGTATCCCTCTAGAAATAAACCCTAGTGCTTGGTTTGCATTCTTAATGGCCTTGCTAACCTGCGTCGCAACTTTGTGATTTGTGTATTTGTACTTCCAGATCCCTTTGTTCCTCTACCCCACCTAGACTCGCACCCTTCAAGAGATGTGACCTCCCTATTCTTCCTACCAAAATGTAATACCTCACATTTATCTGTGTTGAACTTCATTTGCCAATTATATGCCGATTCTGCAAGTTTATTAATGTCCTCCTGTAATTTGTATTACTATCTCTCCTCCACCCTGCCCCCCCCCCCCCCCCCCAATTTGGTGATGTTCGCAAATTTAGAAATTTTGTTTTTGTTTCCAAAGTCTAAATCATTAATGTAAATTGTGAACAGCAGTGGTCCCAGCACTGATCCTTGTGGAACACCACTACCTACCTTCTGCCACTGTGAATAGCTACCCTTTACTCCCATTCTCTGCTTTCTGTCTATTCTGAACTATTTCAAGCAGTTTATTAACAATAATCCATTCTCCTAGATTTTGAGAAACAAATGCAGGTTTTCCTATTTGATTTTCAAATTGCAGAAATTTCCATGAAAAGGAATTATTCTGAAAAATCTAAACTTTTTTTACTTTTTAATTTGCAGTTTGGAAAATGTGGCTCATTTTTGTAATTTTTACTCGCATAGCAAAATAGTGTCCTCTAGTGGTTTGGCATATAGTAGTGCTGGCCTCTCGTATTTGGTTTGCACCATATTTATTCTGAACTACAACTACTAGACCTTTTTTTTAAAAAAAGAGTTCCCAATAATTCTTAAGAGGGACACATTGATATAATTTCCTTAATCAGAACAAACAGATGGGATGGTGAATTCAGAGTTAACTTTTGTTGCAGATTTGATTATAAGTATTAAATGTTCACATGTAAAGTAGTCCTGCAACACAGGACTACATGCATGCTAAAAAGCAGAAGCAGCATGCTATAGACAGGGCTAAGCGATCCCACAATCAATGGATCAGTTCAAAGCTCTGCAGTCCTGCCACATCCAGTCGTGAATGGTGGTGGACCATTAAACAACTAACGGGAGGAGGAGGCTCCATGAATATCCCCATCCTCAATGATGGTGGAGCCCAGTACGTGAGTGCAAAAGACAAGGTTGAAGCGTTTGCAACCATCTTCAGCCAGAAGTGCTGAGTGGATGATCCATATCAGCCTCCTCCTGAGGTCCCCACCATCACAGAAGCCAGTCTTCAGCCAATTTGATTCACTCCACGTGATCTCAAGAAACAGCTCAGCGCACTGGATACAGCAAAGGCTATGGGCCTCGACAACATCCCGGCTATCGTGCTGAAGACTTGTGCTCCAGAACTAGCCGCGCCTCTAGCCAAGCTGTTCCAGTACAGCTACAACACTGGCATCTATCCGACAATGTGGAAAACTGCCCAGGTAGGTCCTAGAACATAGAACATAGAACAGTACAGCACAGTACAGGCCCTTCGGCCCTCGATGTTGTGCCGAGCATTGTCCGAGACCAAGATCAAGCTATCACACTCCCTATCACTCTGGTGTGCTCCATGTGCTTATCCAATAACCGCTTGAAAGTTCCTAAAGTGTCCGACTCCACTATCACAGCAGGCAGTCCATTCCACACCCCAACCACTCTCTGAGTAAAGAATCTACCTCGGACATCCCTTCTATATCTCCCCCCATGCACCTTATAGTTATGCCCCCTTGTAACAGCTGCCTCTACCCGAGGAAATAGTCTCTGAACATCCACTCTATCTATCCCCCTCATCATCTTATAAACCTCTATTAAGTCGCCTCTCATCCTCCTCCGCTCTAAAGAGAAAAGCCCCAACTCCCTCAATCTTTCCTCATAAGACCTCCCCCCCAAACTAGGCAGCATCCTGGTAAATCTCCTTTGCACTCTTTCCAATGCTTCTACGTCCTTCCTATAGTGAGGTGACCAGAACTGCACACAATATTCCAAATGTGGTCTCACCAAGGTCCTGTACAGTTGCAGCATAACCTCACGGTTCTTAAACTCAAACCCTCTGTTAATAAACGCTAACACACCATAGGCCTTCTTTACTGCTCTATCCACTTGAGTGGCAACCTTCAGAGATCTGTGGATATGAACCCCCAGATCCCTCTGCTCCTCCACGTTCCTCAGAACCCTGCCGTTGACCCTGTAATCCTTATTCAAATTTGCCCTACCAAAATGAATCACCTCGCACTTATCAGGGTTAAATTCCATCTGCCATTTTTCGGCCCAGCTCTGCATCCTATCAATGTCTCTTTGCAGCCTACAACTGCCCTGTCCACAAAAAGCAGGACAAATCCAATCCGGCCAATTACCGCCCATCAGTCTACTCTCAATCATCAGAAAAGTGATGGAAGGTGTCATCGACAGTGCTATCATGCGGCAGTTACTCACCAATAACCTGCTCACTGATACCCAGTTCCGCCAAGACCACTCTGCTCCTGACCTCCTTACAGCCTTGGTCCAAACATGGACAAAGGAGCTGAATTCCAGAGGTGAGGTGAGAGTGACTGCCCTTGACATCAAGGCAGCATTTGACAGAGTGTGGCATGAAGGAGCCCTAATAAAACTGACGTCAATGGGAATTGGGGGGGAACGCTCCCCTGGCTGGAGTCATACCTAGCACAAAGCAAGATGGTTGTGGTGATTGAAGGTCAATCATCACAGCCCCAGGACATCGCTGCATGAGTTCTTCAGGGCAGTGTCCTAGGCCCAACCATCTTCAGCTGCTTCATCAATGACCTTCCCTCCAACATAAGGTCAGAAATGGGGATGTTTGCAGCCCGCTTGATTGGCACCCCATCTACCACCTTAAACATTCACTCCCTCCACCACCGGTGTACCGTGGCTGCAGTGTGTACCATCTACAAGATGCACTGCAGCACCTCCCAAACCCGCGACCTCTTCCACCTAGAAGGACAAGGACAGCAGGCGCATGGGAACACCACCACCTCCAAGTCACACACCATCCTGACTTAGAAGTATATCGCCGATCCTTCATCGTCGCTGGGTCAAAATCCTGGAACGCCCTACCTAACAGCACTGTGGGAGTACCTTCACCATACGGACTGCAGCCGTTCAAGAAGGCGGCTCACCACCACCTTCTCGAGCAATTAGGGATGGGCAATAAATGCTGGCCTTGCCAGCGACGCCCACATCCCATAAACGAATTAAAAAAATATATAAATTACTAGTTGATCTCCTGTGGCATTGCTCAAATTAGATCCCTCTTCCCTTTCCCCTCCCCCACTGTGTGTCTCTAATTCTGCCACCCTGACCTGTTTCTTGGCACTCTCCCAATCTCTACATTTTTTTTCTTACTCCGTTTGTGTCTCTTTAGTGATATTTGTATCTCCAATGATGTACCTCCTGGTTCAGGTCTCTTGTCACTGTCTGTCTGCTGATCTTTCTCCTGCTGGATCATTCTCCGGCTGGCTGGCTTTTTCTTTCATTCCCTTCCTCTGTCTGAGAACTTCTGATTTCTAATGTGCCTGATCTCTCTGACTTACTGATTTGTGCATCTGTTTATTTGTCTGTCTGTACTATCTCTCTCCACCTCTGTCTCTCTCTTGCACCTGTGTGTTTTCTTTGTCACAGTGTTTGGAGCTGGAGCAGAAGGCCACACAAGGTTTGTGAAGGAGGTCACTGGCTGGGAGAGGAGAGGAGTCACCAACAAAGGTGCAAGTGGGAAAATCTAGTTAAATCAAAGGCCAAAATATGCAGGCAAAATATAAAGCAGCCCCATTAATTTTTAGGAAACAGGAAAAAATGTAATTGGGGCGAGCAGCAAGACTTTTATTTCTTTAGGTGCGGCAGATGCCCAAAGACCAATGGAGCAATACTGAGTGGGGGAGGTGTAGTAAGGCCGGAGCTGAGGCCAGTGGTAATCATACATGTAGAGGCTGAAGGGAGCCATGAGGAGGCATATATCCAGGAGTATTGGAGGGAAATGTAGATGCAATAAAAATTGTTAAATTTACCACAAAAACTTGAACGGGTTGAAATAATTAACAGAAAAGAAAATTTGTAATGGAGAAGTTGCAGGAAAAGATTTATGGACAAGAAGTATGTATGTACAGAACTTTTAAGATAGGTAATGTAATCGTTTATAATTTTGAGATTTCAGCTGGTTTTTCCACATGATTCAACTTCACTCTGTCAAAAAAAATGGAACTAATAAAAATGTGAAAAGATGTAGCGCTAGTTTGATTTTTGTATGATGCCCATGTTTACGATGTTGAACCAGTCTTGATCTTGCAACAAGCAGTTGTTGAATGTCCACAGTTTTAATGTGGTCAATACACTCATCAATAGTGTAAATGAAGGAACAATCTCTGGTGTCACCTGTCTGCTTTCATCTGTCCAAATATTGGTAAACCTTTTTTTGATGACATTTAGGTGGTTCCAATTAGCACTGAAATAAAGGTTAAATAGACATCTTTCCTAAAGTCTTTATTATTTCTGAATTATTTCAAGCAGTTTATTGACATTAATCCATTCGCCTAGATTTTGAGAAACGGATGTAAGTTTTTGATTTTCAAATTGCAGAAACTTGCATGAATCAGAATGCTTCTGAAAACTCTAAACTCTCGTTAACCTTTTAATTTGCAGTTTGGAAAATGTGGCTCGTCACTTTTGCCCACACAGCAAAATAAGTGTCCTCTAGTGGTAACTCATTGCCTATGTTTTGGTATATAGTGGGACTGACTGGATTGCTCTTCGAAAGAGCTGGTGAAGACTCGATGGCCTGACTGGCCTCCTCCTGTGCTGTTCTATTCTGATTATGGTGCTGGCCCCTCACATTTAGTTTGCACCATATTTGTTCTGAACGAGAACTGCTAGGTCTTTTAAACTGCAGAGCTTCTCCAAAATGGAGTTCCCAATAATTCTTACAAGGAACAAATTGATAGTTTCCTTAGTCAGAACAGATGGGATGGTGAATTCAAAATTACCTTTTGTTGTAGATGTGATAAGTAGAAGTTTGCATATATAAATCAAGCTCCAGTGGCAGCGGCAGCAGTGGCGGACCAGCGAGGGAGCGGTGGCTGTGGGAGAAAATAAAGGTCGGTGATTTTCAGGCCCAGTCGAGCAGCAGCGGGAGCGGCAGCAGAATTCGAGAGTGACGTCACAGTACAGAAAGTGACGCCGGCGCAGGGGAAGAAGCTGATTGGTGAGTAGTGGGTGAGTGCTTTTTTTTTCTTCAATTTTAAGTTTATTTCTTTTAAGGTAGTTCATAGCTAAGGTAGTTCGGGAGAGCGAGAATCCGAGAGTTTAAATTTGAGGTAAGAGTTTTTTAATTAAAAGTATGGCAGGGGACCTCAGTCCCATGCGTTGCATGGCCTGCAGCATGTGGGAATACCTAGATGCTTCTTGCAGTCAGGATGACCACATGTGCAGTAAGTGCCAACGGTTTGGCCAACTTGAGATCCGGTTTTCGGAGCACTGCAGTGTATCCGCGAGGCGGAGAGTTACGTGGATAGCACGTTTTTAGACGTGGTCACCCCGCAGCTTAAGAAAGTGCAGTCAGAGAGGGACCACCAGTCAGAAGAAGGGGGGCAGGCAGGTAGTCAGGAAAGCCCCAGAGTGCATCTCACTCAACAACCGTTTTTCTGTGTTGGAAAACGGTGAAAGTGACGGTTCCTCTGGGGAGTGCAGCCAGAGCCAAGTTCACGGCACTGTGGGTGGCTCAGCTGCACAAGGGGGGAGGAGTAAGAGTGGAAAGGCAATAGTGGTAGGAGACTCAATAGCGAGGGGTGCAGACAGGCGTTTCTGCGGCCGCAGACGTGACTCCAGGATGGTATGTTGCCTCCCTGATGCCAGGGTCAAGGATATCACGGCTGCAGGGCATTCTGAAGGGGGAGGGCGAACAGTCAGAGGTTGTGGTTCAAATTGGTACCAACGACCTAGGTAGAAAGAGGGATGAGGTCCTGCAACAAGAATTTAGGGAGCTAGGTAGTAGATTAAAAGGCAGGACCTCAAAGGTTGTAATCTCTGGATTACTCCCAGTGCCACGTGCTAGTGAGTATAGGAATAGGAGGATAGAGCAGATGAATGTGTGGCTAAAGAGTTGGTGCAGGAGGGAGGGCTTTAGTTTCCTGGATCACTGGGTCTGTTTCTGGGGAAGGTGGGACCTGTACAAGTCGGACGGGTTGCACCTGAACCGGAATGGGACCAACATCCTTGCGGGGAGGTTTGCTAGTGCTGCTGGGAGGGGTTTAAACTAACTTGGCAGGGGGATGGGATACGGAGTGGAGCTATAGTAGGGGATGATGCACTAACCAAATATAGAGTAAAAAACAAGTCAGTCTGGAAGGCAGAGCAAATATGTAACAGCACAAGGGAGTATGGCAAGGCTGGATGGCATTTATTTTAATGCAAGGAGTCTTGCGAGTAAGGTAGATGAATTGAAGGTGTTGATGAACACATGGGCGTATGATATTGTTGCTATCACAGAGACATGGTTGAGGGAGGGGCAGGACTGGCAGCTCAATATTCCGGGGTATAGAATCTTCAAGCGAGACAGAGGGGGGTGTAAAAGAGGAGGGGGTGTCGCAATATTAATCAAGGAGTCAATTACTGCAATAAGGAGGGATGATATCTTAGCAGGTTCCTCTAATGAGGCCATATGGGTAGAACTTAAAAACAAAAAGGGGGCAAGCACTTTGCTGGGACTGTACTATAGGCCCCCAAACAGTCAGGGGGAGATAGAGGAACAGGTATGTAGGCAAATCTCAGAAGTGTAGAAATAATAGAGTAATAATAGTAGGGGATTTCAATTTCCCCAATATTAACTGGGATAGTCAGAGTGTGAAAGGCTTAGAGGGTGCGGAATTCTTAAAGTGCATCCAGGAGAGCTTTTTGAGCCAGCATGTAGAAAGTCCTACAAGAGAGGGGGCGGTACTGGACCTAATTCTAGGGAATGTAGCTGGGCAAGTGGTAGAAGTGTCAGTAGGAGAGCATTTTGGTGAAAGTGACCATAATTCGGTGAGATTTAAGGTAGTCATAGAAAAGGACAAAGATGGACCGGAAATAAAGGTTCTAAATTGGGGGAAGACCGATTTTAATATGATAAGGCAGGATCTGGCCAAAGTGGACTGGGATCAGCTACTTGTAGGAAAATCCACATCAGAGCAGTGGGAGTCATTCAGAAAGGAAATAGAGAGTACAGCACCAACATGTTCCCATAAAGGTCAAGGGTGGGACCAACAAGTCCAGGGAACCCTGGATGTCAAGGGATATACAAGAATGGATTAGAAAAAAAAGGGAGGCTTTTGGCAGATACAAAGGACTAAACAGTGGAAGCCCTAGAGGAGTATAGAAAGTGCAGCAGGGGGGGTACTTAAAAAAGAAATTAGGAGAACGAAGAGGGGGCATGAAAAAACACTGGCGGGCAAAATAAAGGAAAATCCTAAGGTGTTTTATAAGTATATTAAGGGCAAGAGGATAACCAGGGAAAGAGTAGGGCCCATTAGGGACCAAAGTGGCAATCTGTGGGTAGAGCCGGAAGAGGTAGGTGAGGTTTTAAATGAATATTTTGCATCTGTGTTCACTATGGAGAAGGACGATGTAGGCATAGAAATCAGGCAGGGGGATTGTGATATACTTGAACAAATTAGCATTGAGAGGGAGGAGGTACTAGCGGTTTTAGCGGCTTAAAAGTGGATAAATCCCCAGGCCCAGACGAGATGTATCCCAGGCTGCTGTGTGAGGCAAGGGAGGAGATTGCAGGGGCTCTGACACACATTTTCAGAACCTCTCTGGCCACAGGGGAGGTGCCAGAGGACTGGAGGACAGCTAACGTAGTACCATTATTCAAGAAGGGTAGTAGGGATAAACCAGGGAATTACAGGCCAGTGATCCTAACATCAGTGGTGGGGAAATTATTGGAAAAAATTCTGAGGGACAGAATTAGTCTCCACTTGGAGAGGCAAGGATTAATCAAGGATAGTCAGCATAGCTTTGTCAGGGGGAGATCGTGTCTAACCAATTTGATTGAATTTTTCGAGGCGGTGACTAGGTGTGTGGATGAGGGTAGTGCAGTTGATGTAGTCTACATGGACTTCAGTAAGGCTTTTGACAAAGTCCCGCATGGGAGACTGGTCAAGAAGGTAAGAGCCCATGGGATCCAGGGCAATTTGGCACATTGGATCCAAAATTGGCTTAGTGGCAGGAGGCAGAGGGTGATGGTCGAAGGTTGTTTTTGTGACTGGAAGCCTGTGTCCAGTGGTGTACCGCAGGGATCGGTGCTGGGTCCCTTGCTGTTTGTAGTGTACATTAATGATTTAGATATGAATGTAGGAGGTATGATCAGTAAGTTTGCAGATGACACGAAAATTGGTGGAGTGGTAAATAGCGAGGAGGGAAGCCTCGGGCTACAGGACGATATAGACGGGTTGGTCAGATGGGCAGAACAGTGGCAAATGGAATTTAACCCTGAAAAGTGTGAGGTGATGCATTTTGGGAGGACTAACAAGGCAAGGGAATACACAATGAATGGTAGGACCCTAGGAAGGACAGAGGATCAGAGGGACCTTGGTGTGCATGTACATAGATCCCTGAAGGCAGCAGGACAGGTAGATAAGGTGGTTAAGAAGGCATATGGGATACTTGCCTTCATTAGCCGAGGCATAGAATATAAGAGCAGGGAGGTTATGATGGAGCTGTACAAAACGCTAGTTAGGCCACAGCTGGAATACTGTGTGCAGTTCTGTTTGCCACACTATAGGAAGGATGTGATTGCATTGGAGAAGGTGCAGAGGAGATTCACCAGGATGTTACCTGGGCTGGAGCGTTTCAGCTATGAAGAGAGACTGGACAGGCTGGGGCTGTTTTCCTTAGAGCAGAGAAGGCTGAGGGGGGAACCTGATTGAGGTGTACAAAATTATATGGGGCATAGATAGGGTAGATAGAAAGGAACTTTTCCCCTTAGTAGAGGGGTCAATAACCAGGGGGCATAGTTTCAAGGTAAGGGGCAGGAGGTTTAGAGGGTGGTTGGAATCTGGAATTCACTGCCTGAAAGGGTGGTAGAGGCAGGAACCCTCACAACATTCAAGAAACATTTAGATGAGCACTTGAAACGCCATAGCACACAAGGCTACGGACCAAGTGCTGGAAAATGGGATTAGAATAGATAGGGCTTGATGGCCGGTGCGGACACGATGGGCCGAAGGGCCTCTTTCTGTGCTGTATAATTCTATGTGAGAAGTCGCACAACACCAGGTTATAGTCCAACAGTTTTATTTGAAATCACAAGCTTTCGGAACGCTGCTCCTTCGTCAGGTGAAGTGAAGAGATGTATATCGGCACAGCATATATAGTCAGAGAACATTGCCAGACGATTACAGTTAATCTTTCCAACTGCCCTTTATCACACCCCGGCAGAGAGATAATCACGGCAATCAAAGGTGTGGATGGTGTCCAAACAGGTCAGTCAGGAAACCACATCATGTATAATTCTATGGCATTACACAGAGTCCCAAACTCTCTTCTGCATTCCCCCCCCCCGCCCCCACCTTGCCCATCATCAGCAACTGGATCTTCAGCCACCCAAGTTCCACACTTGAATTACTTCCCTAAATTCTTCTCTCTTTCCACCTCTTCTATCGGACCCTCTTTAAAATCCAACTCGTTCACCAACCTTTTGATCACCTCTCCAACTTTCTCCTTTGGCTTAGCATCAATTTTTTTTCTTTATGCTTCTGTAGATTGGCTTGAGCCATTTTCTAAAGGTAATAATGAAAATCACAAATACGAGAACCTCTTAATTTAAAAAAATTTTTTTTTATATAAAGTAAAACTCATTACCATCCAACCCCACTCCCTATTTTATTTCCAAAGCATAACAATTCCACAAGTGCACGGACTGGAGGTCTCAAATAAAGGCAGTTAATGGCCCGGTCTGACTGCAACTTGTGGACTTAATGCAGAAATCTGGAAGTTGCTGTCGGTGATACCCCGCTCCTCCACAGGATGCGTTGTTGCTGTCTTTGCAGATGGAATCTGCGCAGAATCCCTTATTTAACGTGAACTTCAACTATTTACATGAACTTCAACTATTTATGCACTATTTTCACTAAAAAAAAAATGAAAATGTTAAGCCTTGTTCAATCAGGAGTAACTGAGTTTTTAAGGGCATACTAAGCAGCGTTCCCTCTAAAGCTGCGCGGCCGCACAGCTCTCTGCTGGTCCTGCACAGCCTGAGACCGGCTTTTCCCATGTTAAATTTCACACATGAGCGAAACTATGAATGGGCCACACACCCCAAAAAATTAGGGTACTAAGTCATAATTACTGCTGAACAACCTCTGGCCCTGAAAAACTAATTTGAAATTTGAAGATTTTTTAATGATTTTTTAAAAACATTTTTAGTAACATTGTTTTATGATACTTAAGCTTCTCCCTTAATCCCATCTGTATGTCCCAATCTTTATTTTACTTTCTGTGCAATGATTTAAATGTGATTTATATACCCTGCTTTTTACTTCCTGCTTTGTGGTCTGTGAGAATTCTTCAATCTGTTTGGCTGATCAGCGTGCCTGCCCTGTTGCTGGAGGCCACAGATCCCCTGTAGATGGCGCCACATTCAAAGTGACTTCGGAAATGAGGAAATTACGCTCTCGAGCCTGCTAACTCTTTATGGGCAGCTTTTTTCGAGGTCAGCAGCGAGCACTGTCCCTTCACTGCTAACCGCAAAATCCGGGCCATTGTGTTCACATTAGGAAATTAACCTCGTTATCATCCTCTTCATTTCAAACAAAAGCAGTTGTAACTAGTCTTTATGTAAATGCACACAAATCCTCATGTAAGGAAATAGCTGAGTATACCCAGAAAGTTCCTTTGAGGAAAAGGAATAGTTTCTAAAAACTAATTAGGAGTTTTTGTTTTTTCTAACTTTGGAGAGCAACACTAAATAAATACACCTGTATTACCTTAAAATGTTTCTCCCTCAAACATTCACATGTGAACAGTAGGAGAATGTAACACCTACTTAATTCATATTGACTACCAACGATCTGAGTGAAAATGCAATTTTTCTTGTGAAACATTGAGAATGACACGAGTTGAAATACTGACAAAAACAGCTGAGGAAAGTTGAAAGCTTCTGGCAGATCCAACAGTAAACACACATTTTTTAAAAATGATGCATGTGTGCCTGGTTACCCCAGGATCAAAACCATGAGAAAAAAACTGTTGAATTCAAACTGCATACAGGAACAATAGATGAGTATATCTGTTTACAGGAGGAAAAGGACAGAAATTAAAGGTAAGCACCAGGAATTTCCGTGGGGGTTCTCCTGATGATTTGCCATAAATTTTGTAGAAACCACAGAGAAACGGCATAAATGACTGTTTATGCCGTTTCTCTGGCAGTTCCTCTGATCTTATGGGGGGAGCTCCTGTGGAAATTCTACCCAAAGGTCATAAAGGGGCAACATCTAACATGAATTTGCCCTTTGGTAAATTGGGCTTGGTATGTGGAGGATGCTGAAATGAATAAGAACTCTGCTTCCTGCAAAACTGTAATTCATCAATCCTGTTCTTATGTGGAATTATCAACAGGGGGCAGTAAGCCACTATAGGCTTATTAAACAAATTAAATGTGCAAGTTACTTGATCTTTGCACATATAACTTTTCAATGTATTTTAGTGTGCATCAACTACAGATCTTCCATTTAAGGTACATGTTTTAAAGTAATTAAACAGGTCTAATATCTATTGTTTCACCAGTCTCATGTTTATTTTCAGTATAACAAGGTGCAGGGCTATTGTGATCTCCGTGTAGTTCATGACAAATTTTACTGTTTTTGACCACAACTTCAAAAGCAGAGTTTGTTAAATTTTCCCAGAGAAATTGACTCCTAGCAATTTCATGTCCATCACTTTTAAGGAAGAATAAAAGGTAGAAAAGTCTTCCCAAATCACCAGCTTGTGTTCAATGGTGGGTACTTTAATCTTAGTAATATATATAATTACCTCTCCAAAAGAGGCACGTATAATATCCTTAAAAGACCCATCTGTGAATCACATCTTCAGCATAATCTTGAATCTCCGAATCTGAAGGTGCTGTTCCTCATTGGGGGTCATAGATGGTGGTTAACATTTCAAAGTGAAATAATTGTTGTGCAGTCATTAAAGATGGCAATTAAGTAGATAATACCATTAAAAGGGCACACTGAACCCTTAGTTTTGTATGTAGAGATATAGGATCCAAAAGGGAGGAGGTAATGTGAAATTTGTACAAGTCCTTAGATATGCCACAGTTGGAGTACTATGTTCATTTTGGACACTATTATAGGAAGGATGTAAAAACAACAGAAAATGTGTAGTGTAGATTGACTAGGATGAGAGGTCACGGATGAATAGAGACTTGAGAAGTTGGGGCTTTTTCAGTAGAGCTGAAAAGGTTAAGAGGTGACAAGATGGAGGTCTTCAAAATTACAAAGTGTTATGAGGTAAATAGATTGCTCCACTGCTTTGCAAGATGGGAACGAGGCACAAATTTGAGATCAAGAAAGTGGGCTTAGATCAAGTGGCTCGTGTGGAGAAAAACACTGGTGCAGGCTTAGTTAACCTTCCAAGGTACAGATTAGCACTCCTCAATTTAATTATATGTTTAGACACTAAAAATAGGTGCTAACGGCACAATAAGATTTATTTCTTCTTCTGTAAATCCAAATCTCTCACCTAGACAGTAACAAAGAATCAAGGCAGAGGCTTAGCAAAGAAACAAAGTAGAGCTTGGGACAACATGGGAGTAGGAAGGAATCAGGAAATATGGCAGAGCAATCCAGAAAGACCACAATAAGAAAAAAATATTTTCATTTATTTAGCACCAGAAACATCTCAAAGTACTTCACAAACAATATTAGGTTGCCAACTGTGGCAACAATTTGCAACGAATTTGAAATGAATGCTTAGTTAATCTGATTTTAGTGGTATTGTCTGAGGTACGTATGTTGGCCAGGACACTGGTATAATTCCCTGTACTTCTTCAATTAGTGCCACAGATCTTTAATATCCAAATGAACCAGAACAAGACCTCAGTTTGGCATCTCATCCAAAGGACTGCACTTCCAAAAATGCAGCACTCCCTCAATACTGCACTGGAATGTTACTAGATTATGACCTCAAACTCCTGACAAGCAGCTCGAATCCACAACATCCTGACTCAGATGTGCTTCTTACCAACTGAGCCAAGCACTCACTCAAGAAATATTTGGAATGTATTTAAGAGCAATAGGGTCTTCTAGGAGTTAACACCATGGTAGTTAAATACTACAAATGAATAGGTCCAAAGTTTTTTTTAATTGATAGTTACCCTTTTGTAGTATTCCCATGTGGAACTCTAATCATTTCCCAATATTGGATGCATGGACACGTCTTGCAGTTCATCCATTCCATAACAGGACACATTGTTTGGCTTATGGTCCATTTACAAATCAATTACAGAGCAGTGTTTTTCTTTTTAAGTCTTCACTGTATATTGTCAGCATGTTTAAATTTTAGAAAGTCAAGATTCTACATAAATGTTAACTTTCATTTTTTTTGCATTGAGGCAAAGGTTAGTCCTAAATTGAATTTTGGCAAAAGTTGCAACTGGTTCAAACCAACTTTCAGAAAGACGCCAGTTTGGATTGCCTGTAAACTTAAAAAAAATACTTTTCAGTGTTAAGGAGGTCATTGCCTATCAGCTTTTCCCTAATATCAAAGATAGAGATGGCATCCCCCTGAGTGGAGATCTGCAAACATGTATAAGCATAAACACACAAAGAGCTCTGCTTACCCAATCTGCCAGTGATGCAGAAGTGGCAGTATAATTCAGCAGCATCATCTCTTCATCGCTCAGAGCAAGTATCGGTTCTGGTGTATAACAGTACAATTCTACTTTTATACTGTTCTTTTAATTCTTATTCCAGTTGCCCGCCATCCACTTTTCTGCATTTGTTTGGTTAAATCAGTTTTCTGTAGTGCAGCTATAGACTGTCACCTGACCCAGGGAAAACTGGTTCCTCTAAAATCTATATACACTGTTCTGAATTGTATGGGACCAAAGCAACTGAAAATGGGTTGATTAACTTTTCCTAGTATGAGTAGCAGTCAGTGCACTGCAATCCACCTCCAGTGTTCAAGAGGAATAGTCACAAAGTAAAATACTGGACACAAAACCATTCAAGTCAGGTGTGCTTCTGAGGGGACGGACTGGTCCTAGTAAGTTATTTCTGTCCAGTCTCGCCATCCCCACTATGACTTCACCCTCACCAGCTCCAAGATAAAACAAACGTTCCATTTAATGGCCTGGTGACTAATTGAAACCTTCACTCACTAAGGGAAGTACATGTACACAAAGTCAAATGAAAGGTATGCTTGCAGTGGGATGGCCTGCCAAGGTGTTTCAACACTGATCCCTGTGTGGCAAGAAGTACCAGCCTCCTACAGTGAGCTCCAGGAAGCAGCCTGGCCAAAAACTGGTGCAAGTCACGCTCAGGCAGTGGTTGGTGAGACTTGAGTAATGGCAGAGCCTGGGTAGAAATCAGACAGTTCATCTGCTACCTACATGGGAATCCTTGGTAGAAAATGCTGATAAAACCTGCATGTATTAAAATAGCTGCTCAATCTTGTCGTAAATGCTCCCCAAAAACATTACCTGAAATCTGATTGCCGTTACTACAGCACAAGATAAAATGTTTTAACATTCTAGCAAACAAAGAGATTGATTTATACACTTCAACTGCCTTTATGACCCAAGAGAGGGTCAAGCTGGCAGCAATAAATTCAAATGTTTACTGTTTGTTGCTACAGTGACATCAAGCTGCCTTTACAAATGTAACAGCATAATTTCCATGAACTAAATGTTAGATGATTTACCAGAAAGGATATTTTATTTAAAACGAACTGGGACATGATGTAAATGGATAAATAAGTTTGATCAGTTAGTTTAGTACATCAAAACCTCAAACAGAAAATTAAACCATATGGCTTTTGTGGATTTAAATGAGTTTAGTAACTGAATATTGAAACATGAAGATTGCTCAATGTAGCTGTCCAGTCCTGCCCCATCTTCAGTTTCCACCCTGAGGCTGATGCCAATTAAAAATACAATTGCAGTGATGAAGTTCATACACATCTTAACATTTATTTCTAAATCAAACAACTGTGTAAATTCCACACACGCAACAATCATTACAAGTCAATTGTTCATTCAATTATTTTAATGCAATCATTTTGCACGTTTTTGTCTTCCATGAGTTGAACATTCAATGGTGATTGATAGCCTTGAGCTAGTTAGTACAAGAAAGCCAGGTGGTTCACTGCAAGTTTTTGTGACCACAAAGGAATAGCCACATATTTGTAAAACAGTTGAGTTAATATTTAAAATAATTTACCAGTCGTATTACCTGGTTAATACCCATCAATGAGGAAAACAAGAGGTTTGGCAGAAGACCTGGGTAATGTACAGAATGTGTTGGGAGATTTTTCCAGCTTTATTATTGCTGAATGCTGGCTGTGGAAAGTACTCACAGTGAACAGGTCCTATGATTTAAGGTTAGGAGTATTTTATTGCTTCAAATTGCTAAACAAGTACTTAAAAAAAAAAAGCAGGGCAGCAGTTGAGTCACTAAAATTTGTTTCAGCTGGGAAAGAAAAAAGGTCAACTAGGATTCTCAGTCCTATCACTATCCAGTGTCTCATGTTGGAAAGTGCACGTGGATGTTGACTGAGTCCAGGATTGGGCTAGTCTGCAACACACTTTGCTGTCAAATAATTCTCTGACACTCAGGCCTAGAAATTGGAAAAGGCCCAAAAATGGGCAAGGGCACCGCCTAGTGCTATTTGCCTGCACCCCTTTTAAGTGATGCCGGCAGCACGCAAAATTCGTGCTGCCTGCTCATTTACATGATTGCAGTGCTGATCTCTGTGTTAAACACACTGCTGATTGGCTTAGCGCTCAACGGGGGAGCCACTATCTGGTGCAATTTACTGGCCAATTAAGTTTGGCCTAGGCTCTCCCACTCCTTAAAGGGGAGGTGCTTTATTGCAGAAGCACCTCATTGTCAGCTGAGAAAGAGGAATGGTGCAACAGCCTAGAGAAAGGGCGAGACGGTTCTCGGATGCTGCACTGAAGGCCTTGGTCCTGGAGGTAGAACATCGACGGGCTGTCCTTTACCGGCATAGGGGCAATAGGGCATCAAAGGTCATCAGCAGAAGGATCTGGAAGGAGATTGCACAACGAGTGATCTCCCCAGGACATGGATCCAGTGCAAAAGGTTTAATGATCTCACACTGCTGGTCAAGGTGAGTGAAGGCTTTAGTAAATACCATATTCCACCATCTGCATCACAAGCCTCACACACTGCTCAATGCACCACACCCCCATCAATCACCTACCAACAATCTCTAGCTATCACCGCTCATAATTCACAATCATAGCTTCACTTCACCCTCACACACTTACCACTGCTGCAACACTCACACCCACATCTCACACCTTACACACACTGATAGCTATTCAACCATGGCAGGCACATCACCCAAACACATTGCACCACACTCACTGACACACGCATCACCCAAACACATTGCACCACACTAACTGACACAGTTCCCTTTCTCTTGCAGGGAAAGGTGGCACACAACCACCACTGTGAGCAACAACAGATGGGAGGCAGCCAAGCGAGGATTCACACCCTGACAGACCTGGAGGAATTAGCATTCCAAATGATTGAAAGGGCTGTGAAAGAGTCCGTGGCGAGCGGAGAAGTTGAAAGCATTGCTGATGAGGACGGTATGGTCATAACTAATCCTTCTTCTCACATCCCACAATCTCTTCTCACATACAAGCTGCTGATGGTGTATGCATGGATATCTTGATTTCCCCTCTCCCCTCACCACAACCCAACCCTTGTGCCTTTTTGCTTTCAGATACCCAAGAACTGCCAGCAGCCCAGCCTGTCTGTGAACATCATGAATATACTGATGGAGGAGGAGAAGAGACACCAGCACTGCATCTGACACTCGCAGGCACCAGCTCAGAATATGGCACAGTGCGGACTTTAGGGGGAAGTATATAGGCGGGATCCACACGTGGTGAGTCACCGGGCACGAGTGGGCTGCAGCCAGGCCAGGGGAAAGGGTAGCTTGGGTGCCAGCTCCCAGAGGAAGAGTTCGCACATGAGTTCTGCTCCACAGGACTCAGATGACCTCCATGGGGCGGCAATCAGATGACGGGTGATGGGCATGCACACGGAAATGCTAGGTGCAATGGCAAGCCTTCCAGAGAGGCTCTTGTCATTGTCAAGGAGCATGGAGCAGTCTGGCTCCAACATGGCACAGGGCTTTGCGCGGAGCTTGGAGCCCATGATTTCCAGGATGAAAATGATGGGCAACTCCAGGAGAGACCTTGTGGGCCCACAGATGATGCTGGGTGTGATGGGCGATCTCGCAGCTTCCATTGCAGCACAGGCGGAAGCGACCCAACCTCTCTGCTGCAGTGGAAACGCAGACTGCTCTCATGTAATCTTAGCTTACTGCCACGCAAGCTCAGACTGCTGCCATCGTCGCTGGGTTTACGAGTGTCGAAAGGGGCTTGCAAGGTGTCGCAGCAGTCCGGCAATCTGTGCTCCAACCGATGGCTAGGATTGCTGAGGTGCAGCCCGGGGGAGTGGCAGAGGCTCCGTGGAGTAAGAACCTGCTGTTCACTCTCAGGATGACAGCATTCGTCCTCCCACCACTGCCACTCCACCAGTGCCCTTGCTGCTGCTCGTCAGCCAGCCAGCCCAGACTGCTGCCGTCCATGCCGAGGTGGTGCAGTCTACAGCCGGGCCTTCTAGGGCCAGAGCTGCTTGAGGTTGTCCTGCAAGGCCATCTATAGTCTCCCACACTGAAACTCAGCAGCCTTCCAATAGCTATGCTGCAGCCACTGGGGGAGCACTTCGTAGGAGCACTAGAGTAGGAAAGGGCATACAATAGACAGGCCCTAAGGAAATACACAAGGGTGAATAGTCGATATTGTCATTTGATTTGAATTTGATAAATTTATGAATTTTGTTTGGAACCTGTTTTGCGGTGGCCTTCATTTCAGCTTTGTGCCGAGGACGCTGTGATGTTCCGTGACAGAGGGATGGTATGATGGGGAAGTGGTGAGCAACGGCGGATCTGGGGTTTCATTCACTGGAATTAAGTCTGATGAGGCGCTCAATGACAGCCCGTCTGGAACAGGGATGTGTTGCCTGCCTCCTCCCTTCCTCCTCAGGTGGTCGCGGAACCCCTGGTGGCAAGGGCTGCTACTTCATGATGGCCAAGTTATGGAGCATGCAGCAGACCACCACGGACTGGGACACCCACTACGGCGCATATTGGAGGGCTCCTCCCGAGCGGTCAAGACAGCGGAACCATTGCTCAAGAACTCCAATGGTCTGCTTGATGACGTTCCTCGTGGCAGCATAGCTGTCATTGTATTAGTGCTGGCTACGAATGGTGGGGTTGCGGAGGGCAGTCGTTGGCCAGGTGCAGAGCAGATAGCTCTAGTCTCCGAGCAGCCACCCTCAGGTTTGACAGTGGCTGGAAGATTGCTGGCACACTGGACTGGCACAGGATGAAGGAATTATGACTACTGCCAGGATAGCAGGCATTCATCATCATGAAGCGCTGGGTATGACTGCACCACAACTGCAGCCTTTGCAATTTGGGAACATCTTAGGATTGTTGTACAGTGCCCACAAAACCACGTGTTCTGTCGATGGCGCCCTGCACCATGGGGAAGGGAAGCCCACTATCCTGGCAAAGCCACATGCATGCTCATCCTGCTTCTCTCGTTCAGAGAGAAGACAATGAAGTCCCTTCTCCTGGAGAGCCTCTGTGGCCTCCCGGATGGAGCGATGGATAGCAAACTGGGAGACATTAGTTATGTCTCCTGCTGCAGACTAGAAGGTTCCGGTGGCGAAAAAATTGAGGGCCACGGTTACCTTGAGGGCCACTTGGAGAGCAGTCGTCGCCTTACAGGAGGTGGCAGAGTTTTGTGACCGCCTCCTTGAAGTGGAGCCTCCCAATAGTGCAGGTAGGAGACATGCTCTTGGAAGATCCTAGGTGGGTAAGGCCGCCTGCCGAGAGCCCTCTGCGAGCATCTTCTCCTCTGCCTCCGCTCCATTTCCCTATCATACTCGAGCGCAAAGGGCACTGCAAGTAGAGCCCCCATGACTGGAAGCAAGTGGTGCGAGCAGAAGCCTTTAAATGAGAAGCATGGCGTTCTCCACTTGCAGCAACACTCTCTGTGACCTCAGCAATTTTAAACAAGTTTAGAAAGCTCCAAACAGTTGCAGAAACTTAGACAGACCCAGTAGAACTGAAAAAGCATGTCAGCTGCAAGTTGATGATCCCTTTTAATAGCACTGCTGGAGATCCTTCCTGCTGCTGAACACTTGGTCAGCTGGTCGTAATTAGGAGAGGGCGTTAAAAGGAGCAGCGACATCAAAAATGGCAGATCGTGTGTCAAATCAGCATTGCACTCATTGGCGTCACAATCTGCCTAATTTAAATAGCTGGAGCGAGTGCTGGCAACAGCAGCGCTACCGACGTCCCCAAAATGGTACCGGAAGCAAGTCTGCCACCATTATCATCAAAACGGGCCTTAACGGCTGGTGCTAAGCCCCCGAATTTCTAGGCTCCACTATGAAGAATGGTCACTTAGGTGCAATGTACTGGAGGAGTGCCCTTACCTATAGAACCACATTCAGTAAGGGACAGCCCTCAGGAAAGACGAACATGAAAACACAAAGTTCAGGATTGACAAACGGCCATTTCTCATTGTGCATCCCTCCTCTAGTACTTGAACTCTCCTATTATGGAGTGTAATGTTATTATAAATAACCTTAATGTCTCTTCCCCCTCCCCACCCCGCATATTCCAGCTATGCTTATTGATGGCAGATCTGAGCAAACTTTATCATAAAAATTGAAGGCTCACAATTTCTTCTGCAAAAGTACATATATTTTATTCAGTCAAAATATGTATGCAACACTCATTTTAAATACAAAATATGTTACAATTTGTACATTGACATATATTCAGTACAGATGTCATAAATTACTAGTTACAGCACAATAGGGAACGTACTGCCAGTTCTGTACATCTGATGTGCTTTAAAATCCCTGATGTGATTATATTAGTCACCTTATTGAAGTGATATAATTCAGAACTACACAGATAAGTTGCAGTAGTTCATACTTTCAGGCAAATAATTTGATAGGGCACAGTAAATAATGGCACTTAATAATTCTGAGGTGCACTTTCATCAGACAAAATGCATCCACATTTCATTAGTATGTAACTATCAAATTTATTTTGCAGATACAGAAAGTACATAACTACTGCCCAATAATAAGACAGAACTTGCTGCTTCCCCCTCCAGTGCTAAACATCAACAATTCTGTATTCCCTGCAGTGTTTGGCAGGGCCGACCCATTCCTGTGTTGTAATACTGACTGTATATACTGAATTACTGTGAGGTTCCAATAATAAGTGTGTTTGACGAAAACTGAACTCAAGACTGGTTTCAGTTATTAGATAAATGTCTTCATCATTTTGATGCCTAAAAAGGGCATACAGTGCACTTCCAACTAGCTTGTTAAGGCAGCTGAACAAACACAGCTTTCTTGTTAAACATCAACAGTACCATACATGCGATCCCAGGTAAAGATAAAAGTCTTGAGAGATAGCATAGTTTGAGCAAAACAAAGCCAAAAGACAAGAGCTGTGCCAAAGATATTGGTAATGCTGACTACATAATGGACAAACATTGTCACTTTAGCCACTGAAAAAAGTATGCTGAGAGTTTTACCCCCTAAAAGTTTGTAGTTACATAAACACTAATTTTAAATAGCAGGACATATTCAAAAGTGTGTGTGTTGGGGGAGGAGGGGGACAGAGGGAAGAAAGCCCCAGTTTCTTCATGTAGAAGGCAACCAATATTCTTCACTGTTACAAAATACTCAGGATTTTTGCCCTGAAACACAAATCTTGATTGCTCCAAATTATTTCTATCAGATCATCTATCATCATCATTCTAGTAACCTGTAAGGCACAAAATATAGAATCCTGACCCTATCACATGTACTTTGGTATACTGCTGCCTCCTGTGCAGGAGGAGACCGCCCCTCAAACGAAGATTATATTTGTACGCAAGTTAATATTTTGAAAATGGCAATAGAGTGTATTCTGGCAGTTTGAATGAGCACCTGGGTTTATGCGAATTATCACTGCCCAGTTCAGTCATTTCTTACAAAAGACAAACCGGTCTAAATGCATCACTGTTTTACCTGCAGTGATACATTCAGGAGGCCCCTCGTTTTTTAAAATTAAAAAAGGAAATTCCTTTCTCATAATTGCGGTCTCCTTTCATGACTATGATCTAGATTGAGAGGTTTTTTTACTGCCTCTTTCTTCATGACGCAGGGAGTCTAGGCTGTTGTCCTGGGAAGTAGGCAGACATCACTGGTGGTGGATTTCCTTGCTTTGGCACTGGTGGTCGTGTTGGCACTAAATAAACATCAGAAAACAGATGGGGGGGGTAAAAGAGAGAAGAAAGTAGTTATTCTTGACAGTTAAAATGATCAACTATCTCATTCCCAAAGCCTGTCTGAAGAATTTTTATTAACACAATATCTGGACATATCATTGCCAGGTCTGTCTGTTGCAGGTGCTTCATAGATAGCCAAGAAGGGAGACATTAAAATGGATGACCAAATGCTTGGTCCAAAAGGTACAAAGAGGGAGAGAGTGAGGACGAGAGATGGGGTGATTCACTAAAGGCCAGAGTCAGGTCAGGATGTTTGAGATCACATAGACTGGGAGGCACGATGCCATGGAGGATTTAAAGACGAGGACAAAGATTTTAAATTTAATGTATATGGGGATGGGGTACCAATGTAGATATCAAGTATGAGGAGATGACCAAGCAGGTCTTGGTTTAGGACAGGAAGAGAAGACAAACAACAGCTAATTGTGAACCTTTCCACAGTAAACAATTGACCTGCTAGAGCCACTTGTTTTTTTTCCCCCCCCCAAGATAACCTGTTTCAGCTCGATTCACTTGTGGATCTAAGATAGACCAGATTTAGCTACATGGCTTATTTATTGTGGATGACCGAGGAAAATGAATGTTTTTCTTGTAACATAGCGGTAGGTGGGGCAGAGAACTAAAGACAAACACTGAAGGAAAGAAGCATTGAGCCTGGCACCTTAATGCACTGTGCTGTGGAATGGTATATTGGTTTCTGCTAATCTCAGCCATGCTGACAGGGAATGACGTTGAACAGAGGATATGTGCGACCCCACATGGAGGGAAAATTAAAGGGGTCATCAAATCAAGCTCCTCTCACATCCTATAGAGAATTACTCTTGTATTTAGTTCTTGATGCAGACACACAGATATACTGCAGACCCTTATTTGTAGGCAAAATACAGGATGCTGGAAATCTGAACTATAAACAGACAATGCTGGAAATACTCAGCAGGTCAGGCAGCATCTGTGGAGATGGCGGCTTCTCTCTCTACAGATGCTGCCCGACCTGCTGAGTATTTCCAGCATTTTCTGCTTATATTCCTTATTTGTAGGCATTTGCTTACATTTAACAAATTGTATGGACGCCATAATGCATATTATAACTTTGAGTCAACTTTGAACCATTAAACAGTATCAGAAGAAAGCAAGTCAGTCAAAGATTGGTTGGATTATAATCGTCTCCTGATAATTCAACTTTTTTTTTGCACTAACATTCAAATTACTCAATAATTTGAATTAATTCACTTTGAATAAAAAGTAAAAAGTAAACTGTATGCTTTCATTGAAGGATTGCAAAAAAATTTTTTAAACAAAAATGAAAGTGGAAAAAGCATTTCATACAAATCTCAACATTACCAGCCTTCCAGCTACAGTATTAAGATTTAAAAAAAATACAGGCATGGAAATAAACTGCAAAATGTATGTACAAGTTAGATCAAGTCCAACTATTTTACTACCTGTACTAGATGGATATGATGCCTTCTGCAGTGGTACCCCTCGAGACAAAATTGGTTTACCACATTCCCTCTTTTGTAAGTATTTCAGGTCCAAGCCAACCGGTTCACTGCAATGAACAAGTAGTAATTCTAATTAAATGTTTGATGGAATTGTTGAAACCACAGACAGACTGAAGGGTTAACACAAGAGATTATAACATTTATTTATTTTTTAATTGTTTTACAAAGTACAGGTGACAACCAAATCCTACATTTTACAGATTGGAGGAAGTTGGGTGTACTATCGTTCGATTACAGCCTTTGACTTGTTGAAAATGGAACAATTCCAAGTTGAACTGACAAGCTAAATGCAAACTAACTGTTTCCTCTATTTCAGCCAGTTATCTCCTGGCAGTGACTTTTATTCCAGCAAGTAAGCTCTCAGGAGTTCTGCTGTACAGAATTTTACAATGAGCCTGTCAAGCTCAAAGCCAGTGTCAAATCCTCTATAATTTTCTCATCTGTTTTACAATAACAATTAAACCAAGTTCTTCAATTTCAAATGCTTAACTTTTAAAACCATCAACAAAACACTCTGCAGACCAATGTGCATAATTAACATTTCAAATAATGTACCCAGAATACACAGCCTGACCATATTTTATAGCTGAAGCTAGTTCACAAACATGTTCTTCGGTCCTAGCCAAAAATCCCATTGTAGTCTGCATAGAAGCTAAAACCTCAGTAAGATGAATCTCTGATAAGATCTACCTTGTATGACAACCCCTCCCACAGGTTTAGAACAGGGCTTAGCTTATTTATACATTCCACTGGAACATTGGGGTAGCTAAGGCATTGTTTTTCTCCATCTTTTATCTATTAGCATTAGGATACAGTTACTCTTTTAAATATGGCCTGATATGGGTTAATAACTACTACAGTCCTTTTTCTCTCTCCAAATGTTCTTCCATTTTCTCTAACTCTTGCAGCACCCTGTACCTTAAGTGCCCAATCATCATGCACGAGCCTAGACACAGTATATTGGCAGGCTATTTGATTGTGGGGACATCACAGGTGAACCTGATCTTGTTGTCCACACACATGCATTTTACAGTAGTGGTCACAAGGAGCAGGATCAGACCCCTCTAAGTTTCCTTTCCCAACTCCAGGAGCGCGGAGGCTATGTAAGTTACTACTATAAATAACAGAAAACGCTGGAAAACTCAGCAGGCCAGGCAGCATCCGTGGAGAGAGAAACAGAGTTAACGTTTCAGGTCGAAGACCTTTATGTTGCATTGGTTTACTATTAGCTTACTCAGCGTAATCCAGAATTTGAATTATGACTCTTAATGGTCTGTATGTTCAGTACCAGAGATATATTTTGCCCTCTAACCCTTTAAGAAACTCCTTGAACCAAGTTTTTTCTTGTGGGTCTTCCAGCAATGTATTGCAAATAAGCTTATTCTTGCCCTTTAAAGTATATAGTTGTGAAATACCAAATTTGCTTACTTGTAACATTCAGTGAAGAAAAGTCCATCACCAGTAGTCTGAGCAGCGTGATGGAAGTATGCTATCTGTGAACTTGCAGCTCAACTTTAAAATATAAATGTAAGTACTCCTGCATGCACCACCTAGATCAGCCCATAAACAGGTTTTATTTTCAGGCTCCAACACATCTTGAGAAGGCTCAGATGACATCTGGAGGTCAGCCAAATTTTTTGATGAGTTACCTTACCACCTAGCAACACTCCTAATTAGGTAATTACATTGAAATGAACCAGGACAACCTGCGCATTTATAGAAAAACCAGTTTCAGTCAACAAAGGTTCTAAAGGTCAAACCCCTTTGGGAATGCCAGAGTTTCTGGACCAGACCAAAGAGAGAACAGGATTATGGTGACGTGCATTTTTTTTTTAAAAAAGCAGAATGGTTTTTCCAGTTTGCAAAATAAAATATTACCGTCAGTTAGAAGAAAATGATAAAACACAAACTAATAGAACACAATACTCCAACTCCCCTTTTGACCAATGTTCCCTCTAATTTTTATTAGGTGCATGGCCCCTTCATGCAGCCCAAAAGCATAATTCACATTTGCATCATTTGGGACTTATTTCTGAATATCCTAAAACGTGGTCCACATGGAGTTGTGACAGGTCTGTCCTTTTAAAAAAAAACATTGCCAGGGATTTGCAGAATGTGCGTCCATGCCCACAACTCTTGGCACAATGAGTTTTCTAACTTGGCTATGGGGTCAGGAGACAGAAGTGAAAGACTAGGTAGGTGCTTAACACTACATTACAGGGGAGGGAGGATTGTAGAGTAGAGCAGGCATTGAAACATTCTGGAGGATGTGAAGAAATGGGCAAAGCCGCTATAGCAGCAGAAGGGGGAAGGAATTAACTCCAAATTCATGCAGAAAAAAAAACTTCCTACAATACAAAGCAGCACACTTCAGAAAAAAAGCCTTTTCTGAGCGGTTTGCATTGTGGTCCTTATTCACCTCCACTGCCATCAAGGCTTCCCAGGGCAGAAAAATTGGGTGTTGCCCCTGAAAGGGTGGTAGAGGCAGGAACCCTCAACATTCAAGAAGCATTTAGATGAACACTTGAAACGCCATAGCACACAAGACTACGGACCAAGTGTTGGAAAATGGGATTAGAATAGATAGGGCTTGATGGCCGGCGCAGACACAATATGACTATGACTTTTGGGGTGCTAACGTCGCTGGGGCGCGACCTTTAGCGCCTCGAAAAAAATTAGCGCCCCTCCGCCGCAAATTCAGTTGTGATGCCCCAAGCAGGAGGTGGAACACTACTGGAAGCGCTCCACCTTCTTCTTGGGACGCTATCACTGAAGATCGCGGCGCTACGTGCAACAGTGCCACGCACGTAGCACCGCGTCATTGCAGGCCTCCTCCCCTGATTAAAGGGGAGGGGCCTAGCGCTGTGCACACCGGGGCCCTGCTAGACCACCGGGGAGCGGGGTGCCGTGAAAACAGCTCGGCACTCAAGAGGAGAGCCGGGCTGAGAGATCACGGCCGGCACCCCGAGAGAAAAAGGGGAAGGGGGCAAGTGCTAGCAGTCAGCCAAAAGAAATGGCCACCCGGCACCTGCCCCCTTTTACTAGCGCCGCTGCAAAAACGCCCCCGACCCTGTCGGACATATCGTCCGGTGATAGGTCAGGGGGCACAAGCGAAGACTGCAGCCAGGGTGCAAGCGGGGGCACTAACGAGAGGCACAAATCAACCCAATTCCCCCCCCCTCTAAGAACTGCAACCCAAGTTATTTACTGTTCTGGCATTTTAAATACTGGATTTCAATGTCACAAATTCATACCTCAAATTTGCAAATTCTCAAAAAAATTTAGTTTGCATCAGGATGCTAACCTCTAATCTCACACAGTAACTAAATCTAAACAGCATGCAACAGGAAATATGCCACAACCAGCATTACATTTGAAAACAAAACTGATCTAAAGTGCATCAATTCTGCTACATTGCTAAGGTCGCTGGAATCAATCCATACCTTTTAGAAGAGGCAGCCATTAATGTTGGTGTTGAAGCTGAAGGACCTGATTTAGGTTCAGATGCAGGAGTGCTGCTAGGATTTAGCTGCAGAGGACTGAAGTGCACCTAGAAGAGTTATGCAAGATGCTCTTGTCATACATCATGGTTTTTCTGATTAATAAAGTGACTTTGGTTCTGTTTTCAATAAAACTGTCGCAGCTACAAAATAATATCACTATTAATAGACGAGTAGAACCTTAAGTGCACAGGTATCTAGCAAATCATATCAAACATGCAGATGAAAATTACTATGAAACATCTACAAACCACATTTTAAAACATTTGATATTCAAATGTGTAATCATTATAACACCACTCCAGGTAACTAGCGGAACAGTTGGGTGTGGTTTGCATCAAATGTCCTGAATTTATATATACAAGCTACTTTAAAAATAATATTTTCAATCAGGCTTTAAAAAATTTAGTGAATTCCAAAACATTTAAGTTTGATCAAAATGTTAGAAAAAGTATGAATAATAAAAATAAACGTTAAATCAAGCCTGCCTGAAGACCATGTCCTGATACACCAGGCCTCAGGGGTGGAGTATTCATTCGTACAGTAGAAACAAAGCTCTTAGAGTAATTATCTGAAGGCGAAGCAGAAGAGACAGGCTGTGGCATCAAGACAGAGAAAGGAGGGTGCAACAAAGCTTGCTGCAAAAGGAAAAGCAACAGCAAAATATTAGCATTCAAGGACCTTAATTTTAAAAAATCAGCATCAATTAAGTTAACATATGATATACACACTTATACACATCCCAAAAACAGAGAGCTGCTTTCCACTGCTGTTTAACAGCAATGAATGCAAAACCACTGTCTTTTCCTGTTTTGCGCCACTCCCCATTTTCGATGTCCCCTCACCCCACCCCAATAAAATGGCAACCAATTAAATTCAAAAACTTTACAAAAAGATCTAGTGCTGCTCATTAATGAGCTTTAAAAGATCTGGCAATTTTCTGCTGGGGCAAATTGAAAGGATCACATAGCAACTAGTTTACCTACTGAACTGGAGTTAATTCAATGATAGACACACTGCTAAACTCTTTGGCAAAGTGCTTGCTGAACGTGGATTTTGCTCTATGTTAGCATTTGTGGCAGAGGGCAGCCCATGAGCGCAAGCACCATTGGAAATCATCACCCCTCGTTACGTTAACTGGTTCTGTGCTGGAATTGGTGGCAAAGGGGTGCCTGGGAGTGCAGACTCCACCATCATCAAGGTTTTTACGTAGTCCACAGAACTGTGCTCAAGTTAATCAGCTGAGCACTACACTTCCCACAGGCACTTTAAACAGACGAGCAGCAAACTGTTTAACATGTCCAATGTGCTGCTTAGCTCTATGTTTAAATTTCCTAGATGCTCCCCTGGTACAGATCCACCCTCATGGCAGGGTCTAGCACCAGGAAGTGAAGAGGAAAGTCAGCTATTGCTGCAGGCCTGAGAGCGGCAATGGCTGGCATGATCGGATATTTCTGGCTGCTGTTCTAGAACCTCAGAAGCCTCCAGTGTTATTCCCTGGTTATATGCCTGCGTTCGGAAAAAAAGTGATCATCTTTGGTCTGGAGTGTTTGCTGCCAGCCCATCTCCCAAAGAGGGGCTGGGTGGGCCCACATCTTCTGGTCGCCCCACAAAGTGAGTAACCACCTCACTACACCCCCTCCCCGCAGTGAATAATAGGATCATGAGCTGGGAGGGCTGGGAATGACTCCACCTGCCTATTTAAATGCCTGTCCTTAGCCTGCACATATTGCAGGCGCAGCAATCCATCTATGGGGAAGCACTGGATATCATCTGGCACGTAAAGGGGTGAAGAGCCCTGGCATCCTCTGCTTTGTGCTCATGGAATAAAAACGTTGACTCAGGGGTGCGAATGCTTCCACTGAACCAAAATGACACTTTTATAATAGTTGGAAATAAAAGTCTTGCATTGCACAATATCAAGAAGAACAGCAACAAACATTAATGTTCCAATGAAAATGCAGGTAAAATAAAAAATGATACTCACTGCTCCCCATCCCATGTCCCCTCCCCCTCCTTTCCCTACTGGCTTGCACCTGAAAATGCACTGACTAGAAATTATAAAAACAATTGTATCAATTCATTTGTGCAAAATATATTATTCTGGTCTCAATTAGTAGTTCACTTACCAGACTGTTTTGCATACCCCCAGGCCTGGACAGATTGCTACTAGATATTGTTGATGGGTCAAGTGAGCCTGGAGTCTCTTGCAGTGCTGCTAATTTATTTTCATTCAGTTGTTTATTCAACCAGGATATTACTGTGAAAGATAAATAGCAGTATATTAAAATATTTTAAAAGTTAAATAATGGAGCTTATAGTTTGAAAGCTCTTTCCTCCTCCCTCCCCCCTCCCCCCTCAAAAAAAAAGGTTGAAGCAGTAAAAACAAATTTAATCAAGGTGAGCTTACATTGTTGTGCTTTTCAATTTATTATTGAAACGGTACTAGTTTCAGTAGTAAATGGTAAAGTGTACCAGTTCACAAAACACCACTACACAATGTCTCATTACCAGGTCTTCCAATGGCTTTTATTAATTCTTTTTAAAATGGAGCTTTCCAGGAACGCCAGCATTCTGGGTCACATCCAAATACTTGAAGAACAGCTGATCCTTATAGACTAGACTATAGCATCTTTCTCTGCTACACTTCATTCCTCATTAATTGCTGGTTGTCACCAAAACTCTCAGTGCACCCAACCTGAAAAGTTACTGGAAGAGGAAATCTATCCATATTGGCTGTCGCAGTCACCGTTGAAACAGGCTCTCCTATATTTTCACATCAGCAAACATACCATACCTTGATTCATTTCTTGTATCTATTTCAACTTATCCATCCTTTCATTTTTTCATCCTTCAGTGATAACAGTTTTTGCATATATTCCGCAGTGAAGGAAATATAATTGTAAAACGTTAACCCCCCCCCAATCTACACTCCTGTTGAGTGAGGTTGTGTGTCTGGAGTGCAGCCTCACAAAATTGACCACAAGGTCTCATTACAAATAAAACACAGCACAGAAACAGGCCATTTGGCCCAACCAGTCCATGCCGGCGTTTATGCTCCAGCATTTCTACAAGCATACACAAAAATGTCACCTTTTATAAAACCTACCTCTTTGACCAAGCTTTTGGACACCTGTCCTAATACTTCTTTATGTGACTCAGTGTCAAATTTTGTCTGATAACCCTCCCAAGAAGTGCATTCGGACGTTTTACTACGTTAAAGGCGCTAAATAAATGCAAGTTGTTATAATATTCTTGCTCCAAATACTAACCATTTTCGTTTGTCTTTAGAAGCTGCTTGCTTTCTTCCAGTTTTTCGACTGTGGCATCAAGCTGCTCTTGCAACTTACGAACCTAAAAGAGAAGATTTTTAAAAAGTGACTTTTTTTTTTAACTAAACTAATTTTCAAATAAACTCCTTTTCTTCCCTCCCGCCCCACCTCTTCAAAACTCAATAAAAAAATTTTTTTTATATAGATCATGACGAATTGTGCTTCATTGGGGTCGCAACATTAGTTAAAGAAACAATTACAACCGTGAGGATGGATGACATGTTAGAAGGATCATCAAATCAGGCCATATGGGTTGAACTGAAGAACAAAAAAGGGGCAATCACATTGCTGGGAGTGTACTATAGACCCCCAAACAGTCAAGAGGGAGATAGAAAAGCAAATATGTAGGGAAATTTCTGAGAAGTGCAAAAACAATAGGGCGGCAATAGTAGGGGATTTCAACTACCCTAATATAAACTGGGATAGAATTAGTGTAAAAGGTATAGAGGGCACAAAATTCTTAAAATGCATTCAGTACGTAACAAGCCCAACAAGAGAGGGAGCAGTTCTGGACTTAGTTTTAGGGAATGAAGCTCAGTAGGTGGAAGGAGAGCATTTTGGTGGTAGTGATCATAATTCAGTTAGATTTAGCATAGTTATGGAAAAGGACAAAGAGAGACCAGATGTAAAAGTTCTCGATTGGGGAAAGGCCAATTTCACTAAGCTGAGATGTGATTTAGCAAAAGTAAACTGGAAACAGCTACTTGAAGGTAAATCAGTGTCAGAGCAGTGGGAGATAGTGAGGGTTCAGAGCAAATATGTTCCCAAATCTAGAGCCCCCTGGATGTCAAGGAAAACAAGGGAAGCTTTTGTCAGATACCGAGAGCTCAGTACTACAGAAAGCCTAGAGGAGTATAGAAAGTGCAGGGGTTTCATTAAAAAGGAAATTAGGAAAGCAAAGAGAGGGCATGAAAAAATATTGGCAAGTAAAATCAAGGAAAACCCAAAGATGTTTTATAAATACATAAAGCAAGAGGATAACTAAAGAAAGAGTAGGGCCTATTAGAGACCAAAAAGGTAACCTATGTATGGAGGCAGAAGACATGGGCATGGTTCTTAATGAATACTTTGCATATGTCTTCGCAGAAGAGGGATGATGCAGACATTGTAGTTAAGGAGGAGAGTGTGAAATATTAGATGGGATAAACAGAGCGAGAGGAAGTATTAAGAGGTTTAGCATCTTTGAAAGTAGATAAATCGCCAGCCCCAGATGAAATGTAACACAGGCTGTTAAGGGAGGAAATAGCGGAGGCTCTGACCATCATTTTCCAATCCTCTCTGGCTACAGGCATGGTGCTAGAGGACTGATAACGTTGTACCATTGTTTAAAAAGGGAGAAAGGGATAGACTGAGTAATTACAGGCCAGTCAACCTACCCTTGGTGGTGGGAAAATTATTGGAAAAACTGCTGAGGGACAGTATAAATCATAATTTAGAACGTCAAGGATTAACCAAGGACAGTCTGCGTGGATTTTTTTTTATTAGTTCCTGAAATGTGGGCATCGCTGGCAAGGCCAGCATTTATTGCCCATCGCTAATTGCCCTCGAGAAGGTGGTGGTGAGCTGCTTTCTTGAGCCACTGCAGTCTGTGTGCTGAAGGTACTCCCATAGTGCTGTTAGGGAAGGAGTTCCAGAATTTTGACCCTGCGACAGTGAAGGAACAGCGCTATATTTCCAAGTCAAGATGGTGTGTAACTTGCAGGGGAACTTGTAGGTGATGGTGTTTCCATGCGCCTGCTACCCTTGTCCTTCTAGCTTTGTTAAGGGAAGGTTGTGTCTGACTAACTTGATTGAATTTTTTGAGGTGGTAATGAGGAGGGTTGATGAGGGTAGTGCATTTGATGTAGTCTACACAGATTTTAGCAAGGCCTTTGAAAAGGTCCCACATGGCACGTTGGTCAAAAACATAAAAGCCCATGGGATCCAAGGGAAAGTAGCAAGTTGGATCCAAATCTGGCTCAGTGGCAGGAAGCAAAGGGTAATGGGCGAGACGTGTTTTTGTGATTGGAAGGCTGTTTCCAGTGGGGTTCCACAGGCTCGGTACTAGGTCCCTTGCTTTTTGTGGTATATCTCAATGATTTAGACTTCAATGTAGGGGGCATGATTAAGAAGTTTGCATACAAAAATTAGCCATGTGGTTGATAGTGAGGAAGATGGCTGTGGACTGCAGGAAGGTGTCAATGGACTGGTCAGGTGGGCAGAAAAGTGGCAAATGGAATTCAATCCGGGGAAGTTTGAGGTAATGCATTTGGGGAGGGCTAACAGGGCATGGGAATACACAATAAATGGTAGGATAGAGGAACAGAGGGACCTTGGAGTCCATGTCCACAGATCCCTGAAGGTAGCAGGACAAGTAGGTAAGGTGATTAAGAAGGCATACGGCATACTTTCCTTTATTAGCCGAGGCACAGATTAGAAGAGCAGAGAGGCTATGATAGAACTGTATAAAACACTAGTTAGGCCACAGCTACAGTACTGCATAGAGTTCTAGTCACCACATTACAGGAAAGATGTGATTGCACTAGAGGGTACAGAAGAGATTTACGAGGATGTTGCCAGGACTGGAGAATTTTAGCTATGGAGGAAAGATTGGATAAGCTGGGGTTGTTTTCTTTGGAACAGAGGAGGCTGAGGGGAGACTTAATTGAGGTGTATAAAATTATAAGGGGCCGAGATAGAGTGGATAGGAAGGACCTATTTTCCTTAGCAGAGGTGTCAATAACCAGGGGGCACAGATTTAAAGTAATTGGTAGAAGGATTAGAGGAGAGTTGGAGAAATTTTTTCAGCCAGAGGGTGGTGGGGGTCTGGAACTCACTACCTGAAAGGGTGGTAGAGGCAGAAACCCTCATCACATTTAGAAAGTACTTGGATATGCACCTGAAGTGCCATAACCGGCAAGGCTACAGACCAAGAGCTGGAAAGTGGGATACGGCTGGGTAGCTCTTTTTCGGCTGGCACAGACATGATGAGCCAAATGGCCAATTCTATGCTGTAAATTTCTATGATTCTATAAGGGAATGCACAAGGGTGATTAGTTGATTTCTTGATGTCATATTGGATGCATAAATGGATAAAGTTGGATTGGAAAGTTTGCTTTGTGATGGGCCAAATGGCCTCCTTCTGTGCCATAAATTTCTATGATTCTATGATTACCTCCTCTTCCTTTTGTCTCAGAGTCTGTTGAACTTCTTTTAGCTCTTGTTGCTCCTTCTGGAGAATTTGTGCCTTTTCTCCTATAAGTTTTTCTTGTTGCATTGTAACAGTATTTTTCAGTTTAATTTTTTCCATCAGTTTTTTCATGTCTCCCTGCAGCTTTTTAATGATTTCATTGGCCTACAACAAAACATAAATCACATGTTAATTAAATTTCAATATTCTCTTGCAGTTAAATTCATTTTAATGAACCTTAAAAAAATGTTTGGTAATAGTGAAGATTTGCATTTTTTTAGTAAGTTGATAGTAATTTAGATAATTTTTGTTTTACTTTATTCCGGTGTCAAAAATGCAATGATTCTGGGACACTGCAAAGAACACTGGGGCTCCAATTTAGGCTTTTGTCCTGGCTGCTCTTCAACTAGAATCATAACTGGTCAACAAGCATTTCTCAACTTGGCACAGTTCAAAAAACAACCTAACACGATGCCGGTGCCATTGTAATGATGAAGGACATAAGCAAGAGGGCAATGCAGACGCCATAATTCACCTTTAAACATTCAATTGCAGACAGCAAACACCTATAATGGCAATACCTCTGAATTCACAAAAATATGGATTAGATAAAACCCACAAAAGGTCTGTATTTATTCTGAATTTACTAAGGTAAATGTTCAGTTACATCCAATTAAAGTTGGCTTTACTGATTGGAAAAATGGAAGAAAATCTGTTATGCCACATTTTTCCCATTTCGCACCCCATCCAATTTTCCAGCTGGATTCTGTACAGCCGTCAGAAGCAGCTACCAATTTGCAGCTAAAATTAGGCCTCAATCATGTTAATTAGATGTCAATGCAATTTCCCAGCATTTCTGTGGATGCACAGTCGATGAATATATTCAAGACTGAAATTGATAGATTTTTGGGCACTAAGGGAATCAAGAGATATAGGGATAGGGTGGGAAAGTGGAGATGAGGTAGAATTTCAGCCATGATCTTATTGAATGGTGGAGCAGGCGCGAAGGGCCATATGGCCTACTCCTGCGCCTATTTCTTATGTTCTTATAGCGTTGAGTCATCTACCCACCCATGTAAAATGGACATCCAGGGCTGCTAGGATGTACTGTTTAAGGGAAGTTCATTTAAAGAGTCCAAAAGTAAGATTGTACTAACATTTTGAGGCTATTTCTGAACCTATACTTTTTTTTGTTTCTTTTCTGTTTTCACCTAGCTGGTCAGGAGGCTTTGTACCAACGGTTCTGGCCAGGCCAGGTTTTTGGTGCTTTAAGAGGAAGAGAGAAAAGAGGAGATAATTTTGGGGTGGGGAAGGAAAAGAACATAAGAAATAGGAGCAGGAGTGGGCCATTCAGCCCTTCCAGCCTGCTCCGCCATTCACTTGGTTCCCCACTATTTCGGAATGTTTTTTGTGTCTTCTACCGTGAAGACAGATACAAAGTATTAGTTTAATAAGAACCTCAAATTTGTCAAACACGATTTCCCTTTCATAAATCCGTGTTGACTCTGCCCAATCCTATTATTATTTTCTAAGTGCCCTGTTACCACGTCCTTAATAATAGATTCTAGCATTTTCCCTACTACTGCTATCAGGCTAACTGGTCTGTAGTTTCCCGTTTTCTCTCTCCCTCCTTTCTTAAATAGTAGGGTTACATTTGCTACCTTCCAATCCACGGGAACCGTTCTTGAATCTATAGAATTTTGGAAAATGACAACCAATGCATCCACTATCTCTATAGCCAACTCTTTCAAAACCCTAGGATGTAGGCCATCAGGTCCAGGAGGAAATTTATCGGCTTTCAGTCCCATTAATTTCTCCAGTACTATTTTTTTTACGACTACTAATTTCTTTCAGTTCCTCATTCTCGCTAGACCCTTGGTTCCCCACTATTTCCAGGAAGTTTTTTGCGTCTTCTTCCGTGAAGGCAGACACAAAGTATTTGTTTAATTTCTCTGCCATTTCCTTATTCCCCATGATAATTTCTCCTGCCTTTGCCTCTAAGGGAACCACGTTTACTTTTGCTAATCTCTTCCTTTTAAATACCTATAGAAGCTTTTACACCCTGTTTTTATGTCTCTTGCTAGTTTACTCATTTTATTTTCTCCCTCTTGATCAATTCCTCGGTCATCCTTTGCTGCATTCTAAACTCCTCCCAATCCTCAGGCTTGCTACTCTTTTTGGCAACATTATAAGGCTCTTCCTTTAATCTAAAACTATCTTTAACTTCTCTTGCTAACTACGGTTGGACCATTTTTCCCATGAGGTTTTTATTTCTTAAGGGAATGTATTTGTTGCGAATTATAAATTATTTCTTTAAATATCTGCCATTGCTTATTTACCTTCATATCTTTTAATCTAGTTTTCCAATCTACCTTAGCCAACTCTGATGAAAGGTCATCGATCTGAAACGTTAACTATGTTTCTCTCTCCACAGATGCTGCCTGACCGGCTGAGTATTTCCAGCATTTTCTGTTTTTATTATTAAAGATTTTTAAATCTATTCTAGGCCAAAAATATTTAGTCTTTCTGTTCTAAACTACATAAATTTATCCAAGGTGGATCTGAGGCAAGTGCAGCCGGATTGGGATAAGAACATAAGAAATAGGAGTAGGAGTAGGCCATCCAACGACTGAGCCTCCACAGCCCTCTGGGGTAGAGAATTCCAAAGATTCACCACCCGCTGAGTGAAGAAATTTCTCCTCATCTCTGTCCTAAATGGCCGACCCCTTATTCTGAGACTGTGACCCCTGGTTCTGGACTCTCCAGCCAGGGGAAACATCCTCCCTGCAGCTACCCTGTCAAGCCCTGTAAGAATTTTGTATGCTTCAATGCAATCACCTCTCATTCTTGTAAACTCTAGAAAATACAGGCCTAGTCTACTCAATCTCTCCTCATAGGACAATCCCCCCCATCCCAGGAACCAGTCTGGTGAACCTTCGTTGTACTCCCTCTATGGCAAGTATATCCTTCCTGCGGTAAGGAGACCAAAACTGTACACAATTGCTAGCATAACAGAAAGTCTAATTAGTTACCTTTAATAATTCTTCTGAAAGAGACTTCACAGTAGCTTCCAGTTTTCCCATTTGCTGTTGCTTTTGTTCCAGGCTCTCTTCTAGATTTTTCTGCAAATAAATGTGAATCACTTGTGTAAAAGAAATAACTCCTGTAGAATCTTGTAAAATCCCCCACTCTGCTCTACTCTTAGAAGTTCTTTTTATGCCTTTGCAAACCTTACACACATTTAAATTTAAACAACAGTAAGACAATAGATGAAAAGTTAGGAGGTCTAAAAACAGCACATTTTTAATTAAACGACCAAACTACTTAATGAAGAGGTAACGGGAATGGCACAGAATATGCAAGCCTTTTGATTTTAGGGTTAAACTCAATAAAAGTACAGAAATTTAAATCAACATTAGGCAGTTTTGGTGTGACATGCAGACATCTTCCATGACACAGGAAGCACTTCATCTTCTCGCCATACAGACAGGTAGCATCAGCATGGACAGCAACTTCAGCCATTCAGCCAGAAAGATGGGGCAAAAATGATAGAGCCAGTAAACAAGACTGGAGGCAAACCCAAGAAGAAGAAGTGGTCAAAGGGAAAACAAAGAGACAAGTTGAACAACTTGATCCTGTTTGACAAAGCCACATCTAATAAGCTGTTGACGTACCCAACTACAAACTCATCACACCCGCAGTCATCACTGAATGACTAAAAATTAGAGGTTCTCTGGCCAGGGCTGCCCTCCAGGAACTGCTTTCAAAAGTTTTGATCAAGCTGGTGTGCAAACACAGAGCACAGGTTATCTATACACAAAACACCAAGGGAGGGGATGCACCTGCTGCTGATGCATAAACAGGATCTAGGTTGGATTCCAAGTGAAGATATTTAGATACAACTGTTTTAAAAAATAAAATAAAATAAAGCGGTCAAAAATTAAAATTTTATAGCGGGGTACTGGGACTAACTGGATTGCTCTTCGAAAGAGCTGGCACAGGCTCGATGGGCCAAATGACCTCCTTCTGTACTAAGGTGTGCGGCCACGCAGTAATCCCAAAAGGTCCCGCGCAGGATGCTCACTGACTTTTACACTGTAAATACCAGGCATGCACAGAAATTTAAAGGGACTGCGCATTAAAAGAAACATGCCGGGGAGAACAAAGCACAGCTTGCAGGGAACTTTGCTGTGCTGTATTATTCTATGATTTGATGATCTGTGTCACAGACAGATAGCTGGAAGATGTTCCATGAAGGAGGAGGCACCATAATGCCCAGCATTATAGTTTGCAAAGAGAGTGTAAGCATTTATTACTTCAAGTATTCATTTGCTTCTACCAAAGTTGTTTTGTTGATTAAACCCGAATTAAAGCCAACATTTTCTGTTACAAACATTCAGTTTCATTTTCTTCAGGAAAAGCACGATATACGATTTGTTTGACCTAAATTTGAGAAAAGTAATACCTGAAAATAGAAGGCCCAAGAATAGCCAATTGCATCATTATTTCTACATCTGTTGATAATCCTTTATGTGTGAGAAAGTACTTGGACCACTTTTTTTCCCACTACTGCCCTTTACTACTAATTTACTCCTCTCTTCCTTCCCTGTAGAAAATGAATCCTCTCTGGTTGCCCTCCGGTACCTCGCCTAAGTGACTATTCCTTATTCTTCATACGTAAATCTGGACAGTGAATAGCTGGCTATGCAACTGTGGGAGGCAAACAGAGGAGCTTTATCCACACACACACACACACACGATGAGGAGCAGGAACCCTGATTGAGGTTCCCATTCCTACTCTATGGATGCGGAGGCCAACTATAGCACTCTATTGCCATTCCAGCTGAGATTTTCTAACTTAACACGGATTGTGTATCAAATCTGGGACATTACTGGTCTGTATGGCTCTCAACTACTCACTGCTTTAACCAGCAAATCACTGGAGAAGCATATCTGGAATGCGTGACACAAATATAGAAATAATCATTGACCTTCACTGTGCAGAACTAAATCCTTGTCTATGATCAGATTAAGGATTATTTTTTGGATTTAATATTCCTAAACTTTGGTGTATGAGCTATACATTCTAGATAATACCTAGTATTTCACAGGAATTTGAGACATTAACTGAAGATCACTATATAATCTCCAATAGAAGAATTCCAAGTGTGTCAGTAGTATAAAAGTGGACATTTTTTCTTCATGTCACTTGTGCACCAGAGTTGCATCTCAACATTGTTGTAGTGCAGAATGGTTAAGGGTCCTAAATAGGCTCTGATGTATCGTGCAGTAGACCTCATTACAGCTTAACTGTGCATCTCTGCTCTATTTGATTAAGCAACTGAAAACTTCAACAGATTTCATGTGACTTTCAATACCTTGTGTTCCTGCGTACTTTCAAAGACTTCTGTTGTCCTTGTAACCACTTGCTCTTTATCTTTGACTTCCTGTTCCAGGACAGCAGTCCTTGTTCGCAACTGATTCAGTAGTTTCTCTTTTTCATGGCACTCTGCATCTAGTGTGGTGTTTTCTCTCCTCAGTGAAAGGACTTCCTGTTTTGATCTTTGACACTCCTAGATACCACACAACAAAGGGGGCATATAAAATGAAATTTTCATTTTAAACAGGAATAAAATACTAACAATGAACAATTTAGCAGAGAGAGATAGAGATAGAGATAGAGATCCTCTAGAGATCTTCCCCCCACGGCCGCCAACCTCATAGTTCCCCAACCCCGCACAGCCCGCTTCTACCTCCTTCCCAAGATCCACAAACAGGACTGCCCTGGTAGACCCATCGTTTCAGCCTGTTCTTGCCCCACGGAACTTATCTCTTCCTATCTCGACTCTATTTTTTCTCCCCTTGTCCAGTCCCTTCCCACCTACATCCGCGACTCTTCCGACGCCCTCCGCCACTTTAACAGTTTCCAGTTTCCCGGCCCCAACCGCCTCCTTTTCACTATGGATGTACAATCCCTCTACACGTCCATCCCCCACCAGGATGGCCTGAGGGCGCTCCGCTTCTTCCTTGAACAGAGGCCCAACCAGTCCCCATCCACCGCCACCCTCCTCCGCCTGGCTGAACTTGTTCTCACATTGAACAACTTCTCCTTTGACTCCACCCATTTCCTCCAAATCAAAGGTGTTGCTATGGGTACCCGCATGGGTCCTAGCTATGCCTGCCTTTTCCTGGGATATGTGGAACACTCTATTTGTTCCAGTCCTACTCGGGTCCCCTCCCTCACCTCTTTTTCCGGTACTTTGATGACTGTATCGGTGCAGTCTCCTGCTCTCGCCCTGAACTAGAAAATTTCATTCACTTTGCTTCCAATTTCCACCCTTCCCTTACCTTCACACGGTCCATCTCCGACTCTTCCCTTCCCTTCCTCGACTTCTCCGTCTCCATCTCTGGGGATAGGTTATTGACAAACATTCACTACAAGCCCACTGACTCCCACAGCTACCTGGACTACACTTCCTCCCATCCCGCCTCCTGTAAGGACTCTATTCCATTCTCCCAGTTTCTCCGTCTCCGCCGCATCTGCTCTGACGATGCCACCTTCCATACCAGTGCTTCCGACATGTCTTCCTTTTTCCTCAACCGAGGATTCCCCTCTACCGTGGTCGACACGGCCCTCGACCGTGTCCGTTCTATCTCCCACACTTCTGCCCTCACCCCTGCCCCTCCCTCCCGGAACCACTATAGAGTTCCCCTTGTCCTCACCTTTCACCCCACCAGCCTCCACATTCAACGGATCATCCTCCGCCATTTCCGCCACCTCCAGCATGATCCCACCACCAAACGCATCTTCCCCTCACCTCCCCTTTCAGCATTCCGTAGGGACCGCTCCCTCCGCGACACCCTAGTCCACTCCTCTACCACCCCCAGCACCCCTTCCCACTTCGTCCGGCATCTTCCCGTGCCAGCGCAGGATATGCAACACATGCCCTTATACCTCCCCCCTTCCCACTGTCCAGGGCCCCAAACACCCCTTCCAGGTGAAACAGCGATTTACTTGTACTTCTTGCAATTTAGTATACTGTATTCGCTGCTCACGATGTGATCTCCTCTACATTGGGGAGACCAAACGCAGATTGGGTGACCGCTTTGCGAAACACCTCCGTTCAGTCCGTAAGGGGGACCCCGACCTCCCGGTGGCCTGTCACTTTAATTCACCGCTCCATTCCCACTCGGACCTCACCGTCCTCGGCCTCTTGCATTGTTCCACGGAAGCTCAGCGTAAGCTCAAGGAACTGCACCTCATCTTTCGATTAGGCACGCTTCAGCCCTCTGGACTCAACATAGAGTTCAACAATTTCAGATCATAACCTCGGCCCCTATCACATATATATATATATTTTTTATCCACACTTTGTTTGGCCCCTTTTTTTCTTCCCTCCCACATGGCAACTGTCCTTCATTCTGCCAGCGCAATTCACACTTCATCTAGAGCCATCCTTTGTTCCTTAACCTGTCCCATTACCACCTCCTCTTGTCTTGAATATCTCTTAATGTCTTTCAATGTCTCTTAATCTCCCCTGCTTTCTATCCTATCACTGACCTTCCCTTTTGTTCTTTCATCCCCTCCCCCTTTTCCCAGCCGCTAAACCTGCTTTAAAATCTATTCCATTTCCTGCTTTTTTCCAGTTCTGATGAAAGGTCTTCGACCTGAAACGTTAACTCTGTTTCTCTCTCCACGGATGCTGCCTGGCCTGCTGAATTTTTCCAGCGTTTTCTGTTGTTATTTCGGATTTCCAGCATCCGCAGTATTTTGCTATTTTATTTATTATGAGAGAGAGATAGAGATAGATATATATAAATAAATTAATATCATTTCACTTAGTATAGACCAAGGATCAAATCTGGACAAACCTAGTCAATATGACTCATTGTTACATTGCAGTGCCATTGGGCAGCTGCTTTATTTAACTATTAAGAGCCGTGATCTTAACAGCAATAGTTTTGTAAAATAATTGTGTTACCGTATACAATTTTTTTTAAAGGAAAAAAAAACAAACATTGAGAATACAATCACATATAAAACCTAAAACTATTAAAAAGGTTTTGCCAACCTCTTCCATGCCAGATACTTTGGCTTTCAACTCTCGTATTGAAGATTCAGATTTGTATTTCCTCTCGGTGAGATCCTTGTTGACAGCTTCCATTTCAGCTAGCCTGCTTTCCAAGTGCTGTACTGTTTGACTGTGTGCTGCCTCTGTCTCCTTCTTCTGCTGCTCCCATTGGTGGTGGTACTGTGTTTGAGCCTAGGAAGAGGGGTAAAAAAGTCAGCATCAGCGAGGGCTGGAGTGTGGAGAGAAAAACTCAAGACACAGTTCATACTTATGAATCACAAAGACAAAGACAAATACAGGGAGGCTCTTTGGACCATCTAGCTTATCCTGCCATAGAAACCTACAGTCCTCATAGCATCTAAGCTATTTTGAATGATTTAAATTTTTGTGAAATTATCTGTATAATTTTGTGCTATAGGGGGAAAAAACAACTTTTGTATAGTTCGGAAAGGAAAGACAAAAAACAAGTACAATCCCAAAATTCTGGTAATATATTACCGTCTTTGAATGTAGTTGTTTTTTTTTTTTAAACTAAGAACTGTCCTAAAAAATACTATGCATTTTAGCCATCCATTGTTACTCTCCCTGACAAAAAAAGGACACCGCTGTAGAACACAAATCAGAATTACTGTTACTCAAATTACTGCTACTTTTACAATAGGTCAAAAAAAACTCAGAACTCAAACAACATTCCATGTCAACAACAGCAACAACTTGCAATTATACATAATTAGGATGGAATTGGGAATGATGGGGAAAGAGCAGATAAAGGGAAAAGTTTCCCCGATGGCTTACAAGAGGGAGGAGCAACACCAACCCGAGACAGCCCACTCAATACATTCCCCCTCTATTCAGTCCTTCCACAGACTTGGCACAATTTAACCTGCATCCTACCCACTTAATTTCTTGATGAGCCATGTACTGGGAGTGTTCCGGCCACATTGGCAGTGTATTCACAGATCTAGAGTTGCTTCTGCGCTTTGAAAAGACAACGATGATTCCAGGAGGGCAAGTTAGTAGCAAGCAAAATTATAAATGCCTTCAAGAGATAGCTGAGGTACTGCCAGAGAGGATGGAGGACTGCACCCTTTACCAAGATCAGCCAAGTAATAATGCGGAGGGAAATGCAGCAAGGAAGGATTACCATCTTTTGGTCTGAAGGCCACACCTCCTCTGAATTCTGCTATCTGGACTGTCTGAGAAGAACAGGACACCATATTGTATGCAAGGTCATTGGCACAGATGCGAAAGAAGTTCAACAAATTGAGAAAGTTTGCTGAAAAGTGTACCCTAAAAGTAGCTGCTTCAAGTGTAATGCTACGGCATGGTTGCAAAACACATTTTCATCTCAACCAGCTGCAGCTGCACTTTGGAATGCATGATGATTTGAGTGCCTTTTAGGCTTTCTTGCATAATCACAAGGCCACCCATATTCATTATTGTACACCTTCCAACTTCCAAGGAAATCTTCCAATGATCACAAAATATATGCTCAATAATGTTACTGGAACAGCTATATGCATTCTGTATGCTTACTGACAAGTTCTGCAAGGGCGGCGAGGAAGGGCATCAGTCTGCATAGCAGTCAGGTATCTTCAAACTTGAGGCACTACAGGAAAAAGCTCATAACAGAAGTAGAGGCAAGTAACTGGTGGCAGTTCACAGCCTGAAGCTCTTAACCAACCTGAAAGAAATGTCCCTTCAAATTGCTGGCACAAATAGGTGCAGCCCTTTGGCGTGGTACATGGAGGACGGCATCCCACATCTCTAAGCAAGTACTCATTATGCTGCCTTTTCTTCTTCCCCCTAAACTTTCACACACTCGGGTAGTCTGTCAGTCGAACTTAGCAGCAGCACAACATCGTAGCACGGTCTGTCTCGGAAAGTTACATTTATTTCAAAGAGCTGTGCTATTGATATAATTGTACGGTGTATTAGGTATCCTGAGTAATTACAAGCTGCAAGCATGGAGAATATGGACTCTACCACCTCACAGTACTCTCTCCACCTGTAGCAAGCCGCAGCACAGGATTCACTTCAGGGCATTGCAATCAGACTTAAAAACAGAGAATTAAGTAAAAAACACTGCACGAGTGAGGAACAGGAAGAGCCAGAGGACTAGTTCCAGGCCACCCTCAGCTGCAGAGTTCCTGGGCCTGTGCCATCGATGACCTACATATGAAAGAACGTTGCTTTCCAAGCACGGTCAATTCATAGTCACTTGAAAGTGGGCAAAGCACTCTGCAAGGTGTTTTGGCTAGTATGGATGAAGCTACTACCCATATTTATGCTGTTGAACATTTTACAGAACTGATGTCCACCCTGGAACTTGTGGCACCTCTAGGGTCATATTAGGGATATCTTTAGGGTTGCCTCCCCCTGAACAGAAACCCTATGTGCAGCTATGGAAATGTATTAACTGATGCTCCAATGTCTGAGTCTTTCCTGCCTTTATTCACCATGCTGGATAAACCACTAAACAGTACCCCAACATCAAGCTTCAACATCCTGCAGTCTGAGCCCAAGCAGGCCACAGGGCATGCTGAGGAGTGCCTAGCAGCAGGGGCATGGCAGGAGTAGGCACAGATGAGGGAACTGTATCTCATCGAGTGGTTCCACATTTAGCTGTCCCACTCAAATGACCCATGCAGAGCCAAAAGGAGGATAACCAGCTATCACAGCACAAGAACAGGAGGATGAGAAGCAAAAGTTACATTTATCACACTGCAGGAAAAGGTAGAGAGCCACTTCTGTCCCAGGAAACATTCAGTATCAACTAGCACACAGCCAAATGTCACCACCCCCCCTCCCCCCCCACTGGGATAGCATCTAAAAGGAGCACTAAATTAGGCAGCAGAATAGGGATTAGAATAGATAGGGCTTGATGGCCGGCAGACACGATGGGCCAAAGGGCCTCTTTCTGTGCTGTATAACTCTATGACTATGACAATCACCATACACTGCCACAGGTGAAAAACATTAGGGAAGGGAATAAAAATCATCAACACACCAAGCAATGTTAGCGTAAAAAGAGACTGAAATTGGATTTTGACTTCGTAGAGTTCATCTGTACTGGGGTATTTTTCTGTAGCAGATGAATGAATATGCATGCATTCTGACTGAGATATTACTGAGTATGGCCTTTGGTGGACAAGTTAATTGGGAACATGTATTTAGCAATGCTGACTTTTATTTGAAATTGGTTTACTATTCGTTACTGGATTTGTCTTCCTTCCTATATTTCTAGTACTGATGGGAACTCTTCAGCCTCGGGATCATTATCAATGTTCTCTTCAGGGCTTTTCGGACCTTCCTCTTCCCTGTAGCAGTGACTCCTCTTCTGTTCACATAACTGTGCAGCATATATAGCATGTTACTATCATTTTGGATACCTGTTCAGGATTGTATGATTGCAGACCCCCAGACTGCTCCAAACAGAATCTTTGCTTTAGCATTTCTACAATATGCTCCATTTGTATCCATGAGTCAGCTTGGCTCAGCTGGTGGCACTTCTTCGCGTCGGAAGGTTATGATTTCAACCCTCACTACAGACTTGAGCACATAATCTAGGACGACATTCTAGTGCAGTACTAAAGGAATGTTGCACTTTCAAGAGGTGCCGTTCTTCAGATGAAATATGAAGCCAATGCTTTGTTTACCTGCTCAGGTGGGCGCAAAAAATCTCTTGGCACTATTCGAAGAAGAGTGGGTATCCTGGCTAACATTCCTCCCTCGACTAACACTAGCAAAAGCAAACTGACTGGTCATTCTTTTATTTGCTGTGTGCACAGTTACTGCTCTGTTTGTCTACATTACATAGGATATACAACACAGAAACAGGCCATTCGGCCCAACCAGTCCATGCCGCTATTTATGTTCCGCTCGAGCCTCCTCCGGTCTTTCCTCATCTAACTATCAGCATAACCCTCTTCCTTTCTCCCTCATATGCTTATCTAACTGCCCCTTAAATGCATCTATACTATTCGCTTCAACCACTCCCTGTGGTAGCGAGTTCCACATTCTCACCACTCTCTGGGTAAAGAACTTTCGTCTGAATTCCCTATTTGATTTCCTGGTGCCTATCTTATATTGATGGCCTCCAGTTTTGCTCTCCCCAACAAGTGGAAACACTCGCTCTGTATCTACTCTATCAAAAACGTTCATGATTTTAAAGACCTTTATTAGGTCACCGCTCAGCCTTCTCTTTTCAAGAGGAAAAAAAACCCAGCCTCTACATCCTTTCCTGATAAAAATGCGAGGGTATACCTTTTTTAAATATTCGTTCCTGGGATGTGGGCGTCGCTGGCAAAGCCAGCATTTATTGCCCATCCCTAGTTGCCCTTGAGAAGGTGGTGGTGAGCCGCCTTCTTGAACCGCTGCAGTCCATGTGGTGAAGGTACTCCCACAGTGCTGTTAGGAAGGGAGTTCCAGGATTTTGACCCAGCGACGATGAAGGAACGGCGATATACTTCCAAGTCAGGATGACGTGTGCCTTGGAGGAGAACTTGCAGGTGGTGGTGTTCCCATGCGCCTGCTGCCCTTGTCCTTCTAGGTGGTAGAGGTCGCGGGTTTGGGAGGTGCTGCCGAAGAAGCCCTGGCGAGTTGCTGCAGTGCATCTTGTAGATGGTAGACACTGCAGTCACGGTACGCTGGTGGTGGAGGGAGTGAATGTTTAAGGTGGTAGATGGAGTGCCAATCAAGCGGGCTGCTTTGTCTTCAATGGTGTTGAGCTTCTTGAGTGTTGTTGGAGCTGCACTCATCCAGGCAAGTGGAGATTATTCCATCACACTCCTGACTTGTGCCTTGTAGATGGTTAAAAGGCTTTGGGGAGTCAGGAGGGGAGACACTCGCCGCAGAATACCTAGCCTCTGACCTGCTCTTGTTGCTACGATATTTATGTGGTTGGTCCAGTTCAGTTTCTGGTCAATGGTGACCCTCAGGATGCTGATGGTGGGGGATTCAGCGATGGTAATGCCGTTGAATGTCATGGGGTGGTGGTTAGACGCTCACTTGTTGGAGATAGTCAATGCCTGGCACTTGTGTAGCGCGAATGTTACCTGCCATTCGCAGCCCAAGGCTGAATGTCATCTAGATCTTGCTGCATGCGGCCATGGACTGCTTCATTATCTGAGGAGTTGCGAATGGCACTGAACACTGTGTTGTCATCAGTGAACATCCCCATTTCTGGCCTTATGATGGAGGGAAGGTCATTGATGAAGCAGCTGAAGATGGTTGGGCCTAGGACACTGCCCTGAGGAACTCCTACAGCGATGCCCTGGGGTTGTGATGATTGACCTTCAACCACCACAACCATCTTCCTTTGTGCTAGGTATGACTCCAGCCAGTGGAGATTTCCCCCCCCACCCCACCGATTCCCATTGACTTCAGTTTTACTAGGGTGTCTTGATGTCAAGGGCAGTCACTCTCACCTCACCTCTGGAATTCAGCTCTTTTGTCCATGTTTGAACCAAGGCTGGAATGAGGTCTGGAGCAGAGTTGTCCTGGCAGAGCCCAAACTGGGCATCAGTGAGCAAGTTATTGGTGACTAAGTGCTGCTTGACAGCACTGTTGACGACACCTTCCATCACTTTGCTGATGATTGAGAGTAGACTGATGGGGCAGTAATTGGCCAGATTGGATTTGTCCTGCTTTTTATGAACAGGACATACCTGGGCAGTTTTCCGCATTGTTGGATAGATGCCAGTGTTATAGCTGTACTGGAACAGCTTGGCTAGAGGCGCAGCTAGTCTGGAGCACAAGTCTTCAGCACGATAGCCGGGATGTTGTTGGGGCCCACAGCCTTTGCTGTATCCAGTGTGCTCAGCCGTTTCTTGATATCACGTGGAATGAATCGAATTGGCTGAAGACTGGCTTCTGTGATGGTGGGGACCTCAGGAGGAGGTCGATATGGATCATCCACTCGGCACTTCTGCTGAAGATGGTTGCAAACACTTCAGCTTTGTCTTTTGCACTCACAGGCTGGGTGCCACCATCGTTGAGGATGGGAATATTCATGGAGCCTCCTCCTCCAGTTAGTTGTTTAATGATCCACCACCATTCACGACTGGATGTGGCAGGAGTGCAGAGCTTTAATCTGATCTGTTGATTGTGGGATCATTTAGCTCTGTCTATAGCATGCTGCTTCTGCTTTTTAGCATGCATGTAGGCCTGTGTTGCAGCTTCCCCAGGTTGGCACTGCCTGGTGCTGCTCCTGGCATGCTCTTCTAACACTCCTTATTGAACCAGGGTTGGTCCCCTGGCTTGATGGTAATGGTAGAGTGCCAAGCCATGAGGTTACAGATTGATGTGGAGTACAATTCTGCTGCTGCTGATGGTCCACAGTGCCTCATGGATGTCCAGTTTTGAACTGCTAGATCTGTTCTGAATCTACCCCATTTAGCACGGTGGTAGTACCACACAACACGATGGAGGGTGCCCTCAGTGTGAAAACGGGTTTTTGTCTCCACAATGACTGTGCGGTGGTCACTGATACCAATGATGTCATGGACAGATGCATCTGCGACAGGTAGATTGGTGAGGACGAGGTCAAGTAGGTTTTTCTCACCACATTTCTGGTATCATCCTTGTAAATCTTCTCTGCACCCTCTATATCCTTTTTATAATATGGCGACCAGAATTGTACGCAGTACTCCAAGTGTGGTCTAACCAAGGTTCGATACAAGTTCAGCATAACTTCACTACTTTTCAATTCTAGCCTTCCAGAGATAAACCCTAGTGCTTGGTTTGCGCTTTTTTTTTTAATGGCCTTATTAACCTGTGTCGATACTTTGTGATTTGTACTCCAAGATCCCTTTGTTCTTCTACTCCATTTAGATTCTTATTTTCCAAGTAATATGTGACATCGCTATTTTTCTTACCAAAATGTAATACCTCACATTTATCTATGTTGAATGTCATTAGCCAATTATATGCCCATTCTGCAAGTTTATTAATGGCTTCTTGTAATTTGTTGCAGTCCTCCTCAGCATTGACTACTAACCCCCCCCCCCCCAAAAATTTGGTGTCATCTGCTAATTTAGAAATTGTGTTTTTGATTCCAAAGTTTAAATCTTTAAGATAAATTGTGAACAATATTGGTCCCAGCACTGATCCTTGTGGACCACCACTTCCCACCTTCTGCCACGGTGAATAGCTACCCTTTACCCCCCTACTCTCTGCTTTCTGCCTTGAAGCCAGCTGGCTATCCAATCTGCTACTTGTCCCCTGACTCTGCATTCCCTGACCTTATTCATTAATCTATTATGTGGTACCTTATCGAAGGCCTTTTAAAAATCTAGATAAATTAAATTACCCTGGTCTACTCTCTGTGTTACCTCTTCAAAAAATTCAATTAGGTTGGTCAAGCAACACTTTCCGTTTTGAAATCCATAACTGTACTTCAAAAAGTGATCCATTGACTGTAAACTACTCTGGAACATTCTGGGGATGTGAGAAGGTTCTATATAAATGTGAATTCTTTCTTTACCTAAACTTTTAATGTGTTGCTCACATATCATTAAAACAAGTTTTACAGTTAACTTTCAACTTTACTCTCCCATACTGAATTTGTGCATTTTCTCACCTGCAAGGCCTTCTCCCGCTCTGTGGTAACTTCCTGGCTGTGCTTGTTTGCTAGGAAGTTTGTATGTGTTGCCCATTCGTTACGCAATCTGTCCAGTTCTTTACTCTTTTCTGCCAAGGTCTAAACATGAAAATTCAGCAGTAAATACAGATTCTCCAAAACAGAGAACCCTAATTTAGAGTACTAAAATGCTCTTTTTAAGGTTGACTTATTTTGCAGCTATAAATAAAAATTGGATAACAGAAAATTAGGTAGAAATTTACTGTGTGTACATCAAATAATATAGTATCCATACATTTAAGTGGATCATTTTCATTCTTAATATATACTTTAACAATCTATTTCACTCAGTCCATAAAATAAAAGCTGGATTCATTTCCTTTAGATCAAGATTTCCTCATGGTTCAAATTAAAGTGTCAGCCACGGCTCAGTGGGTAGCACGCTCGCCGGAGTCAGAAGGTTGTGGGTTCAAGTCCCACTCCAGAGACTTGAGCACAAAAATCTAGGTTGACACTTCAGTGCAGTACTGAGGGAATGCTGCACTGTCAGAGGTGCGGTCCTTTGGATAAGAAAGAAGACAGACAGACTTGCATTTATATAGCGCCTTTCACGACCACTGGAAGTCTCAAGCGCTTTACAGCCAATGAAGTACTTTTTTAAAGTGGAGTCACTGTTGTAATGTGGGAAACATTAATCCAAGGCCCATCTGCCCTCTCAGGTCGACATAAAAGATCCCATGGCACTATTTCGAAGAAGAGTAGGGGAGTGCTCCCCGGAGTCCTAGCCAATATTTATCCCTCAATCAACATCACTTTAAAAAAAAAAACTATCTGGTCATTATCACATTACAGTTTGTGGGAGCATGCTGTGCGCAAATTGACTGCCGCATTTCTTACATTACAACAGTGACTACACTTCAAAAGTACTTCATTGGTTGTAAAGCGCTATAGGATGTCCTGAGGTCGTGAAAGGCGCTATATAAATGCAAGTCTGTCTTTCGGTGCTCCAGTACATGCCAGGAACGCATATTGGTAAACTGCACATCCCACTGCATGATCTTGGTCTACTAATTTTAGTGGATGGGAAATTACAGAATGGGGCTGAACAATTTCTCGATATTCAGTCCCAATGTGTGCCAAGATGATGAAGCAGAAAAGCTCTCTTTAGATGGTGTAGAATTTAAGTTACTGATCTAGATTTCCTTACAATGTTGGAAGAGATTTATTTTTAAAAAGCATTGGAAAGGCACAAAAAAAAACTTACCAAAAGACTTTATCATACAAATGGTGTACAATAGTGAAGCACAAACACAATGCCCTCGATATTAACCTCCCACGAAGGGCAGGAGAGGGTCGCGGGGGTTAAAATTTTTAAATGGGGGATCATGTCCCCAACCCGCCGCATACATGCGTGCTGCCATTTTCACAGCCAAGGAGAGGTGGGACACTTCATTAACATATTTAAATCAGGCTCCAACAGTGCAATTGGGAGCCAGATTTAAATTTTTACAGTTGTTGCACGCATTTCCCAGGGGTCGGGAAACCTGGCAGTAAAGGAAGGCGGTAGCTGCCAGCTCAAGAGGCAAGTACCTTTTACAGCACACCTCGTGTGTCAGCAGGAGTGCTCCCCCACTCTGGTCCCTCAAAGAAGCCTTCGGCCTCCCCTCTGCTGATCGCGGCTTCTTCCCCTCCCCCCTCGCCAAGCACTGATCATCAGCCTTTCCCCTCTCCCATGATGGCCTTCTTTTCGCCCCCCTTAGAGCTCTTTGCATGAAAGAATGTTTAAGTGGGCATTGAGCAAGAAGGGAAATAATTTTTTTGTGTGTGTGTGGGGGGGGGGGGGGGAGGGCTGAAATTGTGAGGTTGGGAAAAGGCTGATAACGTGAACTTTTTAATGAGTTTTTTTGAAGACAGGGAAAGAGATAGCAAGATGGGAATTCCAGAGGACAACAACTTACATTTTTGTAACACTTATTGCATGGCAAAAGATGTCTGATTGCTTTACAGGGTAGTCGATAGTATACGGACACACCAAGATCTAGGGAGCAGGGAAAGAAGGTCAAGTGAGGTCAAATACATAGTTGAAGAGGAGGGTCTTGATAACAGTGAGCAAGCTGCTATGGCAAGATATTGAGTGAGTGAATTCCAGAGGGTGGGGGTAAGGCAACTGAAACGGTGGTGGAAGTTAGCAATATATTGGAGGTGTAAGAAGGCAGCTTTGGTAATGGACTGGTTGTGGGATCGAAAATTCAGCTCAGGGTCAAACAGAATGTAGAGAGGTTTTACACCACCAATTCCTTCTAAGTGAATATCCAAGGAGGTTGATGGAATCGGAACCAGAGACGCACAGGTGCTGGTGAGAATTAAATCACATAATTTTGTCAATGAACAACTACTGGAAGTTATAACTCATCCAGGACTTGATGTCTGACAGGCAGTCAGATAACACAGTCCCAATCAATATTAGTGCCAGAGAAGTAGAGTTGGGTGCTAATGGCGTACATGTGGAAGCCAATCACTTGCTTGCATATATTGTCACTGAGGGGTTGCATGACAACTAGGAGGGAACCAAAGATGGAACCCTGTGGCACAGCAGAGGTGACCACATGGACAAAGAAGAAACCACTTGAAGATACGTATTGGGAAAGAGGAAGGAAACCACGAGAGTGATGTCATGGAGGTGGACCACAAGAAGCAATGGTGAAGAATGGGATGGTCAACAGTTTGAAAGTCAAGGGGGCACATATTGTGCCTCAGTCAGAGGAGTTGATCAGTTTACTCTGTGCTTTCACTGCCTGCTCGCATCTCTGTGAAAATGGGGAAGGCAAAGCTCCACATGTGCATCTGCAATTAAATGAGCACTCTCAGTCTAATTCCATCATTTCCTTTAGTTGACCAAGAGGAAGTGCTGAAGCATCACATTGGTAAAGACATCCTGACTGACGTTTCCTCAAGGCAAAAACTGCAGGGCAGCTCAGGTCCGGAGCAGGCTAACTAACCTTCACTTCTGATGCATAGCAATGCACGCTGGTGCTTTAGTTCATGCTGCCATTATGCTGCCTCAATCAAGATTTTTATTTACAAACCTGTTGAGTAATGCTTAATCTTTTTGTTAAGTCCTCTTCTGTTCTATGCAACCTTTCGTGTAGTGAACTATTTTCTATCTGAAAAAGGAAAGAAACAGTTTCAATTAGCTATATTTTGTCTATTAAAAAGGGTTTCTCAATTACAATTTGCCGTGTTAATGGTCAGTATTATTCATAGCATTATGCTTTATTTAAATACCATTTAAAAAACATTTTAAAAAGGATGTCATTGTCATATTGAGCAATACATCATTAAAATTAGTATTGACATTTGAACTAAGCAACCTTGCACACATCTTTTATCATATTTTCTCCCCAGTTGGGTTCTTCTCACTTCCGCTTTATGATTTTACTACTTTAGTCAGAGATCATTCAGAATGGCTGAGTTTACTATGAAATGGTATGGTTCTGAAAATAATTATACTTTGATCTCTTCAATAAAAGATGAATCATTTTGTACTGGATCAGTGGCCAGAGATCCACAATAATGGAGGACTAACTGGACCCACGGTTCTTTGCAACATACTCTGTAATCTGATAGCTCAGGTACATAGATACTTTATTCATGGTAGAGGAACAAAAAGGACAATAATGATGCCAGGTTAATTAAAACTGTGCTCCTGCATGGGTCTTGACATTCATGACAGCAGCAGCGCCAGATAAATTGCAGTTGAAAATTTAAAAATCCTAGAGCACCTGGTATTCCCAGGCGGTCTCTCATCCAAGTAATAACCAAGCCTAACTCTGCTTAGCTTCAGAGATCAAACCGGATTCGGCTCTATCAGAGCACTGTGGAAGTCGGCAAATCCTATTGCACCTGGTATTACCAGGCGGTCTCTCATCCAAGCACTAACAAAGCCTAACTCTGCTTAGCTTCCAAGATCATACGGAAGGCAGTGCTATCCGAGTAACGTGGAAGTCGGCTGCGATTGGAGGTACTGACCAGCTCGATTCTTCTAGTTTTAAGCCAATTTGATGCCAAGTTACACTATAATGTACTTTCTTGTTCTCTGCTTTGTTATCTGTATGTAACTTTAAAAAAAAACTGAGCTGTCAGAATTTTACTACGTTTGGTTAAGCTAGCTCTATGCTTGAAATGAAATGCTAAATTTGCAACAAAAAAGATAAATTTCAAAAAGGTAATGAAAAATAGAATTTTTGGCATAAATAAAAAGGAAGCATTTGTATTGTTTGTTACAAATAATATAGCACTACATTAGAGAAAATTATCTATAGTGGTCAGAAACTACTCTTAATAAATTCACATCAGCAGATTATTACAACAGCAGAGCTTAGAGGAACATTCCATTATTGCAGCAATTAACCAGAAGAGTATGACTAATACTCTCATAAGAAATGGACAATAGAAACTAACCTTCACATTTTGAAGGCAAATTGCTAAATATTTCTTGACATCGCTATCATTTCCTGGAAGCAGCTTTAAGGAGAGATGGGTGAGGTGCTTGAATGGATTGGTTTCTATTATATCTAAGCTTGCAGGCTTGCGATCCAATGCTGGAGACTGGGTTACCAACTGAAGCATAAACCTATGGAAAATCAACAACGGGAAGAATTTTAAAATCAGGAATTTTTAGAAGACAATCAGAAACAAAGAAGTAACTTTCATTTATATAGTGCCTTTTTACAACCTCGGGATGTCCCAAAGCACTTCACAGTTAATTAAGTACTTTAAGTGTAGTCAGTGTTGTAATGCAGGGAAAAGTAGCAAACAATTTGCATACAACAATCAGATAAATGACCAGATAATCTATTTAAGTGATGTTGGTTGAGGCATAAATATTGGCTAGGATAACAGGAGAACTTCTCTGGTCTTCTTTGACTCATGCCATGGGACCTTTTATGTCCACCTGAGAGGGCAGACGGGGCCTCGGTTTAATGTCTCATCCAAAAGAATGCACCTCCGACAGTGCAGCATTCCCCCAGTACTGCAGTGAAGTGTCAGCCTAGTCTCTGGAGTGAACCTATGACCTTCTAACTCAGAGGGAAGAGTGCTACCACTGAGCCACGGTTGACACTAGATTATTTAAGTATATAGAAAATAAATTGTTTCCCAATCTGTCTGGTGTTTTGCTCCTGTTGAACACCCTCGAAGCTGCAAATCCCAGTTTGTCCACCACCTTTGAGGAAGAGGAAGTGAAGGGTGGGCAACTGAACATTCAAAAAGCCTGCGCAAAACACTGGAGGGCCAAAGACATGGGCATATCGACAAATAGAAATGTCTTTAGTATTTTGTGCAAGTTAACTGAATGAAACATCTGCAGAGAACAGTAGATACAACTAATATACAGAATATGTGTTAAATGACCAGGAAACTCTACAAGAAAGACCCCTAAAAGGAAAGAAATAGACAAAGTAGGATTTTGTTTTACAATGCACTTCACATATGCTATTTGTTGGAAAGGTGATGCATGTATTTTGTCCCTCATTTCTGCTCCTGTAGTCTTCTAGTACTACGCACCTTCATCCACACAGCTGGAGACCTTGCTGCATAGAGCTCTTTCACAACTAAAATCTCCAAACAGTTCTAAAGGTTTCCATGCTGCAAGGCTGCCTTTTCGGTATTTAATCTCAATCAAGAACCATTTCAGTCTGGACAATTCAGTGCCCAAATGTCCCTGGATATTCTAGTTTTGATGCTCCTAATTGGGACTGAGGACTAGAAAGAATGCCAAGCAAGATGGAACGCTTGACTGCTGGGAGTCCATATATAAGGTACAGCTCTATAATTCAAGTCTTCAGGTTACCCTCTTGGTACATAGCCGGAAAAAGTGAATGGCACAGAACTGATGAAACTTGATATTTCGCCTCACCCTCCCCTTCAACCAGCACCCCCCCCCCCCCCCCCCCACCCCCCACCTCCTCCAATTTGCTAGAACTGATACTAAAATTGAATCAAGAGCCAACAATCTGATCAGTAACAGAAACCCAAACTACAGTCGTGTACCCTAGTCTGGAAACAACAGGATGAATGACTCCACTCCAACAGATCTGTAGATTCTGTTCATGATTATGGGTCACATTTCAGAAACGTTAGTTATTTAGTACAATAGAAAACACACTTGATTTTTACAATTCAAGGCTGTAAAAGTTTAGCTGGTTTACAAAACTGTACACCTAAGAGTGTAGACAACTAATCGGGGGGGTTTAAACTAATTTGTCAGGGGGATGGGAAAAAGGGCTGTAGTCCACGAGCCAGTGGTGAGTGTAGGGAGGTACTGAGGAGGGTATCAAGGTCGCAGGAATGTACCGGCAGACAGGAAGATGGCTTGAAGTGTGTCTACTTCAATGCAAGGAGCATCCGGAATAAGGTAGGAGAACTTGGAGCGTGGATTGGTACTTGGGACTACGATGTGGTGGCCATTACGGAGACATGGTTAGAACAGGGACAGGAATGGTTGTTGGAAGTTCCGGGGTATAGATGTTTCAGTAAGAGTAGGGAAGTTGGTAAGAAAGGTGGAAGAGTAGCATTGTTAATCAAGGATAGTTTAACAGCGGCAGAAAGGCAGTTCGAGGGGGATCTGCCGTCTGAGGTAATATGGGCTGAAGTTAGAAATAGGAAAGGAGCGGTCACGTTGTTAGGAGTTTTCTACAGGCCCCCAAATAGTAATAAAGATGTGGAGGAAGAAATTGCAAAGCAGATTATGAATAGGTGTGGAGGTCACAGATTAGTTGTCATGGGTGACTTCAACTTTCCAAATATTGATTGGAACCTTTATAGGTCAAACAGTTCGGATGGGATAGTTTTTGCACAGTGTGTGCAGGAGGGTTTCCTGACACAATATGTGGATAGGCCGACAAGAGGTGGGGCCACGTTGGATTTGGTACTGGGTAATGAACCGGGCCAAGTGTTTGATTTGTATGTGGGAGAGCACTTTGGAGATAGCGACCACAATTCGGTAACTTTCACTATTGCAATGGAGAGGGATAGGGCCATACGGCAGGGCAGGGTTTATAATTGGGGGAGGGGTAATTATGATGCGATTAGGCAAGAATTAGGGAGTATAAGATGGGAACAGAAACTATCAGGGAAAGGCACAAACGAAAAGTGCAGCTTTTTCATGGAGCAATTACTGCGTGTCCTTGATAGGTATGTCCCTGTCAGGCAGGGAGGAAATCGCCGAGTGAGAGAACCATGGTTCACAAAAGAGGTTGAATGTCTAGTCAAGAGGAAAAAGGAAGCGTATGTAAGGATGAGAAAACAAGGTTCAGTTGGGTCGATTGAGGGGTACAAGGTAGCAAGGAATGAGCTAAAAAAAGAGCTTAGGAGAGCTAGGAGGGGGCATGAGAAGTCCTTGGCGGGTCAGATCAAGAAAAACCCCAAGGCCTTTTACTCTTATGGTGAGAAATAAAAGAATGACCAGGGTGAGGGTAGGGCCGGTCAAGGACAGTAGTGGGAACTTGTGCATGGAGTCAGAAGAGATAGGAGAGGTGATGAATGAATACTTTTCGTCAGTGTTCACCGAGGAGAGGGGCCATGTTCTTGAGGATGAGAGTGTGATAAAGGTGGATAGGCTGGAGGTGGTAGATGTTCTGAGGGAAGATGTTTTAGCAATTTTGAAGAACCTGAGGGTCGATAAGTCCCCTGGGCCAGATGGGATATATCCTAGGATTCTTTGGGAGGCAAGGGAGGAGATTGCAGAGCCTCTGGCTTTGATCTTTGGGTCCTCACTGTCCACGGGGATGGTGCCAGAGGACTGGAGAGTGGCGAATGTTGTTCCTCTCTTCAAGAAAGGAAATAGGAATGACCCTGGTAATTATAGGCCGGTTAGTCTTACTTCGGTGGTTGGTAAGATAATGGAAAAGGTCCTGAGGGATAGGATTTATGACCATTTGGAAAGGGGCAACTTAATCAGGGATAGTCAACACGGATTCGTGAAGGGTAAGTCTTGCCTAACAAATTTGATTGAATTCTTTGAGGAGGTAACTAAGTGTGTAGATGAAGGTAGAGCAGTTGATGTCGTATACATGGATTTTAGTAAGGCGTTTGATAAGGTTCCCCATGGTCGTCTCATAAAGAAAGTAAGGAGTTGTGGGATAGAGGGAAATTTGGCCGATTGGATAAGTAACTGGCTATCTCATAGAAGGCAGAGGGTGGTGGTGGATGGAACATTTTCGGACTGGAGACCAGTTACCAGCGGTGTGCCACAGGGGTCGGTGCTGGGTCCTCTGCTGTTTGTGATTTTTATCAATGACTTGGAGGAGGGGACTGAAGGGTGGATCAGTAAATTTGCTGATGACACCAAGATTGGTGGAGTAGTGGATGAGGTGGAGGGCAGTTGTAGGCTGCAAAGAGACATTGATAGGATGCAGAGCTGGGCCGAAAAATGGCAGATGGAATTTAACCCTGATAAGTGCGAGGTGATTCATTTTGGTAGGGCAAATTTGAATAAGGATTACAGGGTCAACGGCAGGGTTCTGAGGAACGTGGAGGAACAGAGGGATCTGGGGGTTCATATCCACAGATCTCTGAAGGTTGCCACTCAAGTGGATAGAGCAGTAAAGAAGGCCTATGGTGTGTTGGCGTTTATTAACAGAGGGTTTGAGTTTAAGAACCGTGAGGTTATGCTGCAACTGTACAGGACCTTGGTGAGACCACATTTGGAATATTGTGTGCAGTTCTGGTCACCTCACTATAGGAAGGACGTGGAAGCATTGGAAAGAGTGCAAAGGAGATTTACCAGGATGCTGCCTGGTTTGGGGGGGGGGGGGGAGGTCTTATGAGGAAAGATTGAGGGAGTTGGGGCTTTTCTCTTTAGAGCGGAGGAGGATGAGAGGCGACTTAATAGAGGTTTATAAGATGATGAGGGGGATAGATAGAGTGGATGTTCAGAGACTATTTCCTCGGGTAGAGGCAGCTGTTACAAGGGGGCATAGCTATAAGGTGCATGGGGGGAGATATAGAAGGGATGTCCGAGGTAGATTCTTTACTCAGAGTGGTTGGGGTGTGGAATGGACTGCCTGCTGTGATAGTGGAGTCGGACACTTTAGGAACTTTCAAGCGGTTATTGGATAAGCACATGGAGCACACCAGAGTGACAGGGAGTGTGATAGCTTGATCTTGGTCTCGGACAATGCTCGGCACAACATCGAGGGCCGAAGGGTCTGTACTGTGCTGTACTGTTCTATGTTCTATAATCCTAGGAGTGAAATCAATAGAAATTCATACTTCTGCTCAATTTAATGGCATCTAGATACAAACCCACCTTGGCACCTCTTTGCTTTGTTCCCGGATACATTGGTCCAAAAGCTCTATGAATCGCTGAGGAAAAGCAGAAAATTCTACTAGCAGTCCTTGCTGATTCTTTAAACTGTAAAATGAAAGAGTTATCTTTGTTACAAAGTATAGTATTCACAGCATAAAAACGGGCCATTCGGCCCAACGGGAGCAGGTGTTTATGTTCCACACGAGCCTCCTCCCAGCTTACTTCATCTCACCATCAGCATAACATTCTATTCCTTTCTCCCTCCTGTACTTACCTAGCTTCCCCTTAAATGTGTCTATGCTATTTGCCTCAACTACTCCATGTGGTAGCAAGTTCCACATTCTCACCACCGAGTAAAGAGGTTTCTCCTGAATTTTTTTTTTGGATTTATTAGTGACTATCTTATATTTATGGCCCCTAGTTTTGGACTTCCCCACAAGTGGAAACATCTTCTCTACATCTACCCTATCAAACCTTTTCAGTATTTTAAAGACCTCCATGAGGTCATCTCTCAGCCTTCTATTTTCTAGAGAAGAGAGTTCCATTATGTTCAGTCTTTCCTGATAGTTATAATCTCTCAGTTCTGGTATCATCCTTGTAAATATTTTTTGCACCTTCTCCAGTGTCTCTATATGCTTTTTGTAATATGGAGACCAGAACTGAACACAGTGCTCCAAGTGTGGTCCAACCAAGGTTCTATACAAGTTTAACAAGAATTGGATTGTGAACCCACATCACTGGATTGGGTTGAGAATGCCTAAACTAATCTTTCCTAGGATTCTCAACATCCCTCAATCTTGTCAAGAAGAAATGGAGGTTAGGGGAAGAAAGAGTATTTACAATATATAGCAGCTTCCGCCCTCAAATCTATCCTTCTAGCAAGTAGAAAGAATTATTGAAATAAAACTATAAAATGTACTGAAACTTGACTCCAGGACTGGAACATATATTGATCCTTATTATTTCCCATGAAACTATTTACTAAGGTTTATATCTACTGACAATTCGGTGTCGTGTGAAGAACTAATATGACAGATCTTCAAAGGGATGAGGAAGTTGTACTGAATTTTAATAGGTTAAAAAAAAAAAAATCTTGTATACAATTTGGGCTTGCCATTTACACTGGTTACTCATGCTCACCACAAATGGGAGCTTCCAGACCCACTAAAAGTTGTGCTTGCCTCAGGTATAACAATCTACTCTTGCCACCAGTTTATACAGGATACAGTAGAGATTTCCCATTGTCTAACCTTAATCTTTCTGTGGAAAAAAAACCACAGACTTCAAGCTAAATTTTTAATTCAGTTTAAGAAAACGTATACACAAGCAAGCTAAATCAGCAGTAAAAATTGTCAATACACATATTACTTAACTTTCCCCAGCATTATACATTTTAACTGTTGAGTTTAACAAACATTTCAGAATACTCAGAATCCTTATTCCCATTGTTTTTGATGAAGCAAAATATGGACTTTTAAGTGCCATGAAGTCCCTTCTCACCAGTGACTCAGCCATGTAACTCCCAAGAGAATTGAAGGTACTAGAATTGCGACCATTATGCACCTAATGGCCCAAATTTTCCATTGGGAATAACGATGAGGCTAACAATTAATTACCTTTTCTGTCTGTCTCTTATCTCTCTCAATGCCATCTTTCTTTCTTAATCTTTATTTCGCTTTCTGTACATGATTTTAATCTAATTTATAATTCCTGGTTTTAGAGTCTGTGTGTCTCAGTGAAGATTCTTCAATCTAATTGGTGGAAGAGCCTTGCCATTGCTTTCCCTACTCAGATGCCACAAATCCCCTGTAGAGGGCGCTGCACTGGATCAGGCGCCTGATGACAGCAAGTCTACGCTCGAAAGTCCGTGAAAACTCTGGGCAGCTGTAGCGTAGTGAACGGCGAGTGCCATTGCTTCACTGCTGACCGCAAAATCTGGGCCATTATCTCAGTGACAGCCTTACACATATTAACGTTCCACCAGTTGGAGATGTTGATCTGAAATCTATAAAATAACATAACCGCTGCTTTCAAAAGCATCCATAATTTGATTAGCTATAGAGTCAGAAGAGAATTCCTATTGTAATTTAACATTTGATGCCCCAGACAAAGCCAGGTATTCCCTTTAATTAAATGTAACAATACAATAAATGTTAATACAAAAGAACTCTCAACTGAAACAGCAATTAACAGAATCTTTTTATTCATACCAGCTTATGAGAGTGAGTATGAGTGTATCTGATTGTTCAAATTAAAAAAGAAACAGTCACTAAGCATGCAAACTGAACCAATCACACAGCATTTTTTTTTTTTTTAAATTTGAAATATTTTAAAATTATTTTTTGCTCCATAATGGACAAAACTTATACCAAAATAAGCTTGGCACAAGAATCTGAACTGTAGTAGTAGCATGGTGAATGGCAAGCTATTGTTTATAAAGAATTTAAGGAACTTCCTGGAAAATACTTGGGAGTATAGTTTTACCCTCTTCCTTGAGATGATGCCAACTCCCTGCATTTTGCCTGGTCATTTAGGAGGAAGCCCTGGTATTCTCAAGTTTCTTTAGTTGGTCTCTCCACAGGACGCTTCAGCTGGTAAAACTGTTATATGCGCTTGTGACTGGCATTTTCTGAGCATCTGGTATCATTCATTTGTGATTTTTGTTTTCATAACCAATAATCATCAACTAATTAGGACTTAGATGAATATTAAAACTACCCTCAGTTATTAAGATACATCAGGTTTTGCTATTTGTTCAATTGCTATTTCAGAATAGGGGGAAAAATAGTTGAAAGTAACACGGGTAACAATACTATTGAAGTCAAACGATAGTCTTGTGTTATGTTTCTAACTACACTATAACAAACCACAAGACCCATAAACGCAAAGACAACCAGTAACTTTACATGTGTTCCATCAAATAATAGTTATAGAATTTATTACCTACCTTTGAAAATCTTCTTCACCAATCGTAAGATTATACAAGAAGAATGGATCTGTGTCATCAGTCAAACGGACGGTTAAATCCTAAGACAAAGCATAGAAATTAATGTTTTGGAAAAACAGTTGAAATAGCTCTTAAGTGTTAATACTCGGTGCTTTAAAATTCAACAGTGGCAGAGGCAGACAAAAAAATAAACACCTTTGAACCTGCAGCATACCGTTCTATGGTGTAATGTTCGTTCTTTGACATGCTACACCATTACACTGCCAGATTTTCTTTGTAACTTTCAATTATATGCAAATAAGACTCTGCAATCTTCAAAAGGTGAACGTAAAAATTACAGAAATGTTTATATATTCTTGAAGCAAATCCAATTGCAAGAAAATTAGCAATAATTTACAATCATCAAGTTTCACTCAAAGAAGCCACAAGGATTACTTTATTTGTTTATGGGATGTGGGTGTTGCTGGCAAGGCCAGCATTTATTGCCCATCCCTAATTGCCCGAGAGAAGGTGGCAGTGAGCCGCCTTCTTGAACCGCTGCAGTGCGTGTGGTGAAGATACTCCCACAGTGCTGCTGTTAGGTAGGGAGTTCCAGGACTTTGACCCAGCGATGATGAAGGATCGGCGATATATTTCCAAGTCAGGATGGTGTGTGACTTGGAGGGGAACTTGGAGGTGGCGGTGTTCCCATGTGCCTGCTGCTCTTGCCCTTCTAGGTGGAAGAGATCGCGGGTTTGGGAGGTGCTGCCGAAGAAGCCTTGGCGAGTTGCTGCAGTGCATCTTGTAGATGGTACACACTGCAGCCACGGTACACCGGTGGCGGAGGGAGTGAATGTTTAAGGTGGTGGATGGGGTGCCAATTAAGTGGGCTGCTTTGTCCTGGATGGTGTTGAGCTTCGAGTGTTGTTGGAGCTGCACTCATCCAAGCAAGTTGAGAGTATTTCATCACACTCCTTACTTCTGCCTTGTAGATGGTGGAAAGGCTTTGGGGAGTCAGGAGGTGAGACACTCGCTGCAGAATACCTAACCTCTGACCTGCTCTTGTTGCCACAGTATTTAATTGGCTGGTCCAGTTAAGTTTCTGGTCAATGGTGACCCCCAGGATGTTGATGGTGGGGGATTCAGCGATGGTAATGCCGTTGAATGTCAAGGGGCGGTGGTTAGATTCTCGCTTGTTGGAGATAGTCATTGCCTGGCACTTGTGTGCCGCGAATGTTACCTGCCACTTAGCCCAAGCCTGAACGTCGTCCAGGTCTTGTTGCATGCGGGCATGGACTGCTTCATTATCTGAGGAGTTGTGAATGGCACTGAACACTGTGCAGTCAAGGCCAATGTCACAGGTTGAGGTACTTTGTTGATGCAATAATACATGACATTGGCAGTAACTACTGCATTACTGACACCTACAGATGCTGGCAGATCTCACGAAACTCACCATACACCTTCAATTGCCCCCTCCATTGCCTTAGTGTGATTTTTTTGCAGCATCTATTGTCATGCACATTTCTCTCCATTTCAAAGAAAGTAACAAAACTACCTTAATATGCACAACACCTGCAGATTTTCCTCCTCCTTCAATATAGCTAACTAGAAAGCCCAAGTAAAGGCAAGTGGTAGAAAACCCACAATATGAGATGGTAACAGACAGGATGGACTGGGCCATGTGCTTTTGTTTGCTAACACAACTAACTTTTCTCTTCCCATTTGTGAAACGATACTACGGAATCAATGGTTTTGTTAATCTTAATTCTTAGACATCAATTACACCTCAGTGTTTCAACACAGTGAAGACATCTTTACTCTGCATTCATCCTGTACAATGCTTGACCTAGAAGTGCTCAACGCAGAGACTAGATGCATAATTTTCCAGCTTTCCCAAAAAGGTCAATTTTTTTTTGGTCAGCCAGGTGTCTGTATGTACCAAACCTTGAAAATACAAGCACTTGTTTTCAACCTCCCGGTGATCCCCTCAATCACTGCCAAATCTCAGTTTTCTCATCAGCTATACGAAAAACTTAGCTTTTATTATGGTGGAAGGACTATGCAAGATATCTTGTAACATACCCGTCAATCTAATGTTCTAGGCATCCCAGTACATTGCTGGTTACAAGGATCACTTGTCACCAAGTGCTTAATCCAAGTACTCATGTAATGGGCTTTAGCAAAGAGACAATCAATCTCAGAATTCAAAAGACTACATAAACCAGCCAAGCTTTATTTATACTTAAAGTGACCATCTGAACACATTACAGTATTATAAATAAAACCCAGTTTTATAATTCTTATTACATGTTCCTCAAATGTTATAAATGTTTTCCCCGGGATGCAGTAAATACAGGGAACACAGCATTTATTGCCATCCCTAGTTACCTTGGGAAGGTGATGGTCGGTCACCTTTTTGAATCACTGCAGTGCTTATGCTGGTGATGCTCCTACGATGGTGTTACGTAGGCAACTTCAGGATTTTGACACTGACGACGAAGGGATAACATATATTAAAATCAGAATGGCTTGTTACTTGGAGGGGGTGATGGTGTCCCTGTGATATATTAACCGCTTTTGTCCTTCTCGGTGGTAGAGCTTGTGAGAGGCGAGAGGCGTTGTTAGAGGAAGCTTGATGAGACGCTGCAATGCATCCAGTAGATGGTATGTACTGCAACCACACTGCCAGTGGTGGAGGGTGTGGATATCAAGTCCAGTGCCAGGGGAAGTGCCCTGCCCTGGATGGTGTTTTGCTTCTTTGGTGTTGTGGCTGCACCCATCCAGGAAAGTGCTGTGTGTTACATCGCTGTCCTGACTTGTGTCTTGTAGATGATTGAATTTTGAGGGATCAGGAGGTGAACCATTTGTTGCAGAGTAACCAGTCTCTGTGGCCCCCAAGATCTTGATGCTGGGAACTCCTATGGTGGTATCTTTGAAAGGTCAGCGGGAGGTATCTGGGCTATTTTTGTTTCTTGTTGGAGATGGTCAGTGCCTGGCAGTAAGTGGCATAAATGTTAACTCTCATTTTTCAACCTCTGGATGTTGTCCATGTCCTGCTTTCCCACATTACAACAGTGACTCCACTTCAAAAGTACTTCATTGGCTGTAAGGCACTTTGAGACATCCGGTGGTAGTGAAAGGAGCTGTATAAATGCAAGTTTTTCTTTCTTTTTGCTGTAGGTTGGCTTGGGTAATTTATTATTTTTGGAGTTATGAATTAAGATGAACACTATGAAATCATTAACGAACAGCCCCAATCCTGACCTTATGACAAAGAGACATCTTTAAACGGGTTATCGGTGAGTAGGAGCCACTTAAATTCATTATTGATGAGGCCTTTCACTTTATTGATGATTGTGAGGAGGCAGGTAGGGCGAATAGTTCACCAGGTTAGGATTGGTATTTTTTGCAGATAGTGTGGAAAATTGCCCAGACACATCCTCAGGTAGATGCCAGTGTCATAGCTGCATCGAAACAGCTTGGCTAGAGGATGGCTAGTTGTGATGTGCAGGCCTTCAGCACTAGTCGTGATGCTGTCAGAGCCAATATAAATATAAAGTATGCAGGCACATCCTTCTACACTATCATCCTGTCCTCACAGACCTACACTAGCTCCTGCTCACTCAACACCGCAATTTAAAATTCTCATACTCGTCTTTAAATCCATCCATGGCCTCGCCCCCTCCAGCACTACACCACGCGCCCCCCGCCCCCCCTCCACAATTACTCTGCTCCTCTGGCTACATTTTCTTCTGCATCCCCCTTTCCCACATTCCCTCTCTGTTCACCCCATAGGGGAATATCACAAAGTGACCGTGCTCTCAGCCACCTGGACCACAAGCTCCAAAACTCCCTTCCTAAACCACTCCACTTCCACCCCTCCCTTTCCGCCTCAAAACCCACCTCTTTGATCAAGCTTTTGGTCACCACTCCAAATATACCCTTCTTTGTCTTGGTGTCCATTTTTGTTTGATTACAGCTCTGTGAAGCACCTTGGGGCATTTTCTATGTTACAGGCGCTATATAAAGGCAAGTTATTGTTTTTGTTGGCATGCACAATTGGAAGATTAAAACAAAAAGATAGTGAAAAAAAATTATAAAGGGATTTGACTACAAAAAGGTCATTTACTGTACCTTTTTGTGAACTGGATTAGAAGAGGCTTGCCATCCTACCATCAGTCGAACATTTTCCCTCCTGTAATAAAAGATCAACAGATTAGTATAAACTGAGACGAGTAATGAGTTGATTCCTGTAACTGTCCTTAACTGCTCAAATTATTTTGAGAGTGTATGTGTTGTCAACAAGGGCGTAGGCGTATTTTTTTTTCTTCAGGGGGTGAAACTTGGTCGAGGACCCCTGACTGACACACAGGTATGTCACAATTCCCTGAGGAGGTTATTTCTCTGAACTATGAAGAGGTTCTATGAGCAGAACAATCTTCCCGACCGTCTCCTTTATTGACACATCCCACACAATGAGAGCCTAGTAAATGAATGTTTGCCCAGTTTAAGCAGTGCGAGTGCCCACTGGTGCCATGTGACAACATAATGGAGCTCTGATTAGTTGCTCCTAGTCTAACCCTACCCACCAACAGTTCCCACATCCCAGTCTTGCTCTCTCCAGCCTCTCCTCCATTCTCCCGCGCACCTGTTCAGAGTTCTCCAGGCTCCTCTTCCAACTCGAGCTTCGGATTCTGAGTGAAGTTTATTTTAATGTTATCAATTTTTTTTTAAAAAAAGCTTTGCACACTACTCCAGCAGTGAGTCTCAGGAAGAGCCTCAAAAGTCAGCAAAACTCAAATCAGGTGCATTAAGAAAGTGGGAAGACACCAAGGAGAGCGAAACCAGCAACCACAAGGCACTGGGAATGGGGAAAAATAGATCCAATAAACATAGAAGACAGGATGCAAGAATAAAGAAAAGCAGGAGAGACGGTCAAGATAAAATGCAAAAAGATAAGTGTAACAAAGAGGAAAAAACAAAAGGCAAGGAGAGAGAAGGATGAAGGGACAGAATAAAAGGGAGGAAGAAGAGAGCGGGAAAATCAGGAGAGAAGAAAAAAATGAAGACAAAACATTTTTTTTAAATAAAATATATATGATGATGTGCTGGATGGGAAGTGATTGCAAAGAGGAAGTAATTTTTGGTATATTAACTATTTTGTTCTTATCCTTGGTTTGCATCTTATAGTCTTCCCACCTTTCTGATTGCCCCCTTTCTGTTTCTGAAAGAATTTCTTACCGTTATGTTTTATGTCTGGAGCAACACATTTTTCCAGGTTCCTTTTTGACTCTGAGTGCCCTTTTAACATATTTCTACATGTTCCTATATTCATCCAGTGAATTCCTTTATCTTGCTCTCTGCAGATTAGTAGAGTTAATTCATTCTCCTCCTTTCACTTTTAATTAATTTCTTAAAATCAATTTAGTGTCAGATCGTAAGTATATAATTATTCTGTATCCTCATTATTTTGCCTTTAAAACTTTTCCACTTGTCCTCTCCCGAAATATTGTTGGACAATGTCCGTATTATCTACCAACATACACTATAAGCCCACTGACTCCCACAGCTATCTGGACTACACTTCCTCCCACCCCGCTTCCTGTAAGGACTCTATTCCATTCTCCCAGTTTCTCAGTCTCCGCCGCATTTGTTCTGACGATGCCACCTTCCATACTAGTGCTTCCGGTGTGTCTTCCTTTTTCCTCAACCGAGGATTCCCCTCTACCGTGGTTGACATGGCCCTCGACCGTGTCCGTTCCATTTCCCGGACTTCTGCGCTCACCCCTTCCCCTCCCTCCCAGAACCACGATAGGGTTCCCCTTGTCCTCACCTTTCACCCCACCAGCCTCCACAATCAACGAATCATCCTGCGCCATTTCCGCCACCTCCAGCGTGATCCCACCACCAAACACATCTCCCCCCGCCCCCCCCCCCCTTCAGCATTCCGAAGGGACCGCTCCCTCCACGACACCCTGGTCCGCTCCTCTATCACCCCAAACACCCCTTCCCCTGGCACCTGCCCTTTCACCTCCCCCCTTCCCACCGTCCAAGGCCCCAAACATTCCTTCTAGGTGAAACAGCGATTTACTTGTACTTCTTACAATTTACTATACTGTATTCGCTGCTCACGATGCGGTCTCCTCTACATTGGGGAGACCAAACGCAGATTGGGTGATCGCTTTGCGGAACACCTCCGTTCAGTCTGCAAGCGTGACCCCGAGCTTTCGGTCACCTGTCACTTTAATTCCCCCCTCCACTCCCACTCTGATCTCTCCGTCCTCTGCCTCTTACATTGTTCCAACGAAGCTCAACGTAAGCACAAGGAACAGCATCTCATCTTTCTATTAGGCACTTTACAGCCTTCTGGACTTAACATCGAGTTCAACAATTTCAGACTATAAATTGGCCCCTGTAGTTCTTTCCTTTTTTTTCTCCTCTCGTTTCCTCTATGGTAGCTGTTAATGTTGCTGCCATCATCATCCACACATCGTCTAGAGCCATCTTTCGTTTCTTAACTTTTCCCATTACCTTTTGCCTTACACCATCATCCCTTTTGTCATTCAATCTCCTGCCTTCCATCCCATCACAGACCTTCCCTTTGTTCTTTCCTCCCCTCCTCCCTGCCCCGGCTTAAAAATCTCTCCTTCCTAACCTTTTCCAGTTCTGACGAAGTGTTCGACCCGAAACGTTGACTCTGTTCCTCCTCTCTTCGATGCTGCCTGACCTGCTGAGTGTGTTTCCAGCACTTTGTTGTCAACCTAGATTGCCGATTTGTATCTTATGTGCTATATACTTATGCCACTATAGACCGCAAATCAGGATCACCAGAAACCAGACCTCCTTTGGTTGGGTAATGTCTCAATGTTGATCCCTCGGATGTTGCTGATCCTTCAGTCTCTCACGTCTTGCCTCACACTGGAACAGCAGTGTAACTCAAAGCCCTTCACTCCTGCTTTCACTTCAGCATGGCATAGCCATCTGATTAATCAGGATTTCCAAGAGTCAGTGATCATGTTGCACTGCTTCAGGTGAATCTTCAGTGTGTCTTTGTAGCATTTTTGTCGTCAACCCTGCTTTCTTCTGCCATCCACCAGTTCCCATAAAGCACCTGTTTCAGTAACTGTGCGCTGTCCATCCGAACATGTTCAGCCTAACGGAACTGAGCATTGATCATCATAGCCTCAATCCTGAGGTTGTCAGCACACTCTAATCCTTTGTTGTTAGTGATCTTGTCCTGCCACCTAATACGAAGTAAGGTGCAAAGGCATCTTTGGTGAAATATTTCCAAGTGTTGAGTGCGCCTTCTATAGGTCAGAGGCTAGGTATTCTGCGGCAAATGTCTCACCTCCCAACACCCCAAAGCTTTTCCACCATCTACAAGGCACAAGTAAGGAGTGTGATGGAATACTCTCCACTTGCCTGGATGAGTGCAGCTCCAACAACACTCGAAGCTCAACACCATCCAGGACAAAGCAGCCCACTTAATTGGCACCCCATCCACCACCTTAAACATTCACTCCCTCCGCCACCGGTGTACCGTGGCTGCAGTGTGTACCATCTACAAGATGCACTGCAGCAACTCACCAAGGCTTCTTCGGCAGCACCTCCCAAACCCGCGACCTCTTCCACCTAGAAGGACAAGGGCAGCAGGCGAATGGGAACACCACCACCTCCAAGTCACACACCATCCTGACTTAGAAGTATATCGCCGATCCTTCATCGTCGCTGGGTCAAAATCCTGGAACTCCCTCCCTAACAGCACGGTGGGAGTACCTTCACCACACGGACTGCAACGGTTCAAGGCGGCGGCTCACCACCACCACCTTCTCAAGGGCAATTAAGGATGGGCAATAAATGCTGGCCTTGCCAGTGACACCCACATCCCATAAACAAATATTTAAAAAAGATTTTCCATGTTTCGCATCCATATAGGAAATTGGTATGGACTAGTCATACAAACCTTCAGTTTAGTGGCAACATACGTCCAAATAAGCTTGGACAGTTTATCAAAGATGAAGCTTGTTCTCTGTATGCGAGCCATCACTTCCTTGCATCATCAGATAGTACACTTCCAAGATAGGTGAACTCTTTGACTGTGTTCAATTCAGTTTTCGGCATAAGTGACCAAAGATCTAACATATAGCTTCTGAGAAGCTGGTTGATACACTACTTTAGTCTTCTACAGACTACCTAAGCCTGTAGCTACTAGTGGAAGCTAGGAATCTATCCATTATCAGCTGAAGATCCTCGTCGAAAAGTGCCACAAGGGGGCAGTCATCAGCATACAAAAGTTCTTGTATAATTTGTTTGGAGACTTTAGTCAATGCTCGCAGTCTTGGTAGAGCGAACAATTTCCTGGTTGTGCAGATTCGTAGTCCAACTCCTACCTAAAGTTCCCTCACTGCATCATTCAACATAGCTGCATAAAAGAATGCAAATAAAGCAGGGATCAGTACACGTCCTTGCATCACACCATTTAAAACAGAAAACGGTTCAGACAGAATACCGTCAATACACCATCATGGAGCTGTTTCTGAACCGACAAGAACTTTTCCAGGCAACCAAAGTCTCGAAAGTCCAGGCTGACTGATGAAGTCAAAAGCTTTGGTCAAGTCAACAAATGCCATTTATTGGTCTTGACGTGCTCCCAGTCCTTTTCCTCAATTTGGTGAGCAACGAAGATCATGTCCATGGTCCCTCAACTAGACCTGAAGCTGCACTGCAATTCCAGAAGCCGCTCATCCACTATATTCAGAAGCAAGCGATCGAGATGAATCCAGATCAGAATTCAGCCAGGTATATATTGAAGCAAGATGCCCAGATAGTTCCACAGTCTGACTTCACGGTTTTGTTCTTCTGTATCTTGATGATGATTGTATCCTTTGGGTCCTGTGGGACCTACTCCCCCCCGATTATGGAGAACAGCTTGTGCAGGTGCTCAATAAAAGCTGTACATCCAATCCTGTAAATCTCTCCAGAAATGCCATCAGGTCCTAGTGCTTTGCATCAGTTTCAGTTAGCTGGTCTGAGGAATATTTTTTCTTTAGCTACGAACAGTTTCCACGCAAAATTATTTGAAGAAAAGCTACAGAACAAATGTCAAAATCTTTATTCAGGTAAAATTTGTATCGAGTTTTTTTTGAAAAGTGAGGTTGCATTTTTTTAATGTGTGCGTATGAAAAAAGACAGACAATTGATTACTGTTGCAGCTTTTCGTTTGTGCTCTATGAAAGTCACAATTTTTGAGAGTGTGTCAGTCTTTCCAGAAACAGAGAGAGAGAGAGAGAGAGAGACACTGCCTCTCTCGTCTCTTCCACCCACCCGCCTCCTACTGCAGACAGGCACAAGGAATCATCAGCAAGGCAAACCTCACATTCATGGAAACTTACAGAACAGAAGGTGGCCATTCGGCCCATCGCATCTGTGCCGGCTCTTTGAAAGAGCTATCCAATTTAGTTCCACACCCCAGCTTTTTCCACATAACCCTGCAAATTAGTTCTCTTCAAATACATGTCCAATTGCCTTTTGAAAGTTCCTATGGAATCACATTCCACCAACATTTCAGGTAGTGTGTTCCAGATCATAACAACCCTCTGAAATATATCTAATTTCCCCTTTGCCAATTATTTTAAATCTATGATCTCTGGTTACTGATTCACTTGCCAGAGGAAACAGTTTCTTCCTACTTGCTCTATCAAAACCCCTTATAATTTTGAATACCTTTGTTAGGTCTCCCCTTAACCTTCTCTGCTCTAAGGAAAACAATCCTAGCTTCTCCAAATAACTGAAGTCTCTCATCCCTGCTAAACCTCCTCTCTACCCTCTCCAAGGCCTTGACATCCTTCAGAGTTGTACGCAATACTCCAGTTGAGGCCTAACCAGTGATTTGTAAAGGTTTAGCATGACTTCCTTTTGTATTCAATCCCCTATTTACAAAGCCAAGTATCCCATACGCTTTCTTAACTGCCTTATCAACTTGCCCTGCCACCTTCAATGATTTGTGAATATGCAACCCCCGGTCCCTCTGCTCTTGCACCACTTAGTTTAAACTGCCTCTCCATGTTGTTTCTCCCAAAGTGCATCACTTCACACTTATCCGCATTAAACTGCAATTTCCGTGTGTCTGCCCATTTCACCAGTCTGTCTGCCCATTTCACCAGTCTGTCTATGTCCTCCTGAAGTTTGCTACTATCCTGATCACTGTGCTACATTTCCAAGTGTATCATCCGCAAACTGTAAGAAATCGTGGACTGAAAGAAATAATAGTCTGTTGCGGGTTCCCTAGATCAGCAGTTTGCCTAAGTTGATGACACAGAAAGATTCCAGTCATGTCAGAAAAATAGCTGTAGAGAGTTGAATTACAAGGTCAGAACACAAAAACAGGCCTTCGAGTGGGTATAGCTAGGCCTGATACAGGATGCAGCAAGGAGCTGTAGGATAAACATTTTTCTCTCTCACATGGCAGCTGTCTTTCATTCTGCCAGTGCCATTTACACTTTATCTAGAGTCATCTTTTGTTTCTTAACTTGTCCCATTACCATCTCCTTTTGCCTTGCACCATCATCCCCTTTGTCTCTTAATCTCTCCTGCCATCCATCCTATCACAACCTTCCCTTTTGTTTTTTCCTCCCCTCCACCCTTTCTCTGCCCCTACACTTGCTTAAAAACCTGTTCCATCTCCAGCTTTTTCCAGTTCTGACGAAGCGTCATCGACCTGAAACATTAACTCCGTTTCTCTCTCCACAGATGCTGCCTGACCTGCTGAGTATTTCCAGCATTTTCTGTTTTTATTGTAGGATAAACAAGCTGTCTACAAGCGGGCAACAAGACCTTTAGAACAGAGATAAGAAGGAAAATGACCTCATGAGGCTGGGAGGGGGCTGTCATAGGTAGCCTCTCCCTTGTAATTGGACAATAGGATGGGGAACAAATGATTGACATCAGGTAATCACCAGCCCACCGAAATAACTATAAATATAGATGACCGAGAGGGGAAATCAGGCAGTTAGGGGTGAAGGCTTCCCCGAGGTGGCTACGGCCTAACACCTTGGTCAAGTTTAGCCTCTGAGGTGGCTGACTGCCTAACGCCTCCAACAACCGTCCATCGTGTTGTTTCATTCCATTTCAGGGCCGTAGATCGCCCTCATGTCACGGGTTGTACGTCTACTGTATCTATTTCAATCACATGTAGTAATATCTGATTATGCTTTAAACTGTAGCTCTTTAATAAAATGCCTTACAACTCCCAAGACCCTTTGGGTAATGTGTGTGTGACCTGCGATCCAAATCTTACAAAACTTCAAAATTGCACTCCTATACCTAAGTCCAGGTCATTTATATACAAGAAAAGCAATGGTCCTAATGCTGACCCCTGGGGGACCCCGCTGCATACTTCTCTCCAGTCAGTAAAACATTTGTTCACCACTACTCCCTGCCTCCTATCCCTTAGCCAATTACGCACTTAAGTTACCACCGTCCCTTTAATACCATGTGCTTCTATTTTTCTGAAGTCAGTTATGATGTACTTTATCAAATCCTTCTGAAAGTCCATATATACACAACATCTACTGCACTACCTTCATCAATCCTCTCTGCTACTTCATCAAAGAACTCAATCAGGTTAGTCAGACACGATTTGCTTTCAACAAATCCATGTTCCTTATTAACCCCTGCTTCTCCAAGTGAGGATTAATTTTTACAAAAGCAAAATACTGCAGATGCTGGAAATCTGAAATAAAAACAGAAAATGCTGGAAATACTCAGCAGGTCAGGCAGCAACTGTGGAGAGAAGCAGAGTTAATGTTTCAGGTCAATGACCTTTCGTCAGAACTGGAAAAAGTTTAAGAGATGTAATGGATTTTAAGCAAGTGCAGGGGCAGGGGAAGGGGGAAGGGGAGGAAAGAACAAAAGGGAATGTCTGTGATAGGATGGAAGGCAGGAGTGATTAACTGACAAAAGGTATGATTGTACAAAGCAAAAGGAGATGGCACTGGGACAAGTAAAGAAACAAAAGATGGGTCTAGAAGAGGTGTAAATGTGTATAGCAGAATCATCAACAGCTGCCATCTGAAAAAATAGGGGCAGAGGTTATGTTCTGAAATTGTTTAATTCGATGTTGAGTCCAGAAGGCTGTAAAGTGCCTAATAGAAAGATGAGGTGCTGTTCCTCGAGCTTACAGTGTAAGAGGCCGAGGACAGAGAGGTCAAAGTGGGAGTGGAGCGGAGAATTAATTTTATCCTTGACAATGGTCTCTCGTCGTTTTCCCACCACTGATGTTAGAATAATTGGCCTGCATTTACCAGGTTTATTCCTCTTCCCTTTTTTGAACAGGGGTGTAACATTTGCAATCCTACAGTCCTCTGGCACCAGTCCCATATCCAATGAGGACTGAAAGATTGTGGTCAGAGCTTCTGCTATCTGCTCCCTAGCTTCTTTCAGCAACTTAGGATGCATTCCATCTGGACCCGGCGACTTGTTAACTTTGAGTTATGTCAACCTATTAACACCTCCTTTCTATTTTTATCCTATCCAATAATTCTATTCCCCCCTCCTCTAATGCAACATTATCATCCTCTTCTTTTGTGAAGACAGATGCAAAGTACTCATTCATTACTTCAGGCATGCCCTCTGCCTCCATAAGATTTCCTTTTTTGTCCCTAATCAGCCCCACCATTCCTTTGTCTATCCTTTTACTTTTTGTAAGTTTATAAAATATTTTTGGGTTCCCTTTTCTGTTGCCTCCTGATCTTTTCTCATACACTCTCTTTTCTCTTCTTGTATCCTTTTTCAATTTCCGCCTGCACTCTCTGTATTCTGCCTGGTTTTTGACTGCATTCTATACCTTACATTTGTCATAAACCTCCTTTTTCTGTTTTATTTTAACCTCTATTTCCTTTGTCATCCAGGGAGCTTGAGCTTTGGGTGCCCCATCTTTGCTCCTTATGGGAATATGCTTAGTTTGTACCCTAAGTATCTTCGCCTTGAAGGCCTGCCATTGCTCATTTACTGTTTCCTGGCCAATCTTTGTTTCTAGTCTACCTGTGCTAGATCTCTTCTCAAATCATTGAAATTGTCTCTCTTTCAGTTGAGTATTTTCACCATTGATTTTTCGTTATGCTTTTCCATAAGTGCTTTAAACCTAATTAGATTATAAATCACTATTACCCAGATGTTCTCCCACTGCAACACACTTCATTTACCCAACTTCATTCCCCAGAACTAGATCCAACACTGCTTCCGTCCTCGTTGGGCTAGAAACATACTGATTAAGGAAGTACCCCTGTAGACAGAAATTCAACCTCCAGTTGTGTGAAACCCCAGGCTCCCCCCTCCACAGTGAATCCAGATCAAAAGGACCCCAAACTCCAGTAGCCCCAGGACAGCACCGTCAAACTCCAGGACCCCCACCTCAATTCTGCCAAAGCCCAGGGCCAATCACCATTTCCACCAAAGCCCAGGACAATCTCCCTGTGCTACTAAAGCACAAGACCGCCCTCAAGTGCAGCTAAACCTCATTCCCTCTATATACCTCCAAATGGTGTACACCATCTTGCTGTGTATTCTCAGCTTTAAAATTAAGGGCTAAAAATTAAATAGAGGTAACGGTATATATAATAGAGGTATATATATATCTCTCCCCTCACTTACAGCTTTCACAGAATAATGGATAAAGTTATTCAATTCCTAAAGCACCAGTAAAAATCCCAGAATATATTTTACTAAAACTGGAATTTGACTTATGCAGTCACTGTAAATATATGGCCCAGATATTATCCAACACGGCAAAAAAAACTGTTATAAAACATTGAACCCTCTGACTCACCGAAGATCTACTAGTGAGGTATAAAAATATGGAACGTGAAACTGCAAGAGACATGAATAATGCCCCATCTGCATTATTGGAACATTATAGCTTTTTTTATTATTCGCTTATGGGATCTGGGCATCGCTGGCAAGGCCAGCATTTATTGCCCATCCCTAGTTGCCCTTGAGAAGGTGGTGGTGAGCTGCCTTCTTGAATCACTGCAGTCCTTGTGGTGAAGGTACTCCCACAGTGCTGTTAGGTAGGGAGTTCCAGGACTTTGACCCAGCGATGAAGGAATAGCGATATACTTCTAAGTCAGGATGGTGTGTGACTTGGAGGTGGTGGTGTTCCCATGCGCCTGCTGCCCTTATCCTTCTAGGATAAAGAGGTCGCGCGTTTGGGAGGTGCTGCCGAAGAAGCCTTGGCGAGTTGCTGCAGTGCATCTTGTATATGGTACACACTGCAGCCACGGTACGCCGGTGGTGGAGGGAGTGAATGATTAAGGTGGTGGATGGTGTGCCAATCAAATGGGCTGCTTGGTCCTGGATGGTGTTGAGCTTCTTGAGTGTCATTGGAGCTGCACTCATCCAGGCAAGTGGAGAGTATTCCATCACACTCCTTACTTGTGCCTTGTAGATGGTGGAAAGGCTTTGGGGAGTCAGGAGGTGAGACACTCGCTGCAGAATACCTAGCCTCTGACCTGCTCTTGTTGCCACAGTATTTATGTGGCTGGTCCAGTTAAGTTTCTGGTCAATGGTAACCCCCAGAATGTTGATGGTGGGGGATTCAGCGATGATAATGCCGTTGAATGTCAAGGGGAGGTGGTTAGACTCTCGCTCGTTGGAGATAGTCATTGCCTGGCACTTCTGTGGCGCGAATGTTACCTGTCACTTTTCAGCCCAAGCCTGAACGTCGTCCAGGTCTTGTAGCATGCGGGCATGGACTGCTTCATTATCTGAAGATTTGTGAATGGCGCTGAACACTGCTGTCATCAGCGAACATCCCCATTTCTGATCTTATGTTGGAGGGAAGGTCATTGATGAAGCAGCTGAAGATGGTTGGGCCTAGGACACTGCACTGAGGAACTCCTGCAGTGATGTCCCGGGGCTGTGATGATTGATCTTCAATCACCACAACCATCTTCCTTTGTGCTAGGTCTGACTCCAGCCAGTAGAGGGGTTCCCCGATTCCCATTGACTTCAGTTTTACTAGGGCTCCTTCTTGCCAGACTCGGTCAAATGCTGCCTTGATGTCAAGTGCAGTCACTCTCACCTCACCTCTGGAATTCAGCTCCTTTGTCCATGTTTGAACCAAGGCTGTAATGAAGTCGGGAGCCGAGTGGTCTTGGCGGGACCCAAACTGGGCATCAGTGAGCAGGTTATTGGTAAGTGCTGCTTGATAGCACTACCGATGACACCTTCCATCACTTTGCTGATGATTGAGAGTAGACTGATGGGGTGGTAATTGGCCGGGTTGGATTTGTCCTGCTTTTTGTGGACAGGAGATACCTGGGCAGTTTTCCACATTGTCGGATAGATGCCAGTGTTGTAGCTGTACTGGAAGAGCTTGGCTAGAGGCACGGCTAGTTCTGGAGCACAAGTCTTCAGCATGATAGCCGGGATGTTGTCGGGGCCCATAGCCTTTGCTGTATCCAGTGCGCTCAGCCGTTTCTTGATATCACGTGGAGTGAATTGAATTGGCTGAACACTGGCTTCTGTGATAATGGGGACCTCAGGAGGAGGCTGATGTGGATCATCCACTCGGCACTTCTGGCTGAAGATGGTTGCAAACGCTTCAGCCTTGTCTTTTGCACTCACATGCTGAGCTCCACCATCATTGAGGATGGGGATATTCATGGAGCCTCCTCCTCCCGTTAGTTGTTTAATGGTCCACCACCATTCACGACTGGATGTGGCAGGACTGCAGAGCTTTGATCTGATCCGTTGATTGTGGTATCGCTTAGCCTTATCTATAGCATGCTGCTTCCGCTTTTTAGCATGCATGTCGTCCTGTGTTGCAGCTTCCCCAGGTTGGCACCTCATTTTTAGCTACGCCTGGTGCTGCTCCTGGCTTGCTCTTCTACTCTCCTTATTGAACCAGGGTTGGTCCCCTGGCTTGGTGGTAATGGTAGAGTGAGGGATATGCCAGGCCATGAGGTTACAGATTGTGGTGGAATACAATTCTGCTGCTGCTGATGGCCCACAGCGCCTCATGGATGCCCAGTTTTGAGCTGCTAGATCTGTTCTGAATCTATCCCATTTAGCACGGTGGTAGTGCCACACAACACGATGGAGGGTATCCTCAGTGTGAAGACGGGTCTTTGTCTCCACAATGACTGTGCGGTGGTCACTGCTACCAATGCTGTCATGGACAGATGCATCTGCGACAGGTAGATTGGTGAGGACAAGGTCAAGTAGGTTCTTCCCTCGTGTTGGTTCTCTCACCACCTGTCGCAGGCCCAGACTGGCAGCTATGTCCTTCAGGACTCGGCCAGCTCGGTCTGTAGTGGTGCTACCAAGCCACTCTTGGTGATGGACACTAAAGTTCCCCACCCAGAGTACATTCTGTGCCCTTGCTACTCTCAGTGCTTCTTCCAAGTGGTGTTCAACATGGAGGAGTACTGATTCATCAGCTGCAGGAGGGCAGTAGGTGGTAATCAGCAGGAGGTTTCCTTGCCCATGCTTGACCTGAAGCCATGAGACTTCATGGGATCCGGAGTCAATGTGGAGGACTCCCAGGGCCACTCCTTCCCGACTGTATACCACTGTGACGCCACCCCTGGTGGGTCTGTCCTGCCGGTGGGACAGGACATATCATATCCAGGGATGGTGATGGAGGAGTTTGGGACATTGGCTGAAAGGTATGATTCTGTGAGTATGACTATGTCAGGCTGTTGCTTGACTAGTCTGTGGGACAGCTCTCCCAATTTTGGCACAAGTCCCCAAAGGAGGACTTTGCAGGGTTGACTGGGCTGGGTGTGCCGTTGCCGTGTCCGTAGCCTGTGCCGAGTGGTCCGTCCGGTTTCATTCTTATTCTGTTTTGTAGCGGTTAGTTACAACTGAGTGACTTGCTAGGCCATTTCAGAGGACAGTTAAGAGTCAACCACATTGCTGTGGGCCTGGAGTTACATATAGACCAGACCAGGTAATGACAGCAGATTTCCTTCCCTAAAGGACTTTAGTGAATCAGATGGGTTTTTACAACAATCCAATAGTTTCACGGTTACCATTACTGATGCTAGTTTTTTAATTAAATTCCCCAGCTGCCAAGGTGGGATTTGAACTCACGTCTCTGGATCATTAGTCCAGGCCTCTGGATTACCACTACGCTACCGTTCCCTATTTACATTGACAAAAACTGCTTCTGTCGTAGTCAACAATTTGTTGAAGTTGATTTCAAAATATCAGAACACACTACCAGTAGCAAAAATAATTTTTGATTGAATCTATTAGAGCTCCCAATGGCTCAGCGAGTTTGACCCCCAGACTTTGCTGTTCACTGATCTCAGCCAAGGCAGCTACAATTCTCAACACTGCAGATTATAGAAAGTGAAATTGGCTACGGTCTCCATTCCAGATTGCTATCAAGTGATCTCTATTAAAAGTGCACGTATGTGGATAATGAGGGATTTAGTTCTGCTGCCATATTCAAAAAGCACAATGGCATTCATCATCAAGGATTATGCAAAAACAACAGCCTTCAGGAAAGGAGAGGGGAGGGGAAAAGGAAGGGGGAAAAAAACAAGCATCTACTGTGAAGTCATTTTACATTCTTTTGAAAATTCATTTATTTCACTGCATCCCATTAGCAGTATTCACCAGCATGGACTGGTTGAGCCGAATGGACTGTTTCTGTGCTGTATATCCTATGTAATCCTGTGTGAAATTATATTCTGTTCAAATTCCTGTTAAAAATTAAGGTAAACTTAAACTCACCAGCTTCAAACCTACATACAAGACTGTTACCAACTGAGAATCGGACATGCTTTGTATTAGAAAAATAAAAACACAAACTGAGAATAGTATCAGTGACATTTAACTTGCTGATGTACAATTTCTCCTCCTCCCATAAGAACATAAGAAATAGGAGAAAGAGAGCCTGCTCCGCCATTCAATAAGATCATGGCTGATCTTCAACCTCAACTCCACTTTCCCGCCCGATCCCCATATCCCTTGATTCCCTTAGAGTGCAAAAACCTATCTATCTCAGCCTTGAATATACGCAACAACTGAGCATCCAAGCCCTCTAAAGGTAGAGAATTCCAAAGATTCCCAACCCTCAGTGAAGAAATTTCTCCTCATCTCAGTCCTAAATGGTCGATCCATTATCCTGAGACTATGCCCCCTAGTTCTAGACTCTCCAGCCAAGGGAAACAACCTCTCAGCATCTACCTGGTCAAACCCTCTCAGAATCTTATATGTTTCAATGCGATCACCTCATTCTTCTGAACTCGAGTGTATAGGCCCATTCTACTCAATCTCTCCTCATAGGACAACCCTCTCATCCCAGGGATCAATCTAGTGAACTTTCGTTGCACCTCCTCTAAGGCAAATACATCCTTCTTTAGATACCGAGACCAAAATTGTACACAGTTCTCCAAGTGGAATCTCACCAAAGCCCTGTACAATTGCAGCAAGACTTCCTTACTCCTGTACTCCAACCCCCTTGCAATAAAGACCAACATACCATTTGCCTTCCTAATTGCTTGCTGTACCTACATGTTAACTTTGTGTTTCATGTACAAGGACACCCAAATCCCACTGAACACCAACATTTAATAGTTTCTCACCATTTAAAAAATATTGTTTTTCTATTCTTCCTACCTTACATTTCCCCACATTATACTCCATCTGCCACCTTCTTGCCCACTCACTTAACCTGTCTATATCCCTTTGCATCCTCCTGACAGCTTACTTTCCCACCTAGCTTTGGATCGTCAGCAAACTTGAATACATTACACTCACTCCCTCCATCTAAGTCATTAATATAGATTGTAAATAGCTGGGGCCCCAGCACTGATCCTTGCGCCACCCCACTAGTAACAGCTTGCCAACCTGAAAATGACCAGTTTATCCCTACTCTCTGTTTTCTGTCCTTTAACCAATCCTCTGTCCGTGCTAATATATTAGCCCCAGCCCCATGAGCCCTTATCTTGTGTAACAACCTTTCATGTGGCACCTTGTCGAATGCCTTTCGAAAATCCAAATATACTACATCCACTGGTTCCTCTTTATCTACCCTGCTAGTTACATCCTCAAAAAACTAATAAATTTGCCAAACACGATTTCCCTTTCATGAAATTAAGGCAGAAAGAGGTAGGTTTTAAGGGGCGTCTTAAAGGAGGAAAGAGGCAGAGAGGTTTAGAGAGGCAGTTCCAGAGCTTAGGACCTAGGCAACTGAAGGCACGGCCACCAACGGTTAAGCGATTATAATCAGGGATGCTCAAGAGGGCAGATTTGAGGAGTGCAGATACATTGGTGGTGGTGGGTGTTGTGGGGCTTTACAGAGATTACAGAAATAGGGAGGGGCGATGCCATGGAGGGATTTGTAAACAAGGATGAGAATTTTGAAATCAAGGCGTTGCTTAACCGGTAGCCAGTGTAGGTCAGCGAGCATGGGGTGATGGGTGAACGGGACTTGGTGCGAGTTAGGACTTGGGCAGCCTGAGTTTTGGGTGACCTCAAGTTTACATGGGGTAGAATGTGGGAGGCCAGCCAAGAGTGTATTGGAATAGTCAAGTCTAGAGGTAACAAAGGCATGGATGAGGGTTTCAGCAGTAGATGAGCTGAGGCAGGGGCGGAGACGGGCTATGTTACGGAGGTGGAAATAGGCGGTATTAGTTATGCCATGGATGTGTGGTCGGAAGCTCATTTCAGGGTCAAATATGACACCAAGGTTGCGAACAGTCTGGTTCAACCTCAGACAGATGCTAGAGAGGGGATGGAGTCGGTGGCTTAGTTTGTGTTCCCACCTAGTGCATTTCCCATATTGTTTTCTGAAATAATACTAATTTGTCTCCCAGCAAGTGCATTTTACCAACTTTCAAAATAGACACCAAATACTTCATACATATAAACCACAAATGTCCATTTACAAATTTCAGAAAGACATTGAGGGCAAATTAAGTGATGGGATTAAACCATTAGCTAAAACATAAAGCCCCTGAAAATATAAATGTTCATGTTTGTAAAATTAAGCAAGATAACTACAACTATTGTTACTGAAGCATACAAGCATATCAAAAAAATGTTTGTACACTGCAAGAAAAAAAATCCAATAATTTCAGTCATCCTCTATTTCCTGGTAGGGCACTTTATTATATTGAATTTTCCCATTTTTTTTCCCCCCCCCAAGATCTACTGGTTTGCAGTATCTTTTACTATTCCATGTCAAAGACAGGAATTGGGCAATTTGTTTCCAAGTATCTGCCAATATCACATCATAACTGGCCACTAGTAGGTATGAAGTAGAAACCAGAATGACAAATCTTCTGTCTTTCACTCCCTGTGAGGAAGTGCATAAACTTTGCTCAGCTCTCCTTCCAACAGAACAGCCAACACCAGTACTCAACATATATAGTAATGCAAACACATACCCACACACTTTATAAGATGCTTGTATATTGATGCATTGCACCAACCCATCTTCATTATTGTCTGTAGGCTTCTCTCATTTCTGTCAGCTGACTGAAGAAACAGCAGAACTGCTGCCAAGGAAAGATTCACCCCACCCCTAGCTCCCCATACTGGCCACAAAAATAATACATGAGCTCCCTTAACAACTCAGTAGATTTAGCTGAGCAATAAAGGCCAGGAAGATCCCAAATTCACGATGGCGTATAGGACATTAAAACTGACCCCTGTAGCTTTCCAGCTTCTGATCATTATCCAGTGACCCTTGCTAGAAGAGAGTGTTTCTATCAGATGAGCAGAGGATTCAGCTCAATTGTGATACTCCTGCAGTCAGATAGCCTAAAGAGGCTGTCAAGGCTTGTACATTAAGAATGCTGATTTGTAGACATACTCAGGGCATTCAACACCCTGTAAAGCAGTACCTCAGCAAGGAATCAACACTTTTGAGAAGGGGAAGGCAAGAAAACTGGGAGAAACAAAATTATGCAGCATGGAGGGAGGAAAAGTAGGAAAAATACAAACAGGGAGGGGAGTGTGAATGGGCACAACTGAAATGCTCCTTGTAGGAAACATACTAATTACTACAATAAATTTACTTTTGCAAAATAACACGAGAACTAATGAGTGCAGGTGAATAAATTACATTTTTTTTTCTACATACCCAATTCAAAAGTTAATTTTGACCATTTTTGCATCATAAATTCTGCAGCATCATACAACTTTACAATTTGCACACTATTCAAGCAGACGGATTTCTATGCAGCACTGACAGTCTCTATGAAGAAGAAGAGGCTGATTGTTCCACCCTCCTGACCAAGGATATCAAGACTCAAATGAATTAACACATACAAATAATCTAATTCATCTTCATTTAATACAATAAAGCAAAATGGCAGAAATAATAATGAAGAAATTTTGAGAAGGAACCCCCAAATAGCATTCCCCCCCCCACCAATCAAAACTGAACACAACGACTTTGATGTCCTAACCATTTGGGGACATTAAATGGGTAGCTAGATAAATACATGAGGGAGAAAGGAATAGAATACATTGATAGGGTTAGATGAAGAGGGGCAGGAGGACACTCATGTGGAGCATAAACACCAGCATAGACCAGTTGAGCTGAATGGCCTGTTTCTGTGCTGTAAATTCTGTGTAATGATATGTAATTTGTTCTGAATAATAAACAGGTTAAATAATACAAATAGAATTGCTATATATGAAACAATCATTGTTAGCCACAGATGCAAATCAGATTAATGAAGAAAGAACTTGCATTTGCATAGCATGTTATTGGACAGGACAGGACAAAGAGCGTCACATTCAATGAATTCCTTTTCAAATGCAGTTATTGTTATTTTGGCAACACAGCAGCCAACTTGTAAATTAAATAAATTACCAGTTAATCTCTGATGATTTTGGTTGAGGGAAAGTGTTGCCGAGAGAGGTAGAAAGAATCAGAAGTACATGGGGGGACAGGAAGGAAGAAATATTTATTACTTTAATACTTGCTATATAAAGTAAGGGAATTGGATAAATACTTGAAGGAGAAAAAAACTGCAGGGATGAGGAAACAGTGGGACTAACTGGATTTCTCTTTGAAAGAGCCAGCGCAAACTCAATGGGCTGATGGCCTCTTTCTGTGCGGTACCTTTCTATGATTCTAGAAACATAAATGAAATTATAAAGATTGCCAAGCTAACCATGTGATCACTCATTTGGAGCAAAAATCATAAAAGTAAAATCCAAGATGTACGAGTACATCACAAAACTCAAGCAGAAAAATCTGTGCCCTATATTCCTTTCCTGTTCTCCTTCAACATTCTTCCACAATGGGTGCTTTACACAAAGGCAGTGTTGTTCCAAATCGCTAAAGTCGCCCTCTGTACACTAACTGCATGACAAGTTTGTTTGCTCTCCAGTATTCCATAGTGCCATATTTTTGTATTCAATCCAAGCAGAGTTTAGCAGATCAAAAAGTCCAATCTTACAACAGGAAGCAGGGACCCATGAACCATCCATTCTTCTTGACAGCACTACAATCAGCTCATTAAGTCCACCTAAATTAAAGTTAAATCAAGGCTAGACAGCAAAATGCTGCATGCCATAGACAGAGCTAAGCAATTCCACAACCAACAGATCAGATCAAAGCTCTGCAGTCCTGCCACATCCAATCGTGAATGGTGATGGACAATTAAACAACTAACGGGAGGAGGAAGCTCCATGAACATCCACATCCTCAATGATGGCGCAGCCCAGCAAGCGAGTGCAAAAGACAAGGCTGAAGCCTTTGCAACCATCCTCAGCCAGAAGTACCAAATGGATGATCCATATCAGCCTCCTCCTGGAGGTACCCACCATCACAAAAACCAGTGTTCAGCTAATTCGATTCACTCCACGTGATACCAAGAAACGGCTGAGCCCATTGGATACAGCAACAACATGCCAGCTGTAGTGCTGAAGACTTGTGCTCCAGAACTAGCCGCACCTCTAGCCAAGCTGCTCCAGTATAGTTACAACACTGGCATCTACCTGACAAAGTGAAAAATTGCCCAGATGTGTCCTGTCCACAAAAAGCAGGACAAATCCAATCCGGCCAATTACCATCCCATCAGTCGACTCTCAATCATCAGTGAAGTGATGGAAGGGGTCATCGACAGTGCTATCAAGCGGCACTTACTCACCAATAACCTGTTCACCGATGCTCAGTTTGGGTCCTGCCAGAACCACTCGGTTCCAGACCTCATTACAGCCTTGGTCTAACATGGAAAAAAGAGCTGAATTCCAGAGGTGAGAAGAGAGTGACTTCTCTCGACATCAAGTCAGCATTTAACCGAGTGTGGCATCAAGGAGCCCTAGTAAAATTGAAGTCAATGGGAATCAGGGGGAAAACGCTCCACTGGCTGGAGTCATACCTAGCACAAAGGAAGGTGGTTGTTGGAGACAATTATCTCAGCCCCAGGACATCGCTGCAGGAGTTAGTCAGGGCAGTATCCTCGGCCCAACCATCTTCAGCTGCTTCATCAATGACCTTCCCTCCATCATAAGGTCAGAAATGGGGATGTTCGCTGATGATTACAGTGTTCAGTTCCATTCACAACCCCTCAGATAATGAAGCAGTCCGTGTCCTCATGCAGCAAGACCTGGACAACATTCAGGCTTGGGCTGATAAATAGCAAGTAACATTCGTGCCACACAAGTGCCAGGCAATCACCCTCTCCAACAAGAGAAAGTCTAACCACCTCCCCATGACATTCAAAGGCATTACCATCGTCGAATCCCCCACCATCAACATCCTGGGGGGGTCACCATTGACCAGAAATTCAACTTGACTAGCTACATAAATACTGTGGCTACAAGAGCAGGTATTCTGTGACAAGTGACTCACCTCCTGACTCCCCAAAGCCATTCCACCATCTACAAGGCACAAGTAAAGAGTGTAATGGAATACTCTCCACTTGCCTGGATGAGTGCAGTGCCACCAACACTCAAGAAGCTTGACACCATCCAGGACAAAGCAGCTTGCTTGATTGGCACCCCATCCACCACATTAAACATTCATTCCCTCCACCACCAGCGTACTGTGGCTGCAGTGTGCACCATCTACAAGATGCACTGCAGCAACTCGCCAAGGCTTCTTCGGCAGCACCTCCCAAACCTGCGGCCTCTTCCACCTAGAAGGAAAAGGACAGCAGGCGCATGGGAACACCATCACCTCGGAGTCACACACCATCCTGACTTGGAAATATATCACCATTCCTTCATCATCAGTGGGTCAAAATCGTGGAACTCCCAACCGAACAGCACTGTGGGAGTATCTTCACACAGATTGCCGTGGTTCAAGGCAGCTCACCACCACCTTCTGGAGGGCAATTAGGGATGGGCAATAAATGCTGGCTTTGGCAGCGACGCCCACATCCCATGAATGAATAAAAAAAGATAGGAGTCTGCACAGTTGTCAAAACTTTTCTACTTTAAATTACAAAAAGTCTATAAATAAATTCACTATATAAGGCACAACTCGCAATAAAATGTAGACCATTAATCCGGAGCATGTACAATGACCAAAACTATATAGGCACAAATACATCAAACTCAAACCATTTGTACAATTGATCATACCAAGTAATCTGCCATACAAAACTAGAAAGTGAATCAAGTTGTTTCCGTCCTTTTATTAAGCTCTCCTAGAGTTGTATTGCAGTCCCAACAAAACTGCAAATTTCTCGTCATTTTTATGCAACGATTGCATGACTTCCAAAAATTAAAAATTACAACAGGATCTTCCTACTTATTGTAAGCCTCAGCCTCCGCTTTTTTCACATTAACGGAACTACTAATCAGGGTCAGCAGCTGAGTTTACAAACATGTAAATCCAGATTGTCTCCCTGTTAGTGTCAACAGAACCCACCTTAAAACTGACCAATAAGAAAAACAAAACTTGCATTTTATTTTAAAGGGCGAAATCGTACAATCTTGTTTTGTAGAGTACAGCAAGCACTAAACACTTGCCAAGTTTCATGGGACTTGTCTCTCTTCCCCCATCATGCACACAAACACAGGAATGAGCGGGCTGCCATTTCGTCGCTGCTGCTGCCGTGCAGGATCCGTGCGCCTGCTGTTCAAACCCTGCACTCATCGCATCCGGATCACAGGAAAAGAGCAGCTTAAAATACATGTCCAATGGCAAATAATAATTTTAAACCTCCACGTGGTTTTAAAATTAAGTGCAGCGTTAGAAGGGCACAAGACAGCCCGTCCCTCTGCGGCTTTAACCTCTGACAGGTGTGGGTACAAGTCTCCGCCACCCTCCCTCTCCTCACCTGTCTTCACATTCTTTGCACTTGATAAGGACGGCGGCGCTTTTACAGAACAGCTCCTCGGCCATCGTGCGGTTGGGATCCTGACACTGTTTTCACCTCATGGTCTCCACACGAGTCACCAGAGGGTCGGGTCGGGTCAGGTCAGCGCTGTGTCGGGCGGCGGCCGCGCCGTTACATGATCGGCGGCTCGCTCTCCAAGCCCCGCTCTTACTCCCCGAGCTGAAGGCGGCTGTGCTGGGCCCGCGGCGCCGGCTCTCTCCCTTGTTCGCTCAGTCCCTCCGTTGCTAAGGGTTACCGTTCCCGGCCGCTTTCCCGCCACTTTCACAGCTCCGCCAAAGAGTCACCCCGAGGACAAGAGGAGACGCCGTTCCAACTCCTCGCAACCAGAGCTCGTTGCTGCCCCCTCCGGACCCTGATGTCTCCCCAAACCAATTGAACTCCCAGCACGCTGGCCTCAGCGGGGTGAATTGGCACCGAAGGACTGGAGTGCATCATCTCCACTGGAAATGGAATTTTAATTTGATTTGTTATGGTTCCTTTTTATTTGTTTTAAGTTACAATCTTTATTGTTTGTGCCCCTTTAAAAAGGGGGCACATGGTTGACTTTTAATTGGCAATTGCCGCATGAAGAAGTCAGCGGGGTGAATTGGCACCGAGGGACTGGAGTGTATCATCACCCCCCGGAACAAAATTTTAATTTGATTTGTTAAGGTTCCTTTAAACTTTTTTAAGTTACAGTTTTTATTGGTTGTGCCCCTTTAAAAAAGGGGCACATGGTTGACTTTTAATAGCCAATTGCCTATGATGATGAAGAGTCAGCGGGGTAAATTCCTTGGCTTAATCATCAGAAAATCAGACACGCTGAACTCCGCGCTGCATTCTTTCACTGCTGTTGACTTCAGTGCGCCTGAATTAGGGAGAAGGAAAAGTCAAACCAGGGATCCTAATCCTGTTCTAATGACAGGTCATCGACCTGAAACGTTAACTATACCTTTTCTTAAATAAAATGATAAAGAGACACCACCTTTGCGTTTTATTTACAAAAAGGCACCAGTGTCATCAAACAAAAGTGCTCCGTTTTAAAGGGGCACAACTAATAGAAAATCGGTGCCCACCGGTCGCGGATGGCCTCGAGCGTACTGTTGGATACCGCGTGCTCGTCCAGGGCTACCTGGATGCGGACAAAGCCGCAGAAGAGAGGTAGGCAGTCAGATCAACTCTCCACCAATGCTGCCTGACCTGCTGAGTGCTTCCAGCATTTTCTGTTTTTAAGCCAAATCCTGATACTATCCAGTAAACTAAAAGCAAAAAGACCTGCCGAGGCTGGAAATGTGAAACAAAAACTGAAAATGCTGGAAAAGTTCTCTAAAATTATAGTCAATTTATTTATTAATTTGTCTATTAACACTTATTTTCTTTATACACATATACATGCATGCAGTAACTAATTTGTTTATTAACACTTATACACACAGAATTAGCTTACAAGTCAAAGTAACCAGCTTAGCGATAAGGCTGATGGGAAAAACACTGATCAGCTTGACATTTTTATCACAGTAGACTATAGCTGAAGAAAACACAGTGAAAAGGCATGAAGTCACAGACCTTGAAAAGAGAAGAGTTTAGTAACTTGAGGGAAACAAGACGCAGCTGAGGCTGGAATCTGTGCAACCATAGGAACTAGACTGATAAGGGAGGCTCACTAGACAGATAAGAAGGGGCCGTTGTGCCACAATAACATCTCTTGAAATAGGTGTTTTTCAGTGGAATGTAACAGAAGAGGGGGAACGGTGTGAGATCAGAGGAGAAGACAGAGGCCCTATCAGGGGAGAAAGGGAAGTGGAGTGATAGATCTGAGGGAAGCTTCATAAATTTGAATTGAAATAAATGGTATAAGAAAGGGACACCAGCAGGGGTTAAGTGTAGAAGAAGACAGGAGGATTCAAGTTATTCTCGTAGACACTCAGAGGCGAAAAGGGGCCTGGGACATGGCCAGAGGGGTGCAGACAAGTCTTACGGTGACTTTTACCCAAGGCATAAACGGGGTAGTATAACTCTTAATTATACCTTGTAAACTACTGCTTAAGATACAGTAATTGTATTGATTCTTGCTTGTGCTGAATAAACTTTTAACCACTGCCACCAATACAGGTCAATGTTGAATCATTTGGAATCAAAGATCTCACAAAGAGATTCTTGCAGATCAGGCAGCATCTGTGGAGAGAACAGACAAGACGTTTTGGTGAGGGATCCCTATCCGAAATGTCTTGCTTTTACAATTCAGTGATCCTGGCTGGAAGTTTTGGAGCATGCATGCGCAGGAACTTTAGGCAAGGACATGATTTAATTTGACTGTGATGCCCCCTCCAGTCAAATCGCAAGGCAACACTCCTTGACGCTGTCGCTGGGCTCTGACGGAAATCAGCAGAATTCCAAAGAAAATAGCAGAGACACCAGGGCCGAAATTTTTACCTTTGCGACGTGCTGGCAGCCGGGGAGCCCTGGATCACGTCGGGAACCCGAAAGTTGAAGTTTTTAGCAAAGCCACTGCAATTGAATCAGACTTCTGGGTTTCCCAACCAATTAACAGGAGTGGGCGTGATGACGTCACGCATGGCTCCAATTCAGCTCAGGTAGTTATAGGAGCAATGTACGGATGACAGCTGAAGGTTGGTGGGGAAGAGAGTGGATTGTGTTGATAGGGAATTTCTTGTTGGTCAATAAATTTATATTAAAGAAAAAAGAAAGAAAGACTTGCATTTATATAGCGCCTTTCACGACCAGCGGACGTCCCAAAGCACTTTATAGCCAATAAAGTACTTTTATTTTGAAAGGAATTCCAGGAGAAAGTAGTTCCAGGGAGGCGTGACTGAATCTTGGGAGATTCAGTCATGCCTCCCTGGAAATCCTGTTCCAAGGAGTCAGGGCCCACAGGGAAGTCCTATTCCCTGCTGATGGGAGGAAGAGGCCAGCTGCCGCGACCAAGAAGGCATGGCTAGAGATCTCGGCAGAAGTGAGCAACAAGAGTGTGGTAGCCAGGTCATGGATCCAGTGCAGGAAGCGCTTTAATGACCTCATGAGGTCAGGAAAGGTGAGTACAATGCCATATTCAACTGCATCCTGATGTGCGTGTCACCCCCAAACCCTTCACTCTGCCTTCCCAAGCCTACCCCTGCACATCACTCCTCACACCAACATACCTTGCAGGTGCACCCATCCCTCACTGTCTATGTACCTACTCACATCCCCATCTGACCATCCACCACTGACACTCACCCTCATCTTAATGCAATGTTACACCTCTCCCTCATAGTCACCCTTTATAGATGTTGCCCATTCATTCCTTCCACTCATTCCATGACTCTCACTCAAAGGTCCCTTGTTTCCCTCCTTGCAGGAGAAGAGAGCACAGAACAGCTGGGAGAGGTAGAGAACCGGAGGTGGTCCTCCAATCATGACACCACTGACTGCAGCAGAGGAGGAGGCACTGGAGATCAGCATAGTTGCCCAATTGCTGGTGGTGGGAGATGGAGAGACGGGGAACTCCCAGCTACCTGGTGACAGAATTAAATATCGCACAGTTACATAGCATACAACAGTCACTCATGTTGACTTGATGTCAGCAGGCAGTGAAATATGATCATGTGCATAATGTTCACTTAAAACATTCTTATCATAACAGTTCTAATTCATGTCTTTACTCTCCCACAGGTCCATCAAGTGTCCTCCACACAGTCCAGCCAGTGGAGGAAGACAACTCCTCGGAGGAGGTCGCGGACTCTATGGGCTGGATTTTCATTGACCCGTGGAGGCGGGTTTGGAGGCATGTGGGGGGTTAAAATTGCGAAAACTGGCGGGCGGGCACAAGTCCGCCTCCATCCCGCCTCCACGCAAGTGTCTGCTGGTCCCGACTCCGTCCCGCCTTTAAGAGGCGGGATAGGCTGTTAAGGCCCTTAACAAGCACTAAATTGGCTCTATAATGCCATTTTGAAAGGCCTTTGTGATTTTAACCCTTGATCTACGTGAAGCACGCCTGTTCTGAACCACGATTGTGAAACCTGGCGGGAGCACATTTGGATAGCTGACTATCAGCTGCAGGTCCACTATTACAACGGAGATGTGATGAAGGTAGTAGTAGTATTATTAGGTCTGAAAGTCGCCTCTGATGCTGCTGCATTGAATGTCTTCAGAGACTGCCTGGCCTTTGCTGTGAGAGGACCTGGATGCAAAATTCTCATTTTCTCTCTCTCTCTCTCCAGACTTAGAGCTGCTGCTCATTTTGCATCCAGGTCCTCTCACAGCAAAGGCCAGGCAGTCTCTGACCTTCAATGCAGCAGCAATGATGACATCATCAGAGGCGACTTTCAGACTGAAACCACTAATTGGTTCATGGGTTCCCACATGCTGGAACTCAATTGCCCAATAAGGTGAAAATTCCATCAATCTCCCACATCCAATTGCAGTCGGGTGGATAACACGAAAAGTGGATGACACGACCCCAACCCGCCCCAGTATCAAAATCCAGCCCTGAGGGTGCAATGTCACAGGACCCATGCACACCAAGCACCAGCGCAGATACACACATGTTGGTGGGACTAGTAAGTCAGAAAGTATGTTGTCACCTGGTATCTCACACATCACATGTGAGCACGAGCAGATCACAGAATCACAGAATCCCCACAGTGCAGATAGAGGCCATTTCGGCCCATCGAGCCTGCACCGACACATATCCCACCCTATCCCCGTAACCCCACGTATTTAATCCCCCCTAACACTAAGGGTCAATTTATCATAGCCAAATCAACCTAACCCGCACATCTTTGGACTGTGGGAGGAAACCGGAGCACCCGGAGGAAACCCACGCAGACACGGGGAGAATGTGCAAACTCCACACAGACAGTCACCCTAGGCCGGATTCGAACCCGGGTCCCTGGCGCTGTGCTAACCACTATGCCACCGTGTTGCAGTGATGGTGCAGACAGGGACAGCAGTGGAGAGTCCTTGTCAGAGGATGCTCCAAACTCTGCTCAGCTGGACGAAGCTGCTGAACCTTGGGGGCCGTCGACAAAGCGCTTGATTCCGGAGGAGCAACAGAAAATGCGGGAGGCTCTGGCAGGATTTCCAGCCACGATGTGCTCGCTTGCAGGGAGAATGGAGGAGTCCATCTCCAGCATGACTGGCATGATATCACAGAATTGAGAGGTCGCACAACACCAGGTTATAGTCCAACAGTTTTATTTGAAATCACAAGCTTTCGGAGCTATCGATTGCTCCTTCCTCAGGTGAAGTAAATTAGATACAGAATCGCCAAAGCATATATAGATAGAGAACAAAGCATGTGTACCTTACAATTGCAGACCACTAAATTAAATCATCCTGACTATCTGCCGAGGTGTGATAAAGTTAATCAAGTCAGCCAGGAAGGTACCACATCAAAGACATAGCAAGATACAACTGAGACAATGAGGTGTAGTCGCAGGGGTTCTAACGTGTCAAAAGCTGCCGTCTGTATGTAAAACGAAAAGCTTTAAAATTTTTACTTTTTTACTGGGAAAATTTTTACTTTTTTACTGGGAATCACATCTGTGAACAAGCCAACGACGACTCGAGTCCGGATCACGTCATGTATCGTGACATAAACCCAAGATCTACACCTCATTGTCTCAGTTGTATCTTGCTATGTCTTTGATGTGGTACCTTCCTGGCTGACTTGATTAACTTTATCACACCTCGGCAGATAGTCAGGATGATTTAATTTAGTGGTCTGCAATTGTAAGGTACACATGCTTTGTTCTCTATCTATATATGCTTTGGCGATTCTGTATCTAATTTACTTCACCTGAGGAAGGAGCAATCGATAGCTCCGAAAGCTTGTGATTTCAAATAAAACTGTTGGACTATAACCTGGTGTTGTGCGACCTCTCAATTTTGTCCACCCCAGTCCAACACCGGCATCTCCGCATCATGATATCACAGGCCATAGCTATGATGTGTTCGCCCATGGAAAGGGTGGCCACCTGCAAGGAGCATCAAACGCGACATTCAAACAAGTGCAAGCTTGCTCTGACCAACAGCTTGCGCACTCTGAATGCCACCTTAACTAGGATGGATAGAAACCTAGACTTGGCTGTTCATCGCCCCATTGATGTGCAGCAAAGTGCTCTTCAGCTCCTTGCTGGCAGGGAAGTGCGGGTGGACCATGAGAGGGATGATGGTGAGAGGGGACATGGAAGTGGGGACTCTGCTCAAAGCGCTTCCACGCTGCACCGTTGCAACCCCCCGCCCAATCAGAGCCCCACATGCTGCCTCGTGTTCCGATTGCCGAGTCTGCCCCTGCAGAGGTGCAAGAGGAGCAGTCTTTGGCAGGGCTCACGAGCTCCAAAATCCAGAGAACATCAACCAAAAGCATCTAAGCAATCAGAGCAGAGAAGTGAGCAGCCTGCCTCTGCTGAAGCCACAGGGGTTGCACGATGTAGAAGTGGTAGGAAGAGAACGTAACATAAGAACATAAGAAATAGGAGCAGGAATAGGCCACTTGGTCCCTCGAGCCTGCTCCACCATTCAATAAGATCATGGCTGATCTTGGGCTCAAAGCCACTTCCCTGCCCGCTCCCCATAACCCTTCACTCCCTTATCTTGCAAAAATCTGTCTATCTCCACCTTAAATGTATTTAATGACCCGGCCTCCACGGCTCTCTGAGGCAGAGAATTCGACAGATTTACGACCCTCTGAGAGAAGAAATTCCTCCTCATCTCAGTTCTAAAAGGGCGACCCTTTATTCTGAAACTATGCCCCCGAGTTCTAGATTTCCCCATGAGGGGAAATATCCTCTCTGCATCTACCTTGTCGAGCCCCCTCAGTATCTTATATGTTTCAATAAGATCACCTCTCATTCTTCTAAATTCCAATGAGTATAGGCCCAACCTGCTCAACCTTTCTTCATAAGTCAACCCCCTCATCTCTCGAATTAACCTAGAGAGTCGTCTCTGAACTGCCTCCAATGCAAGTATATCCTTCCTTAAATAAGGAGACCAAAACTGTACGCAGTACTCAAGGTGTGGTCTCACCAATACCCTGTACAGTTGTAGCAGGACTTCCCTGCTTTTATACTCCAACCCCCTTGAAATAAAGGCCAACATTCCATTTGCCTTTTTGATTACTTGCTGTACCTGCATGCTAACTTTTTGTGTTTCATGCACAAGGACCCTCAGGTCCCTCTTAACTGTAGCATTTTGTAATCTCTCTCCATTTAAATAATAATTTGCTTTTTTATTTTTCCTGCCAAGGTGGATAACCTCGCACTTTGCCACATTATACTCAATCTGCCAAATGCTTGCCACTCACTTAGCCTGTCTATATCCCTTTGCAGATTATTCTAGATGCACATGGGTGTGTTAGGCAATGTTTCACTGTTAAGTTTACGTTATTTGAACGCACATAAAATTATTTCTTTGCACCACTTTCCCATCTTGCCCATTTTTGTCTGCTGCCTAGCAAGTAACCTTGTCAGTTGGAATGAATTGTAAGACATGACTTAACTGCGAGCAATGGGTGTGTGTGACAGGAATGGTTTGGTCATTTTAGGACTGCTTTGTGGTGGTAGTGGGAGGGGAAAGTTGATTCAGCATTTGGGTGCACTGGTGCAACCTAACTAAATCATGCCGGGCAGCAATGTGCGCCGCTGCTGGTGCCATGTCCACATCAGGTTCTTCCTCCTCCTCCTCCTGTTCCTCCTCCTCCTCCGATGAGGCTCTCTGCTCTGCGCCTTGCCCCTCCAGCAACTCCAATCCTCGCTGCTGCACTAAGCTGTGCAGAGCTCATTCTGGAGACCTTGGCTGGTGCATATTGAAGGACTCCTCCAAATCTGTCCAGGCATCTGAAACACACCTTCAGCATCCCTATTGCTTGGTCTATTACACATCTCGTCTTCATTTGGCTAATGCTCTTTGGCCTCATTGCTTGGCCTCCTCAAGGGTGTCATCAGCCACATCTTCAGTGGATACCCCTTGTCTCCAAGCAGCCAGCCGGTAAGTCTGGTTGGAGGTGCGAACAGTTGAGGGAGTGTGGACTGGCGCAGGATGAATGAACCATAAGAACATAAGAAATAGGAGCAGGAGTAGGCCATATGGCCCCTCGAGCCTGCTCCGCCATTCAGTAAGATCATGGCTGATCATCGACCTCAACTCCACTTTCCCGCCCGATCTCCATATCCCTTGATTCCCCGAGAGTCCAAAAATCTACCTATCTCAGCCTTGAATATACTCAAAGACTTAGCATCCACAGCCCTCTGGGGCAGAGAATTCCAAAGATTCACAACCCTCTGAGTGAAGCAATTCCTCATCTCAGTCTTAAATGGCTGACCCCTTATCCTGAGACTATGCCTGCTAGGTCTAGACACTCCAGCCAGGGGAAACAACCTCTCAGCATCTACCCTGTCAATCCCCTTCAGAATCTTGTATGTTTCAATGAGATCACCTCTCATTCTTCTAAACTCCAGAGAGTATAGGTCCATTTTACACAATCTCTCATCATAGGACAACCCTCTCATCCCAGGAATCAATCTAGTGAACCTTTGTTGCACCGCCTCGAAGTCAAGTATATCCTTCCTTAGATAAGGAGACCAAAACTGTGCACAGTACTCCAGGTGTGGTCTCGCCAAAGCCCTGTACAGTTGTAGCAAGACTTCCTTACTCTTGTACTCCAATCCCCTTGCAATAAAGGCCAACATGCCATTTGACTTCCTTTTTGCTTGCTGTACCCGCATGCTAGCTTTCTGTGTTTCTTGCACGAGGACACCCAAATCTCTCTGAACACCAACATTTGATAGTTTTTCATCATTTAAAAAATATTCTGTTTTTCTATTCTTCCTACCAAAATGAATAACCTCACATTTCCCTACATTATACTCCATCTGCCACCTTACTCCCCACTCACTTAGTCTATCTATATCCCTTTGCAGACTCTTTGTGTTCTCCTCACAGCTTACTGTCCCACCTAGCTTTGTATCATCAGCAAACTTGGATACATTACACTCGGTCCCTTCATCTAGGTCATTAATATAGATTGTAAATAGCTGAGGCCCCAACACTGATCTTTGTGGCACCCCACTAGTTACAGCCTGCCAACCTGAAAAAGATCCGTTTATCCCTACTCTCTGTTTTCTGTCCGTTAATCAATCCTCTATCCATGCTACTATATTACCCCCAACCCCATGAGTCCTAATCTTGTGTGATAACCTTTTATGTGGGACCTTATCGAATGCCTTTTGGAAATCCAAATATACTACATCCACTGGTTCCCCTTTATCTACCCTGCTAGTTACTACCTCAAAAAACTCTAATAAATTTGTCAAACACGATTTCTCTTTCATAAAACCATGTTGACTCTGCCTAATCATGTTATGATTTTATAATTGCCCTGATACCACTTCCTTATCAATGGATTCCAGCATTTTCCCGATGACTGATGTCAGGCTATCTGGCCTGTAGTTCCCTGTTTTCTTTCTGTGTCAGCTGTGGCTCAGTGGGTAGCACACTCACCTCCTGAGTCAGAAGGTTGTGGGTTCAAATCCCACACCAAAGACTTGTGCACATAAAGCTAGGCTGGATGTCGGAGGTGCCGTCTTTCAGATGAGACATTAAACCGAGGCCCTGTCTGCTCTCTCAGGTGGACGTAAAAGATCCCAAGGCACTATTTAGAAGAAGAGCAGGGGAGTTATCCCTGGTGTCCTAGCCAATATTTATCCCTCAATCCACATAATAAAAACATTATCTGGTCATTATCACATTGCTGTTTGTGGGAGCTTGCTGTGTGCAAATTTGCTGCTGCGTTTCCCACATTACAACAGTGACTACACTCCAAAAATACTTCATTGGCTGTAAAGCACTTTGAGACGTCTGATGGTCGTGAAAGATGCTATATAAATGCAAGTCTTTTTTTCTTTCTCCCTCCTTTCTTGAATACCGGTGTTACATTTGCGACCTTCCAACCGCTGGGACCGTTCTAGAATCTAGAGAAATTTGGAAGATCAAAACCAATGCATCCACTATCTCTTCAGCCACCTCTTTTAGAACCCTAGAATGTAGGCCGTTAGGTCCAGGGGATTTGTCGACTTTTAGTCCCATTAGTTTCTCTAGTACTTTTTCTCTACTTATATTAATTGCGTTAAGCTCCTCACCCTCATTAGACCCTCGGTTCCCCACCATTTTTGGTATGCTTTTTGTGTCTTCTACTGTGAAGACAGATACAAAATATTTGTTTAATGTTTCTGCCATTTCCTTATTCCCCATAATAATTTCTCCTGTCTCAGTCTCTAAGGGACCAACACTTACTTTTTATATACTTGTAGAAGCTCTTACAATCTGCTTTTCTATTTCTTGCTAGTTTTCTCTCATATTCTATTTTTTCCCTTTTTATCAATTTTTTTGTTGTCCTTTGCTGGTTTCTGAAACTCTCCCAATCCTCAGGCTTACTACTATTCTTTGCAACATTATAAGCCTCTTCTTTCAATCTAATGCTATCCTTAACTTCTTTAGTTAGCCACGGTTGGATCACTTTTCCCATGGAGTTTTTGTTTCTCAATGGAATGTATTTTTGTTGAGAATTATGAAATATTTCTTTAAATGCTAGCCACTGCTTATCTACCACTATACCTTTTAATCTATTTTTACAATCTACCTTAGCCAACTCACCCCTCATACCTATGTAATTGGCTTTATTTAAGTTTAAGACTCTAGTTTTGGACTTAGGCAAGTCACTCTCAAACTTAATGTGAAATTCTATCATATTATGATCACTCTGCCCCAGAGGATCCTTTACTATGAGATTGCTAATTAACCCTCTCTCATTACACAATACAAGATCTAAAATAGCCTGTTCCCTGGTTGGTTCCATGACATATTGTTCTAGGAAACTGTCCCGAATGCATTCCATGAACTCGTTCTCTAGACTACCTTTGCCAATTTGATTTGTCCAGTCTATATGAAGATTAAAGTCCCCCACGATTATTGCATTACCCCTTGTTACAAGCTCCTAATATTTCTTGATTAATATTATGTCCAACGGTATAGCTACTGTTAGGGGGCCTATATACTACTCCCACCAGTGTTTTCTGCCCCTTGTTATTCCTTATCTCCACCCATACTGATTCTACTTCCTGATCTTCCAAGCTGAGATCCTTTCTCTCTACTGCCTCTATGTCAGCCTTTATTATCAGGGCTACTCCCGCTCCTTTTCCATGCTGCCTGTCTTTTCGAAATGTCAAATACCCTGGAACATTTAGTTCCCAACCTTGGTCACCTTGCAACCATGTCTCTGTAAAGGCAATTAGATCAAACCCATTTATCTCTATTTGTGCCACTAGTTTGTCTATCTTGTTATGAATGCTTCGTGCATTCAGATAAAGAGCCTTTAATTTAAATTTGCTACAATTATTCCCTGCTTTGAGCTTATTTTCTGCTGCACTGCTAACGTTAAACTCTCTGTCCCTTCCTGTCACAATCTGCTTATTTTTACATGACAGCTCCCTGGGAATCTGGCACACACATGCATGATGATATTTTTGTGGTTGCAGACGAGCTGCACATTGATGGAGTGGAAGCCCTTACAGTTCACAAAAGCTCCTTTGTGATCTGGGCAGTGCCTTGATGGCCACATGTGCAGTCGTTGATGCCCTGCACCTGTGGGAAGCCACCCAGAGCCGCAGAGATGAGCACCCGCTCATTCTGACTGGTTTCATCGGTGGCAAAGTGTACATAAGTGCCTGCCCTAGCAAATATGGCACTAGTCACCTGGGTGATGCATTTGTGGGCGGCCGACTGCAAAATCCTGCAAATGTCTCCTGCAGAACCCTGGAAGGAGCCTGAGGCGAAGAAGTTGAGGGTGGTGGTCACTTTGACAGCCACTGGTAACGTGTCTCCAGCAGGTCTTCTTCCAGCAGGCTACAAATGTCTGCCATGACCTGACGTGATACCCTGAGACTCCTGAGGCACTGGTGTTCAGTCATGTCCAGGAAGCTGATCCTCTGCCTATATACCCTGTGTTGTGGGTATCGCATCCTGCGAGCTGCACCTCTGTGCTCATCCCTTCTCTCCTGTGGAGCGGCAGGTCGGTGAGGAGAAGGCTGCTAGTGCTGCTGGTGTTGTTGCTGCTGGTGCTCATCTTGGTCCTCATCTGAGGTCCGAGGTGAAACAGCATAAGCAGCACCCATGCTGACCTGACTGTCTTTCCAGTTTAAAAAAAAACACAAAAAAAAACAACCAAAAAAACCAAAAAAAAGTTAAAAACTCAACTGCAGACGGCAACATTTGACACGTTGGACCCCCTGTGACCCACCTCATTGTCTTAGCTGTACTCTGATGTGTCTTTGATGTAATGCCTTCCTAACAGATTGTATCTCTGCAGTCAAATTGCTCTCTGTGTGTATATACTGCCGATTTGTATTCCCTCACTGTACTTGTACCTGAAGAAGGAGCAGCGCTCCGAAAGCTCGTAATTTTAAATAAAACTGTTGGACTATAACATGGTGTTGTGCGACATCTCATTTTTGACCTGATATATGACAGATGTAAAGTGGAGATGCTCAATGCTCAATCCTCCAATGTAGTGAGAGTGACCAACAATGCAGTGAGAGTGACCTCCAAAGTTGTAGAAATCACCTGCAAACTCCTGAAAGCAAACTCTCAGAACAAGTGGTGTCAGCAAAAGCCTTTCCCTTAGGCAAGGAAGCAGGTGTGAGGTCTGATTATTTATGGGATTTTTTAATGTCATTTGTTCAACTCCCTCAATTGCCGCTGTGCTCTCACCTTACTTTTACTGGCGAGGTTCAGCAAGCCCAGGAATCCCATGGACACCCAGTAAAAGCTCAAACCACAGGTAAAAAAGGCTCTTAATAGCCTCTTAACTAGCTCTTAATTGGGATTAAATAGGTAACCCGCCTCTCCTGAGGGGGTCTCTCGATCACAGCCTAACCCGCTCGAGTCAAAGGTGGAAGCCGGCTGTCAATTTCAGCGCTTTTAACTACTCACCTACTCCCAAACCCACTCACTCATGTTAAAATTCAGCCCCTCCTGGAGCTTCTGAGCTACCTTGTAATGGGTGGAACCTCCATCTGCCCCTTACAAAGCATATGACAGCAAAGTGGCGTAGACTGCCTAATCGCGGAGTTTCCACTCCTGAGGCTGGAAGGTGGCCTGGCATTTCTGTGATGGAGTTTACACTGAGGCTTATCAGCCTCCAAAGAGGCATATGTGGGCCCCATCTGTGAGGTCCAGGCCAGGCAAGGAGCCTGGAGTCTAGAAGACTTAAAAAAAATTTTAAACGATGATAACCAGATCGGCTCAGGAGGGCCGAAGAGAATGTGGGCGGTGTCAAGGTGTTCTGGAAAACCCCAATTTCCCAGGTAGATGATTGCCGGAGATGTGCTCAAGGTAACGCTGCCCTCCAAATGATCCTGCACACTCCGGTGGTCTCAGCGCTGGAGAGCTCTGCCAGGATCACAACCCAAGGAATGTCTGGGCTTTGGTGTCGAGACTTATAGGAGCATCATGGCCACTTAGGTAAGGTATCAGAGAGGAACTAACTTCAGCATAGGTCAGTACTTTCAGGAACAGAGGGAACAAAATTAGAAGGAAAATGACAAAGAAAGACCTAGAAGGGTATATCGTCCAGTGCCAGTGGGACCAGTTGGTTGCTCACGAACCAAATGCATTTTGCATACAGAGCTGGCCACACACAACTCATTACCATAACTCAAGTGAAGGGTACGCACCCAAAACATCATAAGCTGCCTGTTCTCTTTACTGATGTGTGACTTCCTGTGTATTTCCAGTGATTTCGGATTTTATTTTAGATTTCCAGCATTTGTAGATTTTCCTTTTTGTTTTACCATTACTTCCTGTGAGCTCCCTGTGCATAATGGCCCAGGCACAGGAAGATCACTGACTGTCCAGGATAATATAAAGAAAGGTGGTCAAATATTCACAATTAATCAAAGCTTACCCATCTGAAACACTTCAAAGACCCTCCAGGTAACAGACGGTGCCTTGAGTACCAGACAAGCAACTCAGATGCCTTCAGGACACAGCCAAACAGCAAGAGTCTTGTTCGTAGGATCCTCCGATGAGACAATTGCAAAGGCCAAAGATGGAAGTATAAGTGATTGATAGCCTAGTGATCAATATTAATTATTTTTATCACCTGGATCGACTTTTTGTCTCCCAACATTTGTTAAGCAATCCACATAAACAGAGGTCAGATAAATCCCCTTGAAGTGCGCGCTTACATACCAGACAGTAGGCCCCATACAAAGAAACACAGATAACTATCCCAGAATGTCATTGAAGACTTTTTAAAATTGTTACAATACTGGCAAGCTACAGATTCCAACAATATCTATATAATATATTAAAATTTTTCTATGTAGCACAAACTTGGGGAAGTCCCTGTTAAATATTAGATAAAAGCATTTCCAGTTTAATTAAAAGGGTTTCCGCAAAGTCGTTATGAAGCCGTTCTATGAAGCCGCTTCCTGCACATCCAAAGCCTGTCTTGGTGCCGGAATATGCTTTTCAATCTCAGGGGTAAATTCTCTAATGCTTCCCCATGACTTTGGGAAGCCTCGTTATTTAAATTGAATACAATTTAACAAGGGCTTCCCCAAAACTGAGAGAGGGAACGGAATTGAAAGCTTACATTCTTCTTCCCCTCTCTCATTCTGCTCACACCCTCCACCCGCTTCGACTGTCGGTGCTTTGCCTCCTCCCTTTTGCTGCCCCGAGCATTCATGCTTCCTAATTCTTGCCTTTCTTCACTCTCCTCTACTGTGTTCTGCCATGAGTACCCATGCCTTCTTATGCTCCCCTACCACCTTTTGTTACTCCTGCCCAGGATATCCATTTCCCCTCGTCACTCCCTTTCTACCATGCCCCACCTCAAGCAGCCAAACCTTCCCTGTGTCTGCATTCTCTTAACACTTTTTCCAAGTTCTATTCTAAACACTCATGCCTTCTCACCATTTTCTGCTCATTCTTACCACTTTCTGCACCAAGTGCCCATATTTGCCCATGCTCTCCTACCACTTTTTGCTCCAACTGCCCTGAACACTCACCCCCCTCACCACAATATTGCCAGGCTCCAATACCACTCCTAAGTACTGCCAAACCCAGCATCACTCACTCCCAGAATATATAAACACAAGACCCCACCCTCACTGCTGCCAAACACCATGGCACCGATTCTAATAGGGGTGGGGGCTGTGAGAAGTTGGGTACGGTGTGCATGAGCCCCAAAGCAGAGAGCTTGGGGATGTGGAGACCTGGCTAATCTTAATGGCCGGGCCTCATTTACATAAATGACCAGATAATCTGTTTTTAAGTGATGTTGATTGAAGGATAAATATTGGCCAGGACACTGGGGATAACTCCCCTGCTCTTCTATGAAATAGTGTTGTGGGATCTTTCACATCCACCCGAGAGCAGATGGGGCCTCGGTTTAACGTCTCATCTGCGAAACATCAACACCAACAGTGCCGCACTCTCAGTACTGCACTGGAGTGTCAGCCTGGACTTTTGTGCTGACAAAAGTCATTTTTTAAAACTTACCTCTTCTGGCCAGTCAGCGTCTCCTGCAGTGGATCGGTTGTCAAGTCCCACACAGTCCAGACTTCCCCTGACTAGGTGTTAATATCACGTTGTGGCACCGATGATGTCATCAGGCCGTAACATTTGAATTTAAAGTAGCTGCCCCCCCCCGCCACCCCACCCCCCCGGCCACCTGATGCGGAAGCCTCGACCAACTTGAAAGTCAACAAAGATGAAATGGCGCCGGGCGGGAACGGAGTGACCTCAGGCTGGTAAGTTGACTGGGCCTAATCTTAACACCTCCCACACACCATTCTCGCTGGGCGAGGGCAGTTAAAATCGAAGCCTATGAGCCCTCTCCTTCCCACTAGTACTACCCACTTCCTACCTACCCAGAACTACAAACACCTTCTCATTTGAGTATTCTGGGCTTTAGAAATGGTAAGAGATAAACCATTAAATACATATAATAATAATCAAAGTCATTCATTTTGGTTTTTGTGGAAAAATCATCATTAATTTCCCAAAACATTGCTATATGTCACAGAATACATGTAATAATAAAACAATTTGTCACAATAAATCAGTGCCCCTGATAATATATTGGGCCAGAAATTCGGCTCTCCGGCTTCCTGCGGGTGCAAGCATCGCACGCGTACTTACCTACCGCGCCTGCCGTTGTGCTTCGGGCCCACGAGGACTTCGGGTCCTGGGCCTCCTGCAGCTGCCGGCGCGCAGTGCTTGCGTATCCCAGGGGCGCAGTTAGTTTGAAGCGTCCACTGGGATCACGTGGGCCATGGAGAGCCAATCGTAGCAGGGCATTTTCATTCATAGATTTGACAGGAAGACCTGTCAAATCTATGAATAGAGATCAGCCCCAAAACCACACTTAAACTTCAAATAAATTTTTAAAAAACAAAAACATTTTTAAAATAACTATAAGTTACATAAATTAACTACTTTAAACAAAAATTTACATTTTTGAAAAAATTAATTATACTTTTTAACGGTGCTAAAAATAAACTTACCTTTCTTTAAAGTATGTAATAATGATAAACCTGTTGAAAAAATGTTGAAATTGTAATTAATTAACCACTTACCTTGTTAAAAACAGGCCTTGCGCCTCCTTTTTAAAAGTGCAGCTTCTCCTCACGGAGAAACCTGAAAAAAAAAACGAAGTTCGCTGCGTGCGCGCTGCCTCTACCGCGCACGCGTTCGACTCCTGAACCCCTTCCTTCAGGGGAACGGAAGTTCCGGTTTCCCGCGCATGCGCAGTGCATGCAGGAAACCGGCACTTCAGGTGGCCTTAAGGGTGAGTACACAGCGCGTACTCACCCGACAAGAGCCGAATTTCTGGCCCATTGTCCATTACAGGACATATCACCCCTTTTGTTATAAAACAGCAATATCCTCCAACTCTCCAGGAGTAATGCCATGGAGGAGCTGCTTATGTAGATAATATGTAGAAATGATTATTATCCAAAGCAAAATGAGCCTTCAGACCTGTCACAGATGCTAATCAGATCCCTGCTCTGGTAACCTATTTTCCTCTCTGGCTAACTCTTACATCAGTAATCCAAATGTTGCAAGTTAACAGAATCAATTGGTTAGTCTTTTTTTAAAGGAATGATTTTCTTGAATATAGCTCATGATTTAGCAATGTTACATGACTAATTTTGTGTGGATAGCTGTTGGACAATTCATGCAAAAATGTGGTAGCCTTGGCTCTGTGGTAGCACTCTTGCTTCTGAGTCAGAAGGTTGTGGGTTCAAGCCTTATACCAGGGCTTGAGTATGTAAACCAGGCTGACACTTCAGAGCTGTGTTTTTTCGAATGAGATGTTAAATGTCTGTCCTCTCATGTGGACATAAAAGAGGATCCCATGACACTATTTAAAGAAAAGCAGCTGAGTTCTACCGGTGTCCTGGTCACTATCAACATCCCTCGTAAGCTGCACTGCCTCCTGCGCGGCCTGCCTCCCCTCCTGTGTGGCCCATTCAAATTTTTGCACATGCGCAGTATCTACAATGTAAAAACCAGTGAGCGGCCTGCGCGGGACCCTGCAGATGACAGCGTGCCGTATAACAGGAACATTGTGGCAGCAACATTAGCAAGAACATTGGTCACTATATATCCTTCAACCAACATCACTAAAACAGAATGGGCCGAAAATTGATCCCGGGACGCGAGAGTACGCACTGCATACTCTCGCGTATTCCCACTCCAATTGCCGGTTTTCTGCATGCCCTGCGCATGCGCTGAAAACCGGCAATTGCTCTTCCGAAAAGGGGGCGGGGCCTGGCTGCATCGCGTGCGCGCTACAGGCTGCGCGCACGCTGTGCACTTCATGCTTTGGACGCGCAGGTAAGTAGGGAAGATTTTGGAAATGTAAAAAGGAGGAGTAAGACCCGCTTTTAAGAAGGTAAGTAGTGAATTAAGTATTTTTTTGAATTTTTTTTTACAGGTATATCTTTTTTATAGACTTTAAAGACAGGTAAGTTTATTTTTATAACTTTTTAAAAGATTTTAAATTTTTTCAAAAATTTAATTTTTTATTTAAAATGGTTAATTTAATTAACTATACTTATTTTATTAATGTGATGGGTTTTTTTTTTAATTTAATTGAGGTTTAGCTGTTATTTTGGGGGGGTGTAAGATTCATAAGTCTCACAGCCATGCTGTGAGACTTATGAATGGAAGATGGTGTGCTGCCATTGGCTCTAACTGAGTCACGTGATCCCACAGCTCGCACGAATTAACTACGCCGCTGGGATACGCAAGCCCAGCACAGCTGATGTCTGGAACATCAATTTCGTGCGAGCTGGATCAGAAAAAGCATAAGCGAGGTGAGACATCGCGGGGAAGGCTTACCCCCGCGGGAACAGAGCGAGATCAATTTCTGGGCCATTATCTGGTTAATTATCTCATTGCTCTTTGTGCGACCTTGCTGTGTGCAAATTGGCTGCCTTGTTTCTCTACAACAGTGACTACACTTCAAAAATACTTAATTGGTTGTGAAGCACTTTGAGATGTCCTAAGGTCATGAAAGGTGCAAATCCTTTCCTTTCATTTACATCAGACACGTACAGGACAAAATATTCCAGATGTGTGCCCTAATTCGGTTCTTTAAACATACTTTAAGTATGGTGTGTGTACTTCACATTTTCTGAAAATGTTAAATTAATAATTTATCGAATGCACAGAAGTTGAGCCAAGAGAAAACATTTGTATTCAAAAACAATTATGGATAAAGAAAAACTTGCTTTTATATGGTATCTTATCCCATCTCAGAAATAACTCAATGCACTGCAAAACAATCAACTAATTTGAATTTCAGCAATTTTTGTTATGTAGGCAAATGCAGCAGCCATTTTACATACATCAAGATCCCACAAACAGCAATGATATGAGTAACTAGTGAAACTGTTTATGGTGGCAACAGCTGCGGGAGGAATATTGCAGAACACCAGGGAAATTCCCTGTTCTTTTTGAAGTAGTGCAATGGGACCTTACAAATCCACCAGAAAAGGCAGTGGCAGTATGGTTTAACATCTCTTCCAAAGAACAGCACTCTCTTAGTGCTGCAGTGTCAACCTAAGTGATGTGAGATGTCCTGGAGTAGGTTTGAATCCACATCACTGACTGAGAGACAAGCGTGCTACCAAATGAGTTGATTTAGCCTCTTATACCGTGATTCGAGTTTATTGTTTTTGTGGTCACACGAATGAGCCTACAAACTGATGATTTTTTTAAAAATTGCACTGCACTTGCAGTGTTTCTATAAAATTAAAGCCCTGGAGTAATAGTGTAGGTTACCTTTGTATCAGGATATGTGATTCAGAAAATGTGTGGGAGTGCCTGTGTAAGAATGTAACTTTATCCAGAGGTTGTGTTTGGTAAAGCTTGCAATTTGCTGGCGCAGCAGCAGGTGTGGTGAGATAATATTTGTCTTCTGTAGCATTTCACACAACATTGGTAATGAGTGCAGCTAAAGGTTGTGATTTGTACAAACAAAATACCACATCTATTGTATCTAAAAGCAACTGTTAAGCCACAGTAAGTTGGACTTCATCCCATTCTTCAGAAAATGTAGCCAAGTTAGTACATCCAGCTTTCATTTTACAAGTTTCATCTGTAAATGATTTACCTGACACAATTTACTTGGAAACTGCCTTGTTAAAACAAAAGTCCTCCAATTTGTATTGAACATTGTTTAATAGCTCAGTGCATAATAGTTGCAGTCAAAAGCTCAATCTATCCTTGGTTTGGTACCACAGTGACTTTGTTCATTTGCACACTATGCGACAGAGTGATGGAGGTGCACTTGTTTTCCCTTGAAATTTTCCCATGCAGTGAGTTCTCAACCTCAGGCTATCTGGAAGGCAACAAACAAAGGTGAGATATGGAAAGGAGATGCTTCTGCCGAGGAAGGGAGAGAAAATCAAATAGATTTTCTCTGTGTTTATATTGTGAATTCTGGGAGATTCTCTCACTGCTACCCTACCTGAGGAAGGAGCGAACCGCTCCGAAAGCTTGTAAAATTAAATAAATCTGTTGGACTATAACCTGGTGTTGTGCGACTTCTCATTTTTGTCCACCCCAGTCCAACGCCGGCATCTCCACATTAAAATGTCAAGTTAGAAGAATTAAATAAAAAGAAATTAAGCATAAAGGTATAAACGTAGAGGTTGTATACTAACATACATGCTCAGAAACACTAAATGGCATGAGTTTAAAAAGTGATATGACAAACACAATTCTACCTGTTAAGTGTGTATGAGTCTCTTGTGATTCAATGTAATAATGATCCCAATGGTGTCAGACACTTGAAGAAAGATATATAAACTGGAAATTACCTGTGGTGTTATGCTTGAATAATTCACTTTATATTCCATTACTAAGTTCTCACTTCCATTTTGAGACTGAGTTTATTTCTGTTATGCAGACAAGAAGTTGTGTTTTCAGTACAATCCAATACACAAACTCAATTCGGTGCCAGCTTTACACTATTAACAATGGCACGTGAAGTTTAGATGATGTGGAGGGGGTTAGGGTAGTCATTGTTTTCTACCTGAGCAGCTATGAATGTAACCTAATTACATTTTATGGAATGCACCAGAATTTCAGAGTGTAATCAGACCCAATGTCCAATCTCTGGCTGCTTTATGTGCTCTTGTTTAACCACCTCAATCTCAGTTTGGTTACATTCTGGCCCTCATTTGGACAAATGCCAGTACATTCTGGCAGTAAATTATATCAAATTGCCTTACTGCACTTCTCTTATTGCCGTTTTTACCCCATTGTTTCTTACTCTTACCACACCATTGAAGGGATAATTACAAGTCCTAGCCCTTTTCGGGCTACCCCAGATCAGGCGTATTCCCCAGATGTTCACCTTCAACTAAAGTTAAAGATAGCCGAATTCTATAAGACGCTTAATTGGGTCTAAAGGTCAGACTACCTCTCCCTAAAGGAAAGGAACGAGGTGAAGATGTTACCGTCCTCCGGATAGCACTTTTAATAAGTTTAACTAGACTGTAACCTTCCGGATATTATGAGGGTCCGGAATACCCCCCAGAATTCTGCAACTCCTTTGAGTGTACAGAAATTGAGTTCGCGAGTTTATACAGAAATACTATGAGACAATTCTAAAAATATATAGATTTATTAAAGAACCGACATTTAGTTAACAGCTGTTATGGCAATCGCAACTTTAACCGTTCAAAATACAAATAGCTTACATTTCTTATCAGAGATCCTTATTCTCAAATCTTAACTTTGTTACATTGCCACACTTCTACTTATTTCTTAATCCAGAATATCCACCAAAATCAAATACCTTGATTACCCGAGACCCAGAGTTAAAAACTTACAGAGCGTGCCTGTGAAGTTGAGAAACGCTTGCCCTTCCAGCGACTTCTGACTTTTCATCTGAAAAGCTCTTATTTTTATACTCTTTTTTAATGGTATTTTCTTTGAAGTATTCTGCTGATGTAAGCTAATTGTCTCTAGTGATACTCTATTGAATTGTTTTCTATTCTTACTGTCATTTCAGCTGCCAACTCTTAGACTTCTGTCTGTACCTTTAGGTGTTTCAAAAACTTTATAATTTTTATGGTTATTATCGATTTATCTATTTGATGCCATTCTTAGGAAGTCTTTCTATTGAATTTCTAAATCACCTCTGCTGTTTGTAACACAGACTCCTGTCTCCTTATGTTCCAAGTTTAACACATAAAAAATGTAATTGCTTGGTGTCATCTATTGATGTAATATCTACAAAGTCTCTCTGTAGGTACTTTTTACAATTTGTAATTCAAAAACACTTCATCTAGGGTGTTCTTTGCATTTCTTATTTACTTCAATTGGTTATATTAAGAACCATGTCTCCTTGTTCTAAGTTTAACATAAAACTATTTTACAGCAGGTATTTCTTTGTACTTGATGTCATTTTTTCAAAGGCACTTGGTTTTTTAATGTTCTGTGCACCTGTTCGACGTGTTAGATTTTGACACTTTACTTGGGTCATTCCATTGTGTTGGTTCCAATGTTCAGACATAGAGGAACCTCCAGCCTGTTGTTTCAATAGGGCCTTGTCTTTGTATTTACAAACATTTCCCATTTCAAAGCTTGTGATGTTTCACAGCTTTGTGTTAACAAACCATCTTATCTCAGAAGCCTGTATTTCTGTTTTACGGCTTGTGTCGTTGAGGCTTTTAGATTTTTAACCCCAGTTTGTCATGCTTTAATATTATCAAATCTGTTTATAGGATGATGTATTTCTTGGAATATGGCTATTTCCTTCACACCCCCATCTTGACCAAAAGATGAGCTTAAAACTTCAGGGCAGAGTTTGGTCAATAATACTCATAAGGTTACAATAGCATATTAAGTTCACGAGATGCACAATCATGTGCTACATGAAAATTCCTTTTAAATCATCCTAGGACAATGTTTTGCCTTATTTTAAATTGAACACAATTTAAAAGGATGATAGTACATAGTCATGCTATGAGCGAAATAACATGTACTTAGAATGTCCAATCGGCAGATGTACGTTCCGTATAGGTGAGTTATTCATACGAGTCAAGGAGACTTCATTGGAAACTAGTTGAAGTTTGACACGCTGTTCCTTCAATCCGGCGTGTGTACAGATGCTTGTATTCGTAAAGGCCTTGCGAGGCACTCAATTGATTCCTTCTTTATCCGCGATGTCTTCCTCCTTTGTTAAAGTAACTCATTGATCTTTCCTTGTTTCGGTTGTTGCTTTTCGCAAATCCAAATCCTGATGCGTTGCCAAGCAACGTGTAGAAGAGCCGACGACACCTTCTGACTTCCCATCGTCAGTAATTCGATCGCATCCATTTCCTGTGTCGTGCTCCAAGCTGGGTCTTAAAAGACAGTGTACAACTGCACCTTGTATTGTTCCTCCTTTTCGGTATCCTGCAGGACATCTTTTGATATTGTCTATGGAGACAGTTTAAAAAATATGCTTGCCATTCGGCTGGTTAACATGTATTTGAACTGTTCTTTCGTTAATAACAGAATGTAATTGAACAGGTTTTTTCTCTTTGGTCTTAAACCAGGTTTTTGCTCGAACTTCTTTTCCTGTACCCATTCTCCTACTATGGGTTGCCATTCTTTATTTGTCAATTTTTTCTGCCTATTTGCTTCCCTTATCCTCTGATCAATTCGATGAATCTCCTCTGTTATTTTTTTTTTTAACTGTCGCTGTTGGGTCAAGGACTCAAAGTGTGTAGAGGCAATAAAAGAACTATGGGTAAGCGGTGTATGCATTTCAACCCCATACATCAGATAATATGGAGTTTTAGGGGACACTGTCCCTGATGCAGATGTGGGCATTTTATTGAGTGATAGCTGTACTTCCGTAATGATGGCGGTCCACTTATTCCCCCTGATTCTCAACAGTTTGACCAATAACTTTATTACTTCCCGATTTTTACATTCCACCAGCCCCGCTGATTGTGGATGACGTGGCGTGCTGTGCTCTAACCCAATCCCCCTTTGTTCACAGTAGGCTTTGAAGACCTTGGATACAAAGGCTCTGCCTTTAACAGAGTGTAAGATTTTGGGTGCAGCAGCTACAGTAATTATATCAGAAATAGCTCTGGCGAGTGCGTTTTCCGAAACAGGTTTTGTGGGGACCAGCCAGCAGAAGGAAGTACATCCATCCACACAAATGAGAACATGTCTATATCCCAAAGATGGGGAAAGTGGTCCAATAAAGTCAATAAAGAATTTTCCCATTTGCTCTTCAGCTTTCACAGGAGCCAATGATGGTGGCTTAATTAGTGATGACTTACTAGTCAAATAGCATGGCTCACAATTTGCCACGTATATTTTACAGGCTCTAAGCATGCCTGTCCACCAATATAAGGGGGTCAATTTGCAGAATGTTGTTCTGGCACCACAATGTACTTAACTCATGCCCTTGTGAGCTTCTTTTACAAGCTGTTCTCATTTGTGGCTCGGGGGTACTTCTCAGTTTCCCTTGGGCAACTTAACTAGTACAATACCCGTAGGGGTTTCTGAGTAATTGGAACCATTGTGTTGGTTCCAATGTTCAGACATAGAGGAACCTCCAGCCTGCTGTTTCAATAGGGCCTTGTCTTTGTATTTACAAACCATCTTATCTCTGAAGCCTGTATTTCTGTTTTACGGCTTGTGTCGTTGAGGCTTTTAGATTTTTAACCCTAGTTTGTCATGTTTTAATATTATCAAATCTGTTTATAGGATGATGTATTTCTTGGAATATGGCTATTTCCTTCACACCACCTCATTCCACCTGCTGTTATATACTACACTGTTTCAATGTTAAAAAAAAGTTTTTAAAAATTCCAGTACCTCCACAAGTATCCAATGCAGAATAGACTATCCTGCTGAAGGTTATGTGTAGGTTCTCCCATGGCTTAGAGAATTTAACAAGTGAGTAAATCAGGATCGTCCCATTTCAATCCCTAGTCTGTGCTCAGATAGTTGATCTCAAGTGGGATTGAGGTAGGGGTGCCACAGTTGCCATCAGCATCTCTGGATTAGGGAAGAGAATATTGGCCAGGGTTCCTCATCCTGATAACTAAGCAGTGACCCCTTGGTGGAAAATGAACATGTGTAGATATTGAGTGAGAACAAGATCTTGGCTGTGACACTTCTCATGGTGGAATAGCCCAGAAACACTCACTGTTGCGGTTCAGCCATGAAGAATGCCCACTTCGGCGAGGTACCAGAGGGTGCTTGTGGAACTTCACCTCAGCATTGAGTCATTGTCTTCAGTGGGGTGCGCGGGGAGGGGAAAATTGATAAGAAAAAAATTAACATGTATATTGGTCAGGATGGTGCCACAGCACACTGCAGCAGCACCCCAGTTGCAGGACATTGATTTCATCCTTCATTTCACTAAACTCTTGGGGCTGGATTTTGATACTGGGGTGGGTTGGGGCCGTGTTATCCACTTTTCGTGTTATCCACCCGACTGCAATTGGATGTGGGAGATTGATGCGATTTTCACCTAATTGGGCAATTGAGTTCCAGCATGTGGGAACCCATGACCCAATTAGTGTTTTCAGTCTGAAAGTCGCCTCTGATGATGTCATCATTGCTGCTGCATTGAAGGTCTTCAGAGACTGCCTGGCCTTTGCTGTGAGAGGACCTGGATGCCAAGTCTGCTCCCAGATATTGAGAGAGAGAGAGACTGGCCTTTGCTGTGAGAGGACCTGAAGGCAAAATGAGCAGCAGCAGCCCTAGATCTGTTCCCAGATATTTTTCCTACTACTACTTCTCCATTGTAATAGTGGACCTGCAGCTGATAGTCAGCTTTCGAAATGTGTTACCGCCAGGTTTCACATTCGTGGTTCACAACAGGCGTGCTTCATGTAGAACAAGGGTTAAAATCACAAAGGCCTTTCAAAATGGCATTATAGAGCCAATTTAGTGCTTGTTAAGGGCTTTAACAGCCTATCCCACCTCTTAAAGGCAGGACGGAGTCGGGACCAGCAGACACGATTTAATGAAAATTGCATGGAGGCGGGATGGAGGCGGACTTGTGCCCGCCCACCAGTTTTCACAATTTTAACCCCCCACACGCCTCCAAACCCGCCTCCACGGGTCAATGAAAATCCAGCCCTTGATCTCAGCTGTGTTGCTATGCAGAGAATTAGCACTTCCCTGCAGGGAAGAAGGGGAATTGGATGGGGATTACTCTTGGGCTCATCCCATGGATTGCGAGTTTGTATGGACCTTCCTCGAAGTCTGGGGCCAGAAAAGGAAAGGAAAAGGAAAGCCAGCATTACAATTTTTACATAATTACATGCACAAGCTTATTGAATTTGTGTTGCTCTGGAATCAGCCCTGCAACATAAAAGGGCAGACTCTAGGGCCGCGATTTCACCTACCGAGGCGGGTCCGGTTCAGCCGATGTCCGACCCCGCTGCTGGCTCCAGCCCGCTCTGTAGAGTGATCTTACGTTGATTGGGCTTGTTAAGCCCACCCAGTGTGTTTCCCGGCCAATTGAAGGATGATGTCATCAGCCGGTTTCCTTGTGCAAATTGATTTTGACAATTGTGCTGTCAGTGTTCTACAGCACTGAAGTGCTGCAAACACTGACAAGCACTGCACAGAGGTGCATGGCTGCACCAGGCTCTTCCATGACTCACAGCCCGCAGGGAGGTCCTCTACCCTTCCCTTGGGTGGAAGAGACCGTCCCAGGAGATCAACGCAGCCTGGTTGAACATTGCACAGGAGGACACAAGCAGGGATGTCACTAGGAGGACCAGGCTGCAGTGGCACAAACCTTTCAATTATCTCAGCAGATCACAAAACGTTACTGCCAAGCCACACTCAACCTCATCCTGCTGTGCCACTCATCACATCCCCATCACTCTGCCTTCCCTACCCTACTCCTGCACATCCCTATTCACATCAACTTACCTTGCATCTCCACCCATCCTTCTCTATCTACATTATCATGTCCCCATCTCACTAGCCACCCCTCACACTCACCCTCACCCTAGTGCAATCATACCAACTAACAACACACAAGGGTAGGCACTTGGGTGTTTTAGCCAATGTTCATGTGAAGTTTCTGTTAATGTGGTGTCAAACATTGAAATCTTTATTTTCAACACTTTGCGTTCTTGGACAGATTTGTGTGCACCTTTGGAAGTGGCTTAGTGAGTTGCAGTGAATGGTGAGACATAACGGTACCACCCCTGCAATTGTGATGAGTGTGAAAGGAATGGCTTGGGCATTGTAGGGATGCTTTATGGTGTTGGTGTGGGGTGGTGCCAACCTGGCGCATCATGTGGCAGCCAGGGTGTACAGCGTCAAGTGAAGTAAATCTGGCTATGGTGAGGCCATCCCGAGCAGCAATGTGGTCGGGTACTGATGCCCTGTGTCCTGTGCAGCATCAGGTGATTGTGGAGAAGGTTGGTGCTGTTGTTGGTGCTGCTGGTGTTGGGGCTGATTGTTTTGGGAGTCTGAGGACCAAGGTGAGACAGTTTCAAGGGCACCAATGCGATGTAATAGATGGTAGGTGAAGTTGAGATGACAGAAGCAAATCTGTCAATGGTCAGAGAGGTTGTTCCAATGAGGTGGCACTGGATAGAGAGTTGGCTCCAAACACTTGCAAGCAGCATAAAGCTCAATCTGTCTTCCAAATGCAGTAAGCAACAGTTTCTGAGCTTGGAAAGTGAACAGCTGTGAGATGGGAGCTTTTATACCACTTTTGAAGCTGTCAGGTAATCAGAATGCTGAATCCACTCACGACCGACCTGCTGAGCTGACGTGATCCCCGAGCAGCGTATAACCGATGGGTGATTTTGTAAAATTGAAAGGTAAGCTTAAAATAGTATTTAAGTGCCTCTTAACAATCTCTTAATGATCTAAATTGCCTCCCCCGCCGCTTGGTGTCGGGTCTGTTCAGCACGGACAGTCCCGACATCTGGAAGACTAGCATAAAGGCGGGTTTCCCACCCGATCACCACCGATCGCGCCCTCTGACCCCCCCAAATAATTCCCCCCTAGAATATTGGCAGCAAAGATAAATGTAATATTAATGTAAGTAAGCCACACCCATGTCCAGGGTAAATGAGCCAGATAAATGCAGTTCACTTTTGTTAATCAGCGTCAGTGTTGTCAATAATTTAGACATCTAAATGCCTTCAAGTCTGAAGTCACAGTAAAATCTGTCACACAAAATAACAAAATCCCAATTATGAATCCAGGAGGCCGAACTAAACTCCATCAGTCACTCAATACTGTGTAAATAGACTTTTCAAAGTCATTGTAAGGAAGCAGTCAGGCTTACGTGTATAGCATTCAATTCTGTACCAAGCAGCTACTGTGAAGAGATTCAGAAAAGCTGGAGTAAGATACCAGAAGACTCGCATCTCTCTGACTGCGAGTCCGAAACAAATTATATCAGAATTTCACTTGATGCTAATTAACTTGCTGACTGGATTAACTCCAACAAAATCTTCTTTCACCTTTTCTGTCAAGAAGGTAGCCATTATTGCCAGGTGATCCACTTTAAAACAATGTTATGCATGCAAATTCTAGAATTCAGTAACAACAGATCTTGAAGAATCAGATCACAATTCCATTTCTGTGCTACCAGGGTTTCCTGCCGAGACACAACACAACCATTTTTTTAAGCATGTTTTGTTTTTCCACCAAAAAAAACAGCCTGTCTGGTTGATTCGTGCCTTACTGCATAATAAGTAGGATTCAGAATATTGAAATGCCTCATCAAACTGATTGGAACGCTTCAATATGGTCATTCATGTATGCTTTCAAACTAAAGAATATGGGACTATCAATAAATGGTACTGAAGACTTGAATAACATGCTGCTCAGTAATCAGTTTGATTTCTGTATTATGTGTTGTAGTACATAGCTTGGTTTCTCTTTATGATTCTGTCATTCAATTTGAAAATTGATGAAAAACTATTGAAACATTTTCCCATATTTAACAATTTTATGTAAAAATAATGGAATCAAAGGGAAGAGTTCCTCAGTTCACTATTTGTAGTGAAATTTTAAATGATTACATACATGTGTTTACAATTTGCTAGAAATAACAAATGGAGGAAATCTTCCTCTTAAGGGCCAGGTGAATTACATAGGATTACATAGGATATACAACACAGAAACAGGCATTCGGCCCAACCAGTCCATGTCGGCATTTATGCTGCACTCAAGCCTCCTCCTGTCTTTCCTCCTCTAAATCTATCAGCTTAACCCTTTATTCCCTTCTCCCTCATATGCTTATCCAGCCTCCCCTTAAATGCATCTATACTATTCGCTTCAACCACTCCCTGTGGTAGCGAGTTCCACATTCTCACCACACTCTGGATAAAGAAGTTTCTTCTGAATTCCCTATTTGATTTCTTGGTGACTATCTTATATTGATAGCCTCTAGCTCTTCCCCACAAGTGGAAACACTCTCTCTGTATCTACTCTATCAAAACCTTTCATAATTTTAAAGACCTCTATTAGGTCACCCTTCAGCCATCTCTTTTTGAGACCCAGCCCGTTCTTCCTTTCCGGATAGGTATACCCTCGCATTTCTGGTATCATCCTTGTGAATCTTTTTTGCACCCTCTCCAGTGCCTCTATATCCTTTATATAATATGGCAACCAGAATTGTATGCAGTACTCCAAGTGTGGTCTAACCAAGGTTCGATACCTGGACCACCAAGGGAGCCGCGGTCCCGCACGATCAGCTCGGCACTCAAGCAGAGTGCCAGGCTGATCGATCGTGGGCAGGAACCCGCGAAAAAAACTGCAACAAGGTAAGTTTTTTTTTACTTATCTCAGCCGCCTCGCTTTTAATCATCACCCCCAAAGCGGCCGGCCTCCTGCAGCTGGCGGTGTTTTCGACTGGTGCTGCTGCAGGGGGCGGAAGTCAATTTCGGGTTCAGGATGCTACCGGGGCGATGTGCATGGCGATGACGTCACGATCTCCGGGTGAAGGAGATCGAGGCACAATGTTGTAGCGCCGCCGCAAAACTCCCGCCGAATATGGCGGGAGTCGATGTCACCCAATGTCGCAAAGGCACCCAATTTCGCCTCCTCTATGTCATCTCCAGCAATCGCTCTTGAAAGTTTCTTTAGGTAGCAGACTTCAAAGTAAAGCACTTCCATCAGTCTCAGCTGATATCGGCAACAGGTATTCCTCCATTATTTAATTCTAAATTATCCTTGGTGCAATGGGAATGCAAGCCATGGGATTTGGGAACCTTAACATCATATCTTCTCATTATAAGGTATGCTAATGAGCTACCAGCAGCATTGGCGGGTGTACATATGGCAGGCACCAGATCACCTTGCAAACCATAGCGCAGCCATTAGGGGGTGAAAACCCAGTGGAAATGGTCCGACCCCAGAATCTAGCCACAAAATTGCCAGTATGCTGTTTTTAAACCCTAAACATACCAAAAATGGCTAGCAAATTGAAGGCCTTAAACAATATTTTTTAATAGCTACACTGAATATCTCCATGGAAACGTGGAGTATTGTACAGTACAGTAGTTTTGCTGCCTTAAAAAATTTTTTAAATTCACACTTGGGTAGGTTAATAAATCAACCTGTGCCTCCTCCCTTTTGTGGCACATTGCAAAAGAGAATTGCACTGACAATCAGGGAGATCGTATTTGTCTAATGGTAAAATGAATTTATGCATTGTTTGCAATAAAGTTTTGATGCGTCACAAACAAAACATTTACCGCCAAGTGATTGACAAACGAACACGTAAAACACCCTGGGAAAGCTTAGGCATTTTTTTTGTACACATTTAATTGAATTCTAACTACATAAGAATAAAGCAGGATATTTTGCAATAAGCACATTGCAGTTTATACAAAGGCAAAATACTGCGGATGCTGGAAATCTGAAATAAAAACAGAAAATGCTGGAAATACTCAGCAGGTCAGGCAGTATCTGTGGCGAGAGAAACAGAGTTAACGTTTCAAGTCCATGACCTTTCGTCAGAACTGGACAAAGTTAAGAGACGTAACAGATTTTAAGTAAGTGCAGGGGCCAGGAAAGAGGGGAGGGGAGGAAAGAACAATAGGGAAGGTCTGTGATAGGGTGGAAGGCAGGAGAGATTAAATGACAAAAGGTATGATTGTACAAAGCAAAAGGAGATGGCAATGGGACAAGTAAAGAAACAAAAGATGGGTCTAGAAGAGGTGTAAATGGGTATAGCAGAATCATCAACAGCTACCATCTGAAAAAATAGGGGCAGAGGTTACAGTCTAAAATTGTTGAACTTTATGTTGAGTCCAGAAGGCTGTAAAGTGCCTCATAGAAAGATGAGGTGCTGTTCCTCGAGTTTCGTTGGTACCGTGTAAGAGGCTGAGGACAGAGAGGTCAGAGTGGGAGTGGAGCGGAGAATTAAGTGACAAGTGACCGGAAGCTCGGGGTCACGCTTGCAGACTGAATGGAGGTGTTCCGCAAAGTGATCACCAAATCTGCGTTTGGTCTTCCTAATGTAGAGGAGACCGCATCATGAGCAGCGAATACAGCATACTAAATTGCAAAAAGTACAAGTCATAGAGTCATAACGGCACAGAAGGAGGCCATTCGGCCCATTGAGTCCGTGCCGGCTCTCTGTAGAGCAATCCAGTCAGTCCCATTCCCCCACTCTATCCCTGTAGCCCTGCAAGTTTATTTCCCTCAAGTGCCTATCCAGTCTCGCCTTGAAAACATTGAGTGTCTCTGCTTCTACCACTTCCGTCGGCAGCGAGTTCCAGGTCCTCACCACTTGCTGCGTAAAAAAGCTTTTCCTCACATCCCCCATATCTCTTGCCCAAAACCTTAAATCTGTGTCCCCTAGTCCTTGTACCATCAAGTAATGGGAACAGCCTTTCCCCATCTAGCCTATCCAAACCCGTCATAATCCTGTACACCTCTATCAAATCACCCCTCAACCTCCTTTGCTCTAATGAAAACAAATACAGCTTCTTCAACCTGTCCTTGTAGCTAAGAACCCCCATCCCCGGAACCATTCTGGTAAATCTTCTCTGCACCCTCTCAAGGGCCTTCACATCCTTCCTAAAGTGTGGTGACCAGAACTGGATGCAATACTCTAGTTGTGGCCTAACCAGCGCTTCATAAAGGTCCAGCATAACTTCTCTACTTTTGTACTTAATGGGCCAGAAATTCGGCTCTTGTCGGGTGAGTACGCGCTGTGTACTCACCCGTAAGGCCACCTGAAGTGCCGGTTTCCTGCATGCACTGCGCATGCGCGGGAAACCGGAACTTCCGTTACCCTGAAGGAAGGGGTTCAGAAGTCGAATGCGTGCGCGGGAGAGGCTGCGCGCACACAGCGAACTTCGGGTTTTTTTTAAGGTTTCTCTGGGAGGGTAAGTATGGAGAAGCTGCACTTTTAAAAAGGAGGCGCAAGGCCTGTTTTTAACAAGGTAAGTGGTTAATTAATTACAATTTAAACATTTTTTCAACAGGTTTATCTTTTTTAGATACTTTAAAGAAAGGTAAGTTTATTTTTAGCACCGTTAAAAATTATACTGTAATTAATTTTTTCAAAAATTTAAATTTTTGTTTAAAGTAGTTAATTTATGTAACTTATAGTTATTTTAAAAATGTGATTTTAAATTTTTTTTATTTGAAGTGTGGTTTTGGGGCCGATCTCTATTCATAGATTTGACAGGTCTTCCTGTCAAATCTATGAATGAAAATGCCCTGTTAGGATTGGCTCTCCATGGCCCACGTGATCCCAGGGGACGCTTCGAACTAACTGCACCCCTGGGATATGCAAGCATTGCACGCCAGCAGCTGGAGGAGGCCCAGGAGCCGAAGTCCTCGTGGGCCCAAAGCACAACAGCAGGCGCGGTAGGCAAGTACGCGCACGATGCTTGCACCCGCAGGAAGCCGGAAAGCCGAATTTCTGGCCCATTACCTCTATTTATGAAGCCCAAGATCCCATATGCTTTGCTAACCACTCTCTCAATATGTCCTGCCACCTTCAGGGACCTATGCACATTAACTCCCAGGTCCCTCTGTCCCTGCACACTCTTTAAAACTGTGCCATTAAGTGTATATTGCCTCTCCCTGTTCCTTCTGCCAAAATGCATCACCTCACATTTCTCTATTAAATTCCATCTGCCACTTGTCTGCCCATTCTGCTAGTCTTTCTATGTCCTGTTGCAGTAGATTGGTATCATCCTCACTGATTACCACACCCCCAAGTTTGGTGTCATCGGCAAATTTAGAAATTCTACTCTGTATTCCAATATCCAGGTCATTTATATATATATATATCAAAAAAGCAGTGACCCCAGCACTGACCCTTGGGGAACACCACTGTCTATCATCTTCCAGTCTGATAAACAGCCATTCACCACAACTCGCTGTTTTCTGTCCCTAAGCCAATTCCTTATCCTAGCTGCCACTGACCCACCTATTCCATGAGCCTCAATTGTGTTAACCAGCCTTCTGTGTGGTACTTTGTCAAATGCCTTCTGAAAATCCATGTAGACAACATCCATTGCATTCCCTTCATTAATCCTCTCTGTTACTTCATCAAAAAATTCAATTAGATTAGTCAAACACAATCTGCCTTTTACAAATCCATGTTGGTTCTCCTTAATTAGTTTAAACCTCTCCAAGTGCCTGTTAATTTTTTCCTTGATTATTGTTTCTAAAACTTTACCCACCACTGATGTTAAACTGTAGTTACTAGGATTGTCCTTTCACCCTTTCTTGAACAATGGTGTCACATTTGCCACTTTCCAATCCTCAGGCACCTCCCCCGCATTTAGGTAAGATTGGAAAATTATGGCAAGCCCTTCCGCTATCTCCTCCTCCAATTCCCTTAGCAACCTGGGATGCAAGCCATCTGGACCAGGCGACTTGCCCACTCTAAGCATACCCAGCCTTTCTAGTACATCCTATCAATTTTCACCCCTTCCATTGCTTCTACCTTTTCCACTTCTACCGATATTTTGTCAGCATCCAACTCCTTAGTAAACACCAATACAAAGTACTCATTGAGTATTCTAGCCTTGCCCTACGCCTCTAAGCATATATCACCTTCTTTGTCTCTAATAGGCCCCACCCCGCCTCTTACTACCCGCTTACTGTTTATATACATGTAAATCGCTATTTCACCTGGAAGGAGTGTTTGGGGCCCTGGACAGTGGGAAGGGAGGAGGTAAAAGGGCAGGTGTTGCATCTCCTGCACTTGCACGGGAAGGTGCCATGGGAAGGGGAGAAGGTGTTGGGGGCGATTGAGGAGTGGACCAGCGTGTTGCGGAGGGACACGGTCAAGGGCCATGTCAACCATGGTAGAGGGGAATCCTCGGTTGAGGAAAAAGGAAGACATATCGGAAGCACTAGTATGGAAGGTGGCATCGTCAGAACAGATGCAATGGAGATGGAGAAACTGGGAGAATGGAATAGAGTCCTTATAGGAAGCGGGGTGGGAGGAAGTGTAGTCCAGGTAGCTGTGGGAGTCAATAGCCTTATAGTGGATGTTTGTCGATAGCCTATCCCCAGAAATGGAGAGAGAGAAGTCAAGGAAGGGAAGGGAAGAGTCGGAGATGGACCATGTGAAGGTGAGGGAAGGGTGGAAATAGGAAGCAAAGTGAATGAAATTTTCCAGTTCAGGGCGAGAGCAGGAAACGGCACCGATACAGTCATCATGGCAGTTTATACCATCAGTTATTAATGTTAAGCAGAATCAGTATGTTTCCAAGTAATTTTCATACATTCTAATACAAAATTTATCATAAACAATCATAATATATATTTTACTGTGAAAAAACTGCAAAAATAAATTTTAGAATAAAGAAAGAAAGCCTTGCATTTATATAGCGCTTTTCATGATCACCGGACGTCCCAAAGCGCTTTACAGCCACTTTTTTGAAATGTAGTCACTGTTATAATGTAGGAAACGCGGCAGCCAATTTGCGCACAGCAAGCTCCCACAAACAGCAATGTGATAACGACCAGATAATCTAGGTTTTTTTGTTATGTTGATTGAGGGATAAATATTGGCCAGTACACTGCGGATAACTCCCCTGCTCTACTACGAAATAGTGCCATGGGATCTTTTACATCCACCTGAGAGAGCAGACAGGGCCTCGGTTTAACATCTCATCTGAAAGACGGCACCTCCGACAGGGCGGCACTCCCTCAGCCCTGCACTGGAGTGTCAGCCTAGCTTTTTGTGCTCAAGTCTCTGGAGTGGGACGTGAACCCACAACCTTCTGACTCAGAGGCGAGAGTGCTACCAACTGAGCCACAGCTGACACAGAATGCGTATAATTACAACATTAAGTTACTACATGTTAATTGTAATATAACAAAACTTTGCAAGATGCTAAAAGATATTCAAGCACACTTAGTATTTTTCTTCATTTGATATCTTTTGCAATTCAGAGTTTCCTTCTCCTATTTTCTCCTCTTATGCTACCTCTTCTGAAGGCAATGGGATATAGTGCCATAAGTGGCAGCAGCCCTCTGGTTGCTCATCCAAGTGGCTTCCCAAGAGGGAAGAAGTGAATGAAATCAGTATTTGTAGGGAAATGGTGTTAGGGAAATTGACAGGATTGAAGGCCGATAAATCCCCAGGGCCTGATAATCTACATCCTAGGGTACTTAAGGAAGTGGCCCTAGAAATAGTAGATGCATTGCTGGTCATCTTCCAAAATTTTATAGACTCTGGAACAGTACCCATGGATTGGAGGGTAGCTAATGTAACCCCACTATTTAAAAAAGGTGGGAGAGAGAAAACGGGGAATTATAGACCGGTAAGCCTGACATCGGTAGTGGGGAAAATGCTAGAGTCCATTATAAAAGATGTAATAGCAGAGTACTTGGAAAACAGTGACAGGATCGGACAAAGTCAACATGGATTTACAAAAGGTAAATCATGCTTGACTAATCTACTGGAATTTTTTGAGGATGTAACTGGTAGAATAGATAAGGGAGATGTGGTGTATTTGGACTTTCAGAAGGCTTTCGATAAGGTCCTGCATAAGAGATTGGTGTGCAAAGTTAAAGCACATGGGATTGGGGGTAAGGTACTGACTTGGATAGAGAACTGGTTGGCAGACAGGAAGCAAAGAGTTGGAATAAACGGGTCTTTTTCCGAGTGGCAGGCAGTGACTAGTGGGGTACTGCAGGGATCGGTGCTAGGACCCCAGTTATTCACAATATATATTAATGATCTAGACGAGGGAACTAGATGTAATATCTCCAAGTTTGCAGACGACACAAAGCTGGGTGGGCGTGTGTGTTGTGAGGAGAATGCAGAGAAACTCCAGTATGATTTGGACAAGTTGGATGATTGGGCAGATGCATGGCAGATGCAGTATAATGTGGATAAATGCGAGGTTATCCACTTTGGTGGCAAAAACAGGAAGGCAGATTATTATCTGAACGGCAATAGATTGGGAAAAGGGGAAGTGCAACGAGACCTGGGTGTCCTTGTGCACCAGTCGCTGAAGGTAAGCATGCAGGTGCAGCAGGCGGTTAAGAAGGCAAATGGTATGTTGGCCTTCATAGCGAGAGGATTCAAGTACAGGAGCAAGGATGTCTTGCTGCAGTTGTACAGGGCCTTGGTGAGAACACATCTTGAGTATTGTGTGCAGTTTTGGTCGCCTTATCTGAGGAAGGATGTTCTTGCCATGGAGGGAGTGCAGCGAAGATTCACCAGACTGATACCTGGGATGGCAGGAATGACGTATGAAGAGAGATTGGGACGATTGGGCTTGTATTCACTAGAGTTTAGAAGAATGAGAGGGGATCTCATTGAAACTTATAAAATTCTAACAGGACTAGACAGACTAGATGCAGGAAGGATGTTCCCGATGGCGGGGGAGTCCAGAACCAGGGGTCACAGTCTAAGGATAAGTGGTAAGCCATTTAGGACTGAGATGAGGAGGAATTTCTTCACCCAGAGAGTGGTGAACCTGTGGAATTCTCTACCACAGAAGGCAGTTGAGGCCAATTCATTAAATATATTCAAGAAGGAGACAGATATATTTCTTAAGGCTAAAGGGATCAAGGGATATGGGGAGAAAGCAGGGACAGGGTACTGAATTTGGATGATCAGCCATGATCTCATTAAATGGCGGAGCAGGCTCGAGGGGCCGAATGGCCTACTCCTGCTCCTATCTTCTCTGTTTCTATGTTTCTATTCTTTATGTGTGAGCCTGGGTGGTGAGTGTTGTTGGGCTATCACAGCCAACCTTAATCCTGTCCACATCTGACATGCACTTCCAACAAGAGGTTACTAGCTAGCAATCACAATTGGGAATCTCGCCAACGTTCCTCCCCTCATTGGGACATTGAAGCCAATTATAACACCACTGTTACTACCCTGGCTGAGAGTGGCAACCCCAACATAGGCCAAAATTTGAACATGGGAACTCCCTAGTCTATATGGCCCAGTACCACAACATGTGGTATATTTATATTGAACCGTCTTTACAATTTCACTTCACATAGTGCACAAATTAAACCTTTTCCAAAGAAGAGCTCCATTTATTTTATTAAAACAATCCATTTAGTCTGGAATAATAAATTTCTATGGAGAGTGTTTAATAGTGATATAAAAAATTGATTTAGTTTAGCTTACCTGTGTGTTATGGTATTCAGCAAGGTTCATGATAATTTACTTTCCAACATTATTTAAATTGAAGAATAAGATGGCAATTTATAATTGTTCTCATGACAAAGCATCTGCAACAAATTTTAATTTATTCTGACATTATTGAATGCAAGAACATTATGGTCATATTTTTGGCACTGGTGGCAAACAGAAATATAGATGCCATCAGCAATAAAGGGGTTTCCACTTATCAGTGGTAGTAAAAAGGCACTACCACCAGGTTTCTACTTTTCCTGCTCTCATAAACAGCATTCACAGAGAAGTTCCAGCAGAACACAGAGAAGGGGACTGTTTGGCATTCACAGTGACCTGCCATCCTAATCTTCTCCTTTGTTCAGCAATGCTACTGTCAGCTGGGACAAGACCAGTTAGTGTATTGTTTTATGCCAGACTCATTTTGCTGGGAGCCACGCGATCTTGAGCGTCCAATTATTGTCCATTAGGAGAAAATAAAACTGTCAGATTATTCTTACAATACTGAGCTTACTGTGGGGCTGCTGTGAAATATGTCCAGTGAATGAATAAAGTCATTTATGTTTGTCTTTGGAGACTATAAGAGAGAAGAGAAATTATGGAAGGGAGTAATAGTGGACTTTCCCTCACTTGAGAGGATCAATAGATGGTGCAGAGTTACCTTAAATATTGAAATCATTTTAGGAACTTTTGAGAGGGTCCTAAATGATACTGTTGTATTTTTAACATTAATTAATGTATAAAGAGGAATAAAGGTGTGAGTACTTGCCCAGTGCAGATCTAAATGCTCTAATTTTACAATAAATGAAATGAAGAAAATATCAGGTATGAATATATGGCTTTAGGTAGCGGCCTAAAATACCTTTCTAACTGTGACTAGATTCTGCTGCAACATTCTGAATTAAAAATCAGGCCAAGAAAGGCACAGAAAGTACGCATATTTCTTCACAATCTTTCCATTATAACTAAAATAACTATAATACATCCATGTTAGCGACATCCAGATGATGTTGTTATTCCTCACCTTTAACATTTGGTCATGTAACTCTGAGCATTTTCATGTCACTGAACCGTGCCACAAATAAAGGCAATGCACCTACAGCAAAGTCATGTTCTAACTGTCCTCTATATCTCTAAATCTGACTCAAGTGAGTTCTAATATTCCATGGTTAGCTGACTGTATGTCATTTTCTTAATGGAGTGGATAGGTTCTTCACAAAGCATCACGCATCTTCTGTTCTCTTGAGATCCTGTTCACGTTTTGATGAATTTTGGTGGTGCATGTTGTCAGAGTTGTAGGCTCAGAGATACCCTTGTAGTATAGGCAGGAACTGATTCTGCAGCAAAGCAAAACAAAGATTGTTTTATACTATCCACCAATAATGCTGGTGCAGACGGGTTGGGGGTAATTTTTAACTTTTTTGCCTGGGCAGTAAACTGATGGAATGGATCACTTGCCCTTTATAGAACCCGCCTGATTTTCATTCCCAGGATGGGTCACAAATTGCACAGAGTAATTTTTTTATTAAATTGAATTAAGGTATTCGGGCAGGATGGAAGTTAAAGTGAAAGTGGTACACTGTTTCCGCCCCACAGTTTTTTTTCACACCGCTGTTTTTCTGAGCGGCCAAGGCCATTTTAATGGACTAATAAGCTAAGTATTAATGGCAGACTATCTGCTTAACATAAGCAGTTGGAGGAGTAGCAGAGGTCTCAAAAGGTAAGTACAAAACTTATCTTTGTTGAGCTCCTCCAGCCCCTACAAAGAAAATATGTGCCGCTACTGCTCTTGGTACACTCCCAACCCCACCCCCCTACCACCACCACCCTGATGACTTTCTGAGGGCCAGCTGGGTGGCCTCCGGGCTTTCCGATATTCCCCAGTCAGAACCCAGTGAGCTGCCTCTGGTCTCCAATTTCAGACGGGCAGCTTGCTTGCTGCATTTAAATGAGCCTCGGCTGTTAAAATAGAATTAGAATTCTCCCTCTAATCTTTGTTTCCTCCCTTCTAACCAGTTTTTAATCTAATTTGCTGCACTCCCCCAATTCCATACTCCTTAATTTTCTCCAATAGTCTCCTATGTGGTACCTTGTCAAAGGCTTTCTGAAAGTCCATGTACACTACATCCACTGCATTTCCCTCATCCACGATGTTTGTCACTTCCTCAAAGAACTCTATCAAGCACAGTCTTCCTTTCTGAAATCCATGTTGGTTGTTTTTAATTATTTTCTCTTCATTTAGATCTTCAGTAATATCATCTTTAATTAAAAAGATTCCAAAATTTTCCCTGCCACAGATGTTAAACTAATTGGCCTGCAGTTACCCAGGTAAACTCTGTTTCTCTTTTTGAAAATTGATATTACATTGGCTAATATCCATTTGTCAATTGCAATAGAACTGTGAAGTATAATTTTTGTTATTTCTTCCTCCACTTCCCTTAGGATCATTGGTGGTATCCCTTCAGATCCCAGCACTTTGTCCTGCTTTAGCTTAACTAAATTATCCAATAATTTCCTCTTATTTATACTAATATCTCTCATCTTACTTTTAACCAATTCAGAATTTACCCCTCCCCAATATCTTTTTCTTTTATAAACGCTGAAGTAAAGTATTTGTTAAGTATCTCCGCCAATTTCTGCTTATCCTCTACTAACTCACTGTGCTGAAATTAAAACTCATTGCACCATAAGAACATAAGAAATAGGAGCAGGAGTAGGCCATATGGCCCCTCGAGCCTGCTCCGCCATTCAATAAGACCATGGCTGATCATCGACCACAACTCCACTTTCCCGCCCGATCTCCATATCCCTTGATTCCCCTAGACCCCAAAAATCTATCTATCTCAGCCTTGAATATACTCAATGACTCAGCATTCACAGCCCTCCGGGACAGAGAATTCCAAAGATTCACAAGCCTCTGAGTGAAGAAATTCTTCCTCATCTCAGTCTTAAATGGCCTACCCCTTATCCTGAGACTATGCCCCCTAGCTATAGACACTCCAGCCAGGGGAAGCAGCCTCTCAGCATCTACCCTGTCAAGCCCCCTCAGAATCTTCTATGTTTCAATGAGATCATCTCTTATTCTTCTAAACTCCAGAGCGTATAGGCCCATTCTACACAATCTCTCATCATAGGACCGCCCTCTCATCCCAGGAATCAATCTAGTGAACCTTCGTTGCACCGCCTCCAAGGCAAGTATATCCTTCCTTAGATAAGGAGACCAAAACTGTGCACAGTACTCCAGGTGTGGTCTCACCAAGGCGCTGTACAATTGTAGCAAGACTTCGGATGCAATCTTGCCAGCTCTGGGGGGGGCGGGTATGGAGGCGGGACTGCCGGGAAAATGGCAGAATTTGGGGGCGGGTGCCCAACCCGCCCCCATGCCATCTTCCCAGGAGGTGGGTAGCCTGTCCCGCGCCGGGTCCCGTCTCCTTGGAGGCGGGAAGGGATTAAAGCCTATTAACTGCCTGTTAATAGGTAGTTAACAGGCAGAAAATAGGATTATCCCCTTTTTGCCCTCACAGTGCGGGCTTCCCGAAGACTCCAAAATCCGCCAGATCAGCGAGGCGAGTAGTGGGTCTGCGGGGGTCGGGGGGTGCAAAAGTGTGCTGTGAAGGTAAGTGATGGGTGCAAGAGTGGAGAGGTGAGTATCTGAGGTAAGTGCAAAGTGTTATTAAAAGTGTAATTACCTTTGTTTCTTCCTGCAGGCTTCAGTCGGTGTGTATGCGAGAGTCTCGCACGTCCACATTGGAAATGACAGATGGCCGTTGCATTCTCCAATGCAACAACCATCTCATTTCTGCAAAAGAAAGATGTTTGATGAGGTCTTGAATTCAAGACCTCATCAAACTACAGAGAATGTCATTGTTTCACAGCTTCACAGAGCTATCAAACGATGACAATTCATCTGTCAAAAATTTTTGACAGATGAAACGTCATACGTTGACGTTCTCTGCAACCGGCTTTCCCTTAATTGGCCTGCTAAGCCCGCTGGGCGGGCTTAACAAGGTCAATCAAGGGAAAATAGCGTGGGTTGGCCAGAAGTTGTTGGAGGCGGGACTGAAACCCGACAAGTGGGAGTCCCGCCTCCAAAAGCTCCCCATTGGCAAAATCACCCCCTTCCTTACTCTTATACTCCAACCCCCTTGCAATAAAGGCCAACCTGCCAGCTTTCTGTGTTTCTTGCACGAGGACACCCAAATCTCTCAGTACACCAACATTTGAAAGTTTCTCGCCATTTAAAAAATATTCTGTATTTCTATTCTTCCTACCAAAGTGAATAACCTCACATTTCCCTACATTATACTCCATCTGCCACCTTACTGCCCACTCACTTAGTCTATCTATATCCCTTTGCAGACCATCTCCTAATCTAACTCGATTTCCTAGGAAGTTAAAATTATGGGACTTAGTTCCTCCCTTGGTCTTTCCCTCCTACAATTTGGAGACTTTCAAACAAAAGCTTGCTGATGCCTAGCTACTCCTTCTTGATTTTACTCCTCTTTCCTAGTCTTTTTAACTTTCTAGTTACAAACCAAACCTGCGATATGGCTCTTTTCCTAATTTCTCAATAAAAAAAATCTCCAATTTGCTTGCAAATGAACAAAGCTACGCCAGCAAAACTTCATCTTTACACCATTACTTCCCTTTACTGTTATTTGTAGGCAGAGAATAGATTGTAAAGATAATCCAGCAGTTACCTCTTTCTTTCAGATCTTGAAAGTACATTTGCATCAAGTCTTTTTCAAATTCTTCTTGATCGACATCATCTTCAAAGATTTCACTGAGCATCTCGTCTTCTAGAATGTCAAGTGGATTTTCCCGCAGATCAATATATCTGTTAATAGGAAAGGGAAGAAGTTTAATCTATTCGTCTTATTTGACATTGGCCTCTTATTCAGGCCAATCATCTCAGCCCCAGGACATCGCTGCAGGAGTTCCTCAGTGCAGTGTCCTAGGCCCAATCAACTTCAGCTGCTTCATCAATGACCTTCCCTCCATCATAAGGTCAGAAGTGGGGATGTTCACTGATGACTGCACAGTGCTCAGTTCCATTTGCAACTCCTCAGATAATGAAACAGTCCGTGCCCGCATACAGCAAGTCCTGGACAACATTCAGACTTGGGCTGATAAGTAGCAAGTAACATTCGCACCACACAAGTGCCAGGCAATGACCACCTCCAACAAGAGAAAATCTAACTACCTCCCTTTGACATTCAACGGCATTACCATCATTGAATCCCCCACCATCAACATCCTGAGGGGGTTACCATTGAACAGAAACTTAACTGGACCAGTCACATAAATACTGTGGCAACAAGAGCAGGTCAGAGGCTAGGTATTCTGTGGCAAGTGACTCACTTCCTGACTCCCCAAAGTCTTTCCACAATCTGCAAGGCACAAGTCAGGAGTGTGATGAAATACTCCACTTGCCTGAATGAGTGCAGCTCCAACAACACTCAAGAAGCTCTACACCACCCAGGACAAAGCAGTCTGCTTGATTGGCACCCCATCCACCACCTTAAACATTCACCGTGGCTGCAGTGTGTACCATTTGCAAGATGCTATGCAGCAACTCGCCAAGGCTTCTTCGACAGCACCTCCCAAACCCGCGACCTCTACCACCTAGAAGGACCAGGGCAGCAGGCGCATGGGAACACCACCACCTCAAAGTGCCCCTCCAAGTCACACACCATCCTGATGTGGAAATATATTGCCGGTCCTTCATCGTCGCTGGGTCAAAGTCTTGGACTTCCTTACCAATGTTCCTGCCAAGGCGCGCATGCAGCCACGTAATAATCTAAAAGGTCCTGCAAGACCGCTCTCCACCTTTACATTGTAAATACTGCGCATGCGCAGAAATTTAGAGGGATCGCGCATTAAAAGAAACAGGTCACGCAGAACAAAGCGCAGTTTACAGGGAACATTGCTCCCTATCTAACAGCACTGTGGGAGTATCATCACCACACAAACTGTAGCGGTTCAAGAAGGCAGCTCCCTGCCACCTTCTCAAGGGAAATTAGGGATGGGCAATAAATGCTGGCTTTGCCAGCGACACCCACATCCCGTGAATGAATAAAAAATAGTAAAACATTAAGCACTTTTTTCTGGAGGATGAAAAAAGGAAGAACCATTTCTATACTGCAGGGTTTCGAAAAAAAGCACATGACCTCACTGTCTGACTGCCAGCTCTCGTTCAACTAGTGTCATGGGATTTTTAAGCGCCACTTTTACCAAGAGAACAGATAGATGGGGCCTCAGTTTAACATTTCAGCTGAATGATGTGACCTTCAACAATGCAGCACTCTCTCAACACTAGATTATCTCTCTTCAGCCTAAATTATATACACAAATCCTGGAGTTGGTCTTGAGCCCACAACCAAGTGACTCTAGAGGCAGAAGTGCTATCAAATGAGCCTACCTGTAAACAATAGCAGAGGCAAAAACAAAATTAATAGTAGCCAAAAGGAATTGCCAACACCAGAATAACCTTCCCAAACCCTCCAGCTGCTCACCTCCACTTCTGGTTCCGTGCCTCCTATACAACTCTTCAAATCAATGGGGAAAAGGTATTTAAAAACAGAACTAAATAGTGTTGTGCTAGATTTGCAGAGTTACAGGGAAGGCATGACACCAGTAGATGGTGGTAATAATGTTGTACGTAGAATTACATAGAATGTACAGCACAGAAACAGGCCATTTGGCCCAATTGGTCCATGCCAGTGTTTATGATCCACACAAGCCTCCTCCCACCCCTCTTCATCTAACACGATCAGCATAACTTTCTATTTCTTCCTCGTGTTTAACTAGCTTCCCCTTAAATGCATCTATGTTATTTGCCTCAACTACAGCCTGTGGTAGCGAGTTCCACATTCTAACCACTCTTTGGGTAAAGACATTTTTCTTGAATTCCCTATTCGATTTATTTGTGACTCTCTTATATTTATTGCTGTAGTTTTGGTCTCCCTACAAGTGGAAACAACTTATCTGCGTCTACCCTAACAAATCCTTGCATAATTTTAAAGACCTCTATCAGGTCACCCCTCAGCCTTCACTTTTCTAGAGAAAAGAGCCCCAGCCTGTTCAGTCTTTCTTGATAGTTATAACCTCTCAGTTCTGATATCATTCTAGTAAATCTTTTTTGCACCTTCTCCAGTGTCTCTATATCTTTTTTATAATATGGAGACCAAAACTGTGTACAGTACTCCAGTTCTGATGAAAGGTCATTGACCTGAAACGTTAACTCTGTTTCTCTCTCCACAGATCCTGTCTGACTTGTTGAGTATTTCCAGCATTTTCTGTTTTTATCGCAGTACTGTAAATGTGGTCTAACCAAGGTTCTATACATGTTTAACATAATTTCTCTGCTTCTCAATTCCATCTCTCTAGAAATTATCCTCAGTGCTTTGTTTGCTTTCTTTCTGGCCTTATTAACCTGCTTCGCTACTTTTGCTGATTTGTGCATCTGTACCCTTGGATCCCTTTGTTTGTCTGCTCCACTTAGACTCTTAGGGGGAATATTTCGGTACCTTAGCACCTCCCGTTAGTGCCAGTAGATGGCGCTAATGGGGCGCTAGAGCATTATCGCCAGGTGAGGCAAATCCAACACTGCATGCCAATTCCCACCCCCCGCAGTGCTGCCGCTAACAGTTATCGCCGGGAACATCAATACAACGCTCACTGACCGCCCGATCTGCGAAATTGATTGTCACCACCTACCTTAGTGCCTGGAGTAAACAGCGACAGGGAGAGCTGGCGTGAAGCACCAGCAAGCCAGCTCCAGGGACGTTATTTAAAAGGATCATCAGTAATGAGTCGCAGCTGTAGGTTAGTGGAGTTTCAGTGCTTTCTGGTCAGTTTCACATAGTCCAACAGTCTCATTCCGTAATTTCAAGGTTACTTAGTATCAGGAGTGTTGTGGCAACTAAAAAGTAGCTACATTTATTCTTAAAAAAATCAAACTGCTACACTTGGTTACATTAATGGGGGCTATACTGGCAGTCGACCTTGCTCTCCAGGATCTACTGTGGAAGGAGCGGAGGCAGCGAGAAAGACTGGAACATATGCCCAGAGGGAGGAGGAGGCGGGCCATCAGGGCTCTCAACAAGAGGTCTTACCCTCTGAGGGTATTCCAAGAGTACTTCTCCTACCTCCAATTAAGCAAGGAGCAGTGTATTAGAAGGCTCCGCTTCACCAAGGAGGTGGTCACAGAACTCTGCTACCTCCTGCAACCAGACCTCCAGCCTCAGATCAGGGCGACCACAGCTCTCTCAGTGGCAGTCAAGGTCACCATCACCCTCAATTTCTTCGCCAGCAGATCCTTCCAGTCTGCAACAGGAGACATAGCTAACATCTCGCAGTTCGCCATCCATCACTGCATCCGGGAGGTCACAGAGGCTCTCTACAGTAGGAGAAGGGACCGCATTTCCTTCCCCATCACCAGAGAGAAGCAGGACAAGCGTGCATGTGGCTTTGCCAGGATAGCGGGCTTCCCCATGGTGCAGGGCACTATTGACTGTACCCACGTGGCTTTGCGGGCATTGCATAACAATCCTGAGATCTTCCATAACCACAAAGGCTACCACTCACTTAACGTGCTGTTGGTGTGCGACCACAGACAGCTAATCCTCAATGTCAATGCCCACTATCCTGGCAGCAGCCACAATGCCTTCATCCTGCACCAGACCAGTGTGCCAGCACTCTTCCAGCCACCATATCAAGCTTGCAGCTGGCTGGTCGGAGACAAGGGCTATCCGCTCTCCAACTGGCTCATGACTCCCCTCCACAACCCCAACACTCCCGCCCAGCACTCATATAATGAGAGCCATGCTGCCACCAGGAACATCATTGAGCAGACCATCAGCCTGCTGAAGCAACGGTTCAGCTGCCTTTACCACCCGGGAGGAGCCCTCCAGTACTTGACTGAGGGGGTGTCCCATTTCATGGTGGTCTGCTGCATGCTCCACACCTTGGCTATCATGAGGGCCCAGCCCTTGCCACCAGGGATTGCGGGACCACCTCAGGAGGAGATAGAGGGAGAGGAGGAGGAGGACTAGGAGGAAGAGGAAGATGACAAGGAGGAGGAACAGGAGTGAGGGAGGAGGCAGCCACTTAATCGGCCTTCTGGAAGGGTGGTCCATGACCACTTCATCAGACTGTGGTTCGAATGAATTAAACCCCAGATCCCCATTGCTCACCACATCCCCATCATTCCATCCCTGTCGCAGGCCTTATCACAGCGTAAAGCTGAAATGAGACACACCACAAAAGAATCCAAACTGAATTAATAAATTTATCAAAAATCAGTGAACACATATTTACAACAAAATAATAACTATTCGCCCTTGTGCAATCCCTTAGTGCCCCTCATTACTGTGCCTTTGCCTACTCTAGTGCTCCTATGAAGTGTTGGCCCAGTGGCTGCAGCAGGGCTGGTGGAAGGCTGCTGAGTGTCTGTGCGGGAGACTTCAGATGGCCTTGCGGGACGCCCTCGACCAGCTCTGCGCCTGGAAGACCCGGCTGTAGACTGCACCACCTCAGCATGGGCGGCAGCAGTCTGGGCTGGCTGGATGACAGGCAGCGACAAGGGCATTGGCGGAGTGGCAGTGGTGGGAGCAGGAATGCTGTCATCCTGAGAGGGGACAGCAGGTTCCTGCTCCACTGACCCACTGCCACTCCCCCGGGGCAGCACCTCAGTATCCCCAGCAATCTGTTGCAGCACAGATTGCTGGCCTGCTGCGACACCGTGAAAGCCCCAGTCGACAGTGGTAAACCCAGCCATGATAGCAGCTGTCAGAGCTTGCATGGCATCAAGCTGAGACTATATGAGAGCAGGCTGAGATTGGATGCCACCAAGCATAGACTGCATTACAGCACTAAGACGTTGCGTCGTTTCTGCCTGTGCTGCAATGGAAGCTGCCAGATTGCCCATCACATGCGGCATCAGGTCTGGGTTGCCACGGTCTCTTTGGGAGTCAACCATCCTTTGCAGACTGGGAATGATGGGCTCCATGGTGTGCGCAGAGCCTTGTGCAATGTTGGAGGTGGCATTGCACCTATCATCTCCGTGTGCATGCCCATCACCCTTCTTCTAAACGCCTCCCCATTGAGGTCCTCATCTGAGTCCTGTGCAGCAGAACTCGCACGTGAACTCGCTCTCCGGGGAGTTGGCCCCCTAGCTACCCTTTCCCCCTGGCCTTGCTGCAGCCCACTCGTCCCCGGTGCCTCACCCTGTGCAGATCCCGCTATTATACTAGCCTCTAAAAAACACGTAATGCCAGTATCTGAGCTGGTGCCTGCAGGTGAGACATGCAGTGACTCAGTGTGTTCTTCCTCCTCCTCTTCTCCCGTCTCGCTCTCTACGGTGCCCTCAGGGACAGGCTGATGAGCTGCTTGATCATTATCTGAAAGCATAAAGGCGCAAGAGTCAGGTTAAGGGGAGGGGAGGGGCGGGGGGCAAGAAGGGCGAAATGCATGCATACCGCACAATTAGCTGGAAAGTGCAAAAGGCTTGTGGGGTGAGGGGGATGTGGCGCCCAATAATCTGCAGCACTCTATTTTCCAGCACAGACAGTGGTTGGGTGTCAGCCTGTCCCCGCCTGTGTGTTCCTGCTCCCTCCTGTTGTGAGCCATCTTGGCCTGCAAGAGAAAGGAAAGTGTGTGAGTGAGTGTGGAGCAATGTGTTTGGGTGATGTGCCTGCCATAGTTGAATAGCTGTCATTGTATGCAAGGAGTGAGATGTGGGTGTGAGTGTTGGTAGGTAGAGATTGTTCATGGGTGAGTTCTAGGGGTGTGGTGCTTTGGGCAGTGTGTGAAGACTGTGATTCAGATGGTGGTAAGTAGCATTTGTTGAAGCATGCACTCATCCTGACCACCTGAGTGAGGTCATTAAATTTCTTCCTGCACTGTGTGTGGGTCCTGGGGACCACAGTGCTGCCCGAGACATGCTGCGCTACCTCCCTCCACATGGTGCAGAAGACTTGCGGCGAGGGCCTCCTGCCACTTGGCGGGTACAGCACCGCCCTCCTTCTGCCACAGCAAACACCAACGTCTCCAATGCTTGATCGCAGAATCTGCGGGCTCTCTCCCTGGGGCGTGGATCTGCCATGAGTACAGCTGCTTCAGTCCTCCGGCTTCTTCTCCTTGACCTGCTGTTGCTTGCTGAGGCAGCTGCACAGCCAACGATGCAGTGAATGAGGTTCTGCAGCATCAATGAATCTCCCCTTTAAGTACTGAAAAAAGCCTGTGGCAATCATGACTTGCAATTAGACTGCACCTGATATTGGTCCACCCTTTGAGTATAACGCCAATAAGCTTGGGATTTAAGACGTGAATTAAGACTCCAATCATTTCTTTGAGCAGTGAGCACGAATTTTGTATGCAGTCTAAAGCATTAGTGCCTGGCGCTAATTCTCCAACTTTTCTAATGATACCACCCATTCCTGGGCTATAATGAATTTGTAGCCCTGTTTTTCCAAGGAGTATGTAGCCTCCTTATTCTTCCTACCAAAATGCACCACCTCACATTTACCTGTATTGAAATGAATTTTTCAATTACACGTCAATTCTGCAAGTCTGTTACGATGAATATGGGGATGATCAGAATGACATATAGAAGTAATACATTTTTATTCTGCCTACCCAGGGAAATCCCACCAGATGTGCCCCTGATAGGCACAACAGGACCTAAGTCTCCTGGGAGCAGGTGTAGGTCCTGTTGCAGGCCTAAATTGGGGCCTGAAGCTGCAAAAGCAAAGGGCAATCAATCCTTGAAGGAGTGGGTACCATTACTGCAGGGGCCATACATTGCCCCAATATAGAATAATAAAAAAATTCCTGGCATTTTTCTTCAGCATGATTCAGGCCTTGGGCTCCCCCTTTCGGAGCAGCAGAATGCCAATCTGAGTTTCAGCTACGTCAGTGAGGTGGGCGCCCCTGTTGTGCTGCAAGAGACACTGGTCCCTGTGCAAATTATTTCAATAATCCCATCCCTATGATTTGGGGCGCGATCATTGGCAAGTGAAAGTACCGGGTGTAAATTCTGCCCCACTGCACTTTTGGTAGAACAATGGTGCCACAAGATTTTTAGGGCTGGAAACTGTATCATCCTAAGGAAGCAACACTGTGCACCTTACAATATAATGCACAACTAAATCCAACTGCATTACTCTTAATTACTCGTGTGTACTGTTGGAACACGCACCAGCCCTGAAATTTGTACTGTGACCGAACAAAGTAATAGTTTCAAAAATTAAGAAAAATATTGTACCTGTTTACTTATAATTGATATATGCCAAAGCAGCTTTGAAAACCCAAATGTAGAAAGAAAAAGAGTATTTCTGATTCTCTGCTAGATTTGCAATTTTTGATCATGCCAGCTACAATAATTTTTTTATAGCTTTTTTTCTTCCATAGGTATTTTCAGTTCATTTTTGTTGCAGGAATGCTACTTAATGCAGTCAGTAAAGGGCTAAGCTCATTGTTTGCTGAAATAAACTCTTTGGTGATATACGCTGTATTATGGGACATTCCCCTGTGATCAGTAACAAAGCCAACAGAGCGAAGGCACCTTTGATAAATCATTTTACCAAAGTGCAATGCTGCTTTTTATGGAATACACAAGGCCAAACAAAACAAAGCAAACAGAAAGAAAGCAATAAATCTATTTGACTGACCAGCTGAAAATAAGGTTGCTAAAACATCCAAGCTAATTCTTAAAACCGCAGTTTGTCAATTTGTGCTGTGCCAGTGTTAACTAACGTACCTTCAGTCTCAAATCACTACGGAAGCCCATAAAGTAAAACCTCCTCAAGTTCAAAGCCCCAACATCTTCCACTCTTTTGGCTCTAGCTTACTGTGTGTTCCTACAACCTCGGCTCCACTGTCAGTGTCAGAGCCTTTAGCTGTCACCTCTGTGCCCCTCTCTTCCCAAATCCTTCTGCCTAACTACAGCTCTCCTTACCTTCAACAGCCTTCTCAACATCTACTTGACTACTCCTTTGCTCACCTCTTCAAACTATTCTCCTATTCCTAGTTGTTGTCCATTCCCCTTTTTGTAGAATTCTTTGGGGTGTTTTGCTCTGTAAGTCCAAAGTGTTGTAGATTTGTGGTTGCCCGTTACTGACATTTGAGCCCCTGGCCCCACCCCACGCCTGTTCTAGTATCTCACATCTTCCCAGGATGCCCTCCATAAGTGCTGTACATTCAGTACGTATTGTTCATTCAGTCAGTGTTGTTCATTCAGTAAGTGTTGTTTATTCATGTGCACCAGTAGATATTCTGTTAATGACTAACGTGCGGGAGTAACCTCATAACTAACAATAGTCAGCCAAGAATTTAAACCTCAGTTTTGACTGACACTGGGTAAGCTTTGTCAGAATCTTTCTACTAAATGGAAAATAGCACAACAGTGGAATGGCCCAGTTTAGGGGGTAGGAGTGATCTATTGGAGCTGGCCCCACCTCCCACCCCTCACAGAAGCGGATAGGTCAATCAGTCGTACAGTAGCATTCAGAATATCATGGAAGCACCAGACCGATCAGCTCTTGCAGTTGAAGGGCCAGGTGGTGACAGTAATCAAAAGTGGGGGTTTAAAGGGAGAGAGAGAGCAAAAAAGGAAGAGGGAGAGAGAGTATTTGAAGATTTACAAAAGTGAAATAAAGAAAACTTATATTGCAGCACTTACTTTAGATTGGGATCAGTCGTCAGAGAAGTTGGTAGCCTCTTTATGTCATCGCCACTGACAACTAACATCTTTAGATTAGTCATCCTGCACAAGACTTTGGACAGGTAGGTTAACTTGTTCTTCTGAAGGAAAAGGGACTGTAGCTCATTGAGTCTGTGTATAATATAAAAATAGAACACAATATTAGCCCTAGCTTCACAACCCCAGTGAAGGAGAATACCATCCTGAGTAGCTCAGTTTTCTTTACCCAATACATTTAAAAAAAAATATTTGCATCCAAAAGAAAATCTGGATGTTTTTATTTTAAACAATGGCCTAGAAATTCGGGGGTTTAGTGCTGGCCATTAAGGCCTGTTTTGAAGGGAAAACGGCAGCCGCCTCGCTTCCGCCCGCTTCTGGCGGGTCCCGCTTCTGGCGGGTCCCGCGGCGGCCACCATTTTGGACAGGTCAGCAGCACTGCCGATGCCTGCAGATATTTAGATTAGGCAGATTGTGACGTCAGTGAGTGTGCGACGCTCACTTGATACCCAATCTGTCATTTTCGCCTTTGCCACTCCACTTACAGGCCTGTGTTAATCACGACCAGCTGACCAAGCGTTCAGTAACAGGAAGGATCCCCCAGCAGTGCTACTTAAAAGGATCATCAACAACTTGCAGCTGACATGGTTTTTCAGTTTGACTGGCTCTGTGTAACTTTCTGTAACTCTTGCAGCTTTCTAAACTTGTTTCAAGTTCCTGAGGGGACGAGGAGTGTTGGTGCAAGTGGAGAATGCTTTCATTCTTATTTAAAAGCTTCTGCTCACAACACTTGCTCACAGTCATGGGGGCTGTACTTGCAGTCCCCCTCGCGCTCGAGTATCTTCGGGAGAGGGAGCAGAGGCAGCGAAGAAGAGGAGAAGATGCGCACAGAGGGAGGAGGAGGAGGAGGGCCAGGAAGCCTCTCAACAGGAGGCCTTACCCAACTAGGGTTTTCAAAGAGCACTTCTTCTACCTCCACTTAAGCCAGAAGCAGTGTATTAGGAGGCTCCGCTTCACCAAGGAGGTGGTCACAGAACTCTGCCACCTCCTGCAACCAGACCTGCAGCCTCAGAGCAGGGTGACCATGGCTCTCCCAGTAGCCCTCCAGGTCACCGTGGCCATCAATTTCTTTGCCAGCGGATCCATCCAGTCTGTAGCAGGAGACATGCCTAACATCTCGCAGTTCACCGTCCATCGCTGCGTCCGGGAGGTCACAGAGGCTCACTACACCAGGATCAGGGACTATGTGTCTTCTATCTGAACAGAGAGAAGCAGGAGGAGCACGCACGTGGCTTTTCCCGGGGAGTTGGCTTCCCCATGGTGCAGGGCGCCATCGACTGGACCCATGTGGTTTTGTGGGCACTGCATACCAATCCTGAGATGTTCTGTAACCACAAAGGCTACCAATCACTTAATGTGCAATTGTTGTGCGACCACGCCCAGCGCATCCTTATGGTCAATGCCCTCTATCCTGGCAGCAGTCACGATGCCTTCGTCCTGAGTCAGTCCAGTGTGCCAGCAATCTTCCAGCCACCACGGTGCATGAGGCTGCATGAGAGCAGTCTGAGCTTGCGTGGCAGCAAGCTGAGCCTGCATGAGAGCAGTCTGCGCTTCTACTGCAGCCCTGAGACATTGGGTTGCTTCCACCTGTGCTGCAATGGAAACCACGATATCGCCCATCACACGTAGCATCATGGTTAGGTCAACAAGGTCTCTCCTGGAGTTGTCCATCATTTCCATCCTGGAAATCATGGGCTCCAAGCACTGTGCGAAGTCCCATAACGATGTTGGAGCCGGACTCCTCCATGCTCCTTGATATTGACAAGAGGCTCTCTGGCAGGCTTACTATTGCTCCTAGCATTTCATTGTGCATGGCCATCACTCTTCTGAAGGCCACCCCATCGAGTTCATCATCTGAGTCGTGTGCAGCAGAACTTGTGCACAAACTCACCCTCTGGGGAGCTGGCTCCCGAACTACCCTTTCTCCCTGGCCTTGCTGCAGCCCATTCATGCCCGGTGCCTCACCCTGTGCAGATCCCGCCTCTATACTCCTCTCTACATTCCGCGCAGTGCCGGTTTCTGAGCTGGTGTCTGCGAGTGTCAAATGTAGTGATGGTGTCTCTTCTTCTTCTTCACTCTCCTCCACAGCATGAGGGACAGGCTGGCCTGCTGGCAGTTCTTGGGTATCTGAAAGCAGAAAGGCACAAGAGTCGGGCTGTGGTGAGGGGAGGGGGGTAAAGTAAGATATCCATGCATACACCATCAGCAACTTGTAAGTGAGAAGAGATTGTGGGATGAGCAGGAAGTGGGATGTGAGAAGATGTATTAGGAATGACCATACCATCATTATCAGCAAGGGCTTCCACCTCTCCCATTGCCATGGCCTCGGTCACTGCCCCTCCAAAGATGTCGAGCACAGACTCCTCCAGGTGGCTGAGGATCTGTATAGCGGCTTGGCTGCCTCCCGTCTGCTGTTGTTCCCGGCGGTTATGAGCCACCTTTGCCTGCAAGAGAAAGGGAAGTGTGTCAGTGAGTGTGCTGCAATGTGTTTTGGTGATGTGCCTGCCATAGTTGAATAGTTGTTAGTGTGTGCAAGGTGTGAGATGTGGGTGTGAGTGTTGCAGCAGTAAGTGTGTGAGGGTGAAGTGAAGCTATGACTGTGAGGTATGAGTTGTGATATCGCGAGATTGTTGGTAGGTGAGTGATGGGGGTGTGGTGCATTGAGCAGAGTGTGAGGCTTGTGGTGTAGATGGTGGGATACGGCATTTGCTGAAGCCTTCACTCACCTTGATCTGCTGTGTGAGGTCATTAAACTTCTTTCGGCATTGGATCCATGTCCTTGGAACGACACTGGTGGCAGTAATGGAGGTAGCTATCTCCTGCCAGAGCCTTCTACTGGTAGCCTTGGACGGCTTCCTGCCACCCTTTGGGAACAGTACATCACACCTTCTTTCAACTGCCACTACCAAGGCCTCCAGTGCAGCATCCAAAAACCTTCTTGCTCTCTTTCTCTCTGGGTTATTGTGCCATGGCTTCAGCCTGACTGACAATGAGGTGCTTCTGCAACAAAGCACCTCCCCTTTAAGTAGTGCAGAGAGCCTAGACCAAACATTACTGGCCAGTAGACTGCACCCGATATTGGCCCACCTGTTGAGCACTAAGCCAATCAGCAGTGCGTTTAGTGCTGAGATCAGCGCTCCAATCGTTATAATGAGGAGGCAGTACGAATTTTGCATGCTGCCTAGACACTTTCAACGGGTGCAGGCAAATAGCACTGTCCCTTGACATCACCATTTTCAGGCCTTATCCAATTTCTGGGCCAATGTATTGTTACACTTAAGATTATGGGGCCAATTATGCAGTTCTGTTGCAGTGACAACAGGCCACATTGCACTGTGGGAACGGCACGCAATCCAAGTGGAGAACTGAGCTTGTTTGAGTTCATGAAGTTAATCATTCTTCTTTTGTTTAGTTGCTTGAAAAGCAACATTAAAAGTCCATGTTCATGATCCACTCTATGGCCTCTGGTGATATGGAGTGAATAGAAACCGTTCCTCCAGGGAAGGATCTTAGCGAGAAATGGTTAACTCATTTATAAATATTAAATAGGCTCCGTGTGCACACTGACCCAGGCAGGGAGTGTGACACACACATGGGCAGAATTTCCAGTGAAGTAGAACCTTTAAAGGGCAGGGTAGATACAGAGAAACTATTTCCTCAGGTGGGGTGGGGAATCAAGAATGAGAGGAGATAATCTTAAAATGAGAGCTAGTCCATTCAGGAGCGAAATCAGGAAGCACTTTTCACATAAAGGGCAATAGAAATCTGGAATTCTCTCCTGACACGAGTTTCAGGCAGACCTCAAAATGGGCAACTCGTGCTCCTGCCTGAAACAGCAGGAACCTTAACTCAATAGTTAAATTGCCACTTGTAGGACCCCGATGCTATGCTTGTGTACTTATACATGGAACACGTGCCACGCACACTCCACCCATTGGTACCAAGCATTAAATGGCCTAACTAACTGTCCTTAAATGGACTGTTGGGAGGCTGCTTAGTAAACGGCCCCAAAAGGTATTTTTTACAACAATTTTTGTGGAGTCAGGAGGAGTGTGAAGTGTGCCGAAGGTGGTAAAAGCAGGATGGGACGCCAGCCTTGGCGGGATTTAGCTAGAAGAAGCAGAAGTGGGGCAGGTGGGCCTGGGCTCTTATTTCGGTTGGGGGAGTCAGAATAATCAGAAGCAGAGAGAAATGGTCTGGAACTGTATTTTGGCAAGGAGAAGGCCAGGAATTATTTTGGTGGGGAAGTGAGACCTGAGCTGGATTTACTTGGCAGGGTCGGGAGGGATTTTGCTGAGGGAGTGCAGGATGTATGAGACCCATCAGGGGCAGTCATGGGAGACGTCTGTGGGAGAGAGGTTTGGAAGAACTAAATCCTGGGTGGGGGAGGAATGGGAAAGGGATCCTGGGATGTGGGAGCACTAGCGGAGAGATGCTGGGTGTGGTGGGAAGGTGGGCTTGGTTGTAGCAGCAAGGAGATGGCAGTGGTGGGGTGTCGTAGGACTAGGAGAGGAATGGTCAGTGTGGATGTGGTGAGAGGGTAGACTTAGGGAGTGGCAGCATTGAAATAGCAATGGTGGGGCGTCAGAGCATTGGGAAGGGGGTTGATTGATGCGGGAGGATGTTGTGGCGTACTGCTGACAAAAATTCATGAAAGGGGTTTTCTTGGGGTTCGATTGGCAGTGGGGGTAAAGTCATGGGTACTTGGTGTCGGGGTGGCACTAATTGGCAATCTCATTCAGAGAGGCTGCTGTGGGAAATGGAAAAAAGTGTCACACGCCTACCAGGAACTGGGTCGAGACTGCCCAGATTAATTTCACATAGAATCCCTGGAGGTGACTGTCAATTTATCACTCTGGGATGGATTTGAATCTAAAGGTGAAAGGCCAATGCCTAAACAACTGCACCACCCTATTACCCCAGTAATGTATCTTTAAGAGTAAAGACCCATCTGAAGGGAAGAGTCCTGCATTGCAGTGCCTATTGTATATGGGTGTTTATGAAGGAAAAATGAACTTTATTACAAAGGAGATCTTTTAATTATGGCTATACCACTTTAAAATGCAAGTTGAGAAGAGAAATATGGAGGAACATTTTTAACAGACATTACTCAGACAAAAAAAGCAGTTGTAACCAAGGACAAATCTGGAGTTGCTATGGAACCAGCGGAACTGAGCAGCACTATCTTGAGATAAGACCCTCATTAAACTGCAACAAGTGACACGCATAATGAAGTAACCCACTAAACTTTGATGAACAAGAAGGGGAAAAGCCATGCTTGAAGGAGCCAATCATTGACCTGTAAATGTGAAAGCCACGAGGGGAGACTGAATACAAAAAATATAAGAACTCACACAACACCTCGTTTTTTACTGCAGTCGGCCAGGACAAATCAAAGAGAAGACGTCTAAAGATTTCAACAAACTTCAAGTGATCACCGGGCACTTGAAGACTCCAGGACAGGTTAAGTTGGGTTCTTATTTAATCCGTGTGTTAGTGGTTAGATAAGAGATCTCTGTCAGAGATAGTATCTGTGTGGTTTTCTGTTAAGGTGGATTTAGGTCTATGAACCCCACTCCAACACCTAATGTGGGAGGTGTGAAAATCATAAATAATTCTACACATAGCCTATGCAATACTAGTGAGGTATGTAAATCACATTATTGGAGTTCTCTACTCATTTGCACATGAATTGGAGCTCTAATGAGCCTAGTGCACAACAAATCTAGAGTCCAATTGCTGGAGGTATTTTTGGATCTTTTACACAGCACTGACCACATGGGGCACCCCGTAAGCTTCAGGACCCCATAATGTGGAGAGCCAGGGCCTTGAGGGGGACTGAATTGAGACGCCGCAAACTCATTTTACATAGAACCTTGAGCGGTGGCAGCAGCAGAGGCGGCAGAGTATAAACAGAGCGGGATCAGAGGACAGTGCGGACCTGAGCGATGGCAGCAGCGGAGGCGGCAGAGTATAAACAGAGCGGGATCAGAGGACAGTGCGGACCTGAGCGATGGCAGCAGTGGAGGCGGCAGAGTATAAACAGAGCAGGAGCCGAGGACAGTGCGGCCCTGAGCGATGGCAGTACAATTCCAGCGAATTCAAAAACAACAAAAGAACAAGGAGTGATGTCAGAGGACATCAGGTGATTGGTTGGTGAGTATTAATGGGTTTTTTCACTCTAAGCTAGGACAATGTTTTAAATTAAGAGCTGGGAAACTCTAATGCACTTTATTAAATTAATTACTTAACTAGATAAACTGATTAATATAACTATAAATAATCATTTGAATAAAGACTTTAACTAATTAAATAAATCAAACAAGGTTAGACTGAGATATAGCAGAGCAGGTTGTGTGTCTGGACTGCAGTATGTGGGAGTTTGTGGACGGCGAGACTGTCCCGAGCAAATACATCTGCAGGAGATGTCTCCATCTCGAATCTCTCCGGCTCAGAGTCATTGAGCTGGAGTGCGAGTTGGAGACACTCAACACATAAGGGAGGGGGAGGAGTATCTGGACAGTTTGCTCCAGACCTCGGTCACAACTCATAGAGAGGTGCAGGTTCAGATGGGGTTGGTGTGACCGATTTCTCACGGAGAGCAGCCGGCACCCTGCGGGGGGGCTTCACGGGGGCCGGGGACAGCAACAGGGGCAGGTGCTGGCAGGCGGTGTGCAGCAATCTTCCAGCCACCACGTCAAACCCGAGGGTGGCTGCTCGAAGACAAGGGTTATCCGCTCTACACCTGGCTGATGACTCCCCTCCGCAACCCCACCACTTGTGGCCAGGACTCATATAACGCGGGCCATGCTGCTACGAGGAACGACCTTGAGCAGACCATTGGGGTGCTGAAGCAACGGTTCCGCTGCCTTGACCGCTTGGGAGGAACCCTTCAGTATGCTTCGGAGCGGGTGTCCCAATTGGTGGTGGTCTGCTGCATCCGCCACAACTTGGCCATCATGAGGGCGCAGCTCTTGCCACCGCGGGTTCCGTGACCACCTCAGGAGGAAGAGGAGGAGGCAGCCTCCACATCCACGTTCTGGACAGACTGTCCATGAGCGCATCATCAGAATCTGATTCCCCTGAATGAAACCCCATTGCTCAACACTTCCCCACCTTACAATCCCTCTGTCACGGAACAGCACAGTGGCCTCTTGGCAACAATGCTGAAATGAAAGCCACCACAAGACAAACATTCCAAACCAAATTTATAAATCAATCAATCCACTATTATATAACAATGTCATCTAATCTCCCTTGTGCATTCCCTTAGTATTTGTCTTCCGTGTGCCCTTGCCTGTCCTAGTGCTCCTACGCAGTGCTACCCCAGTGGCTGCAGCATGGCTGGTGGAAGGCTGTTGACTTTCAGTGGGCGAGACTGCAAATGGCCTTGCAGGATGACCTTGAGCAGCTCTGGGCCTAGAAGGCCTGGCTGTAGACTGCACCACCTCAGCATGGGCGGCGGCAGTCTGGGCTGGCTGACAGGCAACTGCAAGGGCACTGGCGGAGTGGCAGTGGTGGGAGGACGAATGCTGTCAACCCGAGAGAGGACAGCAGGTTGGTGCTCCACGGAGCCACTACCATTCCCCCGGGGCAGCGCCTCAGCAATCCTAGTAATCTGTTGGAGGGCAGATTGCTGGACTGCTGTGACACCCTGCAAGCCCCTCTCAACACTGGTAAACAGAGCCACGATGGCAGCAGTCTGAGCTTGCATGGCAGCAAGCTGAGCCTGCATGAGAACAGTCTGAGCTTCCACTGCAGCACTCAGACATTGGGTCACTTCCTCTTGTGCTGCAATGGAAGCTGAGACATCGGCCATCAGACCCTGCATCATGGTTGGGTCCACAAGTGCGCAAAAGAGTTGCCCATCACTTCCATCCTGGAAATCATGGACTCCAGGCTCTGCGCAAAGCCCTGTGCAAAGTTGGTTCCAGACTCCTCCATGCTCCTTGACAGTGACAACAGACTCTCTGGCAGGCCTGTCAATGCACCAAGTATTTTTGTGTGTATGCCCATCACCCTTCTTCTGTAGACCACCACATTGAAGTCCTCATCCGAGTCCTCTGCAGCAGAACTCGTGTGCGATCTCGCCCCCCGGGGAGCTGGCACCTGCGCTACCCTTTCCCCCTGTCCTGGCTGCAGGCCACTCGTGCCCGGTGACTCACCACATGCAGATTCCGCCTCTATACTACCCTCTAAAGTACACGCAGTGCCAGAATCTGAGCTGGTGTCTGCGAGTGTGAGATCGAGTGACGGTGTCTCTTCTTCTCCATCACTCTCCTCTTGCTCTTCCTGCACTGGCCGGCCAGTTTGGAGTTCTTGGGTATCTGAAATGAGAAAGGCACAAGGGTAGGGTTGTGATGAGGGGTGGGGGGGAAGCAAGATGTGCGTGCTTACACCATCAGCAGCTTGTAAGTGAGAAGAGATTGTGGGATGAGGAGGAAGTAGGGTGTGAGAAGGAGAATTATGTATGAGCATACCGTCATCTTCAATGGTTTCAGCCTCGACACTCGCCACGGCCTCAGTTACAGCCCCTCCAATATTCGCGAGCACCGTCTCCTCCACCGGGGTAAGGATATGCAGGCTTGCCCATCCCCCGCCGGTTAGCTGCTGCTGCCTGCGATTATGAGCCACCTTCCCCTGCAAGAGAGAGCATAGTGAGTCAGTGAGTGTGGCGCAATGTGATTGGGTGATGTGTGTCAGTGAGTGTGGTGCAATGTGTTTGGGTGATGTGTGTGTCAGTGAGTGTGGTGCAATGTGATTGGGTGTTGTGTGTGTCAGTGAGTGTGGTGCAATGTGTTTGGGTAATGTGTGTGTCAGTGAGTGTGGTGCAATGTGTTTGGGTGTTGTGTGTGTCAGTGAGTGTGGTGCAATGTGTTTGGGTGATGTGTGTCAGTGAGTGTGGCGCAATGAGTTTGGGTGTTGTGTGTGTCAGTGAGTGTGATGCAATGTGTTTGGGTGATGTGTGTGTCAGTGAGTGTGGTGCAATGTGTTTGGGTGATGTGTGTGTCAGTGAGTGTGGCGCAATGTGTTTGGGTGATGTGTGTCAGTGAGTGTGGTGCAATGTGATTGGGTGATGTGTGTCAGTGAGTGTGGCACAATGTGTTTGGGTGATGTGTGTCAGTGAGTGTGGTGCAGTGTGTTTGGGTGATGTGTGTCAGTGAGTGTGGTGCAATGTGTTTGGGTAATGTGTGTGTCAGTGAGTGTGGTGCAATGTGTTTGGGTGATGTGTGTCAGTGAGTGTGGCGCAATGTGTTTGGGTGATGTGTGTCAGTGAGTGTGGCGCAATGTGTTTGGGTGATGTGTGTCAGTGAGTGTGGTGCAATGTGATTGGGTGATGTGTGTCAGTGAGTGTGGTGCAATGTGTTTGGGTGATGTGTGTCAGTGAGTGTGGTGCAATGTGTTTGGGTGATGTGTGTCAGTGAGTGTGGTGCAATGTGTTTGGGTGATGTGTGTGTCAGTGAGTGCGGTGCAATGTGTTTGGGTGATGTGCCTGTCATGGTTGAATAGCTGGCAGTGTGTGCAAGGTGTGAGACGTGGGTGTGAGGCTTGCAGCAGTGGTAATTGTGGGAGGGTGAGGTGAAGCTGTGAATGTGAGATTTGAGTCATGATTGATAGAGACTGCTGGTGGGTGTGTGGTACATTGAGCAGTGTGTGAGGCTAGTGGTGCAGTTGGTGGGAGACGGCATTTCAAGATGCATTCACTGACCTTGACCACTCATGTGAGGTCATTGAACTTCTTTCGGCACTGGATCCAAGTCCTCGGGGCAAGACTGCTGGCAGTGACCGCTTCAGCTATCTTCTCCCACTGCCTTGTCACTGTGTGTCTAGAGGGCCTCCTGGCCCCCTGCGGGTAGAGGACCTGTCTCATCCTTTCTATCCTAAGGCCTCTAGTGCTGGATCCGAGAAACTTGGTGCCCTTTCTCTGCCCTGTTGAGCTATTCTTCACTCACAGTTGCCTTCACAAGTAGTTCCAGCAGCTGCTAAATGCAGAATACACCTCAGCTTTAAAAGGTGCAGACTGCCTTTAAGATGTGTATGCTAGCTTTAACTAGAGCAGTGGCGAGCAAAATCCACCCAGAAAGAGCAACAATTCCTCATCACACTTTGCTGATATGGTGACTTGGTCAAAAAGAGCGCAGATTGACCTTTAATGAGGTCAAATTAAGAGACTTTTTATACGATAAGTAAACCCAACCCCTTAAGCTAACGCTGCTCCACAGTTAAATCTGTCCCAGTTTGACCATTTTATGTACCCCACTTCCTAAAAACAAATATGCACACTCATTCTCTCTCTTTTTCACTTTCACTCTAGTACACAAGGAAAAGTCCAATTTCTTCATGCTTAGGTTTCTAGTGTTCTTTTATAGCAGAGTGAGGAGCCCTTGATAAAGTTAACTCATGCAAACACAGAGAATTTTTTTTTGTCAATTTAAAAACTACATGCTCTGAGAAAATATACACCAAAATATTACGGGGGAAAAATTCAGTTGATTAGCGCCTCCCGCTAACGGGGCGCAAAGCAACTAGTGCCCGGCCGCGGCGATGTTTGTGCCGCTCGCGAAATTGACCAGACATTTTGCGGCGGCACTAAACACTACCGCCACGATCTCCTGCGCCCGCAGATCATGATGTCAGTCGAGCGTGCAACACCCCGGTAGCGCCCCAGACCAGATATTGAGTGGCGCCCCCTGCCTTTCTGCCTGCCGCTAGCAACGACAGGTAGAGGGGAATGTTTTGCAGTCGGGAAGGGACTGGGGAGCGCTATTTAAAGGCGACTGCTTCTTGCCTTTTTTTGTCGGCGACATTTTTGCACCACGCATTCTGAGAGAGAGATAGACACTTCTGGAGAGATTCAACGCTGTGTGAAGAAGTTTTGGGTACTGAGCAACACTTTGCAGGTTCATTTTGATTTGACCTTCCTTGCATCGATTTAGAAGACTCTGGGGGCTGCACTCTGAGCTCTTTCCCTGGGCCTCTCCATTGTTCTTTCCAGCAGAATTGATGTACAGGTCTCTCCAGGCCAAGGTTCAAGGCTGCAATGAGCAGGGTGTGGCTGGAGAGCAAGATCGACTCACCCCTTTAAGAACTGGCCGGCGCCAGTGTGTCTGTGTTCCATTGCTAACAGACATCACATGAGCTTCACCAGCGCTCTGAGGTAGCGCCTCGCTCCTCGGCGTTAGCGCCTTAAGAGAGGTGAGTAGCGCCTGATTCAGCGCTCCAATCACCTCCAGGGGCGATAGAAGCCAAGTTTGCAGTCGGAGGCAATAATTAGCGGCAGGCGCTAAACTTTGCGCCCAGCCGATAATTGCGCCCCAAACGGGGCGATACTGAATTTTTCCCCCTACATATTTTGCAATGATAACAGGAACTTAAAAAAGTGAACAAGTTAAGTTTTAAATGGGATCATATCCTCCAGACAAATCTAGCTTTGTCATTCGGTAACTGGTTGGTAGACTTCAAAATAGGAGTCGAGGGCTCTCTGCAAATAATTTGGGAAAGCAAAAATCTCTTCCAGCGGCAGAAGCTGGTGAGCAGCCTTGCAATTGGTGCGTGACCACCCGGCCGTGCACCTTCGGAGAAACATTGGTGTAGGCCCTCAACAGCTCACTAAAACTTGTCAACTGGCGTTCTGGCTCAAATAATTGCCCACCCCTGAACTAGAGCTAGCCTCGCATGAACTTTGGCCCCCTGTTAACGCTCAGCCACTCAGCAGTGCGCTCAGCGCTGGACTGACTCTTCTTATTGCTGGCAATTGCCAATTTAAAGTTCAGCATGTGCCCCCTTTTTAAAGGGGCACAACCAATAAGGACTGCAACTTAAAAACAAATTAAAAGGAAACTTAACAAATTAAATTAAAATTCTATTCCTTGGGGGTGATAATGCACTCCAGTCCCTCCGGTGCCCACCGGTCGCGGTAGGCCTCGAGCGTGCCGGTGGACACTGCGTGCTCCATCTCCAGGGACACTCAGGCGGGAATGTAGCCACGGAAGAGAGGCAGGCAGTCGGGCCGAACGACACCCACAGCACTGGGCTGAACGCAGCAATCATTAGCATTAATTAGCAGGCAGCACGAAGGTCGTGTGCTGCCTGCATTACTTTGAGCGGGCGCAGGCCGATCGCGCATCGCAATCCTCGTGCCCGTTTTCGTGCCTAATTGAATTTTTAGTCCCAGGTGTTGCACAACTCTCTTTTCATGTTCATCAGGCAGTTACCTGTCTAGATCCTGAGGCAGGTCCTTCAGTTTATTGCTGCTAATGTCTAGGCTCTTGAGGTTTGACATCCGAAGCACACAGATAGGCATGCTCTGAAACTGGTTTGAGGACAGATCTAAGTAGCTGAGTTTTTGCAGATCACGCAGCTGAAACAGAAACAAAATTCAAATTATTTTTGGTTGCATTGTACTACAAACATGGGTGACTCCTACCTCCTATGTGTGGCTGAGATTATTCCATCCGCTGGATAGATCTTCTTTAGTCTTTTTATATTAATTTAGCTTTTCTGCTCTTATTTCTAGACCTGACAGTGAAAAGTAAATCTGAGACCTATCTCCTTACTCTCCTCCTACACAAAGTAGCATCAATACAGGAAGTGATCAGAAAGATGTACTACAGGAACGGGGAACCACACACCAATCATAGAAACTGGCAAGTCGTTTAGAATGTTAGCCTCTGATAGGGCTTGAATCTGAAACCACAGGTAGACCTACCAGCTTTCTTGCATTGATCAGGAGCCTCCTTCATTTTGATAACATCTCTTGTTTATCTCTGAATGAAACATTCAGCCATGACCATTTTTTTTTCTTATTCCATAGACACATTTGTATATTGTGCAATCCTGGGACATTTATGTCATTAGACCCAACCATTCCTCTGGGTGTGAAGAAGCTTCCTATTCAATTGTTTCAACAAAACGGTGGCATTGCTGGCTGCAGCTGTGTTGCTTATTGCAATGTGACCAGTGTCACCACTAACAGCAGCATGGTGGCGCAAGCTAGTCGACTTTGTTAAACTATGCTTTTGGCACCATCCCAACCCATTTTGTTAGGCAAGGGCATCAAGGGATATGGAGCAAAGGTGGGTAAATGGAATTAATGTACAGATCAGCCATGAACTAACTGAATGGTGGAGCAGGCTCGAGGAGCTCAATGGCCTACTCCTGTTCCTACCATGAATCTTTGCTCCTTGTGAGCTCTGTAGAAATCTTTTTCCCCCAATTTTCTCCCCTCTTCTTCCTCAAATGATAATTTCTTGCTGTAATGCAGTTCCACAGGTGCTGGCAGCCCTCTGGTGCCTTACCCAAATGCTCATTCCTCATATGTGAGTCAACAGAGGGAATGCCAGCAGGAAATTCGACTGTGGGCTTCATAACTGAGCCTGGTCCTGTTCTCGCCTGATGTCCACACATGCAAAAGTTGCAGCTGGGAAAATGGATAGTGATCAGGAGCAGGAACCCTTGCTGAATTTTCCATTTCCTAGTCCAAGTGTAGCATCCATGTTGAGAGGTTAATTCAGCAGGAACTGAGGATTAAACCTGGGGCTTCCTGGTCTGTGTAATACTACACAAGGCGATGCCTTTGTCCCCTCAGCCATCAGGGGAGCAAGCCCTTCCATTTACAAACATTGCACATACAAAAATGACAGGTGGGAAAAGACCAGCTGGTCCATTTGTTGACAGAATCAAGTACACCCAGGTAAAATGTAATATTGGTTAGAATATGTTGTAATTCCAATGTTCCTTTGACTCTGACTTAAATAGATAGGATGTATGCACCAGAGGACAAAAAAGCCATCTGCATAGCTCTAGTGGACACTTGTGTTAAAGGTGAATCTTGGCATCTTACTTGCACCTTATTTAGATAATGGATAGTCTGGACAAAGACAAAATCCTTTTCATCTCCAGCAAAATCTAGTAAACACTGCACACCCAAAACTTGTTAATTTACATCACTTGAATGTTGACTTTACCTGCATCAGTGTTTTAGTACTTTCTACTTTCTGTTTTCTATTTGAATCCTTCAGGATAGAGATATTGATTTTGTAACAAAATAGCTTTTTGAGGAAATACAATATATTATACATTCAGAATACAAAGGGGGCAAAATTGGGTGCCTTTACACTTCCCGTTAGCGCTCTTGGGCGCTAACGGGGCGCAAATGGCTTTGCGACTGCGCGCACCGCTGATATCGACTCCCGCCATATTTCACGGGAGATTTGCAGCGGCGCTACAGCAGTGAACCTCGATCTCCTTCGCCCGGAGATTGTGACGTCATCGCCGTGCGCATCACCCCGGTAGCACCCCGGACCCAAAATTGACTTCTGCCCCCTGCAGCAGCACCAGTCGAAAACACCGACAGCTGCAGGAGGCGTGCATCGGGCAGCCAGCCGCTTCAGGGGCAATGATTAAAGGCGAAGTGGCCGAGGTAAGTGGAAAAAAAACTTACCTTTCTTGTTCCAGTTTTTTTCGCGGGTTCTTGCCCACGATCGATCAGCACGGCACTGTGCTTGAGTGCCGGGCTGATCGCACGGGATCGCGGCTGCCTTGGTGGTTCAGGTAGGTACTTTTCATATTGCAGAGCCTGCAGCGATAGCCCTTCCCTTTAAGGGAGGGAAGGAGCCTTTGAACGCGGCAGCGCTGCATGACCCAGTTTGCAGCGCTGCTGAAGTCTCCGCCCCGCCTGCTGCCGATTGTGCTCCAAGAAGGAAGTGGAGCGCTTGATTTAGTGCTCCACTTCCTTCCTGGAGTGCAAAACCGATTTTTTTTTAAAGTTTAGCAACATTAGCGACTGACACTAATTTTTTCAGCTTTTAAAATTTAGCGCCAAATGGGGCTATAATGAATTTCTCCACCAAAGTAAACAAAACTGATGTTTTATCAACAGTTGACATTTCAGCTGCACAAAGGTGGCGCCTTGCAATCTTTTTCAATTAGGGTGTTTGATTTATGGGTGTGCTTTTAATCAAAATAATTTATTACTCTTTGTCTTCGTTACTTTTACTGATGTGGGTATTATCGGTTATAATGTGTAATTCCTGTGTTGTATTGAGTCTGACTTAAATAGACTATACCAACTGTACTTAAAAACAATCAAAATTCAAACTTACATAATGATAATCTTTTATCCTAGCCCTAATTCTGAAGCTGACTTTTACATTTGGGCTTTTCTGGACATCTGAACCTAGATTCTCTGATTGCCTTTGGCCAATTTACAAGTGGAAATCAGGTGAACCTGACTAGAAAATTGGGTGGAGTTCAGTAAAACCAGCTCTCCCCTCACTTTACATTGCATGCCAATATCCAGCATGTAAAACATGAGGAGTTACATTCAAATATGTAAATTATTCCCCCAAGGTCCTGGCCACAATTTTGTGGTGTTTGTTTTGTGTAAGACACTTGCTCATAATTACACCTTGTTAAATGGGCGTCCAAGGTTGCTAATAATGGAATATTGAAATTTATTTAAAGGGCATAGTAATGTTAACATAAGTGTCCTTCAACCATTTCTTGACCGTTGTTATCTTCATCTTTTTCTCTGCTGGCACTTTGAATCTCATGAGCCTTTGCACCAATTGTTATGCTGCGTCTTGTTTTTCCAACAATACCTTATTGCCACTAACAGGTTTCCAGATGAGAATCCCCCATCTGACCTTTTTCAGGAAGAATAAGAATACCAACAGGAGGATGGCAGACAGATCAGCTGCACCAGAAGGGTTCTATGGTTATCTGTTGGTACCCACACAGACAGAGATGCATATATCTCATTTTGGCACTCCAAGTGCCTATGGAAGCTCCTCTTCCCAAAGTTGGGATGGCACAGATATAGGGGGAGAAATTCAGTATCGCCCCATTTGGGGCACAATTATCGGCCGGGCGCAAAGATTAGCGCCTGGCGCTAATTATCGCCACCGACTGCAAACTTGACTTTTATCGCCCCTGGAGGTGATTGCAGCGCTAAATCAGGCGCTTCACACCTGTCTTAAGGCGCAAATGCCGAGGAGCGAGGCGCTCCCTCAGAGCGCTGGCGAAGCTCATGTAATGTCAGTCAACAATGGAACACACACACAATGGCACAGGCCAGTTCTTAAAGGGGATGGTTAATCTTGCTTTCCATCCACATCCTGCTCATTGCAGCCTTGAATCTCGGCCTGGAGAGACCTGCACATCAAATGTGCTGGAAAGAACAATGGAGAGTACCAGGCAAAGAGCTCAGAGTGCAGCCCCCACAGTCTCTGCTAAATCGATACAAGGAATGGCAAATCAAAATGAACCTGCAAAGTGCTGCTCAGTACCCAAAACTCCTTCACACAACGTTGAATCTCTCCAGAAGTCTCTCCCTCTCTCTCTCAGAATGCGTAGTTCAAAAATGGCACCAACAATAAAAGGCAGGAAGCGGACACCTTTAAATAGCGCTCCCCCTTTCCCTTCATGACTGCAGAACGCTCCCCTCAACCTGTCGTTGCTAGCGTCAGGCGGTAAGGCAGGGGGCGCCACTCAATATCCGCTCCGGGGCGATACCGGGGCGTTGTGCACTCGAGTGACGTCATGATCTGCCGGCGCAGGAGATCGTGGCGGTAGTGTTTAGCGCCGCCGCAAAATGTCTAGTTAATTTCGCGAGCGGCGCAAACTTCGCCGCACCTGGGCGCTAGATGCTTTGCGCCCCATTAGCGCCCTCTTAATGCGCTAACGGGAGGCGCAACCAACTGAATTTTTCCCCCATGATGTATTAATGCCTGATTAACCGTAATGCCACAGAAGCATGACAATCACCGTAAACTTTCAGTGGTACTATGCGAAAGAAAGCACGCCAGGGTTATCAACAACCAACATAACCTGATTGGCTGTACCCAAGATGCCACCAACTACTCTATAGGCAACAACCATGGGGAACTATCTTCACAGGTTCTGTCCTAAAGTGATGTCAGTCTGTACCTAGTGTTTAGCACCCCAGTGCATCCCTTTAATGAAACTGTATGACATGTGCATTCCAGGTCCTAGCCTATTACTCCTTCTAGGTGCTTCTCTTGTGGCAGGAGTCAGAGAGATGGCTGTGTGTTGTATCTCAGTTGAAGTCTCTTGGGGATGAGATGGCTCTCTAGCTCTTTGAGCTGGTTATTAGATGACCCAGCTACTGGCTCCGCAAAGTCCTCAGCATTGGGGCAGCCGAGTCTTGTACATTTTCTGTCACATCTGCAGTCATTAAAGGGGGAGGGGGGGTGATATAAGGATCCAAATGTGTTGTTGGCCTGCTCCAGCCTTGCCCCAGTTACTGGGCACTGCCTCATAATACTTATTGATCCATATGACAGCAGAGCAGATGGCACCAATGTGATCTGTGAAGCCCTCAGTAATAGGTCTCTCAATGTGATCTTTGAGCATGTGGAAACCAGAGGAGAGTGCAGGGCCTCTATATTATTAGTCTGAGCATTGATGAGAAATGCTGTGACTGGCATTAAGGACTCTAGCTGTGGGAGCTCTGTTGCAAATATCTGTGGACTTGCCAAATGCTCCATGGTGGCCTGCAGTTCTGCAAATCCATCCCATTACCACTTAACAGATGTGGGTATTGGACTCCTCCACACTAGTCTCCAGCAGCTGCGGGTTTTCGGCACAGTCTTCAATGATTCTATAAATGTCCTGTGCTCAGAAAGTGTCTTCTTTTAAAAGCATGCCTTGTAAAGCCTGGATCCCAGGGCTCAACAGCCAAGGACGATTGTGAGTTGACCCTTCGAAAGCAGGGTCTCGTTCCTCTTTCAGCACTACCACCTGTTCCTGCTCAGATGTACTCTGTGCATCACCTGGTGCACCCACCTCTACCTCACTTTAAGTTCTCCAGGGTGAATGCACCTTAGCTGGTGCCTACAAGGGTAGGAGTGAGTGACACTGGATGCTGTGAGGTGCTGGCCAAGTGTAGGGCCACTCGGCCCTGGCACGAATTCCAGTGGCACACCTAGAGAAAGAGAACAATGCTGTCACCATAACAACCTATAAAATAAAGCTTAGCGCAGAATAAATCAGCGTTACAGCATGCCTGGAAAGGAGGTGGAGACAAGCTTGAGGCTGCAGACTTCCATTACTTTCTGGCTGTGCCAGGCCTCTGCCACACAGTAGCTGCAAGTGCCCTTGTAGCAAATAGCACTACTTTAGCTCTCTGAAGATCAGGACACAGTGAGTGCCAGCCAGATGTTTTATAGCCTGAAAATATGATTGGTGGCATCTTAGCAGGTTATGCAGGCATATACTTCATTTTATGCAGTGTCAGTGAAAGCATGACATGCCAGGGTGTACTTTTGTCTTCACCACTTGGGTGCAAAGTTCCCTCTAATTTTTTTTTGGGTGCGTGGCCCCTTTAATGGCTGCGCAGCCCATTCAAATTTCCACGCATGCACGGTTTTTCTGTTGTGAAGCCGGCAAGCGCGGGACCTCCAGACCGCTACACGCCGCGCAGCTTAACGGGGACATTGCTTAGGTGGTGATCTGGTGGAGCAGATCGCCCGCCCGTTGTAAAATCCGTTCAATTTTCATTCCTTTGAAATCAATGGAAGCTAAAATCATGCGGTTTTTATAATGGGTGGGTGATCTGCCCCCTCGATTCACCGCCCAACGGGTAAAGACGAAGGTTACCCCCATTGTTTTTAAGAACGTGATTAACACTGAGCATACTGCACGCACGAATGTCAGAAAATTACTTGCCTGACAACCCTGCCCATATTTAATACTTAAATGGTGCTGCCGCTTGTTTCAGGTGGGAGATTTCTGTGCACACACCGAAGCCCACTGGAAATGCGCTTTATGGGTCTCTGCCACTTTTCTGGTTTGTTACATTGTGTAATGGGTGCACACAGGACATAACAGTCTCAAACACTGGCTCCATACAGTTTTAAATGTTATATCTCGTCGTGAACTTTTTCCAAAGTGGCAAACATTTTGAAAGTGTGATGTATGCAGTTAGTCCAAGGCTGTTTTTAGAACTAGTACAGAGCTGCCCTCTGCAGGTAACTAATGCCAGTCACATGCTGTTACACTCAGATCTTCAATGAAATGTAATTCTGAACGAATAACAACAACTTGCATTTATATAACGCCTTTAACATAGTAAAATGTCTTCACAGGAGCGTTATCAAACACAGGGCCACATAAGGACATATTAGGACAGGTGACCAAAAGTTTGGTCAAAGAGGTAGTTTTTAAGGAACGTTTTAAAGGAGGAGAGGTTGAGAGGCGGAGATGCTTAGGGAGGGAATTCCAGACCTTAGGGCCTTGGCACCTGAAGACACGGCCACCAATGGTGGAGTGATTAAAATCGGAGATGCGCAAGAGCCCAGAATTGAAGGAGTGCCGAGATCTCAGAGGGTTGTAGGGCTGGAGGAGCTTACAGAAATAGGGAGGGGCGAGGCCATGAAGAGATTTGAAAACAAGGATGAGAATTTTAAAATCGACGCGTTGTCAGACCAGCAGTCAATGTCGGTCAGCGAGCACAGGGGTGATGGGTGAACGGGACTTGGTGTGAGTTAGGATATGGGCAGCAGAGTTTTAGATGAGTTCAAGTTTATGGAGGGTGGAAGATGGGAGGCCGGCCAGGACAGCATAGGAATAGTCAATTCTAGTGGTAACAAAGGCATGGATGAAGGTGTCAACAGCAGATGAGCTGAGGCAGGGCGGAGATGGACAATGTGACGGAGATGGCGGTCTTGATGATGAAGTGGATATGTGGTCGGTAGCTCATCTCAGGGTCAAATAGGACGCCATGGTTGTGAATGGTCTGGTTCAGCCTATGACAGTGACCAGGGAGAGGAATGGAGTCAGTGGCTAGGGAATGGACTATGTGGCGGGAACTGAAGACAATGGCTTCAGTCTTCCCAATATTTAGTTGGAGGAAATTTCTGCTCATCCAGGATTGGATGTCGGACAAGCAGCGTAACAAATCAGAAACAGTGGAGAAGCTGAGAGAGGTGGTGGTGAGGTAGAGCTGGGTGTCATCAGCGTACATGTGGAGCCCGACATTGTGTTTTCGGATGATGTCGCCAAGGGGCAGCATGGAGATGAGAAATAGGAGGGGGGCAATGATAGATCCTTGGGGGACTCCAGAGGTAATGGTGTGCATGTGGAAGAGAAGTCATTGCAGGTGATCCTCTGGCTATGACTGGATAGATAGCAATGGAACCAGACTAGTGCAGTCCCACCCAATTGGATGACGATGGAAAGGTGTTGGAGGAAGAGGGTGTGGTCAACTGTGTTAAAGGCTGCAGACTGGTCGAGAAGAATGAGGAGGGATAGTTTACCACGGTCACAGTCACATAGGATGTCATTGTGACTTTGCTGAGGGTCGTTTCAGTGCTGTGGCAGGTGTGAAAACCTGATTGGAGGGATTTAAACATGGCATTGTGGGAAAGATAGGCACAGATTTGGGAGTCAACAATATGTTCAAGGACCTTGGAGAGGAAGGGGAGGTTGAGATGGGACAGTAGTTTGCAAGGATAGAGGTTGAAAATTTTAATAAAATTTGTTTGCAGATGTCTTAATTTTCATCCTCCAATGGGTGTCCTGCTTAGTTGAATAAATGCATCGTCACAGGGCTTCCACATTCATTTCTGGAGAATTACACAGTGCTTGAAAATAACGTGCGATGATATAGGATTACTAGACCCCAAGCCCTTGTTTTTAAGGATACATTGGAAGTCAGAGTAGGATAATCAGTACAGCAGTATCACAATGATGCACCACAACGCAAAGTGCAACCACTTTAAATAGCTTCAATTGAACAACTGAACCAATATACACTTCTGTATATGCACACACACCACATTTGTTTTCAACGGCAGCGGGCTGTGACATGTCCAGACCTTGATCGAAATCATCTACAGCACGTAGATCCTTAGTCGTATAATACAAAGATATTACCTCAAATGGGAGCTCTGTCAGTTCCAGGTTATTCGATAAATTCAGTTTCTCCAGGTTCTCGCAATCCCCAAGCTCCAGTGGAATGGAAGTGAGCTTGTTGAAACTAACATTCAGCTCTTTCAGTTTGGTCATCTTGCCTGTCAAAACACAACCAGACCTACTGTTTATCAGCATCTAAATCTTTACTGTAAGGAAGCATCTGGCAGGCCCGGTTTACTCAGTGAGCAATTGGATGGCAGGATTTTCTTTATGTTTAGATTTTTTTCTCTCTTGTAGTTTTCTCCCCTTCTATCCTGCATTTCTACTGGGGCACAGCTCCATGGGCATCCGTCACCTTGGTGTCAGCCATGGCTTAGTTGGAAGCACTCTCGCCTCTGAATTAGAAGTGGGTTCAAGTCCCACTCCAAAGACTTGAGCACAATAATCTAGGCTGACACTTCAGTGTGGTACTGAGGGAGTGCTGCACTGTCGGAGGTGCCGTCTTTCAGATGAGATATTAAACTGAGGCCCCGTCTGCCCTTTCAGTTGGACATAAAAGATCCCACGGCACTATTCGAAGAAGAGCAGGGGAATTCTTCCCGGTGCCCTGGCCAATATTTATCCTTCAACCAACATCACTAAAACAGATGATCTGGTCATTAACACATTGCTGTTTGTGGGAGCTTGCTGTGCACAAATCGGCTGCCGCGTTTCTTACATTACAACAGTGACTACACTTCAAAAGTACTTAATTGGCTGTAAAACGCTTTGGGACATCCTGAGATCGTGAAGGGTGCTATATAAATGCAAGTCTTTCTTTCTTTGCGTACTCCATCCAAGTGGCCATCATTCATGTGTCGAGTTTAATCATGAATGTTGGCAGACTATTTGACCCTATGGGGCATCATATCTACCCCAATCCCATCCTCATTCGAAAACCACAAAACACTCTTCTAGCGAGTGCCACCGGATGGCAATTAGAGCAGAATCCCTGGCCCATTCCTCCCCCGCGCCCCCACCTCTCCCGTTCCCAAACCAGGGGTACTTAGGCCAATTGGAGGACCATTACTGATGCCTAGGTGAAGAACAGCTAACTCAGCACAAATTGGGAATCAAACCTGGAACCTTTTGGTCTGTATGTCTTAGTATGAAAGCAGACAGGACTCTAACATTGGGCCAAAAATTCATCCCGGTGCGCGAGAGTACGCACTGCGTACTCTCGCGTATTCCCTCTGCAATTGCCGGTTTTCTGCATGCCCTGCGCATGCGCTGAAAACCGGCAATTGCTCTTTTGAAAAGGGGGCGGTTCCTCGGTGCTGCGCGCACGCTGTGCACTTCATGCTTTGGACGCGCAGGTAAGTACTGAAGATTTTAGAAATGGAAAAAGGAGGAGTAAGACCCACTTTTAACAAGGTAAGTAGTGAATTAAGTATTTTTTTGAATTTTTTTTAACAGGTATATCTTTTTTAGAGACTTTAAAGACAGGTAAGTTTATTTTTATAACTTTTTAAAAGATTTTAAATTTTTTCAAAAATTGAATTTTTTATTTAAAATGGTTAATTTATTTAACTATACTTATTTTATTAATGTGATGGTTTTTTTAAAAAATTTTATTGAGGTTTAGCTGTTATTTTGGGGGGGTGTAAGATTCATAGATTTCACAGCACGTATGTGAAACTTATGAATGGAAGATGGTGTGCTGCCATTGGCTCTAACTGAGTCACGTGATCCCACAGCTCGCACGAATTCACTACGCCGGTGGGATACGCAAGCACTGCCCGGCTGATGTCTGGAACATCAAGTTCGTGCGAGCTGGATCTGAAAAAGCACAAGCGGAGTGAGAGATCGCGGGGAAGCCTTACCCCCGCGGGAACAGAGCGAGATCAATTTCTGGGCCATTATTTTTTATTTAAATGAATATCCTCTGTTAAAGTCAATGGAGTATAATATTGGGCAGGGTGTAAAACCACCGTTTCAACCAATCCTGTGGGTTTCCTGTCCGATGAGTTAGGTTAAAATTGCCCCATTATTTCAGAAGGTTGCATTAAAACAGGGCCTGATATTCCATGGGGAGGCGGGAAGGGTGCATGAAAGGCCGAAGACAGCCACAGAAGTCCTCTCTTTCACTGCCAGTTTTCCCGACCCCTGGGAAACCCGCACTGCAGCAGCGAATTTTAAACTGGACTCCCAATTGCACAGTGGGAGCCCAATTTAAATATGTTCATTAAGTGCCCCTCCTCTCCATACTGGGTCACTCAATAATAATACAGGGCCTGAAATCCCATAACTCACCGGGCAGGAAATCCACGGGATTGGTTGAAATGATGGTTTTACACCCTGCCCAATATTACACTCCATTGACTTTAAGAGAGGATATTCATTTTTTTAAATAATGTTAGAGTCCTGTCTGCTTTCATACTAAGACATACAGAATTTTCCAATTTAAAAGCCTCTACCCCTTCCCCCCACCTCTCCCTCCCCATTTCCTCATCCATGCAATGGTGCGATCGGAATTTCGGGCCAACGGTTTCTTAAATCTGCATTTATATAGCACCTTTCATGACTTTAGGATGTTTTAAAGCACTTTACATCCAATGAAGTACTTTTTGAAGTGTAGTCACTGTTGTAATGTAGGAAATGCGGCTGCCAATTTGGGCACCGCAAGGTCCCACAAACAGCAATATGATAATGACCGGATAATTCGTTTTTTTTTAGTGATGTTGGTTGAGGGATAAATATTGGCCAGGACACCTGTGTGCTTCTTTGAAATAGTGGTTTATTTTTTGTAAACAATCAAGTCTCTTTTTTATATCATGTATTGAATGATTATATAAGTTTATTTAATTTTTTAAAACTGAAACAAGTGAAAGATTTGTTCTGTGGGAAATCGCTAGAGTGGAAGTGTGATATACGGTTTTGTTCATGAAGCAGTAACGTAGCAGTTGGTGAATTCAATATTGGAGTAGGCTGGCTGACGTGTGTGTCATGGAACAGTGGAAAATATTAGGCTGACTTTGATCTTTTAAAAATTAAAACAGAACTCTTCAAGGAATGCATGTTGTAGCAAAGATTAGATAATTATAACTGATTGGTGTACAGAACAACTGTTTAAGAAGCTGCCAAAATGCTGGAATCGTGTGATGCTTTCCACAATTTCAGGAATCCAAAAGGGCAGTTCAAGAAATAATCCATGAATAAAGCATTGATATTCAGGCCACAGTGCGGTATGGATGAAGATACATTACTGCTAACACAATGTGATTGGAAAATTTGCCCTGTGATTCCTCAAGTGCAAAATGTATGACTAAATCTTAGCAGGAAATAGATATCATAGCAATTCAGATAGCTTAACTGAATGCGCACAGCATGCTTTGATCACAGGAGTGAGAAATAGTGAGAAACTTCGCAGTAATTAAATTAAGAAACAAGGGACTAATGTAATGAAAGGATTACTCTCCCCCATGGAGTTTAGATTTCGCTCTAAATTATGTGTATGATAAATTGGTCAGATGTATGAGAGATTACCTAAATTAATATCCTTTGAGATCAGTAATGCAGAGTGAAGGGTAATAATGTGAGATAGGTTAACCTTGTTGTACTGTCATCATGACATTAAAACTCTGCTGGCAGATTTAGCCCAAGGGAGAGAGATTATTGACTCTGTTATTAGCTTATACTAGAGAGGGAGCTCCAAAACATAAATCAAAAGAACACAGTGATAAAATTGAACCTAATAACAATTGCAAATACCATTCCTTTTTTATCAATAAGCTGTGTCCCCGCAGTACACCAGCACAAGTATTCAAATTAATATCTGACAACACAAATTTCATTTTAATTTTTAAAAAAGAATCAGCTACTGTATACTGAATAATTATCTCAATTGAACAATTTTGGAATAAGATCTAAAACATTTAGCAGTCTTGTGAGACATAAATGCAGAACTGGCTTGTGTACTGTGATCTGGTGGAATATGTTGCATGAGCAATAGACAGTAATATTAGCCCACAAATCACTGTTTACGACATTAGCGTAGAAGTGTTTAACACATTTGTATGGGATTCCTGGGCATTAACACATTTAAAATAAACAGGTTAACAACTCTGCTAAAATAGCAGACGGAGGAAAATCATGCCCATCGATTAAGTGTTCCAACAGTAATTTCTAGGCTATTATTCTTTGAAAATGGAATGGAAATGAAAAGATTCAATTAAAGCAGCATGATGTAGGTCCCCTGATGTCCTCTAAACGCACTGTATGAAACTGAGCCAGACTGATCAGATTTGAACCTTAGTCTGTGGTAAACCAGCTCAGCCAGAGCAGCAGTGGAGTGCTACAATTGGCCTCAGCATCCCAGGGATGGGGAAGGGAAACATTTGCTAGAGTTCCTGCTTCTTATTGCTATTCAGTGCTCCCTGCTGAAAATATGCACTTTGATGTCTGGTGAAAACAGAATTGGGCTTGATGTCCCCATGTGGCATTACCCACTGATGCTCATTGTCCAGGTTAACATATGAAAAATGATCACTTGACTCCAGTAACAGGTCTACCCCTCCAGATCCCATCAGTGGGCTAGGCTATCTGCTTAATCACGAGTGGCACCCTGGAGTACTGCAAACCTGCCTGGCTCAAGGCTCAGCTAACAGAGCTTGCTACAGAGGATTGACTCGGCTTCAATTTCCCATCATCATGCACGCCACCTTGGAGAGCCAACTGGAACCCATTTATCTTCTTCTGCTAGGGTAGTGGTCACTAGACAGCTGACTAGCACAGGTTTGAGCCTTCCCTTGGCTGATAGCAAGCAGCAGGAACTCCTCCCAAGTGGCATGGTGAGCAGTACAAATCACCATAAAATGTGTGAGGTGTCGCCTTCCTCCTGACCACTGCATGGTCACATTCCATGCCCCAAAAAAGGGTGGTTCTGCCAGTCTGATATGTTGGGGGGGGGGGTAATTTTAATCCCCAAAAACGGGTGGGGTTGGGTCGGGTGGCATGTAAAAATGTAAAATATCTGAAACCTCCCCCCAACCTGCCTACTTCCAGTTTTAACAGAGGTGGGACGGGGGGGCGGGGGCAACCAACCCGCTCGCAGGAGGCGGGTTTCATTTAAATATTATAATGAAGCTGTGTGCCTCAGAATTAACAACCATTTTAAATTTAACCCTAGCTGAGAAACCCAACAGCTAAAGGGAGGCGAGAACTGCTTACCTTCTGGATCCAGTTTACCTGCTTCACCCACCCCCAGCAGTCAGACACCCCCCAACCCTTCCGATCTGCCCCCCCCCCACTACCCTTACGCTCTCCCCCACAAGGCCTTCCGATCTCCCCAACGAGGACTTTCTGATTTCCCCAACTCTTCCAATCTCCCCCGACTCTTCTGATCTCCCCCACGAGGCTGCCGACCTCCCCCACCACCGACCCTTCCGCTCTCCTGAGGCCCTTCCGATTTCCCCTCCCGCTGAAGCCCGCAATTCAGCCCACCCCCAATCTCCTCCCCCACACCCCGAGGCCTCCGATCTCCCCCACCACCCCAAGGCCTCCGATCTCCCCCACCACCGACCCTTCCGCTCTCCTGAGGCCCTTCCGATTCCCCCCACCCCGAAGCCCGCAATTCACCCACCCCCAATCTCCTCCCCCCACCCCAAGGCCTCCGATCTCCTCCCCACACCCCAAGGCCTCCGATCTCCTCCCCCCACCCCAAGGCCTCCGATCTCCTCCACCGCCGATCCTTCCAATCTCCCCCCGAGACCTCTGAACCCTCCCTCCCTCCTCTCTGCTCTATGGCTGCGGCCTGGTGCTGAAGGCTTACCCACCCGATATCCAGCCAGCCTCGCAATCTGGCTGGCTGCAGCCAGGAAACGAAGAAAATGTTAATCAGTTCCTGCCGTTAAATTCGGTTGGACCTGAGGGAAACCCATTCTTCCGGGTTTCCTGACCTCAAAACAGCGACCCCCCCATCCCGCTCCCTCTCTACCTCCGAGCTAATATCCAGCCCGTGGACTTTCACCAGAACTGCTTGCTTCTCAGCAACCCTATCAAGTTAACTGTTAAACATTAGATAAGTGAGACTGTGTTCAGACACCCAACCTCCAGGTAATGACTTCCAGTAGATGTCATCCCAAACCTCATCAGCTATGTGAGAAACATCTGCCTTCAGCAAGGTGAAAGATGCAGGACAACTTATAATATCCCATCCTCTTTAATGTTCTAGATGCTCAAATCTAATGGCACATATTCGGCACTAATTTGTTAATGCAGGACCCTATGTAAGGAATCAAAGAAACATCCACGACATGAGGCTGCCCCTCCCCTCCACCCAGGGTGCTGACTTCCAGGACAATGTAGGATGGTGCCCTCCCGCCCAGCAACAGCAACAACTTACATTTATATAGCGCCTTTAACGTAATAAAACGTCCCAAGGAGCTTCATAGGAGCGTGAGCAAAAGACAAAATTTAACACCGAGCCACATAAGATGTTAGGGCAGATGACCAAAAGTTTGGTCAAAGAGTAGGTTTTAAAGATTTTTTTTTATGTCAGTGTTTTTTGTAAATGGATGTACGAGTGAATGAATTTCCAGCAGAAACTGCTGAACAATCAAGAATTGTTGAGGAGATGCCAGGTTAGAACATGAATATTTATATGTAATAAAGTTAACAAAGGCCTTGCAATAGCAATAAGGTCTTTTTTTCCCCCCCAGATAGCACATTTTTTTTGACCTGTTGTAATTATTTCAAGGCTACTGTTGTATGGTTACCATATCTATTTGTTCTGTTTCTAATTGATTATTGAAGTAATGATAACTAAAACCTTTATTTGTAGAAATAGAGTAAATTGGGGGTAATATAAGCTCCTTCCTGCAACAGGCAGAACTAGTGCTGGACTCCAATGAGTTATATGTGTCAGCTGTATGCTCATTAACAGTATTGAACATGTATCAGGTATCACAACAGTGACTACACTTCAAAAAGTACTTCATTGACTGTAAAGCGCTTTGGGACTGGAGCGCTAATCACCTAACTTAGGGCGCTAAACACAGAGAGCAGGGCGCTATCCGCAGAGCGATAACCAATTTCAAGTGCACTCCAATCGGGACTCATTATTCACACTGACTCCTTCCAGTTCTTAAAGCAGAGGTTCAATCATTCTACACAACCTCATTCTCAACATTGCTGGCTCTGAAGGCGACCTCCAAGCAACTCAACAGCTACACCTCTTATCCTCATGGCTGATCCCAGTCCCAGGGAGAGAGTTCGCCATTTCAGCGACCAGGCATTGGAGGCATTGGTTGCAGCAGTCGAAAGAAGGAGGACTGTGCTGTTCCTGGCCACTGGCAGGAGGCCATTGCCAGATGTCTTCAGGGCAATGTGGAGGGAAGTGGCCCAGGACGTCTCAGCCAGCAGTGTGGTCCTCAGGACCCCCACACAGTGCCATAAAAAATTCAATGACCTCACTCGGGTGGTCAGGGTGAGTACATGCTTCAACAAGTCCTACATACCAGCATCTGAAGGTCAGTCTGTACACACTGCACAAACCACAACACCCCCACCGCTCACCCACCAAGCATCTCCACCTCTCAAACTCACATCCACATCTCACACCTGGCCTACAATCACAGCTAATCAACCATGGCAGGCACATCTCCCAAACACATAGCTGCACACTCACTCACACACTTTCCTTCCTTTCAGGCCAAGCTGGCCCACAATAGGAGGGAGCAGCAATGAACAGGCGGGGTGAAGCGGACATTCAATAGCTTACAGACCTGGAAGAGCGAGTGTTGAAAGTCATTGGGCGCCAGGTGGTGGGCGCTGTGGCCATCGGCAATGTCGACCCCCTTGGGGGGCAACAATGGTATGCTCATCCCCTCTTCTTCCCTCATCCCACTTCACCCTCACAGCACAAGCCTTTCCCACTTTCCAGCTCATTTTACTGTCTGCATTCCTTGCTCCCTTTCTGCCCCCCTGCCCTCACCTTAACACGAGTCTTGTGCCTTCATGTTTTCAGGTAATCAGCAACCAGCTGGCCAGCCTGTCCCTGAGCCTCCCAGTGAGAATGAGGCGGGAGTAGAGGAGGAGGAAGAAGGCACCGCGTCACTGCATGTCTCACCTGCAGGCACCACCTCAGATACTGGGACTACACGATCTTTAGAGGCAGGTTTAGTAGAGGGGTCTGCACTGGGTGATGCACCGGGGACAAACGGGCTGCAGCAAGGCCAGGGGGAAAGGGCAGCTTGGGAGCCAGCTCCCTGGAGGGCGAGTTCGCGTGCGAGTTCTGCTGCACAGGACTCAGATGAAGACCTCGATGGGAAGGCGTTCACAAGAAGGGTGATGGGCATGCTGTAGAATTCGCAATATATCGCGATTTTATTAATAAGGAGAAAACACAGAGTTTCGTTCAAACAGCTTTTATTTCAGCAGAATGCTGCCAGGTTTTCAAAGTGGACACAAGCAGCCTGTAAAATGGCCGCCAAGCATCGTGGCAGAAGCTTCCAGAATACAGTGGGCAGACAAGATGGCGTTCGAATAAACATTTCAGTATCAGATTGGTTAATACGCAGCAAACACTGATAAAGACAGGATGCAACCTGTCTGCATTCGACACAATAGCAAAGATATAAGTGCAGGAATCATTTTCCATGCACAAGTAAGGACCATTGTAATGGGCAATCGAAGGCCCATCCAGACACAGCAATACACATATCAGTATTCGAGAAGGCCCCAAACCCAGTCAGGGAGACTCCTAGCTGGCTTGACAATGGGGAAAACATTAACGGCTACTTGGCCAGTTTAAGGTGCTACCGAAGCCCATTAAAGGAAAGAATCGCCCCATGCTGGGAGTTTTGTGCACCAGCATTTCACAAAGGACAAACATTAAGATTTGAGTGGGAGATAAGGGAACACAGCACTATAACTATAGTGAACAAATGTCCATCAAGGGCTTATTCTCTGGATTCGACTCATATCTCTGCTGACTCTTGACTCGGGCTGGACTCTTGACTGATTGATCTCGCTGATGACTGCTGAACTTTTATTCTCCTATTCTGATCCTCGGGTATCGCTCTGCTGGACGAGCAGCCTTCTGTTTTTCTCTGGACTCTGTTGACTACGAGACGAGACGAGAAGAAGAGGAGAAGAATCCACGTACCGCCACGGTCAGTAAACCCCGACCGCGCCCGAAAATACAAGAAAGAACTGCAGCGAAACGAGCCGAGTGCCTTACTTTAAAATTCTCCGAGTTATCACGAGTGGTGAGCATGAGTCTCGAAATCCTACGAATCTAGTTAGGATAGATATTGATAGGGGAGGGTTTAAGTATTAAGGATACTTGTAATGTGTGCCCCTATTTATGATGTGTCGTTCATTCCTCGTTTCCCTGAAATCAGTTACATAACTGCGTGTAAGATTGTACTGTCATTAATCTGTGCTTATGACATGTATTTTGTAATCTTAAGTATTATGCAATAAAGATTTTCCATTTCGTACCATTCAACCGAGTCTACATGAGTTTCATCTCCATTACTGCTCTCGCATCTAAGTCCAGTGTCTAGAACCGTAAGGGCGAGTGATTCGAACCACTCACAGGTGTGTCTAGTGTTCCCAGACTGGCTGGAGACCAGAACAGGCAACAAGGCCTAGACCCGCACTGACATACAGGCTGCACAGAGCCGCGTGAATCTCACAGGCTGCGAGACACGCAGGGTCAGAATCCCTTACAATGCACACGGAGATGATAGGTGCAATTGCAAGGGTACCCGAGAGCCTGTCGGCAATGGTAAGGAGCGTGGAGGAGTCCGCCTCCAAACTGCACAGAGCTCTGCGAACACCATGCAGCCCATCCTTGGCAGTCTGCAAAGGATAGTGGCCTCCCTGAGAGACCATGGGGACCCAGATCTCATGCCGCGTGTCATGGGTGATGTGGCAGCATCCATTGCAGCATAGGTGGAAGCCACACAACATCTTAGTGCTGTAATGCAGTCAATGGTTGCTGCCTTCGAGTCTCAGACTGCTCTCAAGCAGTCTCAGCTTGATGCCACGCAAGCTCGGACTGCTGCCATCATCGTTGGGTCCACCACAGTCCACCGGGGATCTCACGGTGTCATAGCAGGCCAGCAATCTGTGCTTCAGCAGATTGGTAGGGATGCTGAGGTGCTGCCCCTGAGGAGTGGCAGTGGGTCAATCAAGCAGGAACCTGCTGTCCTCTCTCAGGATGACAGCATTCCTGCTCCCACCACTGCCACTCCGCCATTGCCCTTGTCGCTGCCTGTCATCCAGCCAGGCCAGACTACTGCCGCCCAGCCTGAGGTGGTGCAGTTTACAGACGGGTCTTCCAGGCCCAGAGCTGGTCGAGGACGTCCTGCAAGGCCATCTGTAGTCTCTGGCACCGACCCTCAGCAGCCTTCCACCGGCCTGCTGCAGCCACTGGGGCAGACTACATAGGAGCAGTAGATTAGGAAAAAAGAGAGGAAGTAAAGGTTTGCACAAGGGTGATTAGTTAATATTGTTGTATATATGTGTTTACTGAATGTTGTTAAATTTATTAATGGAAATTTGCTGATTTTGTGCTGTCTCTCATTTCAGCTTTGCGCTCTGATATGGCAAGCCAAATGGATGGAATGATGGGGATGCGGTCAGCAACCGGGATGTGGGGTAGAATTTATTGGAACCGCAGTCTGATCAGGCGGTCAGAGACCGCCCTTCCAGAAGGCCGATTGATTGGTTGTCTCCTCCCTCACTGCTGTTCCTTCTCCTGTTGCTCCTCCTCCTCCTCCTCCTCCTCTTCATCTCCCTCTTCCTGAGGTGGTCCCGCTATGCCTGGTGGCAATGGTTGGGCCCTCATGATGGCCAAGTTGTGCAGCATGCAGCACACCACGACGAAAAGGGACACCCGCTCAGCCGAACACTGGAGGGCTCCTCCTGAGTGGTCAAGTCAGCAGAACCATTGCTTGAGATGGTCTGCTCGATGATGTTCCTGGTGGTGGCATGGCTGTCATTGTATGAGTGCTGAGCAGCAGTGTTGGGGTTGCGGAGGGGAGTCATGAGCTGGGTGGAGAGCAGGTAGCCCTCGTCTCTGACCAGCCAGCCGCAAGCTTGATGTGGTGGCTGGAAGAGTGCTGGAACACCGGTCTGGCGCAGGATGAAGGCATCGTGGCTGCTGCCAGGATAGCGGTGAAGATTCGCTGTCTGCGGTCGCACGCCAACTGCACATTAAGTGAGTGGTATCCTTTGCGGTTATGGAATACCTCAAGATTGTTACGGGGTGCCCGCAAAGCCACGTGGGTGCGGTCAATGGCGCGCTGCACCATGGGGATGCCCACTATCCTGGCAAAGCCACATGCACCCTCGTCCTGCTTCTCTCTGGTCATGGGGAAGGAAATGCAGTCCCTTCTCTTTCTGTAGAGAGCCTCTGTGACCTCCCGGAAGCAATGGACGGCGAATTGCAAAATGTTAGATATGTCTCCTGCTGCAGACTGGAAGGATCCTCTGGCGTAGAAATTGAGGGCGACGGTAACCTTGACTTGTTATAAAGTGCTGGAGAGGCTACTACTCCACAGACTAGCCCCCATCATCGAGCCAACCATCCCTAAGGAGCAAGCGGGCTTCCAGAGTGGCCGTAACTGCTGCGGCCAAGTGGCAGTTTTAACAGCGCACATCGAAGCAGGCTTCCAGCTCAAGACTGCCGAAGCACTCCTGGACCTGTCAGCGGTGTATGACACAGTATGGAAGCATGGACTGCTTTTCAAGCTCTCCACCATTTTACCCTGCAGAACAATGATCCATCTTCTTAACTCCATGCTTAGCAACCGGCGCTTCTGTGTGTACTCTGGCACCCAGAAGAGCAGATATAGGACATTGAACAATGGACTTCCACAGGGTTCTGTCCTGGCACCCATATTATTCAATGTTTACACCAGTGATCTGCCCGAAACACAGTCCCGCAAGTTCGTATATGCTGATGACATTGCCTTGGCCACGCCAAACATGAATCTGTCCATCACCGAGGAGACCCTGACCAGTGATTTACAGAGGATGGAGGCCTACTTCACCCGATGGCGACTTTGGCCAAACCCGCAAAAGACCATCACCTCGACATTCCACCTCAACAGCCATCAAGCAAACCAAGCTTTGAAAATCTCCTTTTGCGGCGCAGAGGTAAACCATGCCAAAAACCCTCCTATTTAGAAGTCATAACGGCACAGAAGGAGGCCATTCGGCCCATCGAGTCCGTGCCGGCTCTCTGAAGAGCAATCCAGTCAGTCCCATTCCCCCGCTCTATCCCCGTAGCCCTGCAAGTTTATTTCCCTCAAGTGCCTATCCAGTCTCTCCTTGAAAACATTGAGGGCTGGATTTTCAATGACCCGTGGAGTCGGGTTTGGAGGCCGGGGGGGGGGGGGGGTTAAAGTTGCAGATTCGGGGGTCCCGACCCCATCCCGCCTCCAACCCGCCTCCATGCCAGTTTCGCTGGCGGCGGGTACCCGACCTGTACTGAGACCCGACTCCCCGAGGCGGGAAGGGATTAGTGACAATTAACTGCCTGTTAACAGGTAGTTAACAGGAAGTTTTTTGCCTAATCCTTATTTTGACGGCTGAAATGTGGGCTTCCCGACAGGTGGCAACCACGCCAAGTTATCGGGGCGGACCGTGGGTCTGCAGGGGTTGGAGGGGTCGATATGTCCGGTGGGCAGGTGAGTGATGGGTGCATGTGTGCAGAGGTAAGTGTGTAAGGTAAGTGCTAAGTGTGGGGAAAAGTTTTACTTACCTTAACTTCCTCCTGCAGGTGTCAGCCCTTCAGTTCTCGGGAGTCAGAAATCTCACCGGCACAGAAAGCAGAAAAGCCGTGGTCCTGTCAAAAACTGCAGCCTTCTGTTTTCTGTGGTGGAATGATTTCTAACTCAGCCTGAGAGGAAGGACTTAAGTTAGAAATCATATTGTCAGTGTTTGACAGCTTCACAGAGCTGTCAAACGCTGATATTTCATCTGTCAAAAGCTCTTGACAGATGAAATGTCAATCTGTGACGTCACCTGTTGCCGGGTGGCCCTTAATTGGCCTGCTGTGCCCACTGGGCGGGCTCAACAAGGTCAATCAAAGGAAAATACAGTGGGTTGGCCACATCTCGATGGAGGCGGGTTTACAAGCCAGAATGTGTGATTCACGACCCCAACCCGACCCCAGTTTCAAAATCCAGTCCGGAGTGTCTCCGCTTCCACCACTTCCGTCGGCAGCGAGTTCCAGGTCCTCACCACTCGCTGCGTAAAAAAGTTTTTCCTTACATCTTCCCTGTATCTCTTGCCCAAAACCTTAAACCTGTGTCCCCTAGTCCTTGTACCATCAGCTAGTGGGGACAGTCTATCCCCGTCTAGCCTATCCAAACCCATCATAATCTTGTACACCTCTATCAAATCACCCCACAACCTCCTTTAGTCTAATGAAAACAAATCCAGCTTCTCCAACCTGTCCTTGTAGCTAAGATACCCCATCCCCGAAACCATTCTGGTAAATCTCCTCTGCACCCTCTCAAGTGCCTTCACATCCTTCCTAAATGTGGTGACCAGAACTGGATGCAATACTCTAGTTGTGGCCTAACTAGTGCTTTATAAAGGTTCAGCATAACTTCTCTACTTTTGTACTCAATACCTCTATTTATGAAGCCCAAGATCCCATATGCTTTGCTAACCACTCTCCCAATATGTCCTACCACCTTCAGGGACCTAGGCACATTGGCCCAGAAATTAAAGATGGAGCCTTCCTGTGGGGGTAAGGCTTCCCCGCGATATCTCACTGCGCGCCTGCCTTTTCATTCCGAGCTCACACGAACTTTACTTTCAAGACTGCAGCTGTGCAGTGCTTGCGTATCCCACAGACGCAGTTAATTCGTGCGAGCTGTGGGATCACGTGATTCAGTTAGAGCCAATGGCAGCACACCATCTTTCATTCATAGTTTTCACAGCAAGGGCTGTGAAAGCTATGAATCTATACCCCCCCAAAAGAACAGCTAAACCTCAATTAAATTTAAAAAAAACCATCACATTAATAAAATAAGTATAGTTAAATAAATTAACCACTTTAAACAAAAAATTAAATTTTTGAAAAAATTTAAAATCTTTTTAAAAGTTATAAAAATAAACTTACCTTTCACTAAAATGTCTCTAAAAAAGATATACCTGTTGAAAAAATTTCAAAATAATACTTAATTAACTACTTACCTTGTTAAAAGAGGGTCTTACGCCTCCTTTCTTTATGTGCAAAATCTTCCATGCTTACCTGCGCGTTCAAAGCACTAAGTGCACTGCGTGCGCGCAGCCTGTAGCGCGCACACGGTTCACTTAGGAACCACCCCTTTTGAAATCACCAAGTGCAGGTTTTCAGCGCATGCGCAGTGCATGCAGAAAACCGACAATTGGAGACAGAATACGCGAGAGTACACAGTGCGTACTCTCGCGTAGTGAGACTAATTTTTGGGCCATTAACTCCCAGGTCCCTCTGTCCCTGCACACCCTTTAAAACTGTGCCATTAAGTGTATATTGCCTCTCCCTGTTCCTTCTGCCAAAATGCATCACATCACACTTCTCTGTATTAAATCCATCTGCCACTTGTCTGCCCATTCTGCTAGCCTTTCTATGTCCTGTTGCAGTCGATTGGTATCATCGGGGGCGATTTTGCCAGCCCTGGGGATGCGGGTATGGAGGCGGGACTGCTGGGAAAATGGCAGAATTTGGGGGCGGGTGCCCAACCCGCCCCCAACCCACCTCCATGCCATCTTCCCAGGAGGCGGGTAGCCGTCCCACGCCGGGTCCCGTCTCCTTGGAGGCGGGAAGGGATTAAAGCCTATTAACTGCCTGTTCACAGGCAAAAAATAGGATTATCCCCTTTTTGCCCTCAAGTGCGGGCTTCCCGAAGGCTCCAAAGCACGCCAGCGAGGCGAGGCGAGTACTGGGTCTGCGGGGGTCAGGGGGGGGTGCAAAAGTGTGGTGTGGAGGTAAGTGATGGGTGCAAGAGTATAGAGGTGAGTATCTGAGGTAAGAGCAAAGTGTTTTTAAAAATGTACTTACCTTTGTTTCTTCCTGCAGGCTTCAGTCAGTTTGTATGCAGAGAGTCTCAGACCTCTGCATTGGGATTGACAGGTGGCCGTTGCATTCACAGATGCAACAACCATCTCAATTCTGTTAAAGAAAGACGTTTGATGAGGTCCTGAATTCAAGACCTCATCAAACTGCAGAGAATGTCACTGTTTGACAGCTTCACAGAGCAGTCAAACGATGACAATTCATCTGTCAAAAATTTTTGACAGATGAAACGTCATACGCTGACGTTCTGTGTCACCAGCTTTCCCTTAATTGGCCTGCTAAGCCCGCTGGGCGGGCTTAACAAGGTCAATCAAGGGAAAATAGCGTGGGTTGACCACAAATCGATGGAGGCGGGACATCGACCCGACAAGCCGCAGTCCCGCCTCCAACGTGCCCCCAGTCATAAAATCGCCCCCATCATCACTGTTTGCCACACCCCCAAGTTCGGTGTCATCAGCAAATTTAGAAATTCTATACTGTATTCCAATATCCAGGTCATCTATATATATATATATATATATATCAAAAAAAGCAGTGACCCCAACACTGACCCTTGGGGAACACCATTGTCTATCATCCTCCAGTCTGAAAAACAGCCATTTACCACAACTCGCTGTTTTCTGTCCTTAAGCCATATCCTTATCCAAGCTGCCACTGACCCACCTATTCCATGAGCCTCAATTTTGTTAACCAGCCTTCTATGTGGTACTTTGTCAAACGCCTTCCGAATATCCACGTAGACAACATCCATTGCATTCCTGTCATCAATCCTCCCTGTTACTTCATCAAAAAATTCAATTAGATTAGTCAAACACAATCTGCCTTTTACAAATCCGTGTTGGCTCTCCTTAATTAGCTTAAACCTCTCCAAGTGCCCGTTAATTTTTTCCTTGATTATTGTTTCTAAAACTTTACCACTGATGTTAAACTGACCGGCCTGTAGTTACTAGGATTGTCCTTACACCCTTTCTTGAACAATGGTGTCACATTTGCCACTTTCCAATCCTCAGGCACCTCCCCTGCATCTAGGGAAGATTGGAAAATTATGGCAAGCCCTTCCGTTATCTCCTCCCCCAATTCCCTTAGCAACCTGGGATGCAAGCCATCTGGACCAGGCGACTTATCCACTCAAAGCATTATCAGCCTTTCTAGTACATCCTGTCTATCAATTTTCACCCCTTCCATTGCTTCTACCTTTTCCACTTCTACCGATATTTTGTCAGCATCCACCTCCTTAGTAAACACCGATACAAAGTACTCATTGAGTATTCTAGCCTTGCCCTGCACCTCTAAGCATGGATCACCTTCTTTGTCTCTAATAGGACCCACCCCGCCTCTTACTACCCGCTTACTGTTTACATGTCGGTAGAAGATTTTTGGGTTCCCTTTTATGTTAACCGCCATTCTACTCTCATATTCTCTCTTTGCCAATCTTATTTTCATCTTCACTTCCCCTCTCAACTTATTGCATTTGGTCTGGTTCTCCCTTGAAGAATTCACCTGACATTCATCATACACCCTCTTTTTTTGTTTCATCATCTTCTCTATCTCCCTTGTCATCCAAGGAGCCCTTGTCTTGGTTCCCTTACCCTTCCCTCTTGTTGGAATGTACCTAGCCTGTACTTGGAACATCTCCGCCTTAAAGATCACCCATTGTTCCATTACAGTTTTTCCTGTCAGTCTTTGGTTCCATTTTACTCTGGCTAGATCCTTTCGCATCCCATTGAAGTTAGCACTATTCCAGTTTAGAAGTTCCACTCTAGATTGTTCCTTGCTCCTCTCCATTGCTAATCTAAATCTTATGATACGATGATCACTCATACCCAAGTGTTCTCCCACAGACACTTGGTCGACCCGGCCCACCTCATTCCCCAGCACCAGATCCAGCAATGCCTCATTCCTAGTTGGGCCGAGAACATACTGGTCAAGGAAATTCTCCTGAACACATTTCAGAAATTCCTCCCCCTCCTTTCCCTTTACCCGAGCATTACCCCAATCGATATTTGGGTAATTAAAGTCGCCCAATATCACCACTCTATAGCTCTTGCATATCTCTGCGTTTTCCCTGCAGATTTGCTCCTCTACCTCCCTCTCACTATTTAGAGGCCTGTAGAATACCCCCAATAGCGTGATCATACCCTTTTTGCTCCTTAACTCTAACCAAATGGATTCTGTCCTTGTCCCCTCAAGAACATCCTCCCTTTCCAACACTACAATGTCTTCCTTAATCAGCACTGCCACCCCACCTCCCTTTTTTCCTTCCCTATCTTTTCTGAACACCTTGTACCCTTGAATATTAAGTGCCCAGTCCTCACCATTTTTAAGCCACGTTTCCGTTATTGCCACAACATCATATTGACACACGGCTAATTGTGCTTGTAGCTCACCAACCTTATTCACCACACTTGGTGTGTTTACGTACTTGCATTCTAAACCCATTTTTGAATTTTTCGTAGTCTTTCTTAGTCTGCCCCTATCTAATATGGTACTACTTCCACCTCTAGTACTATCTTCTCTCGTACTATCCAACACACTCATTCTTTTATGCACCACAACTCTTCGCAGCCTGGATGCCAGTATTCCGGAGGTACGCCTCTGACCACAATTTCTCGGCCATTGTCTACATGAACTCTGGTCACCTTAGTGAATGGACCCAATGCGAGGACAAATCGGAAGGAAAGAAAATTGTGACTGTATAAAGCTTGAAATACAGGGATATGAGCTAATCAGTAATGACTACTGTTCAGTACTCGCGATATAAAAAGAACACCCACTTTATACAGTGACCACAGAATTGGACTTGACTGGGATGCATTTTGCAGTGAAATATCTTATCAACGTTCATTATTAAGACTTACGTATGAAATATGGCAACTTGGGTGAGGTAATGGTGGTTGACCATCTAAGAAGGAGCCTTTTCCTAGCAAGTAATCAATACTTTGGGAAAGGAAAGAAGAAAATTGGTGCAATAAAGAAAAAATATATATAAAAATACAATTCGGAAATGGGCAGTACTGCAGGCTTCAAGATATCGAAAGCCTTTATAGGATCAGTAGGTAAAGAGATGTGTAGCTGAGCCATACAGCCCAGAAGGTCCTAGGTTTGATTCTCTGTCTCTGCTGAATTAATTGGTTTTAAGGCAGAACATATGGCACTCCAATTGGTCAGAACTAGCCATGCCTCTAGCCAAGCTGTTCCAGTACAGCTACAACACTGGCAGCTATCCGACAATGTGGAAAACTGCCCAAGTATGTCCTGTCCACAAAAAGCAGGACAAATCCAACCCGTCCAATTACCGCCCCATCAGTCTACTCTCAATCATCAGCAAAGTGATGGAAGCTGTCATCGACAGTGCTATCAAGCAACACTTACTCACCAAAAGCCTGCTCACTGATGCCCAGTTTGTTTTCCATCAAGACCACTCGGCTCTCGACCTCATTACAGCCTTGGTCCAAACATGGACAAAGGAGCTGAATTCCAGAGGTGAGGTGAGAGTGACTGCCCTTGACATCAAGGCAGCATTTGACCGAGTCTGGCATCAAGGAGCCCTAATAAAACTGAAGTCAATGGGAATCAGGGGGAAAATGCTCCACTGGCTGGAGTCATACCTAGCACAAAGGAAGATGGTTGTGGTGGTTGAAGGTCAATCATCAGAGCCCCAGGACATCACTGCAGGAGTTCCTCAGGGCAGTGTCCTAGGCCCAACCATCTTCAGCTGCTTCATCAATGACCTTCCCTCCAACATAAGGTCAGAAATGGGGATGTTCGCTGATGACTGCACAGTGTTCAGCGCCATTCACAACTCCTCAGATAATGAAGCAGTTCATGCCCGCATGCAACAACACCTGGACGACGTTCAGGCTTGGGCTGACAAGTGGCAGGTAACATTTGCGCCACAGAAGTGCCAGGCAATGACTATCTCCAACAAGCGAGAGTCTAACCACCTCCCCTTGACATTCAACGGCATTACCATCGCCGAATCCCCCATCAATATCCTGGGGGTCAACCGATTAGCACCCGAAAAATGGGGAATGTGTGGCCGAATGGCATGTCAACAACATGGCCTCTGTTTTGTCCCAAGTTTATCTTATATGCAATATTCTTTGATACCTTTGCAGCCTTGGAACACAGCCATATATTCAAGGCTGAGACGGACAGATTTTTGAGCAACAGGGGAGTCAAGGGTTATGGGGAGCGGACAGGAAAGTGGAGTTGAGGCCAAAATCGGATCAGCCATGATCTCATTAAATGGTGGAGCAGGCTCGAGGGGCCAAATGGTCTGCTCCTGCTCCTATTTCTTATGTTCTTATGTTCTTTAAGCTGTGTGGTCAATGATATGTGTGTAAAAGCACCATTTTGCAATGTTTTATCTGCATATCCATTCCTTAAAGGCCTCCCATTTAATACCTGAGCTAGAAGCTCTTTAACAAACACAAAGGGGGCGATTTTGCCAGCCATGGGGAGGCGAGTTTGGAGGCAGGACTGCTAGAAAATGGCATAAACTGGGGGCGGGTACCCATCCCGCCCCCATGCCATCTTCCCAGGAGGTGGGTAGCTGACCCGAGCTGGGTCCCGTCTCCTCGAGGCAGGAAGGGGATTACAGCCACTTAACTGCCTGTTAACAGGTAGTTAAGAGGATTATGCCTCATTTTTCCACCAGAGGCGCAGGCTTCCCGACGTCGGGAAACCCCGCCAGGGTCAGCGAGGCGAGCAGTGGGTCTGCGGGGGTGAGAGAGGTCGAAAAGTGCGCTGTGGAGGTAAGTGATGGGTGCAAGTGTGGAGAGGTAAGTATGTGAGGTGAGTGAAAAGTGTTAGAAAAAGTTTCCTTACCTTTGTTTCTTCCTGCAGGCTTCAATCGTTGGGGATCCGGAGGCTCCGGCATCTCCACGGCAGAGATGATAGAATTGGTGCTGCATTCTCCGATGCAACAGCCATCTGCTTTCTGCTCAGAAAAGAGGTTTGGTGAGTCTTGAGTACAAGAACTCACCAAACAACAGAGAATGTCAGTGTTTGACAGCTTCTCAAAGCTGTCAAACGATGACAATTCATCTGTCATAAATGTTTGACAGATGAAACGTCATACGCTGACGTTCTGTGTCACCGGCTTTCCCTTAATTGGCCGGCTAAGCCCGCTGGGCGGGCTTAACAAGGTCAATCGAGGGAAAATAGCGTGGGTTGGCCGGACGTCGATGGAGGTGGGACTGAAACCCGACAAGCAGCAGTCCCGCCTCCAATGCGCCCCCATTGGCAAAATCACCCCCAAAGAAATGGGAGCATTAGGGCAGCCTAGACCCCTCCCTGTCAATGTTAGAGAAATGTAAAATCAATAAGCCAGCTATTTACTGTTCATGAAAAAAAAGTGAAGCATCTCTGCTTGTTTGAACTGAACTTACGGAACGGATTTAAAAAGCTTATTAAATCAGCATTTCATAAAAAAATCAACTTATAAACAGCCTCAGTTCCAGTGCTTTCCTTTGGCAGGGCTGGCTGCTACAGAAACCAACTGTGCCAAGCTTTGACCCAGAGCACACAGTGTTCAGGCTTTAAACATAAGCCTATCTATTCCCAGATTGACTGTCAGCTTTAACTGTTTGTCATTTATCATTCGAGCAAGGTCTAGAGTTGTGTCTACAGTGCCAGAGCAACAAATTGGGAAGAAGTAACTTTGATTTGTTGCCAGCTCATGCTTGACTTAGAATTTATTTACAGCACAGAAACAAGCCATTCGGCCCAACTGGTCTATGCCGGTTTATATGCTCCACACGAGCCTCCTCCCTTCCCTCTTCATCTAACCCTATCAGCATAACTTTCTATTACTTCCTCGTGTTTATCTAGCTTCACCCTATTCACCTCAACTACTCCATTGTTCCACATTCTAACCACTCTCTGTGTAAAGAAGTTTCTTCTATCTCACAACTGTGAATCAGTCTTCTTAGTTAAGCCAACCCAAGCAGTCACTTATCTAGCTGACCATCTTTTTTATTTGGAATCCTTGGGCTGGATTTTTCCCCTGGGATCCTGCCTGAACAGCAGCAGGAAATGAGGCACAATTGGGCAGCGGGACCTGCCCCAACATTAATTTCCCTCTTCCCCCCACCCCCCCAACCACTGCAGATACCGCAGCTGGCCGCCCACTCCTCACCCGGTGTATGCAAATGTCAGTGAGGAGGTAGGACACCCAGGTTCCTGGCAGGTTTTCCTGTTGTACTATTTCCTTGTTCCCATTGTTCCCTGGGTTGGTCAGGAGAGGCCTGGTAGCAGGAATGCAGCTGGGATTAAACCCAACCCAGGAAAAGTCCAACCCCATTTCAAAGAGAGAACAGATTTTAGATCATCAAAGGTCAGACAAATGGTGAAGGCCCGATGTTCTCGAGTTCCGGATAGGTGCGGTCTGTGAGTGATGCTCCTTGCTGACAGCATGTGCTCGGGAAATTGGTCCTTTCGTGCACTTGTACTACGCTCCTCTTCATACTATTCTCAGGAAGGTATTAACTTATTTAAAGTGGCTCAACAGCTGCATAAAAATAGTACACAGCGCAATGTACTATGAGCATGTTAAACATTTGTACCGGAATTTTGTCAATGGGAAAATATACCTCAGATCGTTTTCATTTAACTTGCGAACTTTTTCTAACTCATGACCAACTAAATTTTCAAAAGTGAAATATTTTAGCTATAAGGAAAGAGAATTTTTTTCACATTTCTTTTTCTCACCATCAGGAGAAGCCTGGTACCAGGAATCTCGCGAGGAACTCGCCCTGCATGTTTTATTAAACCCGACCCAGGGAAATTCCAGCCCCTGTCAAACAATACTTGAGAACTGATTTTGTAATCAAAGTTCAAAGTTCAGATACCTATGCTGAAGGGCCGATTTTCTCAGCTTGCACTGTTGGCAGGGAGCCTCAGCATCTAATAATGGGTGCTTTTTTAACTCCGCCCACCCCCCCCAACTGATTCGCCCCCCCTCGCCCCCCACGATTCGGCCCCCATCCAATTCGCCCCCCGCACCCCCGATTCAGCCCCCGCACCATCCCTCCCTGACAATTTGACCCCTGCACCCTCCCAGATTTGGCCCCTGCACCCCTGATTCTGCCCCCACACCCAACCGATTCGGCCCCCGCCCCACCTCCTCCGCCCCCCGATTCCTGCCACAAACTAAAATTGGGGCTATTATGTTGTGAAAGTTTTTGTTTTATTTTCTATTCACCCTCCCCTTAAAGTCTCCTTGTGGGACATTTTACTACGTTAACGGCGCTATATAAATACAAGTTGTTGTTGTTTTCGTTGTTGTGCGACACAATGCCTGGCTGTAGGACAGGCATGGGGGCCTGTTTCCAATTTTCCATTAACACCCACTGTAAACAACAACCAGAATTTGCACAAGAGCAGTTGAGAGAGACTGGCGATTGCACTTTCCCTTCCTCCCCATGGGAAAACTCTTGGCCTCTGTTCAACACTACTTTGTGGCAGCGTGAAATTGTGGATACAGATCTCCATTGAGGAAGATGGAGTTGCTCGATCTGTGCTATGCTGTCTTGTCTTTATTATGTTTTTGCTATGATGAATAAAATGAACAGAGTGCAATATGTTGGGTAAGGAACATATATTTCACTCCATAAGTGAGAAAATCCCAGATAACTGAGTCATGTCTACTGCAGTGCTAGTGAATTATGTAGGAGTGCTTCATGAAAATTGGACAGGTTTCACTGCCCACTGTGCAACAGCATATCATATTTTAAAGGGGACAAGTACCAAAAATATGAAAACATGGGGTTTAAGTAACAAATTCAAGCCCACAGCTTCTCAATTCCGTAGAAATGGTGCGTACCTATTTCGGCTGGAAGTTCCTTGATCCAATTCCTGGATAAATCCATCACAATCAGGTCCTGGAACATGACAATAAAGGATGGAATGATCTCTATGCTTGTTTTCTTAATATGCCACTCTTTAAGGTAAGTCTTGTCCTTCAAGGAATCAGGAAGTTCCTGCAGCAAAAAGAAGATACAATCACATTATAAAGTAACATTTCTACAGTGCAATACTTTACCTGGAAATGATTTGGACACTTTCAAATCATTTTAAACAATCAATTCACCTCCTTGAAGCTTTTGCTGTGGTAACTTTATGGAACATACAGGCCCATAGGTGACAAATAAATCTATGCTGTTCGTAAATTCTCCAGTAAAATAGCTACATTTTTATAGGTTACGTATTGGGACCTAGAGGTAATCTGCACTCTGCAAACTGAAAGAACAAATCTATTACAGTAGTATCCACGTATTTTCAAGGCTCAGTGAGATGGCAAAATAGCCACTAAAATCATTTTGGAAAAATGTTTTGAGCTATTTCATTAGTTGGTTTTGTGCCACTTACTGGCTCTTTATTGGTTACTTTTGTTGTGTTCTCTTTTATATGTTTTACAGTTGCTCACTGGTAGTACAGTACTCCTATTAGAGCCATTCAGCATCACAGAGTTAATACTGATTAGTTATAGGTCCTTGTTTTATTTATTTGAGCCAATCATGATTTATTTCCTTTAGATACTTTCCATGTGTGACTCTTAAGGGTTGATTTTAACCCAGCGGGAACAGTGTGGGCAGGGGGAGGGGTGTTAAGATACCGAGGTGGACGTTTACAATGTTGGGCGTGACTGCCACCTCCTGCATTATGGGAAGGGTGACTTGGAGAGCCCAACAGGACAAACTCTCCTTGCACCCAGCTCATGGAGCAGCACATCCACAGGCTTGAGAGCTGCACCCCTTCACCAATTGCCCACAGACTTCATTTCCTGCCTCAACACGGGGTTCACCCATGCTTTGCTTTTAGCATTCCACCTCCCCCACACCCCAATATACAGCATTTGGAAAGGATCAAAAATATTTTTAAAACTTTTTCAGCCCTCTAAATGTGGGAATTTCCCCCACCCCCGATGCTGCCACTTATCTTTAAGTGACCCCAGCCTTTTAAATTTTCCCACAAGATCTTGTGGATAGATAGCATCTGATGTTCCAATTGACCCTGCCCCATCCACCTCCCCCATTAGTGTGTTCTCTGTACCTGGGCCAATATATGCAGGGAATGCATTCTAATTCTTTAAATGACCTGACTTTGTGAACCCAGGTGAGAATGCTAGTGGAGTTGCGCGTTGTGCTTGAAGTGGTCTTGACACCATGCATTCATATGTTTCAGGCAAGTATCTAGACATTTCAGTTACCATTTGATTATAGTTATTTTTTTGAATGAATGAATTTTGTGCTTAATAAGGTGAAGAATGTCAGTGCTGAGGAACAAAGCATATTCCCATTTCAGACATTAAGCGTCTTCATCCAGCACAGCCAGAATAAGAACATAGCATAAAGTATATACAGATATAAAACCTCCTCTACTCTGAACCAACATGTGTATTAATCCCAACTGGCAGATTACAGCCCCTATGGCACCATCTTGATATTTCCCTACAGTTTGTGTGTGTGTGAGTGTAAATTTAGTGGTCAGCACACACTAAACACTGGATTCAGTTTACCCAACTCACTTCAATTAGAGCTAGAGAGATTTTCATCCCTTCAGTCCAGACTGGATTTGAAACTTCTTTTGATTACTTTGCTCCATTCCTCTTTCAGTGCCAGAAAAAATAAAATTAATGTATTTTCTAACAGGAAGAATTTTTTTGTACACAAACCTTCCACTCTATTCCTTGCAGTTCAAAAATAAATCTTTTCTCCTCGATTATGATATTCTTTCTCGATTCTGGTAAAATTAGGTTTCCATATCCAACAAACTTAGTGTCCTTTTCAGTGCTGTTTAAAAAGTTCATTCGAACATTCACATCACCATTCATTAGGTGTTTTCTTTGCTCACTATAATTCTTAATGGCTCTTCTTCTACGTTCAAGTTTTAGTGTCCACTCCTCATTAATCCTTAAATAAAAGATGATAAAATATGAGATTTTTTAATTTTTCCACAAACTGGTGTAAATTCAAAATCATATTTTAAAATGTTAGTAGACAGAAGTTCTAGAACATCATTACCAACTAGTGTTGCCTTTCACCAGCCTATAAATTATTTTAAAACTTTAAATATCAAACTTTTCAAGGCATTATCAGCAAGAGATTATACAAAATGTGTGTGTTTTTTATCAGTGATGCAGTTCATGAACAGGTTGCTATTGAATTTACTTTAACAAACAATTTGGTTATTGTTTAAGCAGCAAAAGATAAGCATCTTAGAATTGTGGTTAGTATTTTTGGTCCACAAATTGCTTTGGTACAAACAACAAACATAACTTACTTTGCCAATGCACTTTTCTCCTGCCTTTCTCTGTCTCTTTTTTGCCGTTCTTTATGTTTTTTTATTCTTCCTTCCCATACGTTTCTTACAGAAGACAGATCAAAAATTACAACAACAGGAGCCATTTTGGAGCCGTCTACTGTCCCTTTTTATCTGTTGGTAGAACAGTCTGCAGTTAGAAAATAAGCTACGAACAATTTGAATTCTAAATACAGAATTTGAATTCATCTCATGGTTACCCTGTTAGCTGAAACTTAGTTGAATGCAGGATTATACCTTTTTTTCTCTGATTTTTCTACACGGCAATTTCTTAATTCTGTGCCGATCTTGCCAATGGGAACTCACGCTAGGCTTGGATTACTCTCCACGCAGCGTCTAACTGAAGTGCTGTGACACTACAGCGCCCGGTGAGTCCCGCCTGGTTCACTCCAGAGCCGGCTCAAGCCCTGACTCTGATTCACACTGCAAGTTTAGATCAGTGTGAAACAGAAATCATTGCGCCAATGTTAAGCTTGTAATGTAAATATGCCCAAAGACAATCACTCCATTTATGACCCTTCAAGCTAGAGTATCATAACGCTTGCCCTGGAGCCAAATTGGCATTTGTCAAATGGTGTAACAGCTTCTCATTCACTATAGGTACTATGATTTTTCAGTGTGTTATCTACTATGGGATATCGGGAAAATGTGCCCGAAATTGCGCTGGTTAGGTTACAGTTCAAGTTTCCGCTAAATTTCAATTGCATAATCACAAACATAAAATCTTCCATGAACCAGAGAGATTGGACGGCATAATAGGACATAATGGTTTTTTGGGGTTTTCCATTAAAACATATTCTTTTATGTATTTAAGAGAGGTAACTTGGTGCAGTTTTATTAATTCAGCTGAAAATGGGTTTATCACAAAAAAATAAGCATTTTTAATAAGAGTGTCAAGTCCTCCACCTGTGAGTAACCTAACTTAAAATCACTAAAAATAACTTAAAAGAAACTGTACTGAACCATTTACTAGTTTCAATGGTGTACAGATGTAGTACAATGTATTAAATTACATTTTTTTGGTACATAAAATCTTTTAAAACATGCCTGTATGCCTAAGAAAATGAGCGCAATTTGAAGAGCCATCCCTAACCAGCGATATCATGCAAACTCAATATTGACCTGGGGATGTGGCCATTTTTGTGGGTGGGTACTGATTCAACAACAACAACAATAACTTGTATTTATATAGCGCCTTTAACGTAGTTAAAAGGTCCCAAGGCGCTTCACAGGAGTATTATAAGACAAAACATTTGACACGAGCCACATAAGGAGAAATTAGGGCAGATGACCAAAAGCTTGGTCAAAGAGGTAGGTTTTAAGGAGCGTCTTAAAGGAGGAAAGAGAGGTAGAGAGGCGGAGAGGTTTAAGCAGAGAATTCCAGAGCTTAGGGCCTAGGGAACAGAAGGCACGGCCACCAATGGTTGAGCGATTATAATCAGGGATGCTCAAGAGGGCAGAATTAGAGGAGCGCAGATATCTCAGGGGGGTTGTGGGGCTGAAGGAGATTAGAGATAGGGAGGGGCAAGCCCACGGAGGGATTTGAAAACAAGGATGAGAATTTTGAAATCGAGGCGTTGCTTAACCGGGAGCCAATGTAGGTCAGTGAGCACAGGGGTGATGGGTGACCAGGACTTGGTGAGAGTTAGGACACGAGTAGCTGAGTTTTGGATCACCTCAAGTTTACTTAGGGTAGAATGTGGGAGGCCAGCCAGGAGTGCATTGGAATAGTCAAGTCTAGAGGTAATAAAGGCATGGATGAAGGTTTGAGCAGCGGATGAGCTGAGGCAAGAGAGGAGACGGGTGATGTTACGGAGGTGGAAATAGGCAGTCTTAGTTATGCTTCATAATTTAACCCTTTGAGCCCAGGTATAATTCTGATGAATCTGCGCTGTACCCACTCCAAGTCCAATATGTCCTTCCTGAGGTACGGTTCCCAAAACTGAAAGCACTTTCAAAAAAAAAATTTGTTTATGCGATCTGGGCGTCACTTGCAAGGCCAGCATTTATTGCCCATCCCTAACTGCCCTTGAGAAGGTGGTGGTGAGCCACCTTCTTGAACCGCTGCAGTCCGTGTGGTGAAGGTACTCCCACAGTACTGTTAGGTAGGGAGTTCCAGGATTTCGACCCAGCGATGACGAAGGATCGGCGATATACTTCTAAGTCAGGATGGTGTGTGACTTGGAGGGGAACTTGAAGGTGGTGGTGTTCCCATGCGCCTGCCGCCCTTATCCTTCTAGGTGGAAGAGGTCACGAGTTTGGGAGGTGCTGTCGAAGAAGCCTTGACGAGTTGCTGCAGTGCATCTTGTAGATGGTACACACTGCAGCCGGTGTTGGAGGGAGTGAATGTTTAAGGTGGTGGATGGGGTGCCAATCAAGCGGCTGCTTTGTCCTGGATGGTGTCGAGCTTCTTGAGTGTCATTGGAGCTGCACTCGTCCAGGCAAGTGGAGAATATTGTAGATGGTGGAAAGGCATTGGGGAGTCAGGAGGTGAGACACTCACCGTAGAATACCTAGCCTCTGACCTGCTCTTGTTGCCACAGTATTTATGTGGCTGGTCCAGTTAAGTCTCTGGTCAATGGTGACCCCCCAGGATATTGATGGTGGGGGATTCGGCGATGGTAATGCCGTTGAATGTCAAGGCGCGGTGTTTAGACTCTCGCTTGTTGGAGATAGTCATTGCCTGGCACTTCTATGGCGCGAATGTTACCTGCCACTTATCAGCCCAAGCCTGAACGTCATCCAGGTCTTGTTGCATGCGGGCATGAACTGCTTCATTATCTGAGGAGTTGTGAATGGCGCTGAACACTGTGCAGTCATTAGCGAACATCCCCATTTCTGACCTTATGTTGGAGGGAAGGTCATTGATGAAGCAGCTGAAGATGATTGGGCCCAGGACACTGCCCTGAGGAACTCCTGCAGCGATGTCCTGGGGCTGTGATGAATGACCTTCAACCACCACAACCATCTTCCTTTGTGCTAGGTATGACTCCAGCCAGTGGAGAGTTTTCCCCGATTCCCATTGACTTCAGGTTTACTAGGGCTCCTTGATGCCACACTCGGTCAAATGCTGCCTCGATGTCAAGGGCAGTCACTCTCACCTCACCTCTGAAATTCAGCTCCTTTGTCCATGTTCGGACCAAGGCTGTAATGAGGCCGGGAGCCGAGTGGTCTTGGCGGAACCCAAATTGGGCATCAGTGAGCAGGTTATTGGTGCGTAAGTGCCGCTTGATAGCATTGTCGATGACACCTTCCATCACTTTGCTGATGATTGCGAGTAGACTGATGGGGTGGTAATTGGTCGGATTGGATTTGTCCTGCTTTTTGTGGACAGGACATACCTGGGCAGTTTTCCACATTGTCAGATAGATGCCAGTGTTGTAGCTGTACTGGAACAGATTGGCTAGAGGCGTGGCTAGTTCTGGAGCACAAGTCTTCAGCACGATAGCCAGGATGTTGTCAGAGCCCATAGCCTTTGCTGTATCCAGTGCGCTCAGCCGTTTCTTGATATCACGTGGAGTAAATCAAGTTGGCTGAAGACTGGCTTCTGTGATGGTGGGGACCTCAGGAGTAGGCCGATATGGATCATCCACTCGGCACTTCTGGCTGAAGACGGTTGCAAACGCTTCAGCCTTGTCTTTTGCACTCACGTGCTGGGCTCCACCATCATTGAGGATGGGGATATTCATGGAGCCTCCTCATCTGGTTAGTTGTTTAATGGGCCACCACCATTCTCGACTGGATGTGGCAGGACTGCAGAGCTTTGATCTGATCCGTTGATTGTGGGATCGCTTAGCCCTGTCTATAACATGCTGCTTCCGCTTTTTAGCATGCATGTAGTCCTGTGTTGCAGCTTCCCCAGGTTGGCACCTCATTTTTAGGTACGCCTGGTGCTGCTCCTGGCATGCTCTTCAACACTCCTTATTGAACCAGGACTGGTCCCCTGGCTTGATGGTAATGGTAAAGTGAGGGATATGCCGGGCCATGAGGTTACAGATTGTGGTGGAATAAAATTCTGCTGCTGCTGATGGCCCACAGCGCCTCATGGATGCCCAGTTTTGAGCTTCTAGATCTGTTCTGAGTCTATCCCATTTAGCACGGTGGCAGCACCACACAACACGATGGAGGGTATCCTCAGTGTGAAACATAGAAACATAGAAACTAGGAGCAGGAGTAGGCCATTCGGCCCATCGAGCCTGCTCCATCGTCTCCACAATGACTGTGCGGTGGTCACTGCTACCAATACTGTTATGGACAGATGCATCTGCGACAGGTAGATTGGTGAGGATGAGATCAAGTAGGTTTTTTTCCCTTGTGTTGGTTCTCTCACCACCTGTCGCAGGCCCAGACTAGCAGGTATGTCCTTCAGAACTCAGCCAGCTCGGTCAGTAGTGGTGTTACCGAGCCACTCTTGGTGATGGACACTGAAGTTCCCCACCCAGAGTACATTCTGTGCCCTTGCTACTCTCAGTGCTTCTTCCAAGTGGCGTTCATCAGCTGAGGCAGAGGGATAGGTGGTAATCAGCAGGAGGTTTCCTTGCCCATCCTTGACCTAAAGCCATGAGACTTCATGGGGTCCGGAGTCAATGTTGAGGACTTCCAGGGCCATTCCTTCCTGACTGTATACCACAGTGCCGCCGGTGGGACAGGACATACCCAGGGATGGTGATGGAGGGGTTTGGGACATTGGCTGAAAGGTATGATTCTGTGAGTATGACTATGTCAGGCTGTTGCTTGACTAGTCTGTGGGACAGCTCTCCCAATTTTGGCACAAGTCCCCAGATGTTGGTGAGGAGGACTTCGCAGTGTCGACTGGGCTGTGTGTGCTGTTGCCGTGTCAGTAGCCGGTGCCGAGGTCGATGCCGGGTGGTCCGTCCGGTTTCATTCTTATTATTGTGTTTCGTAGCGGTTTGTTCCAACTGAGTGGCTTGCTCAGCCATTTCAGAGGGCAGTTAAGAGTCAACCACATTGCTGTGGCTCTGGAGTCACATATAGGCCAGACCAGGTAAGGACGGCAGATTTCCTCCCTAAATGACATTAGTGAACCAGATGGGTTTTTACGACAACTGATAGTTTCATGGTCACCATTACTGATACTAACTTTTAATTCCAGATTTATTTAATTAACTGAATTTAAATTTCCCAGCTGCTGTGGTGGGATTTGAACTCACATCTCTGGATCATTAGTCCAGGCCTCATTTCTAGAGCTCATATTTGAGCTCATATCTACGTTGATACTTGAATACAGTTTTGAGGGAGTCTCAGGTGCTGTTCTTCAGGTGAGTTGTTAAACTGAAGCCCCATTTACCTGTTCTGGTGCAGGTGCATTTTAAATATTCACAATTTTCAGAATGAAAGGCGGTCTTCCAATAACTAACATTCCTCCCTCAACCCACACCATTAATAAACAGATTAAGTATTATAAGGCCTTGTGTGTGCAAAATTGCTGCTCCCTTCGCCTATGTAACAACAATCACTGCACATCAAAGTAATGAATTTCATATGAAGCCTTTTGAGTTGTGATAAGACACTATATAAATGCAAATCTCTCATTTTTTTCCTTTCAAATAAAATACAGTTTATACTGGTCACAGAATTTTTCTACAGTTAACTTGCCTTCAGTAATTGTATCCCAAGGTTAACATCCTTCTGTGAATGTCATACTGTACTACTTCAGCTGTCAGTTCAACTGCCAGCTTACCTCATAAACCTGGAATGGACAAAAACAGCAGTGCCTCGGCCAAATAATTCTGTTCAGAATTTCGGTATTGGTCGCCTCAGTGGCTCAGCAGGCTTAATGCAGTGAATAGCTGAGCGGGAAAGTTCCATGTATGATCCCGGATCTGTCCTGAATTAGCTAATCTCACTTGGGGTTGGCAGTAGGGCACTACAATTGATCTGGGGCACTCTGGGTTAAAGAAGGGAAAACTTGGCCAGATTTCCGATTCCTAATTGCTAACCAGTGAACCCCTGCAGGAAATACACATGTGTGGACTGGGCTGAGGACAGGAGCAGCTCGGCTGTGATGTCTCTACACAGTTGAGTAAGTTGCTGATACTCACTATCAAGGTTTTGACAAAAGAACAATGATGATTTGAGTGTAGTATCTGGATGAAGCCAACAAGAAGTCAATGCTTTCAAGAGAGGAGATAAAATTGGCAGGGAAATGTAATAAATTATTTAAAAGAATGTTGTTTGGTCCATTTTTCTTTCATTACAGATAGTGTGGATTTATTCCAAGGCGATAATCTATTCTTGGGGTTCAGAAGGATCAAGTGTCAAAATGGAAAAAACATAAGCACTCTTCTCACATTTACAGCACATGTTGAGATCACTCTTTAATTTGATAACTTTGTCTCCTCAGGTCCCAAATTTGATCCTTCGTCTGTGCTGAGTTATTCAGTCTCCACTGGGACAGAGGTTGGGCTGCTACAATTGTCCTCAGTGGTCCTCAGTACCATTTTTGCAAGGGAGAGGAAAGAAATCAGCCAGGGTTCCTAATCCTGACCTAGTGAAGGGTCTTCACCCTCAACACAAACCTGTCTTTTTTTCTTTCAGATGTTGATGCACGTTCTATGCATTTCCAGCATTTTCTATCTTGTTTATTGCTCCTGATTGCAACCTGAAGGCTCCCGTGGCCCAGAAAAGTGGTGGAAGAAAGGCAGGTAGATCACAGGGGTGCAAACCATCCCGCCAGCCGTGTACCAATAGGGGATGCCTATCCCAAGCACCATCCTACGCCTTCCTCATTCCGAGCAGCTCTGGTGAACTCATCCTACATTACCAGCACCTGCTGTCCAAGAGAAAATGGGAGCAGTGTTTAAGGTCTGAAGTTGTTAAAATCAATGGTAGAAGGCTGTAAATTGCTTGGTGGAAAGTTTAGCTGTTGTTCCTCAAGCTTGTGTTGAGCATCATTGGAACAGTGTAGGAGACCAAGGACAGAGAGGTCAGAGTGGGAGTAAGGGACAGAGAATTAAACATAGAAACATAGAAGATAGGAGCAGGAGTAGGCCATTCGGCCCCTCGAGCCTGCTCCGCCATTCGATGAGATCATGGCTGATCATCCAAACTCAGTACCCTGTACCTGCCTTCTCCCCATTTAAAGTGGCAAGCGACCGGAAGCTCAGGGTCGCAACTACGGACAGAAGGGAGGTGATCAGCAAAGCAATCACCCAATCTGTGTTTGGTCTCCTCAATGTAGAGGAGACAGCATAGTGAGCAGTGAATACAGTATACTAGGTTGGAAGAACTACAAGTAAATCACGGTCTCATCCGGAAAGAGTGTTCGGGACCCTGGACAGTGAGAAGAGAGGAGCTGAAAGGGCAGGTGTTGCATCTGTTGGCCTTGCATGGGAAGGTGCTGGGGGAAGAAGAGCAGGTGTTGGGGATGATGGAGGAGTGGACCAGGGTGTCAAGGAGTGAACGGTCCCTTTGGAATGCTGAAAGGGGAGGGGAGGGGAAGATGTGTTTGGTGATGGGATTACGTTAGAGGTGGCGGAAATGGCAGAGGAAGATCCATCGAATGCAGAGGCTAATGGAGTGGAAGGTGAGGACAAGGGGGATCCTATCATGGTTCTGGGAAGTAGTAGAAGGGGTGAGGACAGACGTGTGGGAAATGGGACAGACACAGATGAGGACCCTGTCAACCACAGTGAAGGGGGAATCTCAGTTGAGGAAAAAGGAGGACATTACTGAAGCTCTGGTCTGAAAGGTGGCATCATCCGAGCAGATGCGACAGAGACGGACAAGCTGGGCGAAGGGAATAAAGTCCTTACAGTAAGCAGGGTATGAAGAAGTATAATCAAGGTAGCTGTGGGAGTTGGTGGCCTTATAGTCGATATCTGTGGACAAGCTAGTCCCAGAATTGGAGATAGAGAAGTTGAGGAAGGAAAGATAAGCATCAGAGATAACCACTTGAAGGTAAGAGAAGAGTGAAAGTTAGAAGGAAAATTAATGATATTCATAGATTCTTACAGCACACAAAGAGGCCACTCGGCCTTTTGTGCCTGTGCCGGCTCTTTGAAAGAGTTATCTACTCCCCTGTTCTTTCCTTATAGACCTGCAAATATTTCCTTTTCAAGTAGATATCCAATTCCCTTTTGAAAGTTACTATTGAATCTGCTTCCACCAGCAGTGCATTTCAAATCATAAATTCTTCATATCGGAGCGACAACAGGTAGCAGCACCGGCACAGTCATCAATATACCGGAAGAAGTGGTCAGGAAGGGGACCTGAGTAGGACTGGAACAAAGAATGTTCAACATATCCCTCAAAAAGGTAGGAATAGCTAGGACCCATGTGGGTTCCCATAGCAACACCTTTTATTTGGAGGAAGTGAGTGGAGTTAAAGGAAAAGTTGTTCAATATAAGAACAAGTTCGGTCAGGTGGAGGAGAGTGGTGGTGGGGTCGCTGTTCAAGGAGGAAGCAGAGACAGGCTGTCCTAGTGGGGAATGAAGATGTAGAGGAACTGTATGTCCGTAATGAAAAGGGGATGGTTAGGTCCAGGAAACGGGAATTGGTTAACGTGGTGGAGGGCAGCAGAAGAGTCCCGGATGCAGGTGGGTAGGGACTGGACAAGGGAGAAAAAATAGAGTCGAGATAAGAGGAAATAAGAACCTGCTGAAATAGACTTGTTTGTGTGTAATTGTTGAGATTGTGTCCAGTAGGATATGTCCGACCGATCCAACATGACATGTACCTGGACTGCAATTACTTAAATGACTCACTTTTCTAGTGTATTAGTAATTTTTTTTGTGAAGAGGTGAGAATCATAAAATATGCAAATCTCATCTGTAATTATCTTGTGTTTTTGTGAACTGTATCTAGTAATCCATTAAAGCTTGGTTGGAATAAACAACAACAACAACAACAACTTGTATTTATATAGCGCCTTTAACATAGTAAAATGTCCCAAGGCGCGTCACAGGAAGATTATAAGACAAAAAATTTGACACTGAGCCACACAAGGATAAATTAGGGCAGATGACCAAAAGCTTGGTCAAAGAGGTAGGTTTTAAGGAGCGTCTTAAAGGAGGAGAGAGGAGAGAGAGGGCAACATGGTGGCATAGTGGTTAGCACTGTTGCCTCACAGCGCCAGGGACCCAGGTTCGAATCCGGCCTCGGGTGACTGTCTGTGTGGAGTTTGCACATTCTCCCCGTGTCTGCGTGGGTTTCCTCCAGGTGCTCCGGTTTCCTCCCACAGTCCAAAGATGTGCGGGTTAGGTTGATTTGGCTATGATAAATTGACCCTTAGTGTTAGGAGGGATTAAATACGTGGGGTTACGGGGATAGGGTGTGATATGTGTCGGTGCAGGCTCGATGGGCTGAAATGGCCTCTATCTGCACTGTGGGGATTCTGTGATTCCATAGAGAGGCGGAGAGGTTTAGGCAGGGAATTCCAGAGCTTAGGCCTTAGGCAACAGAAGGCACAACCACCAATGGTTGAGCGATTATAATCAGGGATGCTCAAGAGGGCAGAATTAGAGGAGCGCAGATATCTCAGGTCAACCTCCCCACCTAGACTAGAGAACTGTGGTAGGAACTGAGTGGACACCTTTACACAGAAGCCTATATTTATGTATACACATCTACACAAACACATATGCAGTGTGGGTACTATACTGCATGTCAAGAAGAACATTCAGATGTATTTATCTTTAGACTTTAGACCTCCATAGATCACCAGGGGAAAAAGTACAATGCACAGACAGTCTATCTTGTATACCAGGAAAAAATGGACTGTTAGATCATTTTCATATCTAGACTGACAGGAAAACAAATGCCTTGGAGAAATGGCGAATACCTGACTACAGAAATACAACTGGCGCTGAAAATCTGTGAACATTTCAGCAAATTCCTGCCATAACTTTAGTGGGTGCCCACCGGAACAGATGGAAACTAGGCCAGGCTGGTTATGCTGGGTCCAGACGTAGCGCCAAGCTTTTTTGGGAGGGCCTGGTGCAGTGGAGTCACTGCCCACCCCTTACAAGGCTGTCCAGATAAGGAGAGCTGGGGTCGGGGACTCAATGTTGGGAGCTCCTGCATCCAGGCCTACTTAGGGACCTGGCATATGGTTGGCACTGGTACACCTGCTGGGACCAGCCAACCAACTTGGGGTTGTGGGCACATCTTAAGGTCCAGGCCAGGTTTGTGGCCTGGACCCCCTCCCTGCAAAAAAATTTTTTTAATAAATGATTTGTAGGGAGGTTGTGGGATTCACTAAAAGTTTCTTCCAGGGGAGGAAGGAACTGACTTCCCCCCAGCATAGTGTGGGGGGCTTTCCCAGATGCGCTCCCATATAAATTGCAAGACCTTCCTGATCCATGAACTTTGGTGGGGTCATTGATGGAGGTTAGGGGACACTTATGCCAAAACGTGCTGCCCTGCAGATTTTCAGCCCCACTGTGTTTAATTCAGATTTTGCACTGGGAAAGTTTGAAATTCAGGTCTGCAAAATGTCATAGCATATTCTCCCCAAGTTACTGGAAGTGAAATTGCTTTATAAGACTACAGATCAGGTTGACATACTCTTGATGGCACTGTTTTCTTGAAAAAGTGTTTGGCAAGCCATTTTTGTTTGAGGAGGGAGGATAGGCAAATGTCCAATCATGACAATGCCACATGCGTATGACCCATTCCCACATTTCAAAGTGATTTATATCATCGTATCACGTGTTTGCAAACAAAACAAAACAGCCAAAATATGAAATATTTCCATCTCAATTCATCATGCTCTATTTCCTCTGAGTTCACTACCCTCCTGTCCTCCCTTAATCCCTCCCTCCACGTAAACACCCCAACCCATATTCACGGCCACCCCCTTGACCTTGCCATCTCGTGGCCTCGCTACTTCCATCGTGTCAATTGCAGATAATGCCATTTCTGACCACTTCCTCGTATCGCTGTCCACCCACATCCCCCTTCCCCGCCCCCCATCCCCCCAACCCTAGTTCCTTCAGTGTCCGCCCCTGGAAAAAACTCTCTCCCAACTCTCTTACAACTGCACTTATGAAATCCAGCTGTCCAGCCTTTGGCCCTCCATTCACCATGACATTTCTGCAGCTACCGATCTGCTCAACCACACCCTCACCACTACCTTTGATGCCCTAGTCTCTATTAAAACAATTACTCTCTCTCACCCTGACCGTTCCCCCTGATATGGCCCTCATCTTCGCTCCCTTAAGTCCAAGAGACGCAGACGTGAACAGATATGGCGGACAACTGGTTTAGCCATTCACTGCCAGATCTGGCTGGAACACATAAAGCATTATCGGGTCCTGCTCTCGTCTGCCAAAACTGCTCACTATTCCAGAATCATTCCCAGCTTCTATTCTCTACTGCTAACCATCTTCTTAAACCCCTCGCCCCTGTCTCCTCCACCCTCACCTCTGACAACAAGTGTGAGGAGCTCATGGACTTATTTGTCTCTAAAATTGAGACCATCCGTTCAGCTGCCTCTGCCATTTCCCTTCCTTCCCCTAGCCCACCGGAACAAACTTCCTCTAAGGCCCCCCCCTGCCCTAGTCCTGAACTCGCATCTTTCTCCAGTTTCTCTCCAATCTACCCTCATGATCTCTCCGCGCTCATCTTGTCTATGAGACCCACTTCCTGCTCCCACGACCCTATTCCCACCGACTTACTTTTCTGACTCCCATGTTAGCTGACGTTGTTAATGGTTCTCTCTCCTCAGGTACTGTCCCCCTCTCCCTCAAATCTGCCATCATCATCCCTCTCCTCAAGAAACCAACCCTTGACCCCTTCGTCCTTGCAAACTACCGCCCCATCTCCAACCTCCCTTTCCTCTCCAAAGTCCTTGAACGTGTTGTCGCCTCCCAAATCCATGCCCATCTTTCCTGCAACTCCATGTTTGAATCCCTCCAATCAGGTTTCCGCCCCGCCACAGTACTGAAAGGGCTCTCATCAAAGTCACAAATGACATCCTTTGCGACTATGACAAAGGTAAACTATCCCTCCTCGTTCTTCTCAACTTGTCTGCAACCTTTAACACGGTTGACCACTCTATCCTCCTCCAATGCCACTCCACCATCGTCCAGCTGGGTGGGACTGCACTCGCCTGGTTCCTTCTCATCTATCTAATTGTAGTCAGAGAATCACCTGCAATGGCTTCTCTTCCCACTCCCACATCGCTACCTCTGGTGTCCCCAAGGATCTATCCTTGGCCCCCTCCTATTTCTCATCTACATGCTGCCCCTTGGTGACATCATCCGAAAACACCGCGTCAGTTTCCACATGTACACTGACGACACCCAGCTCTACCTCGCCATCACTTCTCTCGACCCCTCCACGGTCTCTAACTTGTCAGACTGATTGTCCAACATCCAGTACTGGATGAGCAGAAATGTTCTCCAATTAAATATTGGGAAGACCGAAGCCATTGTTTTCGGTTCCCACCACAAACTTCGTTCAGTAGCCACTGATTCCATCCCTTCCCTACCATCTGTCTGAGGCTGAACCACACTGTTCGCAACCTTGGTGTCATATTTGACCCTGAAATGAGCTTCCGACCACATATCTGCGGCATAACTAAGACCGCCTATTTCCACCTCCGTAATATCGCTCGTCTCCGCCCCAGCCTCAGCTCATCCAATGCTGAAACCCTCATCCATGCCTTTATTACCTCTAGACTTGACTATTCCAATGCAATCTTGGCTGGCCTTCCACATTCTACCCTACGTAAACTTAAGGTCATCCTAAACTCGGCTGCCCGTGTCCTAACTCACACCAAGTCCCGTTCACCCATCGCCCCTGTGCTCGCTGACCTACATTGGTTCCCAGTTAAGCAACGCCTCGATTTCAAAATTCTCATCCTTGTTTTCAAATCCGTCCATGGCCTCGCCCCTCCCTATCTTTGATTTCTCCTTCAGCCCCACAATCCCCCGAGATATCTGTGCTCCTCTAATTCTGCCCTCTTGAGCATCCCTGAATTTAAGCGCTCAACCATTGGTGGCCGTGCCTTCAGCTGTCTTGGCCCTAAGCTCTTGAATTCCCTCCCTAAACCTCTCCGCTTCTCTACCTCTCTCTCCTGCTTTAAGATGCTCCTTAAAACCCACCTCTTTGATCAAGCTTTTGGTCATCTGCCTTAATTTCTCCTTATGTGGCTCGGTATCAAATTTTTGTCTTATAATAGTCCTGTGAGGTGCCTTGTTACGTTTTGCTACTTTAAAGGCGCTTTATAAATACAAGTTGTTGTTGTTGTTGTAGTAAATACACTGCTCCTTGGCTCCCCGCTGGCTCGGCTAGTTAAGGTAATGAATAGCTGAGCTAATCAAACCCGGAAAGTCCCAAGTTGATTGCCAATCTGTGCTGAGTTAACTGGTTTCTTCAACAATACCTTTATTGGTGCTGCAATTGGCCTCAGTACCCTAGGAGTAATCAAAAGTAATTGATTGGCCGTGGAGTGTTTGGGACATCCTGAGGATATGAAAGGTGCTGTACAAGTTTTTTCCTTTCATCGAGGCTCACACTTGAATGAATGGCCAATTGGTCAGGTACATTGCCTGTGAAACTCACCCCAGTAAGAGTGAGTACCTTCAGGAGTAGGACTCGGGGAGTGGGAGGAAAAAGGGAAAAAAGGACAACACCCTTTGAAAGAGCACAGCTAAGAACTACCACCACTTTGATTTGGAGGCTGTAGATCATAAAACAAAATAGTAAAATATTCTACAGGCACATAAATAAAAAAGGAAAGTCGGGATGGGAATAGGGCCACTAAGGGATGGGCACGATAAAATCACAGGCAGCGATAGAGAAATGGCAGGAATATTAAATAATTACTTTACTTCAGTATTTACCAGGGAGACAAATCAGGTGGACATGACATCGGAAGATGAGATTAGAAATGATATAACCGCATTTAAAATAAAAAGAGAAATATTAAATAAACTAATCAGACTCAAAGAGGATAAAACCCCTGGTCCGGATGGATTACATCCGCACATTTTAAGAGAATCTAGAGAAGAGATAGCAGAGGCACTATTACATATATTTAATAATTCGTTAGAAAACAGTGTAGTGCCAGAGGACTGGCGGATAGCTAACGTAATGCTTATATTTAAGAAGGGAGATAAAACATGTCCAGGGAATTATAGACCAGTCAGCTTAACATTGGTGTTAGGAAAAATAATGGAATCCCTACTAAAGGAGAAAATAGAAGAATATCTAGAAACCAAAAATATAATAATGAATAGTCATCGTGGATTTCAAAAGGGAAAGTCTTGCTTGACCAACCTCATTGAGTTCTTTGAAGAGGTAACAGAGAGAGTAGACAAGGGTAATGCAGTAGATGTAATTTATCTAGATTTCCAAAAGGTCTTCGATAAGGTACCACATAATAGGCTGATGAATAAGGTCAGGGAATGTGGAGTCAGGAGACAAGTAGCAGAATGGATAGCTAGCTAGCTTCAAAACAGAAAGCAATGAGTAGGGGTTAAGGTACCTATTCAGAGTGGCAGAAGGTAGAAAGTGGGGTCCCACAAGGTTCAGTGCTGGGACCAATGTTGTTCACAATTTATATTAACGATTTAGACTTTGAAATCAAAAACCACAGTTCTTAAATTTGCAGATGACACCAAATTGGGGGAGTTAGTCAATACTGAGGAAACTGCAACAAATTACAAGAAGTCATTAATAAACTTGCAGAATGGGCATATAATTGGCAAATGAATTTCAACATAGATAAATGTGAGGTATTACATTTTGGTAAGAAAAATAAGGAGGTCACATATTACTTGGAAAATAAGAATCTAAATGGGGGAGAAGAGCAAAGGGATCTCAGAGTACAAATACACAAATCATTAAAAGTAGCGACACAGGTTAAGAAGGCCATAAAAAAAGCAAATGAAGCACTAGGGTTTATTTCTAGAGGGATAGAATTGAAAAGTAGAGAAGTTATGCTAAACTTGTATCGAACCCTGGTTAGACCACACTTGGAGTACTGTGTACAATTCTGGTCGCCATATTATAAAAAGGATATAGAGGCACTGGAGAGGGTGCAAAAAAGATTTACAAGGATGATACCAGAAATGCGAAGGTATAACTATCAGGAAAGGATGAACAGGCTGGGTCTCTTTTCTCTTGAAAAGGAAAGGATGAACAGGCTGGGTCTCTCTTCTCTTGAAAAGGAAAGGATGAACAGGCTGGGTCTCTCTTCTTTTGAAAAGAGAAGGCTGAGGGATGACCTAATAGAGGTCTTTAAAATTATGAAAGATTTTGATAGAGTAGATACATCTTAGAGAGTGTGTTTCCACTTGTGGGAAAGAGAAAAACTAAAGGCCATCAATATAAGATAGTCACCAAGAAATCAAATAGGGAATTCAGAAGAAACTTCTTTACCCAGAGAGTGGTGGGAATGTGGAACTCGCTACCACAAGGAGTGGTTGAAGTGAATAGTATAGATGCATTTTAAGGGGAGGCTGGACAAGCATATCAGGGAGAAGGGAATAGAGGGTTATGCTGATAGAGTTAGATGAGGAAAGACGGGAGGAGGCTCGAGTGGAGCATAAACGTCGGCATGGACAGGTTGGGCCGAATGGCCTGTTTCTGTGCCGTATATCCTAAGTAATCCTAAACATCCTGAGACCACATTCCTTACTAGATTAACATTAATTGAACAGACAGATATACACTATAAGACTGCATACTTCTTTTCTCTAAGCCATCAGTATCAGACTTATATACACATCCCACCATGACGCCATGAACTCTTAGCCCAGTAGTCTAATGGGGATTAACACATTAAAAAGTTAAACAAAGAGGGATTGGATACATATTCCAACATAGCTGCCAGAATTGAATTCCTTCCCCTCTAAGCTTTTCAGCCAACACATGCAAATCTAAATGAACCAAATTAGCACAAGTTTTAGATTTTTCCCAAATAATTCTCAGTCACAGGCCGGATTGATTGCACTCCAGATTGATTCCAGTTCCCTAACCATAGGCATTAGAGGTTATTTTAAACACAATTTAAAACTAAGATTAAAACTAGGAATTGATAATCCCACTTCAAGTAACATCATAGCATTTTCTTGGTGTCAAACTCTCTGATTAAGCATAACCCATTATGCTGAATTCCAGTGAATTAGATTAGGCTGAATTCAGGTTTGAAATATAATATTACGCGACCATTGTCATCATCAGAATATTATAACATAATATCAACTTAACTGTTTTAACCTTTTTACTTACCGAATTGAAAACAATGTTTTGCTTGCTGAAAGTTCCAGACTTATCTGTTTCAGTTCAGTTTTGATACGTACCTCGGTGTTTATAGTTTCTCTGACAAGCATCCCCTGCATGGTGGGTCAGAGTTGCCAAACCTCCAGTGTGACTCTACTCTCGGTTGCTGTAATGTACTATTTTTGTACTCTGTTGATACGATCTGCAAGCTGTACACCAGATACACGTGTTCTATGAAACATCCAAAACACGTGGATCAAAACAGAGCCTCAAAGGTCAGTCAACTGAACTAACATGGGGGTATCAAGCTGAGGAACAATCATGTCATGCTGTGCTTTCTTGTCATATCCCATCTGGGATTAGCCTACTTAAAAAGTCATTTTTACCCAGATCCGTTTCATAGCTTTTGCAATGCTGCACAGTAGCTTGACATTGTAGAAGCCATTGCACCCTTAGAGAATATGTTACTCTTGAATATTGTGCCAGCATTCAATGACTTAAAGTGCACAAAATGATATTGATGTTTATTATGGGGGTTCCATTTTTTATTAAATGGATCAGTGGTTGCTGTGGGGCTGATTTTCCTGGTTAGTAACCTATTGCGAACAGAGAAGGAATATTTTGTGTTGAGCTGTTCCATTGGCTTCGCTCTACCGTGATGCCACTTCTGGGATTTCCTACCAGAAATGATGCTAGGTGTATTGTATTAGGAGCGATTAATTGCCTTAGTCAAAGAGGTAATTTTTTTTTTAAATTAGAATTTTTTTTTTTTAATTTCTTCAGCTGGCATTGCCCGTCACCCTAGGCTGTCACAAGTGCAGCAACAACCAGGTGCCACACAAGGTCCAGGGACTGCCCTACACATGTAAATGACCCTAACCATGCGAATGGACTTGGGTTGGGGTTCCAGGCAAAGGGCAGGCAGAAGTCCCACCTCCTAAAGTTCTGATTCCATTGTACCTGACAAGAAAATCAGCCCTGTATTTTTTTTTTGTGATTTCTTTATGATTTTATGAAAACAAAAACTTGTACTTTAAACAAACACACCAGAAAAGTCACAAACATTGCGTAGAGCAAAACTCCTAGGTGCTGATTTTTTTTAACTCAACCAAGAAGCTCCAAAGGGTAATAGAGGACTTACAGTTCAGGAAAGTCCTACGGCCCAGTGGACCTTTTGCTCACATTGATGTCAATGCTACTGAGGCTCTTCCATTATGTATTAGAGATATGTGGGTACAAACTCTGATAGTGACATTAATGTGCGGCAGGACTTCTCAGGGAAGATTTCACACTCTTGGAGCGTGAGAGCAAATTCTGGAACAAGGGAAGGCAACACTGAGGGACAACCTTCACCTCAACCAGAATGGCACTAATGTCCTTATGGAGAGGGTAAATAGTGCAGCAGTGGGGGAAGCTTTAAACTCATATGGCAAGGAGATAAGTAGAGAGGGAGAGCAGAAGATTTAGCTGAAAAGAATGCAAAAATATTACCAGAGGAGATAGAAGCTCTGCAATAGTGAAAGATAATTAAAAGATCACTGTTGTAGAAGGGGCAAGGGATATCAAAATGTTAAATAAGAAAACTTGGAAAAAGAATAATAGTCAACATTCACAATTGAGTAGTATGTACGTGAATACACAAAGTAATTAAAATCAAACAAGAAAGTTAGAAGCACTAATTACTATGGAAGGCTATGATATAGTAACTAGAATAGGGACATGGCTTAGCTTGGGACAGAACTAGGAACTTAATAAAGAAAGAAAGAATGAACCTGCAATTATACATTGACTTTCATGACCTCAGGATATCTCAAAGCACTTCACAACCAATGAAATGTAGTCACTGTTGTAACGTAGGGAAATGCAGCAGCCGCTTTCACACAGCAAGATCCCACAAACAGTAATGGAGTAAATGACCATATAACCTGTTTTGGTGGTGTGGCTGATAGATCAGTGTTGGTCAGGACACTAGAAATATTCCCTGTTCTTCTTCAAATAATGCCATGGGATCTTTTACATCCACTTGAGAGGTCAGATGGGGCCTCAGTTTAACGTCTCATCCAAAAGATAGCATCTCTCACAAAGCAATACTCCCGCAGTACTTCCCTGAAGTGTCAACCTAGATCATATGCTCAAGTCTCTAGAGTGGGGCTAAAACCAGCAGTGAGAGTGCGTTAGCGGATATATTAGTGGTATAAAGGTGTCGCAATAAAGGGGTTGTCAGTCAGGCGACAATAACTCCTCTTATGATTCATGCACAAGTGGTTTTTATAATGACAAGCTTTATTATAGTGACTGATTTGTTCTTCCATTTATATTAAATGACATGCAAATAATACAACCTGGTTCTCAGGCTCCAACTACCTCGAGAACACTCTCCGACCCAAGAGAACAACACAAGTCCTGGAGTGACCAGTTCCCGGCCTCCAAGCCCTCCGCGCGGCTGCGTGGCTTTGGACCTTGAGAAGACTCTGCCTTTACAGGGGGCATGGTTCTATTCTTATCCTATAATACAACCTTGGCCTGTGCTCACATAATGCGTAGGTTGCACGTTTAGCTGAGGCCGCATTTTTAGATGTTTACCCAGCTTCTAATCTTTTCAGCCTTTGCCTTTGTGCTACAAACTTTGTTTATAATACAGTAAGTGCTTAGGCCAAATGTTTATCCCGTTCCCTGGACCTGGATGTTTTCATTCTCTGCTCTTGCGTTTCCAAACGGTCTATTGTTCATATATAGAGACAAGATTATGAGTTCCCTTTCTTTCACATTTTCTCTATGACTAAAAATGCTAAAAGAAAGGAATGCTGGGATTCATTGACTTTTTAAATCATCTTAAAACATTCTAACAGTGTGCTACCACTGAGTCAAGGCTGACACCCAATATACCTGTTATAACACTTTCAGAAGCAATAGGGAAAACATTGAAATAACAACAGAAAACGCTGGAAAAACTCAGCAAGCCAGGCAGCATCCGTGGAGAGAGAAAGAGAGTTAACGTTTCAGGTCGATGACCTTTCGAAAGGTCAAAGACCTGAAACGTTAACTCTCTTTCTCTCTCCACGGATGCTGCCTGGCCTGCTGAGTTTTTCCAGCGTTTTCTGTTGTTATTTTAGGGAAAACATTGAGTTCAGCAACAGTGTTAGTAAAGGGTTCTATCACAGTGCTAGAAGATAAGGATGTTCTACAGAGTTGCATTTGACGCAATCTATATGAATAGAATTAAGGAATAGGAAGGGAAATGGTACAGTTACAATGGTGTATAATATAGGCCACTGAACAGTGGAGATGAGATTGAGAGGGAGATCTGCAGACAGTTCACAGAGATACACAAGAGCAACAGGACATAAATATTGGTTAATTCTAACTGTCTCAAGATAGGTGGGAATATAGCTAATGCATGTGGTCAAAGTAGGGAAGGTGTTTTACAATGCATCCAGGAAAACATATTCTTATAAGGTGAAAATGGGGTGCATCAAATAATGGAGTTTTGTGTTTAAATTAAGATATGAAAATAAAAAGAGCTGCACATGATAAAACCAGGACTAACAATACTAGAGAAAATCATGAGGAGTATAGAAAGTGCAGTGAGAGCTGAAAAGGGAAGTTAGAAAGGATAAAAGGGAATATGAAAAAGGCTAATAATTATTGGCCAGGGAGAACTCCAGTGCTCTTCTTCGAAATAGTGCCATGGGATTTTTTACATCCACCTGATATGGCAGACAGGGCCTCAGTTTAATGTCTCATCCGAAGGACGGCACCTCCGGCAGTGCAGCACTCCCTCTTTACTGCACTGGAGAGTCAGCCTAGAGTATGTGCCCAAGTCTCTGGAGTGGGACTTGACAACCTTCTGACTCAGAGGCAACAGTGCTACCATCTGAGCCACGGCTGACACCTATCTTTAGTAGCTTGTAAGCTGTATAAACAATATAGAAACCTTGGTTTATTTTGGTTGAATGGGCAAAGTGCAAGCTGGCAAAATCTACCTTAAAGTACAAGATTAACTCTGTAATGCCATCCTTTAAAAAGTTAGACAACAACAACAACAACGACGTGTATTTATATAGCACCTTTAACATAGTAAAACGTCCCAAGGCGCGTCACAGGAGTATTTTAAGACAACAAATTTGACACTGATCCACATGAGGATAAATTAGAGCAGGTGACCAAAAGCTTGGTCAATGAGGTAGGTTTTAAAGAGCGTCTTAAAGGAGGAAAGAGAGGTAGAGAGGCGGAGAGGTTTAGGCAGGGAATTCCAGAGCTTAGGGCCTAGGCAACAGAAGGCACGGCCACCAATGGTTGAGCGAGTATAATCAGGGATGCTCAAGAGGGCAGAATTAGAGGAGCACAGATATCTCAGGGGGTTGTGGGGCTGAAGGAGATTACAGAGATAGGGAGGGGCGAGGCCATGGAGGGATTTGAAAACAAGGATGAGAATTTTGAAATCGAGGCGCTGTACAGTATATAAGGTTACAGAGAACTAGGGTGTTCTATGTTGGCTCCTCAGGGTATAATGCTGATTTATTATGTAGCTCTCCATCTAGTGGCTCCACTGAGTGCTGACATAATCCATCCTCTATAGCAAGTGCGCTTGAGGACAGTCTGGGACTTGTAGCCATGCCCATGACCATCTGACTGGGATTTAAGCCAATGTTTGAAAGTTAACCTATTGAGCTGTCCCTTTAGCTCTTTGGTACCCAAAGGAATAAAAGCCGCGTTGAAAAAAATATGTTTAAAAACTTTCGAAACCACTTGTCAAAGAGCTCAAACATACAAAGGGGTAAGTTTAACCGGACCTGCCTGGTGGGAAACTGACGGGATCAGATCGGACGCACTATTTTATTTTTCATTGAAGTCAAAATTAAAAAAAAGAGAAACTGAACCTATCAAATCACTCCAAAAAAAAGTCAAAACCCTTTTGCCCACAGCAAAGCTCTGTGACTATGAGAAGTGATGGAAGTCCACAATTTAAAAAAAAACAGATAATAGAACCAGCCAAATCACAAAGATCTATTTTTTTCTCACAAATTAAAATATCCGGGGGGGAGAAATTCATTAAAGCCCCATTTGGGGCGCTAAAACTTCAGAAGTGGAAAAATTATCGCCAGGTGCTAATAATGAGAGGTTCCCGCGAAATTCAGTTGTAGCGCTCCAAGAGGAAAGTGGAGCGCTAACTCCTGATCTGACATAAGTGGGCCTGTGTTTGGAGTAGGTCCAGGCCCAACATTAGTATTACAATGAGGTTGCAGGGGGCATTCCCAGCCCCCATCTAAATTTCCTCTGCATCCGCTCTTTGAACACCCAAGCTACTGGATGCGCCCCGCCTCACTCTTGGGGCGCTGTGAGGGAATATTGCGGCGCTACGTGCCACGGTATTGCAGGCCTTCCTCCCCTTCTTAAAGGGGTGGGGCCTTGCGCAGCGCTACCCAGGGCCCAGCTGGGCCACCGGGGATCGGAGTGCCGGCAAAAGAGCCCGGCACTCAAGAGAAGTGCCGGGCTCATGGAGCGCAGTCGGCACTCTGCAGGGGGGCGGGTCAGGAGGCCGGGGACGGCAGTGGAGGCAGGTGCTGGCAGGCGGCCAGCAACAAAAATGGCCGCCCGGCACCTCGCCTTTAAATAGCACCGCCCCGGCCGCAGGAAGGCCCCCCTGACCCCGTCGGACATAGGGTCCGGCGGTAAGTCAGGGGGCGCTACCGAAGATCGCGGCTGGGGCGTGAGTGGGGCGCTGCGCACGGCGATGACGTCATTGCCGGCGGTGCAGCGCCACAGGGCGCTAACGGTTACTGCCGCCGCTAACCTCCCGCTGAATTTCACGGGAGGCGTTGGCGGCGTCGCACCCGCCCTCTTAGGGCGCTAACGGGAGGCGCAAAGCAACCAAATTTTTCCCCCTAAGTGTCTCTCTCCCCTTACAGGCATAGCACACATCAGGTACACTGTGCCTGTTGGGCACCCAACAGAAGTCAAAAGAAGAAAATTGGCCCCAATATTCTTCTCACAGCTATCACTCTGTCTGCTAAAAAAATGTGCATCAATCTGAGCATTTGCAGTGTGAAGAATCTCCTAGCATGCATCAGTGGGATTCTCTCCGTGCAACTGGGAGCATGTTTTTCCTCAGGCCATGACACAATTCATGGATTTGGTTTTTTTTCCCCCCCAAAATAATTTGAAAAGAAACTGGAAGATAAATGTTGAAAAGCTTTTCTCAGGTTTCCCATGAAAACTGTTGGCAAGTTTATTTTTACTTTAGAGAGGCTGCTATGAAAGATAGATGCTAATGATTAAAGCACCGGTGAATCATAGAATGATACAGCACAGAAGAAGACTATTCGGCCCATCCTTATCTTGCCCCCTGGCTTTTTGTGCTTTGTTTTTTTGCACTGAAAATTAAAAAAAGAATCATCATTTACATAAACATTTATTTATATAACTTTGGGGAACCGAGGGTTGTAATTGTGAGGACAATAGCAGGTGCAGAGTGTGCAAATGGCAACAGAAGGAGGTACAGTGAAGTAATTGCTGTGATTGGAGGAGAGTGATGGAAAGTGGGGGAGGCTTGGATTTGTGACAATCCAATGCTTTTTGGAGGGCCTAAATCAGCTCAAGTCTCAGCAAATATAGCTCCACTTCGCACCTCTGCATTGGCTAAGCTCATTATCATAAAATGTTCCTCTGTTCCCCCCCACCTGCAAAAGGAGCATTTGCCCCTCCAGAAAACATAGGCCGCGATTTTGCTGACCTCAGCGGGTCCGTGGCGGGCAATGTCGGTGGCGGGTCCCAACCCCGCTGCTGGCTCCATTCCGCCGTCTGAAATGAATTTCTCTTGATTGGGCTTGTTAAGCCCGCCCAGCGCATTTCCCGGCCAATTAGAGGAAGCGGGTCTGGTGACGTCATTTGATGATGCGTCATCAGCCGGTTTCCTTAAAGGGACCATGTGCAAATTTACTTTGACATTTGTGCTGTCAGTGTTCTACAGCATTGAGGTGCTGCAAACACTGACAAGCACTGCACAGAGGTGCAGGGCTGCACCCAAGCTCTCTCATGACTCCCTCCATATGCTTATGGAGGGAGTCACAGCACGCAGGGAGGTCCTCTTCCCTTCCCATGGGTGGAAAAGACCTCCCCAGGAGATCAACACAGCCTGTTTGCACATTGCACAGGAGGGCACAAGCAGGGATGTGGTCAGGAGGACCAGGCTGCAGTGGCACAAACCTTTCAATGATCTCACTAGATCACAAAATGTTAGTACAAAGCCACACTCAACCTCATCCTGCTGTGCCTCTTAGCATATTCCCATCACTCTGCCTTCCCGACCCTACTCCTGCACATCCTTACTCACACCAACTTACCTTGGACCTCCACCCATCCCTCTCTATCTATATTATCACATCCCCATCTCACTAGCCAACCCATCACACTCACCCTCATCCTAGTCCAATCATACCAACTAACAACACACAAGGGTAGCCACTTGGGTGTTTTATGCAGTGTTCATGTAAAGTTTCTGTTAGTGTGGTGTCAAACATTGAAACCTTTATTTTGCGTTCTTGGACAGATTTGTGTGCACCTTTGGAAGTGGCTTAGTGAGTTGCAGTGAGTGGTGAGACATAGCGGTATCCCCCGCAATGGTCATGAGTGTGAAAGTAATGTCTTGGGCATTGTAGGAATGCTTTATGGTGTTGGTGTGGGTTGGTGCCAACCTGGCGCATCATGTGGCAGCCAGGGTGTACAGCATCAAGTAAAGTAAATCTGGCCATGGTGAGGCCATCCCTGGCCTCCTGGGCAGCAATGTGGTCGGGTGCTGATGCCCTCTGTCCTATGCAGCATCAGTTGATTGTGGAGAAGGTTGGTGTTGTTGTTGGGGCTACTGGTGTGCCTGGTGATGCTGGTGTTGGGGCTGATCGTGGTGGGATTCTGAGGACCAAAGTGAGAGAGTATAAAGGGCACCCATGCTGATGGAATAGATGGCAGGTGAAGTAGAGATGACAGAAGCGATCTGTCAATGGTGGGAGAGGTAATGAGGTCAGACTGGATGGAGACTTGTGGAAAGACTTGAAGCATGGTGAATCTATTGTGGGAATGCAGTGAGGAAGAGCTTGTGGCTGAGGGAAGATATCTCTGTAAGGTGATATTTGAAGCTGTCAACTCATCAGCTGATTCAATGGCCACTGACCTCCCACCTCAGCTTCACAGACATGGTCTAGCAACAACGTGAAACCTGTGGGTGAGCTGTCAAATTCAAAAGGTCAGTTTAAAACCATTGTTAAGTGGGTGTAAACAAGCCACTAATAATTTAAATTGGCTCCCCCGCCACTGCGTGTCAGGTCTGCTCAGCGCTCACAGACCCGACATTTGGGAAAGGTGCGTGGTGGTAGGTTCACAGCAGGGTTCCGACCCACTGGGGAAAAAAAACACTTTCCCACCTGGCCCGCCACCAATCGCGCCCGCTGACCCCCAGCAAAATCTCCGCCCAAAGTGTACAGCATCAGCACACTGCTATACGTTTCAAATGTTTTGTCTCAAAATACAGAAATATTACCCTCAACAGAACATAAAGGTATGAAAATACTAATAGATACTAAACTCTGACGTTTTTTGGAACTGTGAGTTTATTATCTCATTAATTTCAAAAGTGGCTTTCACTCAAATATGGGGGGTAATTTTAACCCCCCAGCATGGGTGGGAGAGGGATGGCAGGGGTTAAAAATTCAGAAATATGAAAGTCGACCCCAAACCGCCTCCAATGCGCCCATGGAGGCAGGTTGGGGGCGGGCAACTAACCTGCTCTCCAGAGGCGGGCCCATCATTCAAATATTTTAATGAGGCCGTGCCTCTAATTTAACCATGGTTTTACTTTTAACGCCTGCAGGCCGGGTTTCCCAGGGCTCGGGAAACCCGGCAGCTGAAGGTAGGCGAGAAGAGCCGGACCCATCAGGTAAGTGCCTTTACCACACAGCCTGTGAGCCAGGAGGAGCAGGCATGTTTCCCACTGGCCCACCAAGCAAACCTGCTTCCCTCTCCGCAATCCACCGAACCCCCGCTCGCCATCGGAAGCTAACGATCCGATAACCCCCCCCCCACCGATGTTTTCCCCGGCCACCATCCCAATGCCCACCCCCCCATCCCCATGATCTCTCCCTCCCTCCTCTCCGCTCCCCGGCTGTGGGCTGGTGCCGCAGGCCTTCCCACCTGACAGGCAGCCAGCCTTTCAATCTGACTGGCTGTGACCGGGAAACGGAGTCAAAAAATGTTAAATTCGGCAGGACCTCCAGGTTACTCACATTTCTGGGTTTCCCAGCCGCTACGACTCCCCCACACCCCCGCTCCCTCATTGCCTCCCCCTAAATATCGGGGCCAATAACTCTGGAAGTGACAGGGAGTTGTGGAGTGTCTGGGGTGTTGTGGCGGAGTCTCTCTGGAAGTGCTTGCTTCTCCACGAGCTAAAGGTTGAGGACATGATGCTGGATCATTCCTCAACCCTCCTTGCAGGAGCAGTTGATAGGATATCCTCCTGAGAATCAGAAAACCTGGCAGTCTTGCAGGTTATTATCATCAAGAAAGGCCTTTCATTTATACAGCACCTTGTCACATACTTGCAATGTCACAATGTGCTTTACAATGAATGGATTACTTTTGAAGTGCACTCACTCGTGTAGTCAGCAGCAAGGTCCCACAACAAATATATGAATAAATGGCTAAATTATCTTTTTTTCCCCAAGAATGTTGGTCGAGATACCGGGAGAACTCCCTGCCCTTCTTCGAATAATCATAAAATTGAGGCAAATATAAAATAGGTTGGAATTGTTTTTGCATTGATGTGGGATTTCTTTTAAATTACACCCATGCAGCTACTCTGCTGAGAGTAAACAATGGGAATGGGCTGACTCGACCCAGATTAAAGCATCAGCACCCTGAGTAAAGTATGAAAAAGCTTTCTTGGTATTGACACATTTGTGCCTGTATAGTATTTATGCAAATCCCATGGTCAGTTCTTAGATCTCTATATTCAGTAGTTTCCAGGCACTGTGCATTGTTCTGATGAATGTGTGGAGACTGTATGTAAATAGTTGCCAATCCCAGTTCTATCAGACAGAAGAATTCTTTCAACTGGAATTCAAGGTTTCTTGAAGAAATCCAATACCCAAACCCTTGAGAAAGTGCCTCTCTAATGGCACACCCCATTTTCTTTCTTATCAGAAGCCAGCACAACACTAGGGAAATGGCAACAGATAATGTTAATAAACGTTTTTCACAACAGCACAATAATTATCTCTCTCATACTACTATTCAATATTTCCACGTCCATGTGCCCTCTTGAAAGCCCATTTATTTATTTGCTCCCCAAGTTTTCCACCCTCCCTTCTCTCCTGAATGCAGTTACTTTGGCTGGGACACTGTTCATTGTCCAATAGCTTGCCCAAGTCGCCATTCTTCATGTGTGAGGCTGGATAGTGAACTGTGGCAGGTTGTTCAATCATGGAGGACTTCACATCCATAGAACCGTAGATGTTTATAGCACAGAAGGAGGCCTTTTGGCCCATTGTGTCTGTGCTGGATCTTTACTAGATAAATCCCAAACTAATCCCACTGCTGTAATCTCTCCCATAGTCCTTTTTCTTCCTCTGCTTCAAATAGTTAACATTTCCCTTTCAGTAAACAGTGTCTTTACCTGAACCACTTCCTGTGTGCCAAAGCATTCCATGCTCCAACAACCCGTTGAGTAATTAAATTTCTTTTAACCTCACTCTCTTAGTGATAATTTAAAAAGCTTCAATTAGATCTCCTCTTAGCCTTCTCTTCTCCAGTTGAAATAGTCCCACTACCTCAAGTTACTCCGTATAACTATAGTTTCCCAATCCTGGTGAATCTATGGTCTCTACAGCTTTAGTGTCCTTTCTATTCTGGGTAGGATTGCCAACCCTCCTGGACTATTCTGGAGTCTCCAGGTATCAAAGATTGATCTCCTGCTGCAACCTGGGAAAAAAACCATAGGGAATTAGCAGTATGTCTGCCTTTCAGCTATAAACAATGTATTTAAAACATGAAAGATTGAATTATGTTAAATACTTTCCCGGCAGATTGTGTGAGATTGTGAGGCTGGGTGATCAGTGTGAGTTAAGGTGCTGTCTAATCTATGCTTTGTTCCACCTTGAAGCTGTTGCCTAAAACTCTTCCGACAATATCATTGAGCACAATCTCAGATTTGCAGAGAGCGAGAATAGTTTGTTATACATAGTTTTAAAAATAGTGCTCGGCAGGTGCAGTTGTGAGGATATTGTCTCTCATTCCGGTTCCTCTAGTCCTCCGGGCGTAGAAAGTCATCTGTCTACATCCCCACTGCACTATGTGTTACCGCTGCTGCTGGTTTGCTGTGTACTTTCTTCGGCTGCTCGTGGGCCTCCCGGTTCTTGCACAACAGCTTCTGGCGCCAACTCTGCCCGCCCCCACCATCGTGCCCAGTCTCCACATAGGGGCCTGGGCCTCCGCGGGGATGGGTGCAAACCCTAATAAACATTTCAGTGTGAAGTCAGTCCTGGAGTTTGTTTGGGGACAGGACAGCTGGAAACGGACGGTCATATGATGAAATCGTCCAGAATGCGTCCACCCAAAGTTGGCAACCTGAATAATGGGGCATCCAAAATTGTACACAGTACTGTAACTGTGGCCTAACCAATGTTTTGTATCAATGCATCGTTACTTATTTACTCTTGCACTCTATATGCCCCTATTTAAAAACCCTGAAGTGCATTTGACATTTTTATGATTTAATCCACCTGCACAGTTTCAGGGAATTCAGTAGTTCAATCGCAGGTATCTCTCTTTATTCACACCTTTCAGTGTATTACCTCACAGTTCTCTACATTAAATTGCATCTGCAACCCGTCTGTCTATTCTGCTAAACTGTGTGAGCTTTCCTGAAGTCTTTTACAGTCCTCCTCACTGTTTGGTTACTTTTGTGTTATCGGCAAATTTTGTGATTGTGTTTCCTATTCTCAAGTCCAAATCATCTATATGCACAGGGCTAAAAATTGAGTAGCGCCCCCGCGACGGAAATTGAGTGGTAGCGCCCCAAGAGGGAAGCGGGGCGCTACTGGAAGCACCCCGCCTCCCTCTTGGGGCACTGCGAGGGAATATCGCAGCGCAACATGCCGCTGTTTGCAGACCTTCCTCCCCTTCTTAAAGGGGAGGGGCCTTGCGCAGGGTGACCTGGGGCCCAGCTGGGCCTCCGGGGATTGGGAGTGCCGGCAAAAGAGCCCGGCACTCAAGAGAAGTGCCGGGCTCACGGAACGCAGCTGGCACTCCGCAGGGGCGCGGATAAGGAGGCCGGGGACGGGAGTGGAGGCAGGTGCTGGCAGGCGGCCAGCAACAAAAATGGCCGCCCCGCACCTCGCCTTTAAATAGCGCTTCCCCGGCCGCAGGTAGGCCCCCTTGACCCCGTCGGACATAGTGTCCGGCGGTAAGTCAGGGAGCGCTCCCGAAGATCGCAGCCGGGGTGCTGCGCACGGCGATGACGTCATTGCTGGCGGCACAGCGCCGCAGGGTGCTACCGGTTACCGCCGCCACTAACCTCCCGCTGAATTTCGCGGGTGGTGTTGGCGGAGCCGCACCCGGGCGCTAGTTGCTTTGCGCCCCGTTAGCGCCCTCGCCTCTTAGGGCGCTAATGGGAGGCGCAAAGCAACCGAATACCCCACAGAGAACAAAAGTAGACCCAGCACTGACCCCTGGGGTACACCACTTCCTTCCAACTCTTCTCCAATCTGAGCAACACCTATTTACCCGACACGCCTTGGCGCACCATCTTGCCGTCCGGCGGAGGCGGGGGTCCCCAATGGAGGGCGCTCTATGCGGGAGTCCTCGCTTTATCTATTGGGGACTTGGCCTGGAGGGAGTTGCACAGAGCAGTCCCGTGCAATAAAGTTTTAAGTAGGTTCACGGACTCCCAGGCCTCCTGCCTTTTCTACGGCCTGGAGGAGTCAGTGTTCCATGTATATATGGAGTGTGAGAGGTTGCAGCCCCTCTTCCACTATTTGAAGGGGCTGCTCCTCGATTTCTGGCTGCACTTCATTCCCACGCTCCTGATCTTTGGTCACCCGGTGTGGAGGGGAGCGGGCAGGTCGGGGGACCTCCTCGTGAGACTGCTCCTGGGTTGGCCAAAGTGGCCATCAACTGGTCCAGGCAGCGGGCGGTCGTTCGGTCCAACTGCCTGCCTCTCTTCCGCGGCCACGTTCGCGCCCGGGTGGCCCTGGAGATGAAGCACACGGAGTCCGCCGGCACGCTCGAGGCCTTCCGCGACCAGTGAGCACCGCAGGGACTGGAGTGCATAATCACCACCGGTAATGGAACTTTAATTTAATTTATTAAGTTTCCTTTAATGTATTTTTAGTTAAGTTACAGTTTATTTGTTCGTACCCAAAAGAGTACACCCATTTACCTAACTCTAGGTTTCCTGTCCATCAGCTGACTTTCTATCCATCCTGCTACATTTCCTATTATATGATGCAGCTGAATTTTTCTTAACAAGCCTCTTGCACCTTATTGAATGTCTTCTGAAAATCTACATACACTACATCAACTGCATTCCCCTTCAATTTGTCAAACACAGTTCAGGTCAGATCCTCTCCTCAATGAGCATACAGGCCTTGAATTTGTGCAGGCCTTCTGGCAGCCTCCCTTTGTAACTCCAGTGGGCGTGCAGCAGAAGGCTCCAATAATGGGCCAGGACCTGAAAACAACGGGTCCCAGCCTTCACTTGGAGTTTCTGGGGAGTCTTGTCTCTGGCAGAACCTCCATCTGCCGCAGACATGGACCTCTGTGGGAGGGGGCGAGACTCAAGGCAGGAACTCCCTACACTAGGAGTTCCCACTTCCCCGATCTCAGCTTGGACACAGTGTAGGCTGGTATACCCAGAGGGATGGGGTGGACTGGCCTCCAGAAGTCCATGAGTGGGCCCCACCTGGCCCTGAAAAAACACATTTAAATTTTATTATTTTAATTTATTATTTGCCCCCTTCTAAAGCTAATTTATGATTTTGCAAACTATCTGGTGAACTCTCACTTCATATGCGAAACTGGGAAGTGAGAATTACTAAAGAGACAAAAAACATGTTAAAAGTTAGAAAACTATTTACCATTACTGCTGAATAGAGTCAGAGTTATACAGCACAGAAAGAGGCCCTTTGGCCACATCGTGTCCGCGCCGGCCATCAAGCCCTGTCTATTCTAATCCCATTTTCCAGCACTTGGTCCGTAGCCTTGTATGCTATGGCGTTTCAAGTGCTCATCCAAATGCTTCTTGAATGTTGAGGGTTCCTGCCTCTACCACCCTTTCAGGCAGTGAGTTCCAGATTCCAACCACCCACTGGGTGAAAAAGTTTTTCCTCAAATCCCCTCTAAACCTCCTGCCCCTTACCTTGAAACTATGCCCCCTGGTTATTGACCCCTCTACTAAGGGGAAAAGTTCCTTTCCATCTACCCTATCTATGCCCCACATAATTTTGTACACCTCAATCAGGTCCCCTCTCAGCCTTCTCTGCTCTAAAGAAAACAACCCCAGCCTGTCCAGTCTCTCCTCATAGCTGAAGCGCTCCAGCCCAGGTAACATCCTGGTGAATCTCCTCTGCACCCTCTCCAATGCAATCACATCCTTCCTATAGTGTGGCGACCAGAACTGCACACAGTATTCCAGCTGTGGCCTAACTAGCGTTTTGTACAACTCCATCATAACCTCCCTGCTCTTATATTGTATGCTTCGGCTAATGAAGGCAAGTATCCCATATACCTTTTTAACCACCTTATCTACCTGTCCTGCTGCCTTCAGGGATCTATGTACTTGCACACCAAGGTCCCTCTGATCCTCTGTCCTTCCTAGGGTCCTACCATTCATTGTGTATTCTCTTGCCTTGTTAGTCCTCCCAAAATGCATCACCTCACACTTTTCAGGGTTAAATTCCATTTGCCACTGTTCTACCCATCTAACCAACCCGTCTATATCGTCCTGCAGCCTGAGGCTTCCCTCCTCGTTATTTACCACTCCACCAATTTTCGTGTCATCTGCGAACTTACTGATCATACCTCCTACATTCATATCTAAATCATTAATGTACACTACAAACAGCAAAGGACCCAGCACTGATCCCTGCGGTACACCACTGGACACAGGCTTCCAGTCACAAAAACAACCTTCAACCATCACCCTCTTCCTCCTGCCACTAAGCCAATTTTGGATCCAATGTGCCAAATTGCCCTGGATCCCATGGGCTCTTACCTTCTTGACCAGTCTCCCATGCGGGACTTTGTCAAAAGCCTTACTGAAGTCCATGTAGACTACATCAATACACTACCCTCATCCACACACCTAGTCACCCCCTCGAAAAATTCAATCAAATTGGTTGGACATGACCTCCCCCTGACAAAGCCATGCTGACTATCCTTGATTAATCCTTGCCTCTCCAAGTGGAGACTAATTCTGTCCCTCAGAATTTTTTCCAATAATTTCCCTACCACTGATGTTAGGCTCACTGGCCTGTAATTCCCTGGTTTATCCCTACTACCCTTCTTGAATAATGGCACTACGTTAGCTGTCCTCCAGTCCTCTGGCACCTCCCCTGTGATGCGGAGATGCCGGTGTTGGACTGGGGTGGACAAAATTGAGAGGTCGCACAACACCAGGTTATAGTCCAACAGTTTTATTTGAAATCACAAGCTTTCGGAGCTATCGATTGCCCCTTCCTCAGGTGAAGTAAATAGATACAGAATCGCCAAAGCATATATAGATAGAGAACAAAGCATGTGTACCTTACAATTACAGACCACTAAATTAAATCATCCTGACTATCTGCCGAGGTGTGATAAAGTTAATCAGGTCAGCCAGGAAGGTACCACATCAAAGACATAGCAAGATACAACTGAGACAATGAGGTGTATTCGCAGGGGTTCTAACGTGTCAAAAGCTGCCGTCTGTATGTAAAACGAAAAGCTTTAAAATTTTTACTTTTTTACTGGGAAAATTTTTACTTTTTTACTGGGAATCACATCTGTGAACAAGCCAACGACGACTCGAGTCCGGATCACGTCATGTATCGTGACATAAACCCAAGATCCCGGTTGAGACCGTCTTCATGAGTGCGGAACTTGGCTATCAGTTTCTGCTCGATGATTTTGCGTTGTCGTGTGTTTCTAAGGTTGCCTTGGAGAACGCTTACCCGCAGATCCGAGGCTGAATGTCCTTGACTGCTGAAGTGTTCCCCGACTGGGAGGTAACAATCCTGCCTGGCGATTGTTGCGCAGTGCTCGTTCATACGTTGTCTCAGTGTCTGCATGGTCTCGCCGATGTACCATGCCGCGGTGCATTCTTTCCTGCAACGTATGAGGTAGACAACATTGGCCGAGTCACATGAGTATGTACCATGTACCTGGTGGTTAGTGTCCTCACGTGTGATGGTGGTATCTGTGTTGATGATCTGGCATGTCTTGCAGAGTTTGCCGTGGCAGGGTTGTGTGGTGTCGTGGTCGCCGTTATCCTGAAAGCTGGGTAATTTGCTGCGAACGATGGTACTTCTGAGGTTAGGCGGCTGTTTGAAGGCAAGTAGTGGAGGCGTGGGGATGGCCTTAGCGAGGTGTTTGTCGTCATCGATGACATGTTGAAGGCTGCGAAGAACATGGCGTAGTTTCTCCGCTCCGGGGAAGTACTGGACGACGTAGGGTACCCTGTTGGTTGTGTCCCGTGTTTGCCTTCTGAGGAGGTCTATGCGATTTTTCGCTGTGGCCCATCGGAACTGTCGATCGATGAGTCGAGCGTCATATCCCGTTATTACGAGGGCGTTTTTTAGCGTCCGTAGGTGTCCATCACGTTCCTCCTCGTCTGAGCAGATCCTGTGTATTCGCAGGGCTTGTCCATAGGGGATGGCTTCTTTAACATGGTTAGGGTGGAAGCTGGAGAAGTGGAGCATCGTGAGGTTGTCCGTGCGCTTGCGGTAGAGTGAAGTGCTGAGGTGTCCGTCTTTGATGGAGATTCGTGTGTCCAGGAATGAAACCGATTCTGAGGAGTAGTCCATGGTGAGTTTGATGGTGGGATGGAACTTGTTTATGTTATCGTGTAGTCTTTTCAGTGATCCTTCGCCATGGGTCCAAAGGAAGAAAATGTCGTCGATGTATCTGGTGTACAGCGTTGGCTGGAGGTCCTGTGCAGCGAAGAAGTCTTGCTCGAACTTGTGCATGAAGATGTTGGCGTATTGGGGTGCGAATTTGGTCCCCATGGCTGTTCCGTGTGTTTGGGTAAAAAAATGGTTGTCGAAGGTGAAGACATTGTGGTCAAGGATGAAGCGGATGAGTTGTAGGATGGCGTCTGGAGATTGGCTGTTGTTGGTGTTGAGTACTGAGGCTGTTGCAGCGATGCCGTCATCGTGGGGGATACTGGTGTAGAGTGCCGATACGTCCATCGTGGCAAGGCGTGTTCCTGGTTCAACTGGTCCGTGGGTGCTGAGTTTCTGTAAGAAGTCTGTAGTGTCGCGACAGAAGCTGGGGGTTCCCTGTACAATGGGTTTCAGAATGCCCTCGACATATCCAGAGAGGTTCTCACACAGGGTTCCATTGCCTGATACGATAGGACGTCCGGGTGTGTTGGCTTTGTGTATCTTTGGGAGGCAGTAGAAGTCTCCCACGCGGGGAGTACGTGGGATGAGCGCGCATAGGATGTTTTGAAGGTCTGGATCGAAGGTCTTGATCAGTCTATTGAGTTGGCGGGTGTGTTCTTTGGTCGGATCTGCGGGTAGCTGTCTGTAGTGTTCCTGGTTGTCCAGTTGTCGGTATGCTTCTTTACAATAGTCCGTTCTGTTCTGTATTCAACATTCGCAGCCTTCAACATGTCATCGACGACGACAAACACCTCGCTAAGGCCATCCCCACGCCTCCACTACTTGCCTTCAAATAGCCGCCTAACCTCAGAAGTACCATCGTTCGCAGCAAATTACCCAGCTTTCAGGATAACAGCGACCACGACACCACACAACCCTGCCACGGCAAACTCTGCAAGACATGCCAGATCATCAACACAGATACCACCATCACACGTGAGGACACTAACCACCAGGTACATGGTACATACTCATGTGACTCGGCCAACGTTGTCTACCTCATACGTTGCAGGAAAGAATGCACCGCGGCATGGTACATCGGCGAGACCATGCAGACACTGAGACAATGTATGAACGAGCACTGCGCAACAATCGCCAGGCAGGATTGTTACCTCCCAGTCGGGGAACACTTCAGCAGTCAAGGACATTCAGCCTCGGATCTGCGGGTAAGCGTTCTCCAAGGCAACCTTAGAAACACACGACAACGCAAAATCATCGAGCAGAAACTGATAGCCAAGTTCCGCACTCATGAAGACGGTCTCAACCGGGATCTTGGGTTTATGTCACGATACATGACGTGATCCGGACTCGAGTCGTCGTTGGCTTGTTCACAGATGTGATTCCCAGTAAAAAAGTAAAAATTTTCCCAGTAAAAAAGTAAAAATTTTAAAGCTTTTCGTTTTACATACAGACGGCAGCTTTTGACATGTTAGAACCCCTGCGACTACACCTCATTGTCTCAGTTGTATCTTGCTATGTCTTTGATGTGGTACCTTCCTGGCTGACCTGATTAACTTTATCACACCTCGGCAGATAGTCAGGATGATTTAATTTAGTGGTCTGCAATTGTAAGGTACACATGCTTTGTTCTCTATCTATATATGCTTTGGCGATTCTGTATCTATTTACTTCACCTGAGGAAGGGGCAATCGATAGCTCCGAAAGCTTGTGATTTCAAATAAAACTGTTGGACTATAACCTGGTGTTGTGCGACCTCTCAATTTTGACCTCCCCTGTGGCCAGAGAGGTTCTGAAAATTTGTGTCAGAGCCCCTGCAATCTCCTCCCTTGCCTCACACAGCAGCCTGGGATACATCTCGTCTGGGCCTGGGGATTTATCTACTTTTAAGCCCGCTAAAACCGCTAGTACCTCCTCCCTCTCAATATTAATTTGTTCAAGTATATCACAATGCCCCTGCCTGATTTCTATGCCTACATCATCCTTCTCCATAGTGAACACAGATGCAAAATATTCATTTAAAACCTCACCTACATCTTTCGGCTCTACCCACAGATTGCCACTTTGGTCCCTAATGGGCCCTACTCTTTCCCTGGTTATCCTCTTGCCCTTAATATATTCATAAAACACATTGGGATTTTCCTTTAATTTTGCCCGCCAGTGTTTTTTCATGCCCCCTCTTTGCTCTCCTAATTTCTTTTTTAAGTACCCCCCTGCACTTTCTATACTCCTCTAGGGCTTCCACTGTTTTTAGTCCTTTGTATATGCCAAAAGCCTCCCTTTTTTTCCTAATCCATTCTTGTATATCTCTTGACATCCAGGGTTCCCTGGGCTTGTTGGACCCACTCTTGACCTTTACGGGAACATGTTGGCATTGTACTCTCTCTATTTCCTTTCTGAAAGACTCCCACTGCTCTGATGTGGATTTTCCTACAAGTAGCTGATCCCAGTCCACTTTGGCCAGATCTTGCCTTATCATATTAAAATCGGCCTTCCCCCAATTTAGAACCTTTATTTCCGGTCCATCTTTGTCCTTTTCCATGACTACCTTAAATCTCACTGAATTATGGTCGCTGTCACCAAAATGCTCTCCTACTGACACTTCTACCACTTGCCCAACTACATTCCCTAGAATTAGGTCCAGTACCGCCCCCTCTCTTGTAGGACTTTCTACATGCTGGCTCAAAAAGCTCTCCTGGATGCACTTTAAGAATTCCGCACCTTCTAAGTCTTTCACACTCTGACTATCCCAGTTAATATTGGGGAAGTTGAAATCCCCAACTATTATTACCCTATTATTTCTACACTTCTGAGATTTGCCTACATATCTGTTCCTCTATCTCCCCCTGACTGTTTGGGGGCCTATAGTACACTCCCAGCAAAGTGCTTGCCCCCTTTTTGTTTTTAAGTTCTACCCATATGGCCTCATTAGAGGAACTTTTCCAGCGTTTTCTGTTGTTATTTCGGATTTCCAGCATCCGCAGTATTTTGCTATTGTATTAGTGTTTGGTTCACTGCCACCTCTCTTCTTGGAATGCCTACCTTGAAGAAGTTCTGCTCTTCTCTTCGACGGGATTTCCGTTTGGCTCTTCAACCTTGTTCATCTTCATTGATTTCAGTTTCTCCCCCTTTGTTCCTTTATCCCCTCCCCCTTTTCCCAGCTTTACCCTGGCCTTAAATCTATTTGATTTCCGGCTCTTCCCAGTTCTGATGAAAGGTCATCGACCTGAAACGTCAACTCTCTTTCTCTCTCCACGGATGCTGCCTGGCCTGCTGAGTTTTTCCAGCGTTTTCTGTTGTTATTTCTGCTAAGATATCATCCCTCGTTACAGCAGTAATTGACTCCTTGATTAATATTGCGACACCCCCTCCTCTTTTACACCCCCACTGTCTCGCCTGAAGATTCTATACCCCGGAATATCAAGCTGGCAGTCCTGCCCCTCCCTCAACCATGTCTCTGTGATAGCAACAATATCATACTCCCATGTGTTCATCAACACCTTCAATTCATCTGCCTTACCCGCAAGACTCCTTGCATTAAAATAAATGCCATCCAGCCTTGCCATACTCCCTTGTGCCATTACATATTTGCTCTGCCTTCCAGGCTGACTTGTTTTTTCCTCTATATTTGGCTGTGCATCACCCCGTACTATAGCTCCACTCCGTATCCCATCCCCCTGCCAAGTTAGTTTAAACCCCCCCCCCCCCCCAACAGTACTAGCAAACCTCCCCGCAAGGATGTTGGTCCTGTTCCGGTTCAGGTGCAACCCGTCTGACTTGTACAGGTCCCACCTTCCCCAGAAGCAGACCCAGTGATCCAGGAAACTAAAGCTCTCCCTCCTGCACCAACTCTTTAGCCACGCATTCATCTGCTCTATCCTCCTATTCCTATACTCACTAGCATGTGGCACCAGGAGTAATCCAGAGATTACAACCTTTGAGGTCCTGCTTTTTAATCTGCTACCTAGCTCCCTAAATTCTTGTTGCAGGACCTCATCCCTCTTTCTACCCATGTCGTTGGTACCAATGTGAACCACGACCTATGACTGTTCGCCCTCCCCCTTCAGAATGCCCTGCAGCCGTTCAGTGATATCCTTGACCCTGGCACCAGGGAGGCAACATACCATCCTGGAGTCACGTCTGCGGCCACAGAAACGTCTATCTGTTCCCCTTACGATAGAATCCCCTATCACTATTGCTCTCCCACTCTTTTTCCTCCCCTCCTGTGCAGCTGAGCCACTCGTAGTTGCATGGACTTGGCTCTGGCTGCACAGGAGGGGAGGAAGAAGAGAGGGAGAGCAATGAAGAGGATCATTTGAGAAACTTTAGAAGATTTGGTCACTAGGGGTGAAATCCAATGGAGGGATTCTGAAGCTAATTATTTTTCCAAGGAAAATGAAGTGTGAACATGAGTAAATACAGGTGAAATGTGTTCAACTAATTAGCAATTAGCACATTTACTGTGTTAACGTCAGAGCTTGTTTGAACATTCCCATATCAGTTGGCAATCATGTAAGTTAGAGATAAAAAGAAAAAAAGTGCATATCTGCATATCTTCTTCTTAGGCAGTCCCTCGGAACCGAGGATGACTTGCTTCCACATTAAAATTGAGTTCTCAGGTGACTGATGAGTCCAATGCGGGACCTACAGTCTCTGTCACAGGTGGGGCAGACGGTGGGTGGGGTGCTTGGGTTGACGTGCGCTGCTTGCGCTTGGCTTCCGCTTGCTCCCGGCGAAGAGACTCGAGGTGTTTGGCGCCTTCCCGGATGCTTCTCTTCCACTTTGTGCGGTCTTGGGCCAGGGATTCCCAGGTGTCAGTGGGAATGTTGCACTTTTTCAAGGAGGCTTTGAGGGTGTCCTTGAAGCGTTTCCTCTGCCCACCTGGGGCTCTCTTGCCATGTCATAGCTCCGAGTAGAGCGCTTGTTTTGGGAGTCTCTGGGGATGTTGGCCTGAGCAAGAACACGGACGTTGGTGTGCTTATCCTGTCAATTGATTTGCAGGATCTTGCGGAGGGAGCGTTGGTGGTACCTCTCCAGTGCTTTGAGGTGCCTGCTGTACATGATCCAAGTCTCTGAGGCATACAGCAGGGCGGGTATCACTGCTGCTCTGTAGACCTTGAGCTTAGTGCCGGGTTTGAGGTCCTGGTCTTCAAACACTCTCTTCCTCAGGCAACCGAAGGCTGCACTGGCACACTGAAGGCGATGTTGGACTTCGTCATCGACGTCTGCCCTTGTTGACAGTAGGCTCCCGAGGTATGGAAAGTGGTCCACGTTGTCCAAGGCCTTGTCGTGGATTTTGATAATCGGGGGGCAGTACTGTGCGGCAGCGGCAGGTTGGTAGAGGACCTTTGTCTTACGGATGTTTAGTGTAAGGCCTATGCTCTCGTACGCTTCGGTGAAGGTGTTGACGATGGTTTGGAGTTCGACCTCCGAGTGAGCACAGACGCAAGTGTCATCTGCATACTGTAATTCGACGACAGAGGATAGGACGACCTTGGATCTGGACCGGAGGCGACGGAGGTTGAACAGTTTTCCGTTTGTTCTGTAAATTAGCTCCACTCCAGTGGGGAGCTTATTGAAGGTGAGATGGAGCATTGCAGCAAGGAAGATCGAGAAGAGCGTTGGTGCGATGACACAGCCTTGCTTGACCCCGGTCCATACGTGAATTGGGTCTGTGGTGGAACCGTTGGTCAAGATCACGGCTTGCATGTCGGCATGAAGCAGGCGGAGGATGGTGAGGGCAGCCGAATTTGAGGAGGACACTCCATAATCCCTCAATGGTAGAAGGCTGGCTGCCTGCTTCTTTTCCGCAGCTTTGTCCGCACCTGGGTGGCCCTGGAGAAGAAGCACGCGGTGTTTGCCAGGTATGCTTGAGGCCTTCCGCGACTGATGGGCACCACAGGAACTCGGGTGTGTAGCGGATCAGGGAAATAATATTATTTAACTTATTAAGCTTCCTTCCTTTTGTATGAATTGGGTTTTATTAGTTGTGTCCCTCTAAAAAGGGAACACTTTTGTTAGATTTCTTTTGGTTGGTTTGATGACACTGGGGCAACCCAGGGTCTCCTTGCAGGTAAATCAAAAGAGGCAAATGGGAGAAGGTCCTCCTCCTTCTCCTTCTCAGGGCAATAAACTGGCCTCCTCAATGTTACCCACATAGTGGAAACAATTATTTCCTTTTATCTGCACGGTTTGATTTTACTCCATCATTTCAGGTTGAACAGATTGTCCACGTGTACTGATTCGTGACAATTGAATAAGACAATAGATTCAGTCAAAACAACAGCAGTACTGAACTAAATCACTGAGACTTGTACATAACTGATTAAATTATCCCCGGAGAAAGGAATTTATAAATCCCTAAAAGACAATGACAAACCAAACAGAGCCAGTGAGCAGCATTTCCCGAAGTATAACACTTGATTAAATTGACAGAGGAAAGTGGTAATTATTTAACTGGAAGTTAAAATGTATGCGGTATAAACGGAATTTAACTGTCAATATTTACACTGCAGTGAGCGTTTGCAACTTTAGATACCAGTAAAATTGTCAGCTCTGATATCTTAATTTGTTAGCCGAACAAATATTTGCATAATTTAATGTAAACGCCTTGTCAAATATTGTTCTCTGTTCAGAAGCCCTGCCTTTCATAAATGAATGAAAATATATCATAAAATAATTACCTTTTTAAGTTTCAATTTAAAATTCGAGTCGGTGAGGGCATTTGGTAAGAATGTGGAAAACATTTGTTAAATGAACCTGAAGTCCGAATTACTTTTTGTAATTCGAAAGGAAGGAATGTCACGCTGGGAGTTTAAATAAGTATCAGTGAATTGGTTCTTATCTTTTGTTGTTAAAGTGGTTTGTTGAATATTAATTGTACTCGTTAATTTGATACAAAGGATTGGTATTCAAGAGTCGCTGCTGGGAAGGTGAGAATTACCTGATAATTGTTAATGGGTTCGTGTTAGTGAATGTCTGCAGCTCAGATCAGAGACAGAATTCATTGTGCTCCAGCCAGGAACAGACTTGACGTTTGAAACCAGGAACAGTGTCAACATATGTTGTTCTTTAATGCGGGTAATGGAATTTTTAGCAGTTACCAGGTAAGCCCGTATATCTTTAAAAAAATGAATTCAATATAATAACTACTGAGTGTGTGGTAGTAATCCTTGCCCTTATTCTTGCAGATTTCTTCTACTAGTGCTGGTCCCTTTCCTGGCTGTGGGGTTTGGGAATGGTAAGTGGCCAAGTAGTGCTTGTGACGCGAAGCTCGTTCTGCTGATGGATCTATTGTATTGACTAGGAATTGGTTCTTGGTAAAAATTCAGCAGAACATCTTCTGTGTTGTCTGTTTCAGACTGTGGAGGCGATGGGGATTGTGATCAGCAGATTTCAAAGTCCACCATTCAGAAACCTCTCGGGAAAAGCCCCAACTCTCTAACTGAATTTAACCTGCTCAACAGCAAACGTCAAGAACCAAACTCCTCGGACACTGCGAACATCATTCGCTTCATTGGGTTGACGGACAGTAAGTTACATGCCAGTCAGTTATAGAACTTAATTTGAGCCTCCTTTTACTTTCTATTGCTTTTAATATTGTCACTGATAAGGGTCCGAATATAGCGCCGTCATCTGTATATGATGTCCCAGTTATGTTTCTCTAAAGATAATCCCTATTGGATTTTTCCAAAATCACAGAAATCAAATAGAAAACTCACAAAAAGCAATTGTTCTCCCCAACGTCAACCCTCTGGTGCTTATTTTAACTTATCAGTTAGTTAATTTAACACTTGTGCAGGAAAGGAGTTTAGTTTCTATATCTCCTCCAGGTTTTGAATTCTTGCCTTCCTATCAGAATATGTATGGGATGGCCTGTTGTATTACAGAGCCAGTAGACCTACGATATAGCCCAAGTTCCTGACTGGCCAGCCAAAGTGGCACTTTGCAAGTATTCATGGCGTTCTGCTCATTGGTGCATGAATGCAATTTAAACTTTAATGGTTGTAAAGAGCCACGGGCTCTTTGCTGATAAATAAAAAAATTGCACAGGAGGTCTGGGGTACTTTTTAAAATTCACTTTGCACTTGTTACAGTTTGACTGTATCTGCCACAAGACCACCAAGATGGTCTCTCTGCTTGATCTCAAACCTGAGTTAATCAGCTCATCTGGTGCTGAAACCCTCCTCCAAGCTTTTGTTACCTCCTAGACTTGACTATTCCAATGAACCCTTGGCCACCCTCCCATGTTCTACTCTTCATAAATTTGAGGTCATCCAAAACAACAACAACAACTTGTATTTATATAGCACCTTTTAACATAGTAAAACATCCTGAGGTGCTTCACAGCGTTTATCAAACAAAATTTGACACTCTCCCACATAAGGGAGATATTGGGGAAGATGACCAAAAGCTTGGCCAAAGAGGTAGGTTTTAAGGCATATCTTAAAGAAGGAAAGCAAGACGGAGATGTTTAGGAAGGAAATTCCTGAGCTTAGGGCCTTGATAGCTGAAGGCAGGGCCACCAGTGCTGGAGTGATTAAAATCAGGGATGCTCAAGAAGAGTGCGGATATCTTGTGGTGGTGGTGGGGGGGTTGTGGGGCTGGTAGAGATACGGAGGGGTGAGGCCATGGAGGGATTTGAAAACCAGGCTGAGCATTTTAAATCAAGGCGTTGCTTAACGGAGTCAATGTGGGTGACTGGGACTTGGTGCGAGTTAGGATATAGGCCGCAGAGTTTTTGATGACCTCATTTATGGAGGGTAGAATGTGTGAGGCCGTCCAGGAGAGTATTGGAATTGTCAAGTCTCAAGGTAACAAAGGCATGGATGAGGGATTCAGCAGCAGATGAGCTGAAGTAGGAGCAAGTCAGGCAATGTTAAGGAGGTGGAAGTAGGCGGTCTTGGAAATAGAGCAGATATGTAGTCGGAAGCTCATCTGTCAAATACGACACCAAGGTTGGGAACGGTTTGGTTCAGCCTCGGTTGCCGGGGGCGGGATGGAGTCGGTGGCTAGGGAATGGAGTTTGTGGCGGAGACCGAAGACAATGGCTTTGTTCTTCCCGATATTTCGTTGGAGGAAATTTCTGCTCCTCGAGTGCTGGATGTCGGACAAACAGTCTGACAATTTAGAGACAGTGGAGGGGTCGAGAACTGGGTGTCGTTAGCGTACATGTGGAAATTGACACTCTTTGTTTTGGATGATGTGGCTGAGGGGCAGCATGTAGATGGAAAAATGGGAGGGGCCAAGGATAAATCCTTGGGACACCAAAGGTAATGGAGCAGGAAGAGAAGTCATTGCAGGTGACATTTTTTTTCTGGCTACGATTAGATAAGAATGGAACCAGGCGAGTGCCGTCCCACCCAGCTGCATGAAGAGGCGTGGGAGGAGGATGGTGTGGTCAGGCTGCAGACCGGTCGAGAAGGACGTGGAGGAATAGTTTAATGTAGTCCTTCACATAGGATGTCATTTGTGACTTTTTGCTAGGAGCCATTTCAGTACTGTGGCAGGGGCGGAAACCTGATTGGAGGGATTCAAACATTGTGTTCTGGGAAAAATGGGTGCAGATTTAGGAGGTGACCACACATTCAAGGACTTTGGAGAGGAAAGGGAGGTTGGAGATGAGGGCGGTAGTTTGCAAGGACGGAGGGGTCAAGGTTTTTTTGAGGGGTGATGATAGCAGATTTGAAGGAGGGGACAGTATCCGAGGAGCGATTACCGTTAACGATATCAGCTAACATGGGAGCCAGGAAGGGCAGTTGCTCCCGTGCGCTCTGCTGCCCGTGGCCTAATTCTCATTCAGGTCCTGTTCACCTATTACTCTTGTGCTCGCTGACCTACATTGGCTTCCGCTTAAGCAACGTGTCGGTTTTTAAAAGAAATTTTCATCCTTGTTTTCAAATCACTCCGTGGCCTCGCCCCTCCCTATCTCTAATCGCCTTCAACCCTACCATCCTCTGAGATCTCTGCGCTCTGCCAATTCTGACTTCTTGAGCATCCCTGATATTAATTGCTCCACAATAGGTGGTCGCACTTTTAGCTAACAAGGCACTAAGTTCTAGAATTCCCTCCCAAAACATCTCGTGTCTCAGCCTCTCTTTCCTTCTTTAAGACGCTCCTTAAAACCTACCTCTTTGACCAAGATTTTGGTCAGCTGCCCTAATTTCTCCTTATGTGACTCTCAGATTTTGTTCATGCTCCTGTGAAGTGTCTTGGGACATTTTACTAATTAAAGGTGCTATAACAACAACTACTTGTATTTATAATGTGAAGTGGTTTTGGCTTCACATCAGTGTAGTCTATAACTGGCCTAATTGTCTCTATGACAGGTGAGACTAGAACTAGGGGACATAGTCTTAGAATAAGGGGCTGCTCTTTCAAAACTGAGATGAGGAGGAACTACTTCACTCAGAGGGTGGTAGGTCCATGGAATATGCTGCCACAAAAAGCTGTAGAAGCTACATCATTAAATAAATTTAAAACCGAAATAGACAGTTTCCTAGAAGTAAAGGGCATTAAGGGTTACGGGGAGCAGGCAGGAATTTGGACATGAGTCTAGGTTCGGATCGGTCATGGCCCTGTGGGTAGTGGAGCGGGCCCAGGGACCGTGTAGCCTGATTCTGCTCCTATTTCGTGTGTGCAATTCTGTTAGATGCAGGAGATGGTTCTGTGATAGATAGTAGATTGGCGGTTAGGATCAGATCAGCCATGATCTTATTGAATGGCGGAGCAGGCTCGAGGGGCCGATTGGCCTACTCCTGCTCCTATTTCTTATGTTCTTATTCCAGCTCTTGGTTTTTATCATTGTATGTCGCGGTATTTCTTAAGGCTAAGGGGATCAAGGGATATGGGGAGAAAGCAGGGACAGGGTACTGAATTTGGATGATCAGCCATGATCGCATTGAATGGCCGAGCAGGCTCGAGGGGCCGAATGGCCTACTCCTGCTCCTATCTTCTATGTCTCTGTCGATGCTGAGATTTTGCATTAATTGGTTTTGCTGGCCTCCAGGCAAGACCCTGGACAGGAGTTGCTGCAGTAACGGTGGAACATGTATCCTGGGCAGCTTCTGCGCATGTCCGGTCCACTTCATCGGCAGATACTGTCAGCTGGATGAGCGCCTCAAGTAAGATGTGTCTCTCCTAACGATAGTTTTTTTCTTTCAAATTTGTATTGGTTTTTTGGTAATTCCTACTTAAATTGTCATATTTCTATTCTTGACAGGAACTGTGGCAAATTTCTAGATGGCCAGTGGGTTTTAAAGCATTGCACCTGGTGTAAATGCAGCTATGGGAGTCTACACTGCATTGAAGCATTTGGGGAGGTTCAGAACTGTGGTAAGTGTTGATATCAATCTCCCTCCTTTCCCCTTCCTTAATCTCTCTAAGTACTGGAGGGCTGCCCAGCCAGTAGTACCTGTACTGAAACTGAGTACAGAGCACCTCCAGCACTTTGCCCAACTACCTATTCTTTATGCTCGTGTCTAAACTCTAGGCAATAGGTGTCAGCAAGATATATTAATTTTCCACCAATATTCTCTCCTCGCCTTCTGAAGGTGTTCACTCCTTCACTATGGTATAATTCCACAGGCACTAGTTGCCCTTCAGTTCCTCATCCAAGTGGTAATTGTTCTGTGTGAGCCTAGACAGTGAGTGCCTTAGGATGTTCAACAGCAAGAGAGCATCACTGCTAAGTATAAGGCCATTGGCCACACACTTGCACTTCTAGCAGTGAGCATTGAAACAGCAGTTAGGAATGGGAACTGTGGCCAAATGTCCCCCTCTAATCTGTGCCTGCTAAGGTCAACTCTTGTAACCTTACCACCCCCCAGTTGAGATCAGCAACCTCAGCACAGCGAGGGATCAAACCTAGGAACCTCTGGCCTTTATGACTTGGAGTTTTGCCACATTGGTTCCTTCACAGGCTAGGGTTACTGGGTGTGGTTCCTTCACAGGCTAGGGTTACTGGGTGTGAAGTTTCTCAAGTCTTGCATAGCTTCACAAAGAATTATTGAAGTGTTCCAAAAGTATCTTTCTAGTCTTGGACTGCTTCATTTTTTTTCAAAAGAGAAAACTGTGCACTGGTGTAGGACTGATTAATGCACACCATGAGAATCACCAGTTCAATCCTTTGTCCATACTCAGCTGTCAACATTGGAGAAATGTTGGGTGAGATTTATATTCTGTATGAATGATGCCAATTACAAACCCGTTTAACATAAAGGTGCCATGCTTAGCTAAAGATCAAAATTAGACACATTTTTAATTCTGAGCGAATATTACTCCTAAAATGAGTGAGATATGGGAGGTGTTGTGCTCCTTTTAGCCAGAGTAGCAGTAGGGCCACTACTGTTGGACTCGTAAGGTATTCCTGCTTCTAATAACTATCTGTGATGCCTGCTGGAGTTGTTCGTGTGTGAATGTTGGAGACCTTGGCCCTGAGATTGCGGTCTCTGACTGCGTACTGAGTGCGCCATTTTAATCCGTTTGCAAGGCCCCGCAACTTCTGGATTTCCGCATGCGTGAAATCCGGAACTTGCAAATTTGTGAAAGTACGCTTTAACAGATCATCTGAACCGCCTGAAAAATGAGTAGGGCCTGCTTTCATCAGCGTAAGGGTGTGTGTATATATAAGACTTAAATAAAACATTTTAAAAATCCCAAATTATGCAAAAACACTTTAAATAAGCGTATGCAAATATTGGCCCGGATTAAGATGTTTTAAAATTATTTACCAAAAAATTGAGGCTGGTGCCATGAAGGAACTAACGAATAAAATTACAATTCAGTATATTTTATAATTATTAGAATTCTGTACATTGTATAATTATTTGGGGATTCCATTGCATATCATTAGGGGATTCCCTTCGTAAATGGTTGCAATGGCATTCTCCTGTCATTGGAGGACTGGGCCCACGTGATCCCAGGGACGCTTCCGAACCGCCTGGGATCTGTGGGCCTTTGCGCTGTCGTCTGCCTGGAGGCCCGAGACTTCTTTGCAGCCTGAACGCAAGGAGGTACTTTTGAAATTGTTTCGCGGGTCGGAGGCACACTCCGGAGGTACGCCTCCAACCACAATTTCTAGGCCAATAAGTTTGGCCTTCGTGTAGTCCTCATGTTGAAAAGCCTATTGAAACATGTATGAAGAATGTACTTTGATGAGGTACTGGAGGGCTGCCTGTACCAGTGTAACCAGAACTCTGCATGGTTCACTGCCTTCAACAACAACTTGCAGTTGCATAGCCCCTTTAACCTAGTAAAATGTCCCAAGGAGCAAGGAACTGGTATAAATGGTAAAGTTCTCCATTAACAAAGACAAATGCACTGCCTTCTAGTAATCTAGTGTAGTGCTGCATTCACCTTTTTTATGGCACCAATGCCAGTGGCATCCTACCTTCAGCAGCGATGCTGTAGGAGAGGTGCTAAGACCTCCTTGCTGGAGGCAGCAAATGCACACATGCCCCTTTTTAAAATCTGGGCTGCCAACCAGCCACTAAAGGCAATGATTCGGCTTCCTGACTTTGTGTGATAAACCATTCCTGTGAAGCGCTTTGGGACACTTATTTTAAAGGCGCTATATTAAGTTATTGATTGTTCCAGCTTGCCAACGTGGCCAGCAGTCTGGAAATCAAAATTAAAGCTGCAGATTATGATGGTCAAAGTCAGCAGTGCTGTGAACTCTACTCTGCAGTATAAATGGGGAGACTTGTTCAGTACCAGGAGCATAAAAGTGATGGTGGTGACTCATGCTGGGTATGGCTCCACCAGGGCCATTCTTTGTGGAAGCCTCGGCAATGATGGTTGATGGCCTACTGTAAGGATCATCATAGGAAAATCACATCTGGTCCAGACTCCTCCATTTTCAAGCAAGTGCCCCTAGATAGTGATGAGCAGCAGGAATCCTGGTGATGGTCCTTCTGCCACACCCTCTTATTTCCTCTGCCAGTTAATGGGACTGAAGCTAATTGATCATATCAATTCAGCCCTAGCTGAAACTGGTTAACTCGCAGTCAGGTATGAAATGGTCTGTTACCGACTGAGGCACTGGAGTTCAGTGATCTGTACAACAACAACTTGCATTTATATAGCGCCTTTAACGTAGTAAATGTCCCAAAGCGCTTCACAGGAGCGTTATCGAACAACATTTGACAGAGCCACATGAGGAAACATTAGGACAGATGACCAAAAGCTTGGTCAAGAGGTTTTAAGGAGCATCTTCTAGCAGGAAAGAGGCAGATAGGTTTAGTGAGAATTCCAGAGCTTGTGGGCGAGGCAGCTGAAGGCACGGCCGCCAATGGTGGAGCTTTTTTTAAATTAAATAATCGTTGGATGTGCAAGAAGCCAGAATTGGACAAGCACAGGGATCTCTGGGTGTTTTAGAGATGGGGAGGGGTGAGGCCATGGAGAGATTTGAAAACTATCGAGGCATTGCTGGACCGGGGACCAATGTAGGTCAGTGAGCACAGGGGTGATGAGTGAACGGGACTTGGTGTGCGTTAGGATATGGGCAGCAGAGTTTTTGATGAGCTCCAGTTTATGTAGGGTGGAAGATGGGAGAGCATTGGAATAGTCAAATCTAGAGGTAACAAAGGCCTGTATGAGGGTTTCCGCAGCAGATGAGCTGAGGCAGGGCGGAGTCTGGTGATGTTAGAGGTAGAAGTAGGTGGTCTTGGTAATGGAGCAGACATGTGGTCAGAAGCTCATCTCTAGGTCAAATACAACACCAAGGTTGGGAACAATCTGGTTCAGCCTCAGACAGTTGCCAGGGAGAGGGATGGAGTTTGCGGAGGGGACCGAAGACAATGGCTTCGGCCTTCCCAATATTTAGTTGCAGTTTCTGCTCATCCAATGCTGGATGTTGGATAAGCAATGTGACAATTCAAAGAGTGGGGGGTTGAGTGAGGTGGTGGTGAGGTAGAGCTGGGTGTTGTCAGCGTACATGTGGGACCTGACGTAATTTCAGATGATCTTGCCGAGGGGCAGCATGTAGATGAGAAATGGGAGTGGGGCCAAGGATAGACCTTTGGGGAACTCCAGAGGTAATGGTGCACAAGTGGGAAGAGATGCCATTGCAGGTGATTCTCTCTGGCTATGACTGGATAGATAAGAATGTAACCAGGCAAGGGCAGTCACACTCAGCTGGATGATGGAAGAGAGGCATTGGAGGAGGATGCTGCCGTCAGCTGTGTCAAAGGCTGCAGACGGGTAGAGAAGAATGAAGAGGGATAGTTTACCACAGTCACATGGGATGTCATTTGTGACTCTGAAGGCTGTTTCAGTACTGCAGCAGGGGAGGAAACCTGATTGGAAGGATTCAAACCTGGAGTTGCAGGGCTTTGGGAGGAGATGACATATTCAAGGACTTGCGAGGAAAGGGAGGTTGGAGAAAAGGGAGGTTGGAGATGGGGAGGTAGTTTGCAAGGACAGGGGTCATGGGTATTTTTTTAGGAGAGGGGTGATGACGACTGATTTGAAGGGTGGGGGGAGAGAAACTGTACCTGAGGAGAGAGAACATCAGCTAACGTGGTGACCAGGATGGGAAAAAGATTATGTGCAGTGACATTTTCTTTGTTCTGAAAAGAAAATCCTGTGGTGCAAGTTTCAGTTTGTAAATAAACCATTCACACCAATCAATGCATGCACCTAAACTCTGACCCCTCCCCCAAACTGAAGCATTCAGTATGCATAGTTTCAGAACTACTTCCCATTGTTAAATGGTGCCATCTCAGTCTCCTATTGAGACTCACTTGATGGCTGCTATTTTTATTCTGTCAGATGTCTTGACTTGCAAACCTGATTACCCTGATATTTACATGAAAATGCAACTTTGAGGAATGATTTCCTGTGTTGGGTAAAGTGAAATTATAAACCTATTCCTTATAGAGTATGTTTCCAATTATGACACCTAGCCTATGCAGGGATTCTTCCCCCCCCCCCCACCCCACCCACCCCTTTTTTTTATGTTCCCAAAATAAAAAGCCTTGCATGTTGAACATTAAGTAACATCTAATTTCTTTTCTTTTGCACTTCAGATCCAGACCAGGATGATTACTATCACAGTGAACATGATACATTATCTGCTGATGGCTCCAGCCTGATGCTAACAGGATACTTGCTGCTGTCTGTGGTGTGCCTTGTCATAGCTTTTGCATTGTAACCTAATGGAAGTATTGGTAGGTCCTTGGTAGGGGAGGGTCTGATTTCATTTGGTGACATTTTCTTCCCTCCTTTCCATGGACATCGGTCATCCTCCAGTAACTGACACAGTGACTATTTACAAGAAAGCCTCAATGGTGAATTTTGGTAAGCTATTCAACTACAAGTACATTGTAGCCAAGCCTTATTCTACTCGCCTGTGTCCACATGCAGGTATTTCCAGTGTGGGGCGCTGGCTAATCTGAATTGGGAATCCTGACATCTTCCCCCGCCCCCAAACCACTGACGTGAAGCCAAATATAGCGCTGACTGCCAGCCAGCCTGGTTGAAATGAGATCGGTTAACTCGGCAAAGACCAGAGAACAATCCTGGAATCTTGTTGGACTGTTTGGCTCAGGTACTCACTGAATAAACTTGCCAGTTTGTTAAAATTCATTTCTTCCCTCCTACCCTGCCCCCTCTACATGTTATACAATGGTCATGTAAGTTTTCTATAAAATAATTGTTATGCCAGAGCCCAGATTCCTAATCCTGGTGATAGGAAAATGTTTAATTACAGACAATGCCTGGCTTCTGTATGTAAAGTGGTTTTTCTATTGTGACTCCAGCTAGTAGTGCCTCTGACTGCCTTATTGCATCCTGTAAAATTTACTATTGGGTTGCAGCCAGCTGAGACCCACATCAGGAGCCAGTGTCAGTAGCACGGATCACAGTGCAATATAAAAGCAGCTTCAATGGAAAATGTTTTGTAAATTGATTGTAGTTTTAATTCTTCACTGAAAGAATTTAGCTTTTCAGCCACAAAGTTAGATGTAAATACTTCCACTGCTGTAAATGCTCATTTTAATTTGTAAATAAAGCATTTTTACCAATTTTAATCACACGTATCTTTGCTAAACTTTGCTTTAATGCCTTGTTTTAATGGCCAATGATGTTTGTGTACAATGGGCAGTAATTCCAGTAACAGTGAAATGAAATTATTTTATCATTCCTACATGCATTTACTTGAAATTCAAAGCTTGGTTTCTTCTGGAAATGTTGAACTGTACCTGAAGATGACCAGTATTTCACTCTTTACTTTGAGTATAAAGATGAATAATCAGTCGGTAGGTAGTACTGCCACCTAGTGGATGATTAATCCTCCTCACTCCAGACAAATGCACACTGACCAGAAAGTGAGATCATTTCTGTTTTTAAAAATAAAAGTAGAAATGATTTGGCTCGGGTGCTAGTACAGTGCCTGGGTCACGGAATCAACACTACAACATTGTACTTCTAACTCCAACCTGTGCTCGTGGAACCTTGCAATTTGTGCCCTATAGTGTTCTTGGGTATTCAAGGATATACTTTTTCATGTACTGTGATACAAATATTTGCCTTATTTGTGTGAATTTTGGCAGCAAGGTGATAGCGAATGAAACACTTTATATTTCTGAATTAGAAAGTTAAGATCAAATATTTCCAGGTGAACTGTGGCATGGTAAGATGAAGATGTTGTGCACCATCAGTTTGTCAAACTTCCAGCTGACTGAAATTTTCCATTTACTACCAATGCCAAATCAGGGGCAGTCTGAGTTATGGGTTCGTTGGAGTTAGACTGTCCAAGCTCATTCTACTTACAGCCAGCAAACAAAGGAGCAAGTCTGGTCATTATCACATTGCTGTTTGTGGGAGCTTGCTGTGTACAAATTAGCTGCTGCGTTTCCAAAAAGTCCAAAAATGTGTGGGTTAGGTTGATTTGGCTATGATAAATTGACCCTTAGTGTTAGGGGGGATTAAATATGTGGGGTTATGGGGATAGGATGGGATATGTTAGGGGGAATTAAATACGTGGGGTTACGGGGGTAGGGTGGGATATGTGTACTGTGGGGATTAAAGCAGGGACAGGGTACTGGATTTGGATGATCAGCCATGATCGTATTGAATGGCGGAGCAGGCTCGACGGGCCGAATGGCCTACTCCTGCTCCTAGATTCTATGTTTCTATGTTTCCTGCATTACAACGGTGACTACAGTGGCTGTAAAGCGCTTTGAGACGTCTGGTGGTCGTGAAAGGTACTATATAAATACAAGTCTTTCTTTCTTTTCATCCATTGAGTATAGGCAAGATTAAAACCAGAGTGAAAAGCCAACATCCAATGTGCTGTATTACCCAGTTTCCCATTAAAATATCCACAGCTAGGGAAGGGTGGATTGGTTAATGAGTTGTAGGAGGCAGAACATGGTGAAGCACAGCGCATAAGTGCGGAGGTGGAATTGCAGGCCAGAGTGTTAACTTAAGGCCTCCTTCAGCTGCAGAATCTGACTGCAAATGTACTTTGGTGGCTCAACATCAGCGCTTCATGGACTCATTTTGAGTGTATTCAGATTGGAGGGCTGTCTGGAGGAGTACATAACCCATATCTGTGCAGTGCTGTGTAACTACCTTACCTCCATCCCTAGATGGCAGCCACTGACACCCATCAGCTGTGTTTCATCCTCCCAGTGGGGGAACACTCAAAATGGGGGAAGGCCAATTTTGTGCTGTGGGATTATGCCTACTAGGAACTAGATTGAGACTGGCTAAACTCATTTCATGAAGAACCCTTGCAGGTAGCAGACAGAGGAAGCTTTCATATCATTCTGCGATGAATTTCAACTCCGATCCCAGAAGTGAAAGACGAGAGTCTAACCCACTGCATAACCCAGTTCTGTGCGGGGTACACTTAAGAGAAAGGGCACAACTGAAGGGAAATGATCTGCCTTACGATACCTATTTTATATGATACTTAACCTATGGAATAAGGTTTAGGTGTGTGAATCACATTACGAAGAGATCTCATTTGTATATGAATTAGCTATGGTGAGCCTAGTACGCAGGTTCCAATCACTAGAAGTGCCTCTGGGGTCTGTTGCATATGGGGTGTCCTGTAGTTTTCCTGGGAGCCGGTACCTGATGTATAAACTTTGAATGGTAAATGTGGTTGACTATTACCTGCCTTCCGCAGTGGCCTAGCAAGTCACTCCGTTGTATCAAACCACTACAAAGAATAACCACAAGAACTGCAGTGGTTCAAGGAGAAGGCCCATCATCACCTTCTCAGGGTAACTAGGGATAGGCAATAAATGTCGGCCTGGCCAGCGATGCCCAAATCCTGAAAATGAATAAAGTAATATACTGTCAAGCAGAATTAGAGAAATGTGCAAGACCACACGCCCCTTCTTAGATCATTGATCATACACAATATAATTAGGTTTAAAATAAAAACAGAAGATGCTGGAAATACTCAGCAGGTCAGGCAACATCTGTGGAGAGAGAAAAAAAGTTAATATTTCAGGTCGATGACCTTTTGTCAGGTTAAGTTTAAAGTAGTTACGGAAAGGGATAAAGAAAAATCAACAATGAAAATATCCAAGTAGAAGAGACAATTTCAGTGATTTGAGAAGGGATCTAGCACAGGTGGACTGGAAACATTGGCCAGGAAAACAGTAAATGAGCAATGGCAGGCCTTCAAGCTGGAGCTAGTTCGGGTACAAACTAAGCATATTCTCATAAGGAGGAAAGATGGTGCATCCAAAGCTAGAGCTCCCTGGATGACAAAGGAAATATAGGTTAAAATAAACAGAAAAAGGAGTTTTATGTCAAATGTCAGGTGCAGCATACAATAGAAAATCAGGCAGAATACAGCGAGTGCAGGGGGGAATTGAAAAAGGATATAAGAAGGGCAAAGAGTAGCAGGTAACATAAAAGAGAACTTAAAAATCTTTTATAAACATAAAAAGTAAAAGGATAGTTAAAGGAATCGTGGGGCCGATTAGAGACAAAAAAGGAAATCTTGAGGCAGATGACATGACTGAGGTACTGAATGAGTACTTTGCAGCTGTCTTCACAAAAGAAGAGGATGAAGTTAATGTTGCAGTAGAGGAGGGGGGAGTAGAGATAATGGATAGGATAAAAATAGATAGAAATGAAGGGGCTAAATAGGTTGGCATCACTCAAAGTTGATGAAGTCACCCGGTGCAGATTTGATGCATCCTAGGTTGCTGAGGGAAGCTAGGGTGGAGATAGTAGAAGCTCTGACTACAATCTTTCAATGCTCCTTGGATATGGGACTGGTGTCAGAGGACTGGAGGATTGTAAATGTTACACCCCTGTTCAAAAAAGGGGAGAGGAATAAACCTGGTAACTGCAGGCCAATCATTCTAACATCAGTGGTGGGAAAAAGACGAGACCATTGTCAAGGAAAAAAATTAATTCTCACTTGGAGAAGCAGGGGTTAATAAGGGACAGCTAGCACAGATTTGTTAAAGGCAAATCGTGTCTGACTAACTTAATTAAGTTCTATGATGAAGTAACAGAGAGGGTTGATGAAGGTAATGCAGTAGATATATATATGGACTTTCAAAAGGCATTTGTTAAAGTACCACATAACAGACTTATTCGGAAAATAGAAGCACATGGTATTAAAGGGACGGTGGTAACTTGGGTACCCAATTGGCTAAGGGATAGGAGGCAGGGAGTAGTGGTGAACAAATGTTTTTCTGACTGGAGAGAAGTATGCAGTGAGGTCCCCCAGGGGTCAGCATTAGGACCATTGCTTTTCTTGTTATCTATAAATGACCTGGACTTGGATATAGGGCGTACAATTTTGAAGTTGATATAAAACTTGGAAACGTAGTAAATAGTGAAGAGGATATTAGCAGACTTCAGGAGGACTTAGATAGGCTGGTGAAATGGGCAGACTGATGGCAGATGCAAATTAATGTGGATAAGCGTGAAGTGATGCATTTTGGGAGGAACAACATGGAGAGGCAGTATAATCTAAATGGTGCGAAGTTATCCACCTTGGGTGCAGGAACGGGAGGGCAAATTATTATTTAAATGGCAATAAATTGGGAGAGGGGGAAGTACAGAGAGACCTGGGTGTTCTTGTACACCAGTCACTGAAGGCGAGCATGCAGGTGCAACAGGCGGTCAAGAAGGCAAACGGTATGCTGGCCTTCATAGCAAAAGGGTTGGAATACAGGAACAGGGATACCTTGCTGCAGCTGTACAGGGCACTGGTGAGACCACACCTCGAGTACTGTGTACAGTTTTGGTCGCCTCATCTGAGGAAAGATGTTCTTGCCATGGAGGGGGTGCAGCGGCGATTCACCAGGCTGATACCAGGAATGGCGGGATTGACCTATGAGGAGAGACTATGTAGTTTAGGGATGTACACACTGGAGTTTAGAAGATTGAGAGGGGACCTCATAGAAGTGTATAAAATTCTGACAGGTCTAGACAGACTAGATGCAGAAGGAATGTTTCCCTTGGCGGGTGAGAACAGAACTAGAGGACATAATTTAAGGATAAGGGCTAAACCATTTAGGACAGAAATGAGGGGGAATTTCTTCACTCAGAGGGTGGTGAACCTGTGGAACTCATTGCCACAGAGGGCAGTGTACGCCAGCTCATTAAATATATTTAAGAGGGAATTAGATATATTTCTACAGGCAAAAGGGGTTAAGGGTTACGGAGAGAAGGCGGGGACGGGATACTGAATTGGAGGATCAGCCATGATCTCATTAAATGGCGGAGCAGGCTCGAAGGGCCGGATGGCCTACTCCTGCTCCTATCTTCTATGTATCTATGTATCTATGTATGTACTATTTTAAAGGGGGTGCAAGAGCAAACTGGAGGGGAAAATTGAAAGAAAAACTTCTTTGGTGACTCAGTGGGGGTAATTTAGACTTTGTGCGATAGTGTAAAATGGATGATAGTGAAATCAGCATCCTGTTTTATATCTCTTCAATAGAAATAAAAATCGGGAGAGATGAAAAACAGGCTGCCACCCATTTTACACTCTCGCACAAAGTCAAAATTACCCGCAGTGAGTAAATGCACCACATGGTGTGACAGGGAGTTATACAAACCAGGGGGACCTCAAGTTCAATCTTTGGTCTAAGTTGAGTGAGCTGAATTAATCTGGGTTAGTGATGGGGATGTAATTGTTTGCCTCAATGACCCAAACTAGGGAAGGGGAAAATCAGTGAGGTTACCCACTCCCAATTGCTATTCACTAACCATGCTGAAAAAAACATTTTTTTATGAACATCAAGCCCCTTCCACAGTTGAACAACCTGCTCACACAAAAAGAATGACCTCGGCTGCATTACTGTTCGGGCCTACGAAACTGTACCCAATGCGAGTCACTACGTTCAGTCGAGGAGAAAACTGCAGAAGAAAATCAAATTAGTGCATGAATATTAATCTTTTACACAAATAAAATGTAGTCCTATATAATTTAAAATTTCATCTCTGTGTTTCTTATAAGACAGTAAAACTGAAAACCGGTTGCAAACCAAATTTCTTTGGTGTGTTACATTTCACTTGTGCTATGGTGACAGAAATATAAGATCTAAAATGATAGCTACAAATCAACTGGAGCATTTGAATCTATAACATAATTTGACATGTGCAAGGATGCTGTTGCAGTCCTTTAATGAGTGACCCGGTGACATTTAACAGTTAAGTTCTGAAGTCTTACTTGAAGATATCACGAGTCAAGAATCAAATTTATTTTCTCTGCCAGTTTCCATGTAATGCGATACTCTGTCATGAATTGTTATACAAGCAATTTCACACTTACAGTTCCTGTTAGGCCAAAAGCAAATTTGAGCAAGTCTCATGAAAGCTGCACTGAAGTGAATGATGTGCTTTTCAAAGAAATATCCGTTCCATCTCTGCCAAGTTATGTTTGGCTTGCAGGAGTTTAATGACATCTGCCAGCAACTATCCCACCCCATGGGCGATGCTTCTGGAGCCCACAGCCTATAATGTCATCACACATACTATACTACAAAATGCATGGAATGATACAAGCCCTCTATTCAAAATAGACTTTGTCACCAGCTCTCATATAAACAGGGCGGAGACACAACATAAAGAAATGTTGCTCGTGTAGGTTGACCACTACCCACTCCGTTACGCCCCTAAACAGATAGGCACCACTGCAGTTCGAGGAACAATCATTTCGCTAGAGGAACAATTTTTTCTTCTACTTCTGGTAAGTGAATTGTATTTTAAAATGCTATTTTATTTATTTGTGTTAAATTAACTCCCATAATGCTGAGTTCCCTCTACGGATCTCATTATTGTGCTTCAAAAAATTGCCCATTTCTTCAAATGTTTAGAGATATTTATAATGAATCACAATTGTTTCCAACAATTTCTACTGAGCGAGTTTGTATGATGTAAGGAGATCTTTTAATAAATGTGCTGTTGTTAAGGGCGAGTGTCAAATATGACTGCCACATATTCTCAGCTGGAAGCCTTTCCTGATTTAAGCCAATCTTTCATCATATTAGATCCATCAAAGTTCGAGGAAATAAGTACAGTAAACCATGTAGTGAGACTGCATTTCAAATTGCGGGGTTGTAAATACATTAAATAATTCAGTAAAAATATTTTCTAAAGTTATATATTTGTGTCATAAATCTTATAAAATATATAATAAGGATTTAACACTTTTTTAAGTACAGGTTTGTTGTCAAATTAAGTGTGGTACAAAATCAAAGTAAAAAAAAGCCTGACTAAAATAACATGCAATCCTTCTGATGCTTTAACTGAATTTAGTTTAAGACATAATGATGATTTTAACTTATACTGATGATAAGTAACAGTACTTGGAAATGTGATTATCATGGATTTGTAAATGAACAAATTGTGTTTCAAATAAAGAATTAAAATGATGTTCACCTTATACAGTGTATGTCTGCAGGATACTCTAGGAGACAGTACAAAATTTAGAAATGAGCATAAGGTCATATTAACAAATAAAATCAATCTTACACTGAAACCATGCTTGCAAAGGATAAAGTAGTATTAATTACAATAGGTTTTATTTGGGGAAATGTTTAAAAGTGTCTATCACTCTAACTGTTGATGTTTTTAAGGCTGACGAGACCTTTCTGGCATTATTTAACGTGAGGTTTTAGTTTAAATTATTTTTGTTCAGTGCATAGGTGCATAGAATATTAAAAAGAAATTAGCACAAATGTTTAGGAATAATGATGGAATATTCTGTAACTCATAACCTAAATTGCAATTGGCTCGCTCCCCTGATGGTTCAACTGGTTAAGGCAGTGATTAACTGAGCCACACAGACCAAGAAGGACCCAGGTTCAGTCCCTGGTCTGTGCTGCATTAGCTGATCTTAGCTAGGGCAGCAGCTGGTATGCTGGAGTTGTCCTCAGTGCCTGCGGATCAGTGAAGCAACAAAATGATCAGGGTTCCTATTCTTGATTGGTATCCAGCTACTGGAGGTGTGTATGTGAACATCAGGTGAAGACAGGATTGGGGTTGGCTATGATGTACCTTGTGCTGTTTGTGCTGCACTTAAAGACTAGCTACTTAGGTGAGGTACCTTAGATTGACTGTAGAATTTACCCCAGCAGGGAGTCAACACCTTCAAGAGAAGGAGAGCAGGCTATGGAGAAAAGGAGCAAAGTAGTGGAAAAAGGAGGGGGGGGAGAGAGGCAATTAAATCTTTGATATATGGAGTGATTTTATTAATTTTCAAGAAAGTCATAGAAAAATAGGAGCAGGATTAGGCCCTTTGAGCCTGCTCTGCCATTCAATATGATCATGGCTGATCCTCTATCTCAATACCATATTCCCGCTCTCTCCCCATACCCCTTGATGACTTTTGTGTCTAAAAATCTATCTATCTCCTTCTTAAATATATTCAGTGACTTGGTCTCCACAGCCTTCTGTGGTAGAGAATTTCACAGGTTCACCACCCTCTGAGTGAAGAAATTTCTCCTCATCTCAGTCCTAAATGTCCTACCCCGCATCCTGAGACTGTGACCCCTCATTCTTGACCCCCCAGCCAGGGGAAACATCCTCCCTGCATCCAGTCTGTCTAGCCCTTTCAATGAAATACCCTCTCATTCTTCTAAACTCTAGTGAATACAGGCCTAGTCGACCCAATCTCTCCTCATACGACAGTCCTGCCATCCCAGGAATCAGTCTGGTGAACCTTCACTGCACTCCCTCTATGGCAAGTATATCCTTTCTTAGGTAAAAGGAGACCAAAATTGCACACAGTACTCCAGGTGTGGTCTCACCAAGGCCCTGTACAACTGTAGTAAGACATCCTTGCTCTTGTACTCAAATCCTCTTGCAATGAAGGCCAACATATCATTTGCCTTCCTAACTGCTTGCTGCACCTGCATGTTTGCTTTCAGTGACTGGTGTACAAGGACATTCAGGTCCCTTTGTATATTAGCATTTCCCAATCTATCATCATTTAAATAATACTCTGCCTTTCTGTTTTTCCTACCGAAGTGGATAACTTCACATTTATCCATGTTATACTGCATCTGCCATGTATTTGCCCACTCACTCAACTTGTCTAAATTGTCTTGAAGCCTCTTTGCATCCTCCTCACAACTCACAATTCCTAGTTTCGTGTCATCAGCGAACTTGGAAATATTACATTTGGTTCCCTCATCCAAATCATTGATATATATTGTGAATAGCTGGGGCCCAAGCATTGATCCCTGCGGTACCCCACTAGTCACCGCCTGCCAACCCGAAAAAGACCCATTTATTTCTACTCTCTGTTTCCTGTCTGTTAACCAATTTTCAATCTATGCCAGTATATTACCCCCAATCCCATGTGCTTTAATTTTGCACACTAACCTCTTATGTAGGACTTTATCAAAGACCTTCTGAAAATCCAAATACACCACATCCACTGGTTCTCCTTTATCTATTCTACCAGTTACATCCTCAAAAAACTCCAGTGGGTTTGTCAAACACGATTTCCCTTTCATAAATCCATGTTGACTTTGTCTAATCCTGTTGATATTTTCTAAGTGTCCTGTTATCACATCCTGTAGTTCCCTGTTTTCTCTCTCCCTCCTCTTTTAAATAGTGGGGTTACATTTGCCCCCCTCCAATCTACAGGAACTGTTCCATAATCTATAGAATTTTGGAAGATGACAACCAATGCATCCACTATTTCCATGGCTACCTTTTAGTACTCTAAGATGCAGATTATCAGGCCCTGGGGATTTATCAGCTTTCAGTCCCATTAATTTCTCCAGCACTAATTTTTTACTAATACTAATTTCCTTTAATTCCTCCTTCTCACTAGACCCTTGGTTCCCTAGCATTTCTGGGAAGCTATTTGTGTCTTCCTTGAGACAGAACCAAAGTATTAAGTGTTCCGCCATTTCCTTGTTCCCCATTATAAATTCTCCCATTTCTGACTGTAAGGGACCTACATTTGTCTTCATATTTTCTGTTACGTTTTCATTTTCAAAAATTATTCTTCCAAATGGTTCATGCAGGAACACAAACAGAAAAAAATCAGAGGGTAAGAATGAAGTTGGAAAAAATACTTCTCAAAAATCTAATGATAGAAGCACAGGAATCTAAAAGCAACAAGGAGATTTTCAATTCACATACACCAGCTGTACAACTGGAGGTTGGTGATGATTGGGTGGGGGGAGGCGGGGGGGGCAGGTGGTGTGGGGGGTTGGGGAAGAATTGGATGGCAAGTCCGAAAATAGAAATTGGGGAATCAGGAGGTTCATTCTGAAAACCTCATTGAAGCTTCAAAAATATGGTAATGACACAGGGTTTCTTTCCCATGCATTTTCCATCATTACATCATGGCTGTGTGCCTTCAAAGGTGGGTGGTAAAAGAAAAAAGAGAATAGACTGAAATGCGAAAAAGAACAAGGACCTAAGTAAATACAGCAAAAGCAAACCAAAAAGGCAAAATAAAAAATCCAAGTTCACTATCACTTGCAAAACTAGGGGACTCACATCCTTAAGAAGACCAAGAAACTATTTCATTTTCTACATCTGCCTCTATAAGAAGTAATTATCATTTTGTATTGCAGTGAAAGATGCTATTCCGAGGTTGGAATTTAATGGAACTTTAAGCTGCTTGTAACCTGTGCTATATCTCACTGGGAGTACTGCTCAGTCATTTGGTGAAAAGAAATGCACCATTTCCAGCGCATCATTATTTAAACTGATAAACATGGGCATCAGAAAGGTACAAAAGGGACTAAAATTGTGCGAGTAGAACCTTGAGAAAACCAGCACCTGTTGCTGTAAAGAATGTCATATTGCACAGCTGTTGAATCACGAGCTTCAGTCACAGTTTACTTATTTCTTCTAGGAAATGGAAAGTTTGTCTTACTTGTCCAATCGGGAGAGAGCAGCTGGCCCTAAATATGATCTGAAAACTATCTGGGAGAAGAAAATTGAAAAGCAGACGGAGTGGCTGGAGCAGGAGAGGATGAGGTTGGATAAGAGTGCCCTTAGTAGGTGTGTTGTTTGATTATTTTGTAAATAAATTGTGATTCAAGAGAGCATAGGGTTGACGTCTAGAAGATGTGTTTTACCACTATACTGATAAAATTGCTTGTCTCTCTGGATTAGACTTTATAATTTACGTATTGCCATAACTTAATGAAAATAATCAGGGAAACACAGTGCAATGGAGCACAGCTGTGAATTGCGATGGAATGATGGGTTATCAGTTCATAGCCATAGGGATGAATTTCTGCAGTGGTTCTTCCCTTCATCTGCCAGAACTTTGGCAGAAGGGCTGTGGTAACCCCAGAAAAATGGTGTAAACAGCATTTCTGCTGAAGTTATGGTGAGCAAGTGGGAGAAATTCCCCCCCCCCCCATGATGTTTCACACTGCTGCACGACCGACCATAGTCATGTCATTGCAGAAACACAGATTGTTTAATGGGGGTGGGGGAGATGATTTGTCCCTGGGCCACTTACTTCTTAGGCTGTTTTATCAAATAACTTTATTTTGTTGATATTGAGTTGAACAAGTATTTATGGGACCAATTCTGTCAGCTGTGTACATGGAGAGCAATTATGCCAAAGGCACAAGAGAGGCAGGGGAGGGAAGAGAAGCCATTGTTGGGGATGCAATGGCTGCATTGGGAGAGGTAGGAATGGGAAATGTATCAAATAGGTTCACATGCCTGTACGCAATGTTCCCTCTAATTTCTCGGGGGCGCGCGGCCCCTTTAACGGGCTGCGCGACCCATTCAAATTCCCGTGCATGCGCGGTTTTTCCATTATAAAGCTGGCAAGCGGCCTGCATGGGATTTCTAGACCACTGCGTGGCTGCATGGCTGTGCAGCTTAACAGGAACATTGCCTTTAAGCACGCCCGCCTGATTTTCTGTCCGTTTATTTCAATGGACAAAAAATCAGGTGGGTTCCCTTTTGGGCGTGTGTACCACACACATTACTTGGAGTTACTTGCGGAGCTGAAAAACTATTGTTTAAATCTGGTGCTCTGCATAAAAGAATGTGACCAATTTTTTGACTTTGAGCTTTCTCTGGTTACCTAGTAATAATGGTGTAACTAATGCAATGTAGTTTATTGGTAATTATGTAACTGATCTTCAATAGTCCATTGGAGGAATGCATCCATATTTCCTGATGGTCCTGAAAACCTAAACCAAGGTTGGACTATTATTAGGCCAGCGATGATTAGATTTGTCCGACACGTTGCTAGAGAGGGTAAATGAGAAGTGATTGGACACCTTCTACTAGATCAGGAAATAGCAGTGATATTTTTCAACTAATATAGATGGTCTGTGGTGCAGGGCCAAAACCACAGACTGGGGCCTCACACCAGCATTTCTCCAAATAGCACGTTCATATTTTTGGTTAATCCATCAACAAAGGTAAGGAGAATCAATCTGGATCACTTGCTCACTTTCTACAGAGTGGCATTTGTAAAATGGTATGAAAAAAAATCACCATCTTATGCAACAATGCATGACATAGAAGGATAGAAATAAATTTAACCCTTGGAACACCACTCAGGAATGATCTCATCAGGTGCAATTGGGCTGTGGCTATATCTATGACATGACTATGTTACTCGTTAAACTCTAATGAGTATTGCAACAGAAAAAATGGCTTTTGGAACTGACTCTCAACCAATTAAAGGCTAATTCCAAAATGCACAACGGGAAACATGGAGGTAAAGGTCAACAAATTCCATAGTGGCTGCTCTGTCAATGAAAGAGTGGTGGAGCAGAACATTTATCCAATCCTGTCCCCAATTGCGAGGCTGGTGGTTCTTGACACTGATCTTTAAGATTATTGCCATTTTCCTCACTCCTTGCCAAGGGTAGTTTTAAGGAGTTTAATATCAATCCTGTTCATACCCGCTGTCCTGCCATTAGCTCGGCAGAGCTGTGTGGAGTCCACTCCCTCCCAATGAACTGGTTAATTGAAGCCTTCTATCTGTGTAGTACACTCCACTGGCTTTTCCACTCTTCATGCAGCTGGGTCCTTACTGTGGCCTGTTGGCTCAGACACCATCGGTATAATGCTCACTCCAGACCCTGAGGATACCCCCAGAAATTTGTTCAACAGTATTGGAATTGTCATGTTCGATTCCTAGTCTGTGCTGAACTGGGGAGGAGCTGGGGAACTACTATTGGCCTCAGTGCCCTCAGGCTAAAGAGGAGACAACTTATCCGATGACTTCTGATGGAAAGTACATAAGTACGGATGGTGGATGAGGATTACCCACCGACACTTAGGGCTGGATTTTACCAGCCCTGCGGAGGCAGGTTTGAAGGCGGGTCAGGTGGGAAAGTTTGAAAAAATGACGGCGGGTTCTGATCCTGCCGTCAACCCGCCTCCACGCAACTTTGCCAGAGGCGGGCTTGCAGAGTCCATTTCGGTTGCGCCTCCAAGTGGCGGGATAGGCCCTTAAGGTACTTAACTACTACTTAAGGACCTCTATAATGCCATTTTGAGAGGCCTTTCAAATTTTCCCACATTTTCAGCATGCTGCATGTCTCTCCTGAAACACGCCAGCTAATCCTGTCGGGTTCTCAAGTGGCTGGCTTCCAAACAGCTGCAGCTCCATAAAAACGGAGCTTTCAACAAGGATCAGTTGTAGGTGGGAGAGCTTTGATTTTTCAGGTCTTGATTAACTTTTTGCGGGTCCACTGATTTTGGATGTGATGAAGCTGAGATCCATCTCCACTGTCACCTCCTGGGAAAACCCTCTCCCCACATTGACTGAGCACTTCCCCAACTGAGGTATCTACCAGCAGCATGGGAACCATTTATTTCCTTTCATCCTGGAGCTCAGATTTGGACGAAGAGCAGCCACGGCAGCAGCAGAACCAGGAACAGCAGCAGCAACAATAGGAGCGCCAACCTGCTGCTCACCCACCTGATGGTGCACAGGGCAGAAGGCGTCAGCGCAGGGAAGCACATCACCGCAGGAGATGCCCCCACAACAGGGTTTACAGGATGAGGATGAGCTTCCTCAACATGAGTGAGCAGCAGTGCCAAAGGAGGCTGAGGCTTTCGCGAGAGGTAGTGGGTGACATCTGCACAATGCTGCAGCCCAGAGGATCGGGTGGACACCCCTTACCAGTGGCTGACAAAGTCACTACCGCACTCAACTTTTTTGCTTCAGGCTCCTTCCAGGGATCATCAGCTGCATCTCCCAGTCGTCCGCACACACTTGCATCACGCAAGTTACCGATGCCCTCTTTGCAAAGGCGCACAATTACATCTACTTCTCCACGGATCAAGCAAGTATAACCGCGCGTGCGGTTAGCTTTGCAAATATGGCAGGCTTGCCAAGGGTGCAGGGCGACGTACACTGCATACATGTGGCCCTAAGGCACCCATCACAACCCAGTTCGTTTTGTCAACCGCAAGGGCTTCCACTACCTCAATGTGCAGTTGGTGTGTAACCACAAGAAGGACATTTTGCATGTTTGCACCAAGTTTTTTAAAGTTCTTTTATGGGATCTGAGCGTCGCTGGCAATGCCAGCATTTATTGCCCATCCCTAGTTGCCCTTGAGAAGCTGGTGATGAGCCATCTTCTTGAATCGCTGCAGTCCGTGTGGTGATGGTACTCCCACAGTGCTGTTAGGTTGGGAGTTCCAGGATTTTGACCCAGCGACGATGAAGGATCGGCGATATACTTCTAAGTCAGGATGGTGTGTGACTTGGAGGGGAACCTGGAGGTGGTGGTGTTCCCATCGCCTGCTGCCCTTGTCCTTCTAGGTGGAAGAGGTCGTGGGTTTGGGAGGTGCTGCCGAAGAAGCCTAGGCGAGTTGCTGCAGTGCATCTTGTAGATAGTACACACTGCAGCCACGGTACGCCGGTGGTGGAGGGAGTGAATGTTTAAGGTGGTGGATGGGGTGCCAGTCAAGCGGGCTGCTTTGTCCTGGATGGTGTCGAGCTTCTTGAGTGTTGTTGGAGCTGCACTCATCCAGGCAAGTGGAGAGTATTCCATCACACTCCTTACTTGTGCCTTGTAGATGGTGGAAAGGCTTTGGGGAGTCAGGAGGTGAGACACTCACCGCAGCATACCTAGCCTCTGACCTGCTCTTGTTGCCACAGTATTTATGTGGCTGGTCCAGTTAAGTTTCTGGTTAATGGTGACCAGGATGTTGATGGTGGGGGATTCGGCAATGGTAATGCCATTGAATGTCAAGGAGGTGGTTAGACTCTCGCTTGTTGGAGATAGTCATTGCCTGGCCCTTCTGTGGCGCGAATGTTACCTGCCACTTATCAGCCCAAGCCTGAACGTTGTCCAGGTCTTGTTGCATACGGGCATGGACTGCTTCATTATCTGTGGAGTTGTGAATGGCGCTGAGCACTGTGCAGTCATCAGCGAACATCCTGGCAGTTGCCATGAATCATTCATCCTGCGGCAGTCTAGTATGCCTCCGCTCTTCAATCCGCCAAACCAACTTTCGGGATGGCTACTTGGAGACAAGGGCTATCCCCTGAAGACGTGGCTAATGACGCCGCTCAGGAAGCCATCGAACGAAGCTGAGGAGCTTCAGATGCCTTGACAGATCAGGTGGAGCCCTACAGTATTCAACAGCCAGGGTCTCCAGAAGCGTCGTGGTCTGCTGTGCACTGCACAACATCGCACAGCATCGTGGCTTACCACTGCCTGAGGAACAAGTGGCTCAGTGCACAGCCTCCTCAGATGAAGAGGATGAGGATGAGGAGGAGGAGGAAGACCTTGCAGCGACAGATGCGCCAGTTCCAGCAGCATGTGAGCACATTGCTGCCCGGGATGCAAGGGATGCACTCATTTTGGCCAGATTTGCATAGGTTGCCCAATCAAACACATGTGCCTGGCACCTTCTTACCACACCATAGACAATGGACAAGAACCTGTGGCTTCCTATCACTCTGACCACCATCATGACAAATGCAATTCGCCCTGAGCCCTCAATGTGGAACTTCCATTTCCAAAATGACAGAGGCTAGATCTTCAACAGTTTGCCATCACTTCACGTTTAACGAGGTGGTCACACCGCAGGTAAAGAGTGCACAGGCAGACAGGAAATGGGTGACCGCCAGACAGAGTAAAAGAACTAGGAAGGTAGTGCAGGAGTCCCCTGGGTCCATCTCCCTCTCCAACAGATTTTCCGTTTTGGATACTGCTGGGGGAGATGGTTTCTCAGGGGAATGCAGCAAGAGTCAAGTCCGTGGCACTACGAGTGGCTCAGCTGCACAGGAGGGGAGGAAAAAGAGTGGGAGAGCATTAGTGATAGGGGATTCTATCGTAAGGGGAACAGATAGACATTTCTGTGGCCGCAGACGTGACTCCAGGATGGTATGTTGCCTCCCTGGTGCCAGGGTCAAGGATGTCACTGAACGGCTGCAGGGCATGCTGAAGGGGGAGGGCGAACAGTCAGAGGTCGTGGTTCACATTGGTACCAATGACATGGGTAGAAAGAGGGATGAGGTCCTGCAACAAGAATTTAGGGAGCTAGGTAGCAGATTAAAAAGCAGGATCTCAAAGGTTGTAATCTCTGGATTACTCCCGGTGCCACGTGCTAGTGAGTATAGGAATAGGAGGATAGAGCAGATGAATGTGTGGCTAAAGAGTTGGTGCAGGAGGGAGGGCTTTAGTTTCCTGGATCACTGGGTCTGCTTCTGGGGAAGGTGGGACCTGTACAAGTCGGATGGGTTGCACCTGAACCGGAACGGGACCAACATCCTTGTGGGGAGGTTTGCTAGTACTGTTGGGGGGTGGTTAAACTAACTTGGCAGGGGGAGTGGGATACGGAGTGGAGCTATAGTAGGTGGTGATGCACAGCCAAATATAGAGGAAAAAACAAGTCAGCCTGGAAGGCAGAGCAAATATGTAATGGCACAAGAGAGTATGGCAAGGCTGGATGACATTTATTTTAATGCAAGGAGTCTTGCGAGTACGGCAGATGAATTGAAGGTGTTGATGAACACATGGGAGTATGATATTGTTGATATCACAAAGACATGGTTGAGGGAGGGGCAGGACTGGCAGCTCAATATTCCGGGGTATAGAATCTTCAGGCGAGACAGAGGGGGGTATAAAAGAGGAGGGTGTGTCGCAATATTAATCAAGGAGTCAATTACTGCTGTAAGGAGGGATGATATCTTAGCAGGTTCCTCTAATGAGGCCTATTGGGTAGAACTTAAAAACAAAAAGGGGGCAAGCACTTTGCTGGGAGCGTACTATAGGCCCCCAAACAGTCAGGGGGAGATAGAGGAACAGATATGTAGGCAAATCTCAGAGAAGTGTAGAAATAATAGGGTAATAATAGTAGGAGATTTCAACTTCCCCAATATTAACTGGGATAGTCAGAGTGTGAAAGACTTAGAAGGTGCGGAATTCTTAAAGTGCATCCAGGAGAGCTTTTTGAGCCAGCATGTAGAAAGTCCTACAAGAGCGGGGGCGGTACTGGACCTAATTTTAGGGAATGTAGCCGGGCAAGTGGTAGAAGTGTCAGTAGGCTGGCATTTTGGTGACAGTGACTATAATTTAAGGTAGTCATGGAAAACGACAAAGATGGACCGGAAATAAAGGTTCTAAATTGGGGGAAGGCCGATTTTAATATGATAAAGCAGGATCTGGCCAAAGTTGACTGGGATCAGCTACTTGTAAGAAAATCCACATCAGAGCAGTGGGAGTCTTTCAGAAAGGAAATAGAGAGAGTACAATGCCAACATGTTCCCATAAAGGTCAAGGGTGGGACCAACAAGCCCAGGGAACCCTGGATGTCAAGGGATATACAAGAATGGATTAGGAAAAAAAGGGAGGCTTTTGGCAGATACAAAGGAATAAAAACAGTGGAAGCCCTGGAGGAGCATAGAAGGTGCAGGGGGGTACTTAAAAAAGAAATTAGGAGAGCGAAGAGGGGGCATGAAAAAACAGTGGCAGGTAAAATAAAGGAAAATCCTAAGGTGTTTTATAAGTATATTAAAGGCAAGAGGATAACCAGGGAAAGAGTAGGGCCCATTAGGGACCAAAGTGGCAATCTGTGTGTAGAGCCGGAAGATGTAGGTGAGGTTTTAAATTAATATTTTGCATCTGTGTTCACTATGGAGAAGGACGATGTAGGCATAGAAATCAGGCAGGGGGTTTTGTGATATACTTGAACAAATTAGTATTGAGAGGGAGGAGGTACTAGCAGTTTTAGCGGGCTTAAAAGTGGATAAATCCCCATGCCCAGACAAGATGTATCCCAGGCTGCTGTGTGAGGCAAGGGAGGAGATTGCAGGGGCTCTGACACAAATTTTCAGAACCTCTCTGGCCACAGGGGAGGTGCCAGAGGACTGGAGAACAGCTAACGTAGTACCATTATTCAAGAAGGGTAGTAGGGATAAACCAGGGAATTACAGGCCAGTGAGCCTAACATCAGTGGTAGGGAAATTATTGGAAAAAATTCTGAGGGACAGAATTAGTCTCCACTTGGAGAGGCAAGGATTAATCAAGGATAGTCAGCATGGCTTTGTCAGGGTGAGATCATGTCTAACCAATTTGATTGAATTTTTCGAGGGGATGACTAGGTGTGTGGATGAGGGTAGTGCAGTTGATGTAGTCTACATGGACTTCAGTAAGGCTTTTGACAAAGTCCCACAAGGGAGACTGGTCAAGAAGGTAAGAGCCCATGGGATCCAGGGCAATTTGGCACATTGGATCCAAAATTGGCTTAGTGGTAGGAGGCAGAGGGTGATGGTCGAAGGTTGTTTTTGTGACTGGAAGCCTGTGTCCAGTGGTGTACTGCAGGGATCAATGCTGGGTCCTTTGCTGTTTGTAGTGTACATTAATGATTTAGATATGAATGTAGGAGGTATGATCAGTAAGTTCGCAGATGACACGAAAATTGGTGGAGTGGTAAATAACGAGGAGGGAAGCCTCAGGCTACAGGACGATATAGATGGGTTGGTTAGATGGGCAGAACAGTGGCAAATGGAATTTAACCCTGAAAAGTGTGAGGTGATGCATTTTGGGAGGACTAACAAGGCAAGGGAATACACAATGAATGGTAGGACCCTAGGAAGGACAGAGGATCAGAGGGACCTTGGTGTGCATGTACATAGATCCCTGAAGGCAGCAGGACAGGTAGATAAGGTGGTTAAAAAGGCATATGGGATACTTGCTTTCATTAGCCGAGGCATAGAATATAAGAGCAGGGAGGTTATGATGGAGCTGTACAGAACGCTAGTTAGGCCACAGCTGGAATACTGTGTGCAGTTCTGGTCGCCACACTATAGGAAGGATGTGATTGCATTGGAGAGGGTGCAGAGGAGATTCACCAGGATGTTACCTGGGCTGGAGCGCTTCAGCTATGAAGAGAGACTGGACAGGCTGGTGTTGTTTTCCTTAGAGCAGAGAAGGCTGAGGGGGGACCTGATTGAGGTGTACAAAATTATGAGGGGCATAGATAGGGTAGATAGAAAGGAACTTTTCCCCTTAGCAGAGGGGTCAATAACCAGGGAGCAGGAGGTTTAGAGGGGATTTGAGGAAAAACTTTTTCACCCAGAGGGTGGTTGGAATCTGGAACTCACTGCCTGAAAGGGTGGTAGAGGCAGGAACCCTCAACATTCAAGAAGCATTTAGATGAGCACTTGAAACGCCATAGCATACAAGGCTACGGACCAAGTGCTGGAAAATGGGATTAGAATAGACAGGGCTTGATGGCCGGCGCGGACACGATGGCCGAAGTTCCTCTTTCCGTGCTGTATAACTCTATGATTCTATTTTAATACATTTAGTAAAGGATGGCATTTAACTATTAAACACAACAGAACACCCAAGTGATTACCCTTGTGACTAATTGTGCTTTATCTTCCTCTTACGCGTGCTTCTACATGTTGCTTCCCTTGTGGCTTCAGCGGATGTGGAGGCCCCTTGCTCACTTTCATGCTGCTCCTGCCTCGACACCTTTGGTGGGCGTCCTCTGGGGTTGCGAGCCTTTGAGGGCTCACCAACAGTCTGCTCCTCCTGCATCTGTGCAGGGGCTGAGACGCCCATCTCAGTTGGGTGTGGACTCTGGTGGGGCTCTGACCGAGGACTCCGCAGTGGCATGGGAGTGTAAGCGCTTGGAGAGGAGCCCCCACTTCCTTGTTGTCTGCCACCAACATCCCTCTCATGGGTCAGCCCCACTTCAGTGCTATCAAGTGGCTTGACAGCACCTTGCTGCACATCAGGTGGGCCATGAGGATCCGTATCTGCACTGGCAGTCCTACTACAGAGGACTTCCATGAAGCTCTGGTTTCTCTGCTCAATAGCTGCCCATCGCTCCTCCAGAGATGTCAGTCTATTCTGAACATTCACCATGTTTTCAACACTCTGGCGACTTAGCTCCTCCATGGCCGTAGCCATCCTCTCCTCTTCCATAGCCATCCTTTCCATGGAGGTTGCCATCCTTTCCGTGGTGGTGCGTTGATGCGCCATTGCCTCCACAAAGGCACTGCTCATGTTAGTGATGGACTCCTCCATCCTCTCCACACTCGCAGTGACCCTGGAGACAAAACCTGCCAGAGACTCCTGCACCTGTTCCTGGAGTTCCAGCAATGCTCTCCTTCTGGATGGACCCGGAGGCACAGGGTCCACATGCAGCTGAGCAGAGCTGGGAGTGCCCTGCGGCCTCCGACGAGGACTCTCCGCTGCTGTCCCTGTCTCCACCATCTGCTCATGCTCACTTGTGCGCTGTGATACACCAGGTGACAACACTACTCTATCTCCCGAAGGTCCCACCGAGGTGTGCGTATCTGCGCTGGTGCTGGGTGCGCTGACGTCTGCTGACGCTGCACCCTCAGAGGTTGCAGGTTCCTCTGAGGAGTCTTCTGGCTCAGGCTCTTCCTCCTGGACAGGGGCGGGGGGCGGGGCGGGGGCTGTCGATGGTCCTGTGGGGGAGGGAGTAAAGGCATGAGTTAGACATGTGATATAAACGTTGCATGCACATAGAATTGTGCAGATGATCATAAGTCAATCTGTTTGAGCATCAGAAGCCACATCAGTCACTCATGCAATCTAAATGAGAGAGATGCCAAACTATTCTGTCACCAGCTTGCTCTGATGCGCCAGTCTGTCCGTTCCCCACTTCCACATCCTCCTCGGTGCCAACAATCTCGAGGGCCGCCTCCTCAGCGCTGGTGAGCTGGGCTATTGAGGGTGGTCCTCCTCCTGTCTTCGCCCTTTCCATCTTATTGTGGGCTCTCTTTTCTTGCAATGACAGACACAAGTGGAGTTTGAGTGAGAATGATGGAGTCGGTGTAGATAATCCATAGCATAGATGCTTAGAAGCACACAAAGATGGAGTGAGGTCCCAATACTAAGGGCCCTCCCTGTGTGTTGTTAGTTGTTGTCATAGCATAATAATGATAGGGAGTGTGAGGGCAGCATAGTCGAATAGTTAAGTGATTGTGTACATAGAGAGAGAGGGAATGGTTAAGGGTGCAAGGGATGTAAGGGTCAAGTGGGATGTGTAGGAGTAGGTTGACAATGCAGAGTGCTGGTTCTGAGAGGAGATGGGGAGCAGAATGAGGGTAAAGGTGATGCTATACACACTTTTTCTGTGCAGGCAAGGTCATTGAACCTCTTTCGGCACTGCAGCCAGGTTCTGCTGCACATTGATGTGGAACTGACCTCCTGAGCAAGTTGCAGCCACACAGCTTTGGTCTGGTCGGGAGGTTCTTTCCTCAAAGATAAAGGAAACAGCACCTCCTTTTGTGCTCTGGCTCCCTCCACCAGAGCATGGAGGGAGTCATCATCAAACCGTGGTGAGGCCTTGGGCCTTGAAGTAGACATCCCACGAGCTCCAAACACTTTGAAGAGAAGCAAGGACAAGTGTAGAGGCTGAAAATGAACCAAGGCTGCTTGGAGCCCTTAAATACAGCTGGAGAAATGACATCATCAGAGGCGAGTTTCAGGCTCAAAAAACTAATTGGGCCAGGGGTGCGCACACACTGGGAATCAATTGCCCAATTAGGGCAAAATAGCTAAATTATCCCGTCTGACAGTGGAGGCAGGAGCGGGATCTGCCGACCACCTGACCCGCCCCCAACCCGCCACCAATGGCAAAATCCAGTCCTACTGTCTGGGCTCACATGCGAAGAATGACCATTTGGGTAAGGTACTAGCAGACTGCCAGAGTCCATGGACCCTCATCCCATCAAAAGTCAACACCTTTAGCATAGGAGTGTATTGGATAAAATATAAATAACGTGTTTGTATTTTTATCTTTATTAAAAAAAAGACTTGCATTTATATTGCACTTTATCGCTCCTCTCCACATATTGCAACAACTGTTGTTATGTAAGGAAACACATTGAGATGCCATAAACAGCAATGAGATGATTAACCAGTGAATCTGTCTTTGGTGGTGCTGAGGGAGCAATGTTTGCCAGGATCTCTTTGAAATAGTGCCATAGGATCTCTCATGTTCACCCAAGCCGCCATCAATGTAGCATTCCCTCGGTACTGCACTGCAGTATAAACTTAGAATACGTGGTCTGGTCCTGGAGTTGAACTTGAATGTACAATCTCTGACTCAGAGGCACGAATGCTATTAATTGAATTAAGTTTACAGTAATTAAATTGCATGTCAAATTTAGTGAAATGGGGTTAATTTTACAGTAATAATGTTATTCCCAATGCCTGAATAACTTTATAACTGGAATACTGGGATTGTTTTAGAGTCATGATGTGAGAGTTGAAAACTTTTAAAAAGCGGCTGGCCCAGGGAGCCTAGAATTTCCTGAAACTGTTAATAGCCTAAGGGCTTGGACTCCACTTATAACCATCAACAACCAGTTACCAACACTGTCTCTGCCATGGCAGTGAAGTTATTATGCGAAACAAAAATTGTATTGTACATACATAGATGAATATTTTGTTTCTGTGCCTGAATGGTGACAATGTTTTAAAACAGTGACACCAGGAAATGAAAGTTACTCCAAACTGGCTGAATAAGGTCTTCTTAAATAGACCCAAAAGGCCCAATTCAGATCACTGAGGCTTTCAAATGGCTCAGCCCTTAGCCTTAGTGAGTAGTGTACTGAGTGGAAGAGTAGGTTCTCAGCAGGGGTGCATTAACGCTGCCTGCCGATATTGTAAACAGCGTTGCCTGCTGGTTGGGACCTGAGTGGACTCGCGGACCCTGGTACTAAGGAAACTGGTCACGCCTGCGCCGTGCAGCCACCACCTGCTGTCAGTGGTGGGAAGACACAGTCAGAGCCTCTGAGCAGACAGGTGACCATGGTGCAAGTTAGGACATGGGCAGCAGAGTTTTGGATGACTTCAAGTTTACGGAGGGTAGAGCCAGCAGTGCGTTGGAATAGTTAAGTCTAGAGGTAACAAAAATAACCTGGTGTTGTGCGACTTCTCATCGAGGTAACAAAGGCATGGATGAGGGTTTCAGTAGCAGATGAGCTGAGGCAAGGTCGGAGACGGGCGATATTTCAGAGATGGAAATAGGCAGTCTTAGTGATGACGCGGACATGCGGATATACTGCACATAAAGCACACTGAACAAAGTATAATATGTTCTACTTGCAGACTCATCAAAGAATGGAACCACAGACTTGAAAGCAAAAAAAAGCTGATGCAAACCTTTCCTGAAGATGACACCAAGAAACAGAAATCTGTGGTATCAATTGAAACTCCTGTTCAGCAAGTACCATCCAGTGCTTAATTATTGAAGATGCAATCAGGCCAATTTAGGACAGTTATTTAAAGGGTGCAGATTATATAATCAGTCAGACATGGCTACTCACTGTGTACGTGTATAGATTTAGGACATCATGGCATCCTGGATTTACTGTAATGCATGGTCTTACTCATTGTGAAAAATAACTTTATCAAACCTGCTTGCCCTCCAATAATTCGCTGAATTCACAGTGAAATATTAGTAAATATTCTTTGTTGCTTGATTTAGTGCACCCTTATTTATATAATAACTTTGAAGTTACTGTAGTTTCATAAATCCTAATGACAGGTCATGGAACATGTTATACATTTTGGGCTGTAAATGTGGCAAAACATTTATTGGTAACAAAACGTGCTCCTTAACAAGATAACCGCTAAAATGATTCAGTTAAGCAAATGCAGTACATTGATTTTGACAGAAAATGCTTTTTTATTATAAATTTCTATTTAATTAATAGACACATTTACTGGAGTGACATTCAGTATAACTAGAAAACAGCAGGAGACCTTCCAAATGATCACCTGACTAGGGAGAAGTGGCTGTGAGAAGCCAAAGTATTGCCAGCAGAGAATGTGGATGTAGGAAGTATATGGAAAGTGGAGGTGTCAGCAATGGCCTGTGGAGAAAGGATTTTTGAGATCTGGTAATGAAAATAAGTGAAAGGTGTCCTGTATATTATCAAGTATGTAGATTCACACGGAGTTAACTTGGGAATTAAAGCAGGACAAAGAAAATACAGGAAATGTAGAGTTTTTTTGCAGTGCTGCAGCTCCTTCAAACTGAAATTTCCAGAATTATTCAAACCATGCACTGCAAGAGACACAAAGGTTGGTGGGCAAGCCCACCATGAACAGCCATGCATTGTAGTTCTGTTTCCATTTGTATTTGGATTGACTGAGCTCACCCTAGAAACATTGAATGTGTTAAGTATAGACTGCCCGTCCAAACAGGCAGTTTCAAGCATAGACTTCCGCATTCAGTTTCAAGACTGGGAGGACGTTAACAAAGCATTAGCAAGGACGAGTAATACTTCATTCCAAGTAACCATAATGTCTGGTGGGATAGAGGTGCCAGAGTGTGTTTCTTTACTGATGTGATAACAGAGTGTTTACACCCACAGCGATTACACTGCACATTTTACAGGTCAGGAATGAATCAGTGGCAGATATGTCCCTGATCTGAATCAAACTAATTATAAAGAGTGCAGTAATTTTTTTAATATTCCAACCTATGATTGTAGAATTTTTGTTTCCCTTTCCTCCCCTCCTCTCCTAAGGTCAGTGCCACAGTATGGTTCCGTGAGCGCTGACAACCATTCGTCAAGTGTGAGCCTAGTTAGTGAGTGTTGCCAAGTTATTTGACCATGGAGGACAGCCAGACTTAATCCTGTCCTCGTCCAACATCTCCACACGTGCACCTTCCAACAAAGGTCACTGGATAGTGATAAGGAAAGAGATTCTTGGCAGAGTTTCCTCCTCCCTAGCCCAAGGACGCTGAAGCCAATTGTAGCATCTCACAGAAGGGTTCAGGAAGTATTTCATTTTGTAGGAGGGTGTCTGAGGACGATGCACAATTTACTTTGTTCTTAATAAAGACAGCAGTTGCAATGATAAAACTGATTTGAAACAAATGCTTCTTTCACTATTTTCAGCCCATAGTGACACAGCCAATTACCTACTACAAAACAAAACACTTCAACAGGTTATGGGTATTATATATCAAAATAACAGAAAGAGTGGTAGATTACAGTATTTGAACTCATGTCTGAACCATTGCCAGGTAGCCTTTCACAATATTCCTCAGCTGAACTAAGTTCTTTCCTTATGTTCTCATTGCTAATCCTATTTTGTCATTCTTCCCACCTGCTTTTACTAAAAAAAATCCTTTACAAAGCTGCCTACAGCTGCTTCTAGCTTTCTGGATTAACCTTTTTGAAGCCAATTAAAAAAACAGATAGTAAATACTCAGAGTGAAATACAGTACTATTAAGATTAGGGTTTTGTCTTTTTCCATTTTTGAAGAAAAGAATCAGTGTTGGTGTTACTTGACCCATATGATTCCTAACCATCACTGCCAATTCTCCAATCAGAACTACCAGGTCACAATCTGTTTATATATCTCCTTTACAAACACCTCATATTTAAGCACTTTGAAAAAACACTCAGCACATGTTGGAAATTTGATTTTTAAGTAAATTAAGTTTATATTCGTGTACCTATTTTACCCCTTTCAACCTCATTTTCCTTGGTTCTACATGTTATTGTGTTATTCCTTCACTGACTATGTTGCCTATTCCAATGTAACCTCTAAGAATTATACCAGTGTTGCTGTGATGCTATCTGAACTACAAGCTCTGTAAGAATGGTGACAATTACCTTACCCTCTGATTGCCTCTCCATGTCAATATTTAAGAATAAGTTAGATGGGTGGTCAAAGGAAAGGGGTATATGGATATGGGAATAGGACAGGCACATGGATTGAGACTACTGTTCATCTGGAGGATAAACACCAACATGGACTGTTTGGGCTGAACAGCCTGTTTCTGTGTGTAATTTCAACTACAACATTCATGTACCCTCTGCTGAGCACGTCCCCACCTCAGCTAAAATAAGGAGCTCACCATCAGAGATGCCTAGATGTTATAGCGGGTAAAATTATCGTCTAGTTTGGGACCAGAATGTCCCAAATTCAATCCCTGGTTTGTGCTGGGGCAGTGGTGTGACGCCACAATTTGCAACAGCATTTTTGGACTAAGTAGAGATAAAATTGTATACGGTTCATGTGCATGGACGTTCGGTGATGACACCATTGGGCTTGGCTATACTGCTCCCCACAGTTGAATAGCCCATTGATACTCATCGTTTAAGCTTACACGTGAAGAATGGTCATTTGGGTAAGGTACTGAAAGGCTGGCAGTACCACTAGAACTGTATGTCAGCATGAGCCACTACATTTAAGGAGATGAAGGTTAAAAAAACAGATGGAAAAAATGAAAGGAATTCAAAATTTTGGAATCAGGACGTAGAAACAGAATCCTGTCAATAATAACATACCATCTCCCCCAATCTAAAATTATGAAAATTTAGGTTAGAAACATATCAGACATATTCATTCTAGCACTCTGTTGGCTTTTTATCTGGCAAAGCACAAATAACTTGTATTGCATTTCAACAATGTATATTAATATACATATTTAAATGATCATGTCTGTTCATTTAAAAGCTCCCATTTAAATGTTATGGAGCAAAATAAAAATGGTTCAGTTGAGTGAGGTTTGCTCTGCTGTTGCTGTATTGGTACACAGTGATTTATAAGTAGAATAAGCAACCAATGATTGAGACATAGGACAAGGCTACAGCAACATGTCATCAGGGGTAATACCTTCCTCACTATGACAGAAGGGAAAGGATGGAGTTCTCTCCTTAAATATAAATAATCTTAAGAATTATTTTCAGTCCCTGGCTTGTAAGGTTGTACAAGGTGCTACAACTGATCTTGGTATCCCTAGGTTGGGGAGGCAAAACTAAGCAAGGATTCTACTCTTGATCACTATCCTTTGAGCTAGCTTGGAAAGTGTGTGGGTGTGCGGATGTCAAGTGAAGGCAAGATCTAGCTTACCTGTAATGCCTCCCAATGTTAAGTGGTTAACGCCTGTTTTGGCCTTTTTGCACCCCACATTTTATTGATTTATATGTTTTCATTGAAAGCCTCACCTAATAAATATACAAAGAATTTATCAGCATTTAGATTTATACTAATTGTGAGGTTCTGGTGGGACACTGATACATGTTACTTTAGCTCCATTCAAATGTGGCTACATAAAATTAATTGACATTTTTTGCAGTACTGTAGCAAGCTATGAACTGTGGAAAGTATTGTATAAACTAATTATTATGTTTTGTTTCTTCATCTGTTATAGATTGCTTTGCATGATTTGATATTCAAATCAGATGGAAATACAGTTGCGCTCGTACATTAAGTGGCAATCTTCTGGATTGAATTGAAGTGATTATTAAATTTGAATGAGAGATGGAAATTTTCTGGATTAAACCCAGTTATATTGGGAGTTTTAACTGTAAATCAGACCATCTTTAAAGCATGGTTGTGCATTGAAAGCACAGGTTCCAACTGACTTCTGCTGCTTACCAGTCATTTTTACTTTTACTCCTTCCTAGACCAGAAGGTGGCTGCTTCATCCAGGTGCATGTCCAATTTAACTGCAATGATCCACATTTTAGTCTATCTTATTAACGCTTGTATCCGTATATATAAAAAAGACAAACCATTATTGACAAGTCAAATAAAAATGATTACTTACGGTCTGGGTTGTTGTTTCTTTTGAAGATGGACTATATTCAGAACCATATCACAGTACTGTATCTATTGTGCTATTGTCATAGTTAAACTTAGACATAACAGGGAAGGAACAAAAATCAAAATACTGCAAATGCTGGAAAACTAAAACTAAAATCAGAAAAAAAGCTGAAAATACTCGACTGATCAGGCAGCATCTACGGAAAAATAAAAGTGGACCAAAGGAGCTTGTGGTATAATTCCCGAAGGAGCTGGGAAATTAGATATTAATGTCACAAATAACTAGCATATGTTAATAAAGCTACTGGAAATGTAAGGCTCCCTTCACCAATACATTTTATGTGTGTTATTCAGCTAAGAGTATAATTCAGACTTTGGTACTTAATGAATTGATTTCGATATTTTATATAGCTGGTTAATTAATTTTGCTTCCATAGTGGCCTTTAAAAAAAACAACAGGTGAAATATACTGACAGCAAGCGAGATCCACTGGATTGTGTTCCAGGTACAGTGGAAATAAAAGAATTAGTAGAAAGGGATAGACACGCGGAAAGCTGTGTCAGTCGGTGGTTTAAGTGTTGTTTTTCACCCTGTGACAAAAGAACTTCTTAACATTCTGTTGTCATTTTAATGCTAATTGCTTAGTGGTGCCAATTCAAGGGCTCGTTAATGGCTCTTTATACTGGTGCTGTTTCTCATTCGGTGTAATGAATTCTTCGCTAACACCTGTTGCCTGAGTTGAAGTTATTAAAATGTCTAGATAGGTTAAAAAAAATGCTGGTGAGCATTACGCGTGCAAAATCTGCTGCCAGGCATTGCCAGAAGAGATAGAAAATAGTGCAGGAGAAAAGGTTGCATTGAAGATCTAAAATCACCTGGACCAACTACTCCAGGGGCCTGTCCACAGGCCAAGCTGCAGATACTTGTCATTATTGGAGAAGCAGTACATGCAAAGCCTAAGGATGTCCAGGGAGGTGGTACGAAACTGTGCCAGCTCTTGAACAAATAACTGTGGGGAAAGCCTTCAGTAAGCATTGCCCCTCCGATGGTAGCCAAGGTAAAAACATCTTTCAATTTCTATGTGACTGGTAGATTCCAGGTCCCAACAGGGGATATCACAGAAATAAGTCAGTATTCAATCCAGAGAGCCATTAAACATTTTGATTGATGCACTGTTTGCCATGTGTTCCAGGCTCAGAGTAGCCCCTGCAATTGTAAAGGCAGCAAGGCTCCGACCCACTTGCATGGCTCCCCAGCTGTACGATTATTTAGGCACTGTCTAACAACACCACATTATCGCACAGTTATTGGCCAAAATGTCTACAGTAATTGACAAGGCCTAATGGACTCTTTGGGGCAGAGTTTAACTATTGGGCAGCCGATGGGCGGAGCGTGCCAGAGGGAAGCTTGGTCCATTTTGAGGGCCAGGCCTCTTTACTATGCCATAGGCGTCCCACTCCAACTCGCTGGCTCCGAGCCGGCACAATATCGGGTGGCCCAGAGGTTGACCCTGGCCAACAGCACAGTATTTGTTCGAGGAGTTATTCAAGGGTGGGAGGATGTACTGAATGGAACTCTCCAGAGCTTTATGTTGTAAACACTACTGTTTCTCATTTACATCAGCAACTTGGATTCAGAAACTCAATGCAAACTGATGGTATTTGCAGATGATATCAGACTAGAAGGGACAGTGGAATCAGAGGAGGCGGCTCAGAAATTACAGAATGAGTTGGACAATATGCAAGTGGGCAGATCAATGACTGATAAAATTTATAGCAAATAAGTGTAAAGCATGGTAGATAGGAAGGAAAAATGAATGACACATGTATTCCATGAATGGTTTTGAAATATTTAAAGAAGAAATAGAAAGAAAGGTAGGGGTCTTAGTGGACTCAACGCTTAACATTTACAACCAGTATAGAGCAGCAATCAACAGAGCCAATAGAATGTTGAGCTCTGTAACCGCAACAGTAGAATATAAATCAGAGCAAGTTGAGATTAAACTTTATAGTGCTCTAGTCAGACCACACTATGAGTCATTGGGCTGGATTTTCAATGACCCGTGGAGTCGGGTTTGGAGGCGTGTAGGGGGTTAAAGTTGCAGATTCGGGGGTCCCGACCCCATCCCGACTCCATTCCGCCTCCACGCAATTTTGACAAAATCGGTCGCGGGGTTCCCGACTCCGTCCCGCCTCCAAGAGGCGGGAGAGGCCATTAAAGCCCTTAACAAGCCCTAAATTGGCTCTGTAATGCCATTTTGAAACCTTTTAGCTAGTTTAATCCTTTTCCGACGTGAAGTACGCCTGATGTGAAACACACCAGTGAAACCTGGCGGGAGCACAAGTGGATAGCTGACTATCAGCTGCAGGTCCACTATTACAACGGAGATGTGATGAAGGTAGTAGTAGTATTGTGATGTAGTATTAGGTCTGAAAGTCGCCTCTGATGCTGCTGCATTGAATGTCTTCAGAGACTGCCTGGGAGGACTTGGTTGCAAAAAAAATTCTCTCTCTCTCTCTCTCTCTCTCTCTGATGCTGCTCATTTTGCATCCAGGTCCTCTCACAGCAAAGGCCAGGCAATCTCTGAGACCAGGCAGTCTCTGACCTGCAATGATGATATCATCAGAGGCGACTTTCAGACTGAAACCATTAATTGGTTCATGGGTTCCCACATGCTGGAACTCAATTGCCCAATTAAGTGAAAATTGCATCAATCTCCCACATCCAATTGCAGTCGGGTGGATAACACGAAATGCGGATGACACGACCCCAACCCGCCCCAGTATCAAAATCCAGCCCGATGTGTCCAGTTCTAGTCGCAGAGATGCAGGAGCATCATTCAAGCACTTGAGGCAGTGCAGGGAAGAGCCATGAAGCTGACCCCTAGTGTCAAAGGTTTGAATTATAAAGAAACTAAGGCTTATCAGCCTTGAAAGGATGGCCAGAATTTTCCCCTAAAAAAACAGGTGGGTTTGGGGTGTGGGGAAGTTAAATTGTTAAAAATGGAATTCCCGACCTGATCCCGCCTCCAGCCCGTCCACTTCCGGTTTTAACGCAGGCAGGACGGGGGGCGGCGACCAACCTGCTCCCGGGGGGGGGGGGGCGGTACGTCAATTTAAATATATTAATGAGGCTGGAAGCCTCTTTTTCACCTCCATTTTGAATTTAACTGCATGTGGACGGGTTTCACACAATTCGGCAGTTAAACCGAGGCAGGGACTGCAGCATCCAGGAGATAAGTGGCTTTATACCTACCTCCTGGATCCAGGGTCCCTGCCTAACCCACCCTCCATGATTGGAGACCCCACCACGAGGCCGCCAATCACCTCCCCAGCCTCCGAACCTCACCATGAGGCCTCACCCCCACCCCACCGATGATGTTGAGGCCGGCCACAATCCTCCGGTGGCCGGCCCCGATCCTTTCTCCCCCCCCCACCCCTCCGCCGATCCCTGATCCCCGGCCGACCGCTCCCCCTGCCGAATCTCCAACAACCACCCACCAACACCACCACCCACCCCGCCGATCCCCGATCCCCGGCCGACCGCTCCCCCTGCCGAATCTCCAACAACCACCCACCAACACCACCCCCCTCACATGATCCCCGATCCTCCACTGCCGACCCCCCCTCCCGCAATCCTCCACTCCTGACCCACCCCGGCATCCCCGACCCTCCCCCCCGCAATCTCTGACTGCCGATTCCCGACCCTCCCCCCCGCAATCTCCGACTGCCGATTCCCGACCCCCCCCCCCCGCAATCTCCGACTGCCGATTCCCGACCCTCCCCCCCGTGATCCCTGATCCCCGACTGCTGACCCCCCAACTTCCCCTGTCCCCCCCGCAATCCCTCCCCCAGACCGACCGCTCGCATCTGCAGGCCTACCCACCCGCAGCCAGCCAGCCTCTCAATCTGGCTGGCTGCGGGCGGGAATCCAAGGCCTCACATGCAAATCAGGCTCCGCCGTTGAAGTCGGCAGGGCCTGCGGGAAACCTGGCCTCCCGGGAGAAAATTCCGGCCGATGTGTTTGAGAGATTATCGAGATTATTTTATAGAGCTTTAAAAGATAATTAAAGGTATGGAAAAGATAAATCCGGAAAATTACTTTAAACTAAATTGCAAGAGTAGGACATGGTGACATTGGTTCAAACTAGTAAAAGGTAAACTTGGGACTGATATCAGGAAGTACTTCTTCACAAAAAAGTGATCAATGCATGGTATGGATTCCTGAATAGAATGGTGAAGGCAAACACCCTGGAATTGTTTAAAGAAACAACTGGATGCTACAATGTGGAATTTAGGCTCTTTCTGGATAGACAGACAAAGATGGGCCAAATGACCCTCCTCATGCATAATTATCTAGTGATCTTGTGTAATCGTGTTATCCATGGCTTTAAGTAAGACTTTTTCCACCGTGGCCTTAGTGCGGTGTGCAAGTGGTGATTCTCAAAAAATGTGGAAAGAAGACAGGTCAGAAAAAAACCACATTCCTGCCTCCCTGAGTAAATTGCAGCAGGATATTATCCATTTTCCTTTTGTTTTTGTCACGCACTTTACTCTGTCTTCACCACTGGTCATGTTTTGCTACAAGCTACAGAACATGGCTTTTATTTTTCCTTTTTGAAATTGGCTAGGCTGCAACATTTTGAAGATCTATCCTCCTCCTCACCATCAATATCTTTCAGGGTATATTTGGACAGTAAACTACCAATAAAGAAGTGACACAGAGGCTGTACGTTGTGTCACTTCCAGCCTTTACTGCATGTCTCTTCCCTATTTAACTTCACGTTCACATAGCAACTATCCAGGCCAGACCCGGGGCAGAGTCTTAACATCATTAAAGTGACAGTAACAATATGCTGAATATTACAGTGAGTTCAGGACCAAGTATTTGAAGGAAATTAAGGTAAAACAAATGGAATACAATAAAGTCTTTAAAACAAACAGAGGAGGAAAAGTAGATACAAATAATGAAGTTAAAATTATAGCAATTATTAAAAAGTTTTTATATATTATACTTAATAAAAAAACATTTTAATTGAGAGTTAACATGACTTGATGAATGCATTAAAATTATAGATGAAGCTTACAACAGATGGCAATACCAAAATGCTTCAACACACCCAGTTTGGATGTGAGGCCAGTTGTCTCTACTATCACAAGTGTGACTATCCCTGGTAAGGGAGAAATACACTTATGGGTTTTTCGTCCTGTTTTAGCCTTAAAGTCAACTGGGTGATATGTTGGTTGTATTAGATTTTTCAGCTGGATCAGATAATAAGCTCAGCTAAGCTATAGTTGGCCCTTGGGCATTTTGGGTAACATGAGTTCGAGAGCAGGTGTTAACTACAACGCACAGAGAGAACTCATTTCACTTGCACTTGTTTCCAACTAGATTAATCACCATGATCCAAACCTGTATTATGCCAGGGGAGGCAATTTAACTCATAGATTATTCCAAGCTCTCTACCACAGTATCCATATACAGTATAAAAAAGATAAATCCAAAAAATTAAACTAAATTGCAAGAGTAGAACAAGGAGATGCAGGTTCCAACTAGTAGAAGGTAAATCTAAGACTGATATCAGGAAGTTTTTCTTCACAAAAGAGTGATCAATACATGGGATGGATTCTTGGATACTGTGGTGGAGGCCCTTTTTCAGAAAAATCTATGAAAAATCATATTGGATATTAGAAAAATTCTTGGCTATAAATGTCCTTTAAAATTCATGGTACTCAGCTAAAGTTCATTGATATATTTGACCATGACATGGTGTCGACTGATGTGATCTGGCTGCTTTCTACACATAATGCCAGATAGTGACTGATTCCTAATTAGTATTACATGCTCAAATGATGAGATAGAGGCCTTAATTCTGTTGCTTGCCTAACATGTGATAGGTAATCCGTTACCTCTGGTGTCCCCCCAAGGATCTATCCTTAGCTCCCTCCTATTTCTCATCTACATGCTGCTATTTGACGACATCATCCAAAAACACATCAGGTTCCACATGTACACTGATGACACCCAGCTCTACCTCACCTCCACCTCTCTCGAACCCGCCACTGTCTCTAAATGTCAAACTGCTTGTCTGTCATCCAGTAGTGGATGAGCAAAAATTTCCTCCAACTAAATATTGGGAAGACCGTAGTCATTGTCTTCGGTCCCCGCCACACATTCCGTTCCCTAGCCAACGACTCCATCCCTCTCCCTGGCAACTGTCTGAGGCTGAACCAGATTGTTCGCAACCTTGGTGTTGTATCTGACCCTGAGCTGAGCTTCCAACCACATATCCGTGCCATCACTAAGACCGCCTATTTCCACCTTCGTAACATCGCCCGACTCCGCCGCTGCCTCAGCTCATCCGCTGCTGAAACCTTTGTTACCTCTAGACTTGACTATTCCAACGTACTCCTGGCCGGCCTCCCATCTTCCAATCTCCATAAACTTAAGCTCATCCAAAACTCTGCTGCCCGTATCCTAATTCGCACCAAATCCCGTTCACCCATCACCCCTGTGCTCGCTGAGCTACATTGGCTCCCGGTTAAACAACGCCTCGATTGTAAAATTCTCATCCTTGTTTTCAAATCTCACCATGGCCTCGTCTCTTCCCATCTCTGTAACTTCCTCCAGCCCTACAACCCTCTGAGAAATCTACACTCCTCCAATTCTGGCCTCTTGCGCATCCCCGATTTTAATCGCTCCACCACTGGCGGCCGTGCCTTCAGCTGCCAAGGCTCTAAGCTCTGGAATTCCCTCCCTAAACCTCTCCACCTCTTTAACTCTCTTTCCTCCTTTAAGACACTCCTTAAAACCTACCTTCATCTGCCCTAACATCCCCTTATGCGGCTTGGTGTCAAATTTTGTTTGATAATGCTCCTGTGAAGTGCCTTGGGATATGCTACATTTAAGGTGCTATATAATGCAAGTTGTTATTGTTGTTGTAATGTGCTTGGATAAGTGAACTAATGTGCTCTTGATTTCTCATCACACATGAGCAGTGACTTACTTGTGGAATTTTCTATAGGTATAAAATTGGAGAAATTATACTAAAGGACCGCACCGTAAAGGAGCTGTGCATTGAGCATATGGAGTGTGCATTGCACTGTAGATGTCACCCATTTGTACAGCAGAAGCCTGAAAAGATTTGTTCACCAGGTTAACATTTACAATTTTAAGCACTTGCTAGGCATAAAGATCCTCTAGAATTCCATCATAGCTACATCAAAAACATTTTGATGGGCAAAATTAAAGGTATCCTCTACTAGCTGCAGTAACCCTGTGACATGGCTTACATTTCACCAGTTCAGACAAATTTTTAAGATGACGCTGCCCCCTGTAGTATCTACTTAAACTTGGCTTCGATTTCTTCTTGTGAGCACCCCATGTGTGCCAGTTCATGGGGTATTGCGGCATGGAAAAAGAGGCAGAGATCCATAATACTCCACCCCTTCCTGCGCATGATGTACATTTCCAATCTGCTGGGAGGTGGGTGCCGCAAGTTCTTGTTTGAAACCCCTAGAAGCTTCATTATAATATTCAAATGATGCAGGAATAGCAGAATAAAGCCTCCTACATTTACTTCCAGCCTTTACATCTGCTCCATAACGCTTCCAAACCACGCCCACATAAATGGGGATCCAGGGTTGCTAGGCGCTAAGCTGTATATAGAAGTAAGTTTAAAGGGCCTAGTATGAAAATTTATTCAACAGTTTTAAGGCCATTTCTCTCTGCTGGCATTTAGGTTCTCACGAGCCTTTGTGCCTTTATTTAATTTTTTTTTGTTGCCCCAGCACCATTATTGTTTCCCAATGCAAATCCCCCTACCTAAAGAACTTTGAAGAAGAAGAGGACCAGCAAAGGTTAGGTTGCTGGCACCTGCACACCCACATCTACAAACAGAGGGGATCAAATGTCGCTTTGGCAGATGACAAGTGCATGCAGACCTCCAACTTTAAAGGTAGGCCTTGACAATAGGGGTAAAAAGTGTGAAGACCTGACCAAGCAATTTGCTCGATGTTTCTTCCAAAACACCCCAATCGCCGCATGTTACGCTTTACGTTATATTACATTACATTACATAGCATTACATTGTATTTACAGCACAGAAACAGGCCATTCAGCCCAACAGATCTATGTCTGTGTTTATGCTCCACACAAGCCTCCTCCCACCTTACTTCATCTCACCCTATCAACATATCAAAATCACGAAAGATGGCTCGCTCGTCAGCCAGCAGAGCCTGATCAGCTGCACCTGTCAAGATGTCACCAACCATATTTGCAGGCATTGGCGCACCTACCTGGCAATGTCTGTGGGGAACTGTCTTCTCAGGTTCCAGGTTAGCAACAGAAAGCCCAATTGCAGAGCTGTGGCATCTGCTGTAAGGACACCTGCTGTTAACTTGCACTTGTGCTTGGACAGTTGGTGACAGTACAAGCCAGCTGCAGCATCAAGACCGCCTCCAATACCTTCCAGCCATACTTCAATGCAGACTCTTGGAGATGTTCCCATGGAGCAACAGAGGTCAATCCTCCTCGCAACCACCTCATACAGCACCGTCTCAACTTCAGTAGGCATCAAACAAGGGGTTGGTTGCTGGGCTGCTCCAACAATTGCCTGAAAACTCATGCTTGCATCTTGGATTTCATTTTTCTTCATTTTTGCCTGTCACCTCTTAATGGCTTGTCTCTTCAGCTTTATTAACTTAAAAGCTCTGCTAGGTTGAGATGTCTTTTGAGCCTTTATATGGCTTTCAGAATTTTGTCCCCCTATTGTGATGCTTCCATTTAATTGTTCGAATCTCATTAAATTTCACTTACATGTAATTGAGATACCGGAACTATTTGCAGTGAAACAGAAAAGGCTAAAAGGAGATTATTAGATGCTTTTTAAAATTTTGAAGAATATTGATTGGATTAAAAGGAAAAGACTATTTCTTCTGGTTGATGAAGGCTCATTCATTTAAGAGAGAGTGAGAAGAGAGGCCAAGAGAAATTTCTTTACACAAAGGTTTGTTGGAGCATGGAATGCTTTGCCACAGGGTTTAGTTGAGGCAGAGACCATTATTGGTCTCATCTTTCAAGGGAAAAGTGGATAAACATTTGAAGCAGTGGAAGATACAGGAGAATGGGGAGAGAGCAGGGCAGTGGGATTAGTTTTGGCTTCCTCTAGCACAAACATGATGGGCCAAATGGCCTGCTTCTGTGCTGTAAACTGCTATGGTTCTAATTTTTCATTCCTTGTACCGACCCAAACCTATACCTGGATCTGTGAATAATTATGTAAAAGAACCAACCTACAATTCTTGAGTGTTATTATTACATTACTATTCTGTCAAGACTAGCCCCAGTTCTTAACATTTAAGAACTGACTGACATCAGATGATGAATTTTAATTTATTTCTTTTGGTGTATTTTTGCCCTGACAAGATAATTAATATCAGAGCTGAGGAATGGGACATTTTTTCACTTTGAGTACTAATCTAATTATCAAGCATTCTGAGGTCATGAGTGCCACATGTCAATTGTAGAGAAATGCTCTCTCTATCTTTCTCTTTCTCTCTCTTTCTTTCCCAGTAACTTGCCTTAACTTGAATAGTAATATAATAAGAACACTCAAGTATTGTAGCCCTCTCAGGGCCACACCATATAAATCTTTCAGTATTGCTTCTCAGCAGTCCCTGAGGCCTGTAAGTGAGATTATCAATTTTGTGCCAATTTGTGAGGAAGCCAGAACTGCTCTTAAATGTGTTGAACTACTTTATGTGGCGCGGTTCTTATTAGGCATCATGACATGCTGTATCTATTCAGCTGCTGAGAAGCTGCACAACATGTGTAGGGATTTTGTTCTCAGTATGCCAAAGACACATATAACCATTCTGTACGCAGCATGTGACACCAGGCGATAAAGCACTACAGATATCCTTTTCTTCAAGGGAGGTGAGGGCCAATCCCAGTTCAGGTTAGGCCATGTCAGGCCTCACCACATCCATGAAATGTTTGAATGAATTTCAGGAGAGCTGTTACATTTCTGTTGGTCTTTTGGGAGGAAATTCAGGGTGAGGGCTGGCACCTTCATTTTATGGTATGGTGTGTTACATCTACACTTACCTGTGCAACACATAGCTGGAGCTTCCACAGTGCATGGCCAGTATAACAAGGTTCACACAAGTTGTACAAGTTGCCAATGTACCTAGTATTGACCTAAGGTCACATGTGCCCTGATTGACGACCATTCTTTGCAGGTTTCGCTCCTGCTGGCTTGATTAAGGGCATCACTGTGCCCACTGTGCCAACAGTACTTTGGGGCATAAGAACATAACAACACAGAAATAGGAACGGGAGTAGGCCATACAGCCCATCAAGTCTGCTCTGCCATTCAATAAGATTATGGCTGAACTTCTACATCAACTCCACTTTCCCGCCCTGTCCTCATATCCCTTGATTCCCTTAGTGGCCTAAAATTTATTTATCTCAGCCTTGAACATATTCATCGACTGAGCCTCCACAGCCCTCTGGGGTAGAGAATTCCAAAGATTCACCACCCTCTGAGTGAAGAAATTTCTCCTCTTCTCAGTCCTAAATGGCCGACCCCTTATTCTGAGACTGTGACCCCTGGTTCTAGACTCCCCAGCCAGGGGGAAACATTCTCCCTGCATCTACCCTGTCAAGCCCTCAAAGAATTTTGTACGCTTCAATGAGATCACCTCATTCTTCTAAACTCCAGAGAATATAGGCCCATTCTACACAACACAGCATACAGCCTGAAAAAAACTTGAGAAGTATTTGCTGGAGTTACAAAAGAGCTTTTAAAGTATTTATTGCTAGAGCCTAAGGGCATGTGAGACCATGGGGATATTTTTTCCCCATCCCAATTTTGAGGAGTTCTGAGTACCAGGCATGGGATTTTCAATGGGCATTCTCTTGTTTGCAATTTTAATGGAGGAGACGGAGCAGTACAGGACGGAGGAAAAGAGAGTGATGCTGCATATGAGGAAGATGTGCCTTCCAAGATATTACCATCCCCCCACCCCCCAACAAAAAAATCATTTACAGGCCACGCAGATTGTATGAAGATCTCAGTGAGGAACTGTGCATGAGAAGAGTGTGATTCGCCAAGGGGAGCTGTGCCAGCTACTACATGAGGTGACTCTGCCTCTCAATGTACTTAACTGTGTCTTGGTGTCCACCACAGCTGATTCCACAGCTGGACACTTTTTAAAAAACTATATCCTGCACACACAAAGATCAGGAAATAGCATGTTGCGCCCCACTCCCAAAATGAATAGCTAAAATAAGGTCCAACCTGTTTGAGGCTGACATTTCTGACACTGCGGGTCTTCACCCCCAGAAACTGCGCCATGGCAGAAAGTAGATTGAGCTCCAGTAGGACAGAACTCCCGTCTATCTTCCGCTACCACCCATCTGATATACGCTGCTTCACTGGGCAGCAGAAAATCTAGGCTTCGCTGTCTAAGCTTATACATGAAGAATGGGCACTTGATCATGGTACTAGAGAGCTGCTGGTGTCTATGGAACCGCACCCCAGCAAGGAGCCAGTGCCTTTGGAAGAAAAAAGGAGAAAAATACTCAGCGCCAGAAATGTTCAGCAAAATCACTTTGCAGCTGTTGTGTGACAAAAAATGTGTGAGTCATTTTGAAAGCTATTCATTAGTCAAAGGTTTCATATTTGACCCTGTTATGTGATAGCATTTTTGTAACCCCTGCACCCTTAATAGGAACAACATGGAATTCCACAAGTTCCTTGAATGTGATGCCCCTGCTATACAATTACCACTGGTCACAACATATCCTGTGGAAGTATTCATGATTCACATTACCAAACTGCAATATATCAAATTTAAAATTTCTGATAAACCCAACCACTTGAACAAAAGATCAATGGGTTAAATCTTAAAAATGTGTGCAAAAAATCAGGAGCAACCAGCTGCAAGCAAATATGAGTCAAAAATTGGTAATCAAAAAATGTTGGGTTTCGTCAGCAAAACTATTTTGGAAGGAATAAGGAATGAAAGCACACAACTGTCTTCACAAAATATAACACTAAAAATATCTGGGACGCACTGCCTTAAAGTGTGGTGGAAGCAGATTCAATAGTAACTTTCAAAAGGGAATTGGATAGATTCTTGAAGGGGAAAGGTTTGCAGGGCTATGGGGAAAGAGCAGGGGAGTGGAACTAATTGGATAGTGCTTTCAAAGAGCTGGCACAGGCGAATGGCCTCCTTCTGTGCTGTATGATTATATGTAATAGTTGACATGAATCACAGTGCCTCTTACTCCTCTGGAATGTCGTATGTCATGCAGGTAACTGAAGGTGTGCTCCAGAATGATTCTGCCCAACAGCACAGGGAGTGATGAAATGCTTCCTGTGGCGAAGGAGACAATTCGCTGCATGTGTTACAACAAAGCGTAATGTGCTGTTTGGGACATTTTTAGGTTTAACCTATTTTTGGGCTTCACCTTTTCGGGGATAACTATTGGGTCTAACCCTAAAACCATAGGCCGGAATTTTCTCAAGGGAGGCGGGTTGGGAGCGGGGACCTCCGAGGCGGGCGGAAAACCTGGGAGGCCGGGTTTTCCGCAGGCCCTGCTGATTTTAATGGCAGGGCCAGATTTGAAAGCGAGGCCTCAGATTCCCGCCAGCAGCCAGATTGAGAGGCTGGCTGGCTGCGGGCGGGTAGTCGTCAGAAGCCAGGGGCCAGTCCGGGGGAGGGATCGCGGGAGGGCGGGTCGGCAATCGGCCGGGGTCGGGGATCGGGGGGTGGAGGGGAGAGAGGATTGACAGGGGTCGGGGATCAGGGGAGAGCATCAGAAGGAGTCGGGGATCGAGGGGGAGCATCAGCAGGGGTCGGGGATTGGGGGGGTCGGGGATCAGGGTGGGGAGAGAATCAGCAAGGGTTGGGGATCGGGGGCAGAGAGCATCGGCAGGGGTCTGGTATCGGAGAGGGGTCGGGGATCAGCAGAGGAGAGCATCGGCAGGGGTCGGGGATTGGGGGGGTCGGGGATCAGGGTGGGGAGAGAATCAGCAAGGGTTGGGGATCGGGGGCAGAGAGCATCGGCAGGGGTCTGGTATCGGAGAGGGGTCGGGGATCAGCAGAGGAGAGCATCGGCAGGGGTCGGGGATTGGGGGGTTGGGGATTGGGGGGGGTCGGGGGTCGGGGTAGGGAGAGGATCGGCAGGGGTCAGGGATTGGGGGGGAGAGCATCGGCAGGGATCGGGGAGGGATCGGGATCGGAGGGGGAGAGCATCGACAGTGGTCGGGGATCGGTGGGGTCAGGGATTGGGGGGGAGAGCATCGGCAGGGATCGGGATCGGGGAGGGGTCGGGATTGGAGGGGGAGAGCATCGACAGTGGTCGGGGATCAGTGGGGTCAGGGATTGGGGGGGAGAGCATCGGCAGGGATCGGGGATCGGGGAGGGGTCGGGATCGGAGGGGGAGAGCATCGACAGTGGTCGGGGATCAGTGGGGTCAGGGATCGGCGAGGGAGAGAATCGGCAGGCGTTGTGGATCGGGAGCGGGGGAGAGCATCGACAGGGGCCGGGGTCAGGAGGGGGTTGGGGGTCGGGGGGAAGAGCATTGGCAGGGGTCTGGGATCGGGGGCGGGGGGCAGTTGGCTAGGGATCACGGGGGTGCGGGGTAAGCCAGGGATCATGGGGGGGGGAGGGGGCGTCAGCCGGCGAAAATTCCGGGCAAGAAAGTTTATTTATGACTACCACCACTTGATCACAAAGACCACCTACTTCCACCTCGGTAACATCATCAATCACTGCCACTGCCTCAGCCCATCTGCTGTTGAAACCCTCATCCATGCTTTTGTCACTTCCAGACTAACTATTTGAATGCTGTCCTGGCCAGCCTGCCATTTGCCACCCTCCATAACCTTTAGCTCATCCAAAACTCCGGTGCCCATATCCTATCCTACACCAAATCCAGTTCACATGTCACCCCTGTGCTTGCTGGGGGTTTAAGCTCAGGTTGTGGCCTGGACCCTGAAGACATTTATTTCCTCTGAGATTTTTCTCAACCCCTATAAAGAGGGTTATTGGGCAACATTGCAGCATATTTTCAGGGGGCTCCAGTCCACTGTGGAGTGGGAACCCTCCACCATATTTTGTGGCCTCCCTGGACTGGCGGGGCCCAAGGTGCATGGTAACCTGCCACGATTATTTAAATGAAAGAACCTCCTCCTGAACAAGGAAACTTTGGCCTGATCAGCAGCAGAGGCTCCTGAGGGCTGATGCTGACACAACGCTGATCAAAGGCCTGTGGATTTTCAGCCTTAGTAACTATTTTTTAATTCATTCACGGGATGTGGGCATTGCTGGCAAGGCCAGCATTTATTGCCCATCTCTAATTGCCCTTGAGAAGGTGGTGGTGAGCCACCTTCTTGAACTTTTTGAACCGCTGCAGTCCGTGTGGTGAAGGTACTCCCACAGTGCTGTTAGGGAGGGAGTTCCAGGATTTTGACCCAGCGACGATGAAGGAACAATTATATTTTTCCAAGACAGGATGGTGTGTGAATTGGAGGGGAACTTCAAAGTGATGGTGTTCCCATACACCTGCTGCCCTTGTTGTTCTAGGTGGTAGAGGTCACGGGTTTGGGAGGTGCTGTCAAAGAAGCCTTGGCGAGTTGCTGCAGTGCATCTTGTAGATGGGACACACTGCAGCCAAGGTACGCCAGTGGTGGAGGGAGTGAATGTTTCAGGTGGTGGATGGGGTTGCAAATCAAGCGGGCTGCTTTGTCCTGGATGGTGTCGAGCTTCTTGAGTGTTGTTGGAGCTGCACTCATCCAGGCAAGTGGAGAGTATTCCATCACACTCCTTACTTGTGCCTTTTGGATAGTGGAAAAGCTTTGGGGAATCAGGAGGTGAGACACTCGCTGCAGAATACCTAGCCTCTGACCTGCTCTTGTAGCCACAGTATTTATGTGGCTGGTCCAGTTAAGTTTCTGGTCAATGGTGAACCCCAGGACATTGATGGTGGGGGATTCGGCGATGGTAATGCCAGTGAATGTCAAGGGGAGGTGGTTAGACTCTCTCTTGTTGGAGATAGTCATTGCCTGCCACTTGTGTGGCACGAATGTTACTTGCTAGAACAGTGCTTAACAGTGTTGCCATGGTTACAGCTGTGACCATTTTGTTTACAGTAGACAATCATCATAGAACCAACAGCACAAATTTAGAATTAAGGTTTGTTGGATATTTAGCTAAATTTGTGATATGTGAGATTCAAATAAGATAATTATTATATAAATGCAAATTTTATTGCATTTGTTAGGGCAAAATCTACAAAACATGTATGCACATGTGGAAATATTTAATTCATTTTATCCAATACATTTCCTAATATTGTAAGAAACTTAAAAGCAAACAACAATCTATTTGAAATACATTCATATATGAAACAATTGACATGGATTAACATGAAATACACGTATAAACAGAAAGTATTAATGTTTGGTAGTTGTTTTCTAGTGAGAGTCAGGATCAGGTTAGATTAGAAAAAGACTCTTAGGATTCCAGTCACCATTAGGTGTACAAAATCCATAAAATATATTAAGTTACACCTTTCTTACAACTCTGTGAAGTGACTTGGGACTTCTTTATCATGTTAAAGGCACTATATAAACACAAATTGTTTTTCTTCTTCTTACCTGCAACATTGTCAGCTTCACAAAATTCCAGATGTATCTTTTTTATGATAACTGTTAGGTCATTATTTTGTGTTTTCATTTCCCTTGAAATACCTTAAAATAGATGTTAACCAGCCACTTCAGATTTCTTTAAGTTACTGTGGCTGTCTCCATGTTTTATATAAGAAATAACAGTTTCGAATATTTAGCTATTCTACTACATTTCCTGCAATCAAATCCTATCACAATGGCCCAGAATTTTCTGGAGACTTCCACCATAGTAATGGCGCATCTATGTCATTTTACGGTCCAAAAGTCCCAGGAAATTATGGCTTTAGTGACTTACACTATTACTTACGCCACACCGTAATTTCCTGGGACTTCTTCGTTGCTCCACCGTTATCTCGCCGAAACAGTGTGAAATTAATTATCATAGCTCTGTCCTATTCCAATCAACGATGATCGTGAATTTCCTGAATAATGTTACTTTTATCGCTGCTGCCGCTTAGACAGTAAAGTAATGGCACTGGTGGGCCCTTGGTGACTTGGTAGGGCCATGGGTTATTGCTCCAAAATCGGATTCCTTTAAACATGTTTTCTGGTTGGCCTCAGCTCTTTTGCTTAGTTCCCAGAAAGCCTAATCTCTAGCTGTGCGCTACCTTTTTGCAGGTGTTAATTCATACAATAACTTCACTCAAATTTATTACAAAATTGGATGCTAGAAAAGAATTTAAAAATTAAAGCCAGATTAAATCATTAAAAAAGCAGGATCACGCACAAAAACTTCACAAATGTTGGCTGTAACATAAGTACATTTATATTTCTCAACCTGATAGGTTGGGGGATGATCAGATCTAACTTCAATACTTAATGGTTAGACATCAAATTAAAATTGTCTTCATCTATTGAATATATATTTTCCAAGTGCAGGCTCTCATCTGACAGCTGAGAACTGTGGACAGAAAGCCTCAGAGCTCCCAGTCCCCTTCACAACACAAGGTCCCTCCAAGAAATGGCTGTTCTCAACAGCATCTTGCCTATCAGGGAGATTTCCATCTTCTTTCCCAAGGTAGTGGAGCTGAACCTTGGCGGGCAGGTGTGTGGGACCAAGTCAGTGGTTAGTGGCTCTGATCCTCTCCTGGTGAACCTGTTTTCCAGGAACAACATCAAGATGCTTCCCAGGGACAACAGTGTCCATTATTTTATATACCAGGACAAATTCCTCTTCAGGATTGTCTTGAATTATCTCAGAGACAAGCAGCTGGTCCTGCCCGCCATTTCCAAGAGAAGGAAAGGCTGCTGGGAGAGAGGCTGAGTACTTCAAGCTCAGCGAGTTGATCAAATTTCTGACAACCCAAGGTCATCAAGCAGAGCTCAGTGACTGACGAGGCATTATGCCAGAGTGACATAAGGAGAATTCCCAGGGCAGTGATCTTTTGGCCAAGAATGTTTCTTACTCCAGGGCAGCAGAGAAGAGATCAGGGTTTATAACCATCGGCTTCTGCCTGTTTGCCTCCAATACTTGTAGTGGTTTGTGTTACAGGTAAATATTTAATTTAATCTACCTATAACTTAAACTAGACCGAGTAATTAGTTAAAAAAAACTAAACTATAAGCTAAGTTAGTTAAATACATAAACTTTAATTAATTCAATACATAAAACAAGGTTATATAGGGATAGCAGTGCAGGTGGTGTGCCAGAACTGCAGCATGTGGGAGTTTGTGGAGAGCACTGCAATCCAGGATGACAATGTCTGCAGTAAGTGTCTGCATCTCGAGGAAGTTCAGCTCAAAGTTGCTGAGCTGGAGTCCAAGGTGCAGACATTGCGGAGCATCAGGGAGGGGGAAAGTTACCTGGACACTTTGATCCAGGAGGCAGTCATACCCTTAGGTTAGGTAGTGGTACAGGTCTGGTTAGTAGTCAGGGACAGGAGGGTGTGACTGCAACTGAGGCAGGTAAGATGCAGTCCTAGAGGAGCCTTGGCCTTTGTCCTTATCCAACAGGTACGAGGTTCTTGCTGCCTGTGTGGAGGAGGGCAAAGTCTGCAGGGTGGATGAGCAAACTAATTACGACACTGTGGTACAGGAGCCCCTTCAAGTGGGGGTAGTGAAAAGGAATGTTGTAGTGGTAGGGGACAGTATAGTCAAGGGGATAGATACTGTTCTCTGCAGCTGCGACCAGGAGTTCCGAAGGCTGTGTTGCCTGCCAGGGATAAGGATATCTCCTCGTGGCTGGAGAAGAATTTGGAGTGGAAGGAGGAGGATCCAGTTGTCGTGTTCCACGTAGGAACCAACGACATAGGTAGAACTAGGAATGAGGTTCTGCTGAGAAAGTTTGAGGAGCTAGGGTCCAAATTAAAACATTGCACCTCAAAGGTAATAATCTCTGGATTGTTACCTGAGCCACACGCAAATTGGCATAGGGACAAACAGATCAGAGAGTTAAATGCATGACTCAAAGAGCAGTGTGGGAGGAAGGGGTTTCAATTCATGGGGCACTGGCACCAGTACTGGGGAAAGAGGGAGCTGTTCCATTGGGACGGGCTTCACTTAAACTGGGCGGGGACCAGTGTCCTGGCGAATCGAATAACTAGGGCTGTAGACAGGGCTTTAAACTAAAAAGAGGGGGAGGGGTTAGGTGAGGGGAAATTTATAAATCTAAAAAGTAAAGTCAAGGCAATGGAGCAGTGTAGCTATTTGGGTAAAGATAAGCAGAGTGTGACAGGAAGGGACAGAGAGTTTAACGGAAATAGTGCATCAGCAAATAAGATGAAAGCAAGGAATAATGGTAAAAAGTTAAAATGAAAGGCTCTTTATCTGATTGTAGGAAGCATTCATAACAAGATAGCCAAATTAGTGGCACAAATAGAGAAAAATGGGTTTGATCTAATAACCAGTAGAGAGACATGGTTGCAAGGTGACCAAGGTTGGGAACTAAATACGCCAGGATACTTGACATTTTGAGAAGATAGGTAGAATGGAAAAGGAGAGGGTAGCCCTGATAATAAAGGATGACATAAGGACGGTAGTGAGAAAGGATCTTGGCTCGGAAGATCAGGAAGTAGAATCAGTATGGGTGGAGATAAGAAATAACAAGCATCAGAAAACACTGGTGGGAGTAGTATATAGGCCCCCAAACAGTAGCCATGCCGTTGCATAGAGTATTAATCAAAAATAATAGGATCGTGTAACAAAGGTAATGCAATAATCATGGGGGACTTTAATCTTCATATAGACTGGGCAAATCAAATAGGCAAAGTTAGTCTGGAGGACAAGTTCATGGGATGCATTTGAGACAGTTTCCTAGAACAATACTTCATGGAACCAACCAGGGAACAGGCTATTTTAGATCCTGTATTGTGTAATGAGACAGGATTAATTAGTAATCTCATAGTAAATGTTCATCTGGGGAAGAGTGATCATAATATGATAGAATTTCACATTGAGTTTGAGAATGAAACACTTAAGTCCAAAACTAGAATCTTAAACTTAAATAAAGCCAATTACATTGGTTTGAGGGGCGAGTAGGCTGAAGGTAGATTGGGAAATTAAATTAAAAGGTATGACGGTAGATAAGCAGTGGCAAACATTTAAAAGAAATATTCCAAAATTCTTAATGAATATACATTCCAGTGAGAAATAAAAACTCCATGGGAAAAGTGATCCATCCATGGCTAACTAAAGAAGTTAAGGATGGTATTAGATTAAAAGAAGAGGCTTATAATGTTGTGAAGAATAGTAGTAAACCTGAGGATTGGGAGAGCTTTAAAAACCAGCAAAGGGTAAAAAAAAAATTGATAAAAAGGGAGAAAATAGAGTATGAGGGTAAACTAGCAAAAAATATAAAAACAGATTGTAAGAGCTTCTACAAGTATGTAAAAAGGAAGAGAATAGCAAAAGTAAGCATTGGTCCCTTAGAGACTGAGACAGGAGACATTATAATGGTGAATAAGGAAATGGCAGAGACTTAAAAAAATATTTTGTATCTGTCTTCATAGTAGAAGACACAAAAAACATACCAAAACTAGTAGTGAACCAAGGGGCTAATGAGAGTGAGGAACTTAAAGTAATTAATATTTGTAGAGAAAAAGGACTTGAGAAAATAATGGGACTAAAAGCTGACAAATCCCCTTTACCTGATGACTTACATCCCAGGATCCAAAAAGAGGTGGTTGCAGAGATAGTGGATGCATTGGTTGTGATCTTCTAAAATTCCCTAGATTCTAGAAGGGTCGCAGCAGATTGGAAGGTAGCAAATGTAACCCTGCTATTCAAGAAAGGAGGGAGAGAGAAAACAAGCAACTATAGGCCAGTTAGCCTGACATCAGTCGTCGGTGAAATGCTGGAATCTATTATTAAGGAAGTGGTAACAGGGCACTTGGAAAATCATAATATGATTAGGCAGAGTCAAAATGGTTTTATGAAAGGGAAATTGTGTTTAACAAATTTATTAGTGTTTTTTGAGAATGTAACTAGCAGGGTAAATAAAGGGAAACCAGTGGATGTAGTATATTTGGATTTCCAAAAGGCATTTGATAAGGTGCCACATTCTTTTCTTGTTCTTAGGCAGGCCCTCGGAACCAAAGATGACTTCGGTGCCACATTAAAGATTGTTACGCAAGATAAGGGCTCATGGGGTTGGGGGTAATATATTAGCATGGATAGAGGATTGGTTAATGGACAGAAAACAGAGAGTAGGGATAAATGAGTCATTTTCAGGTTGTCAGGCTGTAACTAGTGGGGTACCACAAGTATCAGTGCTTGGGCCTCAGCTATTTACAATCTAAATTAATGACTTAGATGAAGGAACCGAGTGTAATGTATCCAAGTTTGCTGATGATACAATACAAAGTAAGTTGTGAAAAGGACACAAAAAGCCTGCAAAGGGATATAGACAGTTTGTGAGTGGGCAATAAGGTGGCAGATGGAGTATAATATGGGAACACGTGAGGTTATTCACTTTGGTAGGAAGAATAGAAAAACATAATGGGGGAGAAATTCATTATAGCCCAGGAATGGGTAGTAACCTTTGAAAAGTTTGAGAATTAGCGCCAGGCGCTAATGCTTCAGACCGCACGTAAAATTCAGTCTCATTGCACAAAGAAAGGAGTGGAGCACTAAATCAAGCGCTAATGGCCTAGCTCAGTAGCGTTAAACTTGAAGCGCTGACCAATATCAGGTGCAGTCTAATCACAAGTCATCATTGCCACAGTCTCTTTCCAGTTCTTACAGCGGAGGTTCACTGATGCTATAGAACCTCATTCTCATCATTGCTGGCTGTGTAGCCATCTCAGCCAGCAGCAGCAAGTCAAGAAGAAGGAGCTGGATGACTCAAGCAGCCATAATGATGGCAGATCCATGCCCCAGGGAGAGAGCCCGTAGATTCTGCAACCATGCATTGGAGGCGTTGGTGTTCGTAGTGAAAAGACGGAGGGCGGTGCTCTACCCAGCAAGTGGCAGGAGGCCCTCGCATCACCATGTGGAGGGAGGTAGCCCAGCATGGCTCGGGCAGCACTGTGGTCCCCAGGCCCCACACACAGTGCAGGAAGAAATTTAACAACCTTACTCAGGTGGTCAGGGTGAGTCAATGCTTCAACAAATGCTACATACCACCATCTGAACCATAGTCTGCACACACTGCCCAAAGCACCACACCCCCAGCACTCACCTACCAACAATCTCTACCGACCAACACTCACACCCACATCTCACACCTTGCACACAATGACAGCTATTCAACTATGGCAGGCACATCACCCAAACACATTGCTCCAAACTCACTCACACACTTTCCTTTCTCTTGCAGGCCAAGGTGGCTCACAACAGGAGGGAGCAGGAGCGCACAGGTGGGAGACAAGCCAACACTCAACCATTGTCTGAGCTAGAAACTCGAGTGCTGGAGATTATTGGGTGCCAGGTGGTGGGTGCCGTGACCACCAGCGACATTGATCCCCCTTGGGGACAACAACGGTATGTTCATCCCTACTCCTTCTTCTCACATCTTAATTCCCCCTAGCCCCACAAACCTTTCGCACTTTCCAGCTAATCAAGCTGTATGCATGCATTCCTCCCTTCCTGCCCCCCTCCCCTCACCTTAACCCGACTCTTGTGCCTTTATGCTTTCAGATAATGAACAAGCCCCTGATCAGCCTGTCCCTGAGGACACCGTTGAGAGCGAAGCGGGAGAAGAGGAGGAGGAAGAACACACCGCGGCACTGCATGTCTCACCCGCAGGCACCAGCTCAGATACTGGCACTACACGTTCTTTAGAGGCTAGTATAGTAGTGGGCTCTGCACAGGGTGATGCACCGAGGATGAGTGGGCTGCGGCAAGGCCATGGGGAAAGGGTAGGTCGGAGGGCGAGTTCGTGCACGAGTTCTGCTGCACAGGACTCAGATGAGGACCTCAATGGGGAGGCCTTTAGAAGAAGGGTGATGAGCATGCACACAGAGATGATAGGTGCAATGGCAAGGGTGCCCGAGAGCCTGTCGCAATGGTAAGGAGCGTGGCGGAGTCCACCTCCAACATTGCACAAGGCTCTGCGCACACCATGGAGCCCATCATTCCCAGTCTGCAAAGGATGGTAGACTCCCAGAGAGACTGTGGCGATCCAGACCTGATGTCGCGTGTGATGGGCGATCTGGCAGCTTCCATTGCAGCACAGGTGGAAATGATGCAATGTCTTAGTGCTGTAATGCAGTCTATGCTTGGTGGCATTCAATCTCAGACTGCTCTCATGCAGTCTCAGCTTGATGCAACGCAAGCTCTGACTGTTGCCATCGTGGCTGGTTCTACCACTGTTGACCAGGGTTTTCACGGTGTCACAGCAGATTGCTAGGGATTCTGAGATGCTGCCCCGGGGGAGTGGCAGTGGGTCAGTGGAGCAGGAACCTGCTGTCCTCTCTCAAGATGACAGCATTCCTGCTCTCACCACTGCCACTCCGTCATTGCCCTTGTCACTGCCTGTCATCCAGCCAGCGCAGACTGCTGCCGCCCATGCTGAGGTGGTGCAGTCTACAGCCGGGCCTTCCAGGCCCAGAGCTGGTCGAGGGCGCCCTGCAAGGCCATCTGAAGTCTCCCTCACGGACACTCAGCAGCCTTCCACCAGCCCTGCTGCAGCCAACACTTAGTAGGAGCAAAGGCATAGTAACAAGAGGCACGAAGGGATTGCACAAGGGTGAATAGGTAATTTTGTTGTTGTAAATATGTGTTTATTGATTATTGATAGATAAATTTATTAATTCAGTTTGGATTATTCAGCGGGAGGTTAGCGGCGGCGGTAGCCGGTAGCGCCCTGTGGCGCTGCGCCGCCGGCGATGACATCATCGCCGAGCGACGCGACCTCTTAGCACCCTGCTGCGGCCCCTTACCGCCCCGCGGCAGAAATTCGGCTGTGCCCCACAAAGCTGCCGCAGGCGATGTAAGCGACAGCCTCGCGGGTCGCAAACCGGGCCGACCTCCACTCGTGAGGCGGTAATTAAAGGGGAAGCCCGGCTGGTGCCCCGCACCGCCATTTCATTTTATTCTTTTGGCCGCCTCCATGCTGCCCTGGTGGGCTAGTGGAAGCAGTCAAACGGCCTGCAGAATGCGTAGCGTCCCTCCCCTTTAACGGAAGGGGAGGGGTGATGAAACGCATCAGCGCTATGCACTCCGGCGCTACTGCGCTTTGTGTCCCAGACACCACCCCGAGAGGAAGTGGAGAATCCCAGGCTTTGGGGAATCAAGAGATGAGCCACTCGCCACAGAAAACCCAGCTTCTGACCTGCTCTAGTAGCCACGGCATTGACGTGTTTGGTCAAGTTGAGTTTCTGTTCAATAGTGACCCCCACCCCCCAGGATGTTGATGATGGAGATCGTCGATGGTAATGCCATTGAATGTCATGGGGAGGTGGTTAGGCTCTCTCTTGTTGGAGTTTAGTGATGAGTAATGAGCCTGAACTAATTAAAAATCTAATGGTAGGGAAGATCTAGCTAACAATGACTATAATATGATAGAATGCGATATCAGATTTGAGACGGAAAAGGGTGAGTCATAAACCAAGGTTTTAAATTTAGGTAAGGCTGACTTTGGAGGGATGAGATAGGAATTGCTTACAATTGAAAAGCAAAATACTGCGGATGCTGGAAATCTGAAATAAAAACAGAAAATGCTGGAAATACTCAGCAGGTCAGGCAGCATCGATGGAGAGAGAAACAGAGTTAACGTTTCAGGTCGATGACCTTTCGTCTGAGGTCCGACAAAAGGTCATCGACCTGAAACGTTAACTCTGTTTCTCTCTCCACAGATGCTGCCTGACCTGCTGAGTATTGATCACAATAGACTGGGCAGAACTACATAGGATTACATTACATAGGATTACATAGGATATACGGCACAGAAACAGGCCGTTCAGCCCAACCAGTCCATGCCGGCGTTTATGCTCCACACGAGCCTTCTCCCGTCTTTCCTCATCTAAATCTATCAGCATAACCCTCTATTCCCTTCTCCCTCATATGCTTGTCTAGCCTCCCCTTAAATGCATCTATACTTTTCGCTTCAACCACTCCCTGTTCCACATTCTCACCACTCTTTGGGTAAAGAAGTTTCTTCTGAATTCCCTATTTGATTTCTTGGTGACTATCTTATATTGATGGCCTCTAGTTATGCTCTTCCCCACAAGTGGAAACATTCTCTCTGTATCCACTCTATCAAAATTTTTCATAATTTTAAAGACCTCTATTAGGTCACCCCTCAGCCTTCTTTTTTCAAGAGAAAAGAAACCCAGCCTGTTCATCCTTTCCTGATATGTATACCCTCGCATTTCAGGTATCAACCTTGTAAATCTTCTCTGCACCCTCTCCAGTGCCTCTATATCCTTTTTATAATATGGCGAACAGAACTGTACGCAGTACTCTAGGTGTGGTCTAACCAAGGTTCGATACAGGTTTAGCATAATTTCCCCACTTTTCAATTCTATACCTCTAGAAATAAACCCTAGTGCTTGGTTTGCTTTTTTTTATGGCCTTGCTAACCTGTGTCACAACTTTTAGTGACTTGTGTATTTGTACTCCTAGATCCCTTTGTTTCTCTACCCCACCTAGACTCGAACCCTCCAAGCAATAAGTGACCTCCCTATCCTTCCTACCAAAATGTAATACCTCACATTTATCTGTGTTGAACTTCATTTGCCAATTATATGCCCATTCTGCAAGTTTATTAATGTCCTCCTGTAACTTGTTGCAGTCCTCCTCAGTATTGACTATCCCCCCCAATTTGGTGTCATCCGCAAATTTAGAAATTGTGTTTTTGATTCCAAAGTCTAAATCGTTAATATAAATTATGAACAACAGTGGTCCCAGCACTGATCCTTGTGGAACACCACTACCCACCTTCTGCCACTGTGAATAGCTACCCTTTACTCCTACTCTCTGCTTTCTGTCCTGAAGCCAGCCAGCAATCCATTCTGCTACTTGTTCCCTGACTCCGCATTCTCTGACCTTGTTCATCAGTCTATTATGGGGTACCTTATCGAAGGTCTTTTGAAAATCTAGATAAATTAATCTACTGCATTACCATTGTCTACTCTCTCTGTTACCTCTTCAAAAAATTCAATGAAGGTTGGTCAAGCAAGACTTTCCCTTTTGAAATCCATGCTGACTATTCATTACTATGTTTTTGGTTTCTAGATGTTCTTCTATTTGCTCCATTAGTAGGGATTCCATTATGTTTCCTACCACCAATGTTAAGCTGACTGGTCTATAATTCCCTGGACATGTTCTATCCCCCTTCTTAAATATAAGTATTAATGGATAAAACTACCGATGAACAGTGGGAGGTGTTCAAAAAAGTATTTGGTAGAATACAAGACCTGTACATACCCTTAAAGGGCACGAGATCTACGTGTGTAATTAAACAACCTTGATCAACAAGGGAAGGGGAAAGATGGTATAAAATTAAAAGAAAGGGCTCATAAAAAGGTAAAGAACAGTAGAAATCCTACAGACTGGGAGAGATATAAAGAACAGCAAAAGGATACAAAGAAAGTGCTGAGAGCTGCAAAAAAAGGAGCATGAGAAAAAGCTAGTGAGGGATATCAAAGACAACACTAAAGGTTTTTACAACTACAGTATATTAATAGAAAGAGAATGGCTAAAAGTAATGTGGGCCCCTTATTGACAGTCACAGGTGATATTGTAATTTGAAATCAGGAAATGGCAAACTTACTAAATACAAAAAGAAACTACTGCAGATGCTGGAAATCTGAAATAAAAACAGAAAATGCTGGAGATACTCAGCAGGTCAGGCAGCATCTGTGAAGAGAGAAACAGAGTTAACGTTTCAGGTCGATGACGAAAGGTCATCGACCTGAAACGTTAACTCTGTTTCTCTCTGTTTCTCTCTTCACAGATGCTGCCTGACCTGCTGAGTATCTCCAGCATTTTCTGTTTTTATTTCAAACTTACTAAATATCTACTTTGTATCAGTCTTCACAGTAGAGGATGAGGATAAAGTACCAGAGATAAAAGGAAAAATAGAAATAAATCAAGGGGAGGAACTAACTAGATTTAAGATAAGTTTAAAAAAATGGTAATGGAGAAACTAATGAGATTAAAGATAAACAAATCTCCAGGACCTGATGGTTTCCACCCCAGGGTATTAAAAGCAGTAGGTGAGGAAATTGTTGATGCGTTAGTCATGATCTTCCAAAACTCTCTCGATTCAGGAATTGTCCCCTTGGATTGGAAAACTGCCAATGTCACTCCATCAAGGGTAGGAGAGATAAACTAGGAAATTATAGGCCTATCAGTCTAACGTCAGTTGTGGGGAAGTTACTAGAGTCTGTTATTAGGGACAGAGTGACTGAGCATTTGGACAAATATGAGCTGATCAGAGAGAGCCAGCATGGATTTGTAAAGGGTACGTCATGTCTAATGAAACTAGTTGAATATTTTGAGGCGGTAACAAACATGGTAGATAAGAAAACCTCTATGGATGTTATTATATGGACTTCCAGAAGGCATTCGACAAGGTTCAACTTAAGAGACTGTTAACAAAAATGTGAGCGCATAGAATTGGAGGCACCTAGTGGCTTGGATAGGGAATTGTGCAGGCGGTAGGTCACAGAGAGTGGGGATAATGGGTACGTACTCAAATTGGCAGGATGCGACTCGTGGTGTCCCGCAGGGATCTGTACTGGGGCCTCAGCTTTTCATTATATTTATAACTGACTTGAATGAAGGAATAGAGAGTTTATCTAAGTTTGCTGATGACACTAAGTTAGGTGGCACAATAAATAGTGTGGACGGGAGCAAAATGTTGCAAAGGGACATTGATAGATTATGTGAGTGGGCAAAACTGTACCAGATGGAGTTCAATGTGGGAAAGTATGAGGTCATCCACTTTGGACCTAAGAAAGATAGATCAGGGTATTTTCTAAATGACGAGAAGCGAGGAACTGTGGTGAGCAGAGAGATTTAGGGGTGCAGCTACAGAAATCACTAAAAGCTAGTGGACAGGTACAAAAATGTTGGCCTTTATCTTAAGTGGGCCAGAATACAAAGGGGTGGAAGTTATGTTACAGCTATACAGAGCTCTGGTTAGAGCACATTTAGAGTACTATGTTCAGTTCTGGGAACTGCACCTCAGAAAGGATATATTGGCCTTGGAGGGGGTGCAGAGCAGATTCACCAGAATGATACCAGGGCTAAAAGGGTTAAATTATGAGGATAGATTGCATTGACAAGGTTTGTATTCCTTGAAAATAGAAGATTAAGGGGTGATCTAATTGAGGTGTTTAAGATGATCAAAGGAGTTGATCGGGTAGATAGAGAGAAAGTATTTCCACTGGGGGAGTCCGGAACAAGGGGGCATAACCTTAAAATTAGAGCTTGGCCGTTCAAGAGTGATGTCTGAAAGCACTTCATCACACAATGGTTAGTGGAAATCTGGAACCCTCTCCCTCAAAAAGCTGTTGAGACTATAATAGAAAATTTCAAAACTAGGTTTGATAGATTTTTGTTAGGCAAGGGTTACAGAACCAAGATGGGTAGATGGAGTTAAGCTACAGATCAGCCATGATCTAACTGAATGGCAAAACAGGCTCAAGGGGCTGAATGGCCTCCGTTGCTATGTCTTGATGGTCATTGTCTGCCACTTGTGTAGAATGTCAGATCCTTGACAGTTTGTATTTGAGTTCACTGCTGGTCTAGTGAACTGTTGTCCACACTCAAACACTAACATCAGAGAATCCTAACTGTAGGTTCTCTGGTTCCAAAGTCTAAATTTACCCTACTATTCTGTGAATAGTGCTAATAAATGTCCACAAGGTATTAATAGCTTGGAAGAAACACTGATGGGATTTTCTGTATCACTGATGGGATTTTCTGTATCACTGGTGCAGCATATTGCTACGTAGCCATCATCTAGAAACAAGGAACACAGATCAAAGCTGGACTTTAGTGTTACTCAAGCCTGGTATTTACACATTTCTGATCCTAGAGTGATAGCACCTCTGGAGAGGTTGGCGGCTTATTAGCATCAACATTCTTTTATTGCAAATTCTAAATCAAATTAGTAAAGGGTGTTATATGATGGTATCAATGTTATCACATCAGTTTCCACGCATCAGACAAGAATAGTTCACCTTCAAAGGCTTTATGGTGTTCCTTGCATCTGCTGCAAATCTCCACATTAAGTACAAGCTTTGACTTTCTCATTAATGAAAGAAGTGCAGCATTGGACTGTCATTAATGTAGTATCCTGAATAAAGTCCATTACTCTTAGCTGTGCACCTGTAAATATATCCCCTCCTTGAAATGTATGCCTGAAAGTGCACAAAGTGTTTCTCAGTCAGTGTGTAACCTGCTTTAAAGTATTACTGTACTGCAGAAAAGATCAAAATGACTCTTTCATATTCCCCCACTTCCTGATCTCAGCTATAAGAATGGGTTTACAATTTCATTACACCTAGTGCGCAGAAGGAATTCCTCCCCTTATGAGGCAGAGGTGGTTCTGGTCCATTCAGTCAGCATGGGTTTGTTAAGGGAAAGTTGTGTCTGACTAACTTGATTGAATTTTTTGAGAAGGTAACGAGGAGGGTCGATGAGGGTGGTGTATTTGATATAGTCTACATGGATTTTAGCAAAGCCTTTGACAAGGTCCCACATGGCAGGTTGGTCATAAAAGTAAAAGATTCAAGGGAAAGTGGCAAGTTGGATCCAAAATTGGCTCAGTGGTAGGACGCAAAGGTCGACCGGTGTTTTTGTGACTGGAAAGCTGTTTCTAGTGGGTTTCCGCAGGCCTCAGTACTAGGTCCCTTGCTTTTTGTGGTATATATCAATGATTTAGACTTCAATGTAGGGGGCATGATTAAGAAGTTTGCAGATGATACAAAAATTGGCCGTGTGGTTGATAGTGAGGAAGATAGCTGTAGACTACAGGAAGACAATGGACTGGTCTGGTGCGAAGAAAAGTGGCAAATGGAATTCAATCTGGAGAAGTGTGAGGTAATGCATTTGGGGAGGGCTAACAAGGCAAGGGAGTACACAATAAATGGTAGGATACTGAGCAGCATAGAGAAACAGAGGGACCTTGGATTGCATGTCCACAGATCCCTGAAGGTAACAGGACAGGTAGATAAGGTGGTTAAGAAGACATACGGGATACTTTCCTTTATTAGCTGAGGCACAGAATATAAGAGCAGGGAGGTTATGCTAGAACTGTATAAAATACTAGTTAGGCCACAGCTAGAGTACTGCGTACAGTTCTGGTCACCACATTACAGGAAAGATGTGATTGCATTTGAGAGGGTACAGAGGAGATTTACAAGGATGTTGCCAGGACTGGAGAATTTTAGCTATGAGGAAAGATTGGATAGGCTGGGTTTGTTTTATTTGGAACAGAGGAAGCTGAGGGGAGATTTAATTGAGGTGTATAAAATTATAAGGGGTCTAGATAGAGTGGAGAGGAAGGACCTATTTCCCTTAACAGAGAGGTTAATAACCAGCGGGCATAGATTTAAAGTATGTGGTAGAAAGATTAGAGGGGAGTTGAGGAGAAACTTTTTCACCCAGAGGGTGGTTGGGGTCTGGAACGCACTGCCTGAAAGGTTGGCAGAGGCAGAAACCCTCATCGCATTTAAAAAGTACTTGGATATGCACTTGAAGTGCCATAACCTGCAAGGCTATGGACCAAGAGCTGGAAAGTGGAATTAGGCTGGATAGCTCTTTTTCGACCGGCACAGACACGATGGGCTGAATGACCTCCTTCTGTGCTGTAAATTTCTATGATTCTATGATTCTACTGGACCAGTAACCAAGATGTTGTGAGTTCAAATCCTACCAAGGGAAATTGTGAAATTTGTAGGATAATATTAGAAGATGACCATGAAAGCTGCTGGATTGTTATGCAAACCTAACTGGATCAGGGAGGGGAGCCTACCACCCCTACCTCGCCTAGCCTGCATGTGACGCCAGTCCCACACTGTGTTGTTGTCTCTTAGGGGGGAATTTTAACAGTCAAGAGCATGTGGGTTGGGCTCAAGTGGGATATAAATTTGCTGAAAATGGAAGTGCGACTGGAAGTCGGCTCCAACGTGCCGATTTCTGGGTTGAACTCAGGCGCGTTTGCATAACCCCCTCCAGAGAGCCAGGTTAGCAATTTGATTATTTAAATCAGGCTATTTCAACGCAATTTTCACCGGCATTTAAATTTAACAGCGCATGCACAGGTTTCCAGACTTCCTGAAAGTCACCATTGAAAGGAAGACAAGAAGATTGTACGAAAATTTATGGGACTGAGAAGTGGGAGCACTTTGAGTGGAGTTCCCACTTCCATGTCCCTTGCGCCATCATCCCTCTCATAGGCCAGTCGCACTTCACTCCTACCACTCTGCAGGGGAGAAGCTTGGAACAGATCAGTGACGTGTTGTCAGGCCAAGGCTAAGGTGTCTGTCATCTTATTTAAGGCGGCAGAAATGTTGGCATCCAGAGTCTGCACAGCCATGGTCAAGGCGTGCATGGACTCATTTGATTGCCGCGATTGATGTTCCACGGAATCTATCCATGGAAAAAGACCCATCCCTGCGACATCAACCCACTTGTGCTGGACTCCTCCATTCTCTCTGCAATCGTGGAAAGTGTGAGTGGAGTCACCAGGTGAAAACCCAACTAACTGCCTAACTGGACCCACTGAACTGTGAGTATATGAGCTGATTCATAGTAAGCATGAGTCCTGTGATGGTGCACCCGCAGAAGGAATCAGCTCCTCTGAGGATTCGTCGTCCAGGAGCTCCAGCGACTGCTGCTGCATGCGTGATGGCCCTAGTGGAGAGAAAAGACATGAATTAATACTCGAAAGGTAAGAATGTTGCTACTTAGCGTTATAAAGATGATCATATTTCACACGTTTCTGAAATCAAATCAACATGACTGAGTGTTGTATGACATGTGGGTCGCTGATATTTAATTGTGTCACCAGGTAGCTGGGAGGTCCCCATCTCCCTATCTCCAATGGTCAAGGATGCCAAAATACCACTAATCTGCATTGCCTCCTCCTGTGCAGCTGTCAACTGCACAATCTGTGGAAGACCACCTCTGGTCCTCTCCCTCTCTCTAGAGATCTGTGCTCTCTTCTCCTGCAATGGGGGAAAGAACAGACCTACGAGTGACTGTAATGGCATGTGTTCACCTGATGGATGCAGTGCATTTGGTGAGGGTGACTATCAGGGATGAGGGTGAGTGGCAGTGGTGGATGGATAGATGTTGATGTGAGGAAGTGCATAGAAAGAGGATGGGTGCACTTGCAAGGTAACTGGGTGTGAGGAGTGATGTGTTGGAGGAGGCTTGACAAGACAGTGTGAGGGGTGATGCACACAGCAGGATGTAGGTGAATGTGCAACTGTACTCACCTTTCCTGACCTGGTTAGGTCATTAAAGCACTTGCTGCACTGAATCCAGGAGCGTGGCATGATGCTCCTGCTTTTGATCTCCAGCCATGCCTTCTTTGTTGCAGCAGTCGGTTTCTTCCTCCTGTTGCTGGGAAGAGTATCTCTCTCCAGCTGCTCACTGACTCCAGCAGCACATCAAGTGATGCATCATTAAATCTTGTCGCAGAGCGTCCTGAATCTATCATAACACTTCTTCCTCACTTTGCTGCAACTCCTCCAAATTCCATCCTTGGATTGGCCTTTTAAATACTCCAGTTGAGATCACGTCTTGTGCGTCCGCAACATGCCCGCTGTCACGCATTCGACACCAAACCCAGCTCCCGCATAAGAGATTAGCGTGTAAAGTTAAGGCACATGGGATTGGGGGCAAGGTATTGACTTGGATAGAGAACTGGTTGGCAGACAGAAAGCAAAGAGTTGGAATAAACGGGTCTTTTTCCGAGTGGCAGGCAGTGACTAGTGGGGTACCGCAGGGATCGGTCCTTGGACCCCAGCTATTCACAATATATATTAATGATCTAGACAAGGGAACTAGATGTAATATCTCCAAGTTTGCAGATGACACAAAACTGGGTGGGCGTGTGTGCTGCGAGGAGGATGCCGAGAAACTCCAGGATGATTTGGACAGGTTGGGTGATTGGGCAGAAGCGTGGCAGATGCAATATAACGTGGATAAATGCGAGGTTATCCACTTTGGTGTCAAAAACAGAAAGGAAGATTATTATCTGAATGGCAATAGATTGGGAGAAGGGGAAGTGCAACGAGACCTGGGTGTCCTTGTGCACCAGTCGCTGAAGGTAAGCATGCAGGTGCAGCAGGCGGTTAAGAAGGCAAATGGTATGTTGGCCTTCATAGCGAGAGGGTTTGAGTACAGGAACAAGGATGTCTTGCTGCAGTTGTACAGGGCCTTGGTGAGACCACATCTTGAGTACTGTGTGCAGTTTTGGTTGCCTTATCTGAGGAAGGATGTTCTTGCCATGGAAGGAGTTCAGCGAAGATTCACCAGGCTGATACCTGGGATGGCAGGAATAACGTATGAAGAGAGATTGCGTCGATTGGGCTTATACTCGCTGGAGTTTAGAAGAATGAGAGGGGATCTCATTGAAACTTATAAAATTCTGACAGGACAGGACAAACTAGATGCAGGAAGGATGTTCCCGATGGTCGTGGAGTCCAGAACCAGGGGTCACAGTCTAAGGATAAGGGGTAAGCCATTTAGGACAGAAATGAGGAGGAATTTCTTCACCCAGAGAGTGGTGAACCTGTGGAATTCTCTGCCACAGAAGGCAGTAGAGGCCAATTCATTAAATAGATTCAAGAAGGAGTTGGATATATTTCTTAAGGCTAAAGGGATCAAGGGATATGGGGAGAAAGCAGGGACAGGGTACTGAATTTGGATGATCAGCCATGATCGCATTGAGTGGCGGAGCAGGCTAGAGGGGCTGAATGGCCTACTCCTGCTCCTATCTTCTATGATTCTATGATTCTATGAAATAATATTATAATGAGGTGGCCCCATTGAAGTTGCACATTCTGACGCACTGAGACTTCTTCCAGGTTTCGCACCCGATATCACACCTCCCCTGCCTCCGAACATGCCTCGGAGTTATTATCGGGCCTTTAATGCCATAATGTCTATTAGGGATGGGCAATAAGTATTGCCTTGCCAGTGTTACCAACATCCCAAGAACAAATAAAAGAAACTGTAGGGGTGAACCACATATCCTCTCATCATTTGGTTTACATTTACAGTAATAGAATTGTTAGTTACACCATTAACAATCGCTAGCTTAGTATTTGCAATGATAAGAAACAGAACAGCTTACATTTCCACAGTGCTCTTCATATACGGAAGGATTTCTACAACTGTTTTACCAAAAGGAGGAAAAAACAGTGGACACCAGAGGGCAAAAGGGAAAATGGAGAAGGTTAGGGAGCTGGGGCTAAAGCGTGGTCGAAGAAAAGGATTTTGAGGAGATTTTTAAAAGCAGAGAAGGGACAAGGCAGATGGAGCGAGGCAGGTAGTTCCAGAGAACAGGCGTGTAGCAGATGAATGAATGGTGATGGCAACAGGAAACCAGGAGAAATTGGGGGGAATTTTAACCCCTCATGACGGACAGTAGTGGGGCAGAAGGATTACAAATTCAAAAATGGGAAACCTGACCCCAACCCGCCTCCAGCATGTCCACTTCCGGTTTTAACGGAGCCGGGTTGAGGGGCAAGTGATTAAACTGCTCTCCAGAGGTGGGTCCATCATTTAACTATTTTAATGAGGCTGCTTACCTCAAATTTTAGGATAGTTTTAAATTTAATAGCTGCGGACAGAGATTCCCAGGGCTAAGAAAAACCAGCAGCTGGAGGGAGGTGGGAATATAAGGCACCTTCAGGCTCCACAGGAACGTTTTTAAAGTTTTTTTTAAACTTACCTTTCGTTGGTGGCCACAGGGGCCACTGAAGAATCCTGAGCAGGGCAGGCCTGACACTCATCACCAACTAATTTCTGGATGGGGACCTTCAATGGGCCCCTAATTTACATATTTAAGGGCCTAACGCCCGGGACGCCTAAAAAATGCCCCCACAAATTTAGTAGTAGGACCAATGCCTGTGCAGATTGGGCGCAGGCTGTCCCATTGCTAAATTGGTGTGCTTTGTGCCCATTTTATGTCCCAAAATCAAGCGCAATGCATACCAATTTTCAGCCCCGATACAGTAAATTTTTTTAAAGGTTATATTTTATTCCATTTTCCCCTTCCCCACTCAACTCCAAAATATCTCTTCTGTATAATCTTCAGCTGAGAGTGAAGGTAAATTACTTTAAAACTTCCCTGATCCCTGACACCAAAACCACCACATGCCGAACAACAGGAGCTGTTCTTAGTGCCAGTTGAGAAAGCCTATGTAAGCTTTTCCTATCTCAGAAGTAAAGGGCTGCACAGTTTCTGGCAAATGTAGCATGGCTCAGTTAAACAGAGACATATCTCAATATAAGCTGAGTGACCTTTCAATTTATCCACCACTAATAACTGAGGACCTGTCCTTTAAATTCATAGGGGTAAAAATTCAGTTGGTTGCGCCTCCCGTTAGCGCCTTAAGAGGGCGCTAATGGGGCGCAAAGCCACTAACGCCCGGGCGCAGCGATGTTTGCGCCGCTCGGGAACTTAACTAGAGATTGTGCAGCGGCGCTAAACTTTACCGCTGCGACCACCTGCGCGCGCAGATTGTGACGTCATTCCATGGTGCAACGCCCTTGTGGCGACCCGGAGCGGAAATTGAGTGGTGCCCCCTGCCTTACCGCCTGGCGCATCCAACGACCAGAAGACTTGAACGCTATCAATCGCTGTGGGGCTGGGGGGGGGCGCTATTTAAAGGGGGCCTCTTCCTGTCTTTTATTGTTGGTGGCATTTTTGAACTACGCATTCTGAGAGAGAGAGGGAGAGACTTCTGGAGAGATTCAACGTTGTGTGAAGGAGTTTTGGGTACTGAGCAGCACTTTGCAGGTTCATTTTGATTTGCCATTCCTTGTATCGATTTAGCAGAGACTGTGGGAGCTGCACTCTGAGCTCTTTGCCTGGTACTCTCCATTGTTCTTTCCAGCACATTTGATGTACAGTTCTCTCCAGGCCGAGATTCAAGGCTGCAATGAACAGGATGTGGATGGAAAGCAAGATTAACCATCCCCTTTAAGAACTGGCCCGTGCCATTGTGTGTGTGTTCCATTGCTGACTGACATTACATGAGCTTCGCCAGCGCTCTGAGTTAGCGCCTCACTCCTTGGCCTTTGCGCCTTAAGACAGGTGTGCAGCGCCTGATTTAGCGCTCCACTCACCTCCCGGGGCGGTAAAAGTGAAGTTTCCAGTCAGTGCCGATAATTAGCGCCAGGCGCTAATATTTGCGTCCAGATGATATTTGCGCCCCAAATGGGGCGCGACCTAATTTTTCCCCCATACTGTCTCCTTTACCATCTCAGTATATAGGCCTATGTTGACGCTGTTTTCCTTCACAAAAAGAACATTTATAATAATCCAATGTACTCACTTTAAATTATGAATGCTATCTAGGAAGGATCAGTCACACAAATCATCGGGAATCAGACTCACAAACTACAGGGAAGGAGGCACACAAACTGGCAGGAATCAGACATACAAACTACCATGAATGAGACACACAAACCATTACAAATTATACAGAAACACCAGCAAGCATCAGACACAGACGCTCCAACTGGGCTGGTCAACTTGCAAATATATCTTTCTCAGTAAACCTGCTATGGAGAAGTATTGAGAGGTCGCACAACACCAGGTTATAGTCCAACAGTTTTATTTGAAATCACAAGCTTTCGGAACTATCGCTCCTTCCTGTCCACCCCAGTCCAACACCGGCATCTCCGCATCATGGAGAAGTATAGCATAGCATTGGATCACCTAAAGTTCACACGACGATATAGGGACAGCTATGGAGGGTTCAGGTGAAGGGGAATTTAGAACATAAGCGTGCATCAGCAAATAGTGTCAGAGTGAGGAAAAATGGTAAAAAGACAAAACTAAAGGCTCTTTATCTGAATGCACGCAGCATTCGTAACAAGATAGATGAGTTGACGGCACAAATAGAAATAAATGGGTATAATCTGATAGCCATTACAGAGATGTGGTTGTAAGGTGACCAAGTCTGAGAACTGAATATTCAGGGGTATTTGACATTTTGGAAGGATAGGCAGAAAGGAAAAGGAGGTGGGGTAGCTCTGTTAATAAAGGCTGAGACCAGTGCAGTGCTGAGAAATGATATTGGCTCAGAAGATCAAGATGTAGAATCCCGTCGCTTGTCACCTTAATTCTCCGCTCCACTCCCACTCTGACCGATTAGGCACTTTACAGCCTTCTGGACTCAACATTGAGTTCAACAATTTCAGACTATAACCCCCCCATTTTTTCAGGCGGCAGCTGTTGATGATTCTGCCATCCCCATTTGCAACATTTAATCTCTCCTGCCTTCAATCCTAGCACAGACTGTCCCTTTAGTTCCTGCCTCTCCTCTCCCCCCCCCCCCCCTCTTTCCCTGCCTCTGCACCTGCTTAAAACCTGTTACATCCCTAACTTTTTCCAGTTCTGACGAAGGGTCACAGACCTGAAACGTTAACTCTGTTTCTCTCTCCACAGATGCTGCCTGGCCTGCTGAGTGTTCCAGCTTTTTCTGTTGTTATTTCAGATTTCCAGCATCTGCAGTATTTTGCTATTGTAAGATGTAGAATCAGTTTGGGTGGAGATAAGAAATAACAAGGGAAAGAAGTCACTGGTGGGAGTAGTCTATAGGCCCCCTAACAGTAGCTACACTGTAGGACAGAGTATAAATCAAGAAATAATAGGGCTTGTAAGAAAGGTACTGCGATAATCATGGGCGATATTAATCTTCATATAGATTGGACAAATCAAATTGGCAAGGGTAGCCTTGAGGACGAGTTCATAGAATGTATTTGGGATGGTTTCTTAGAACAATACATTGTTGGAACCAACCAGGGGGAAGGCTATTTTAGATCTGGTAATGTGTAATGAGACAGGATTAATTAATGATCTCATAGTAAAGGATCCTCTAGGGAAGAGTGATCATAGCATGATAGAATTTCAAATTCAGTTTGCGGGTGAGAAACTTGGGTCTGAAACTAGTGTCCTAAACTTAAATAAAGGCAATTACAAAGGTATGAAGACAGAGTTGGCTAAAGTGGACTGGGAAAATAGATTAAATTGTAAAACAGTAGATTAGCAGTGGCAGACATTTAAGGAGATATTTTATAACTCTCAGCAAAGGTTTATTCCAGTGAGAAAGAAAGACTCTATGAGAAGGATGAACCATCCATGGCTAACTAAGGAAGTTAAGGATGGTATCAAATTGAAAGAAAAGGCATACAATGTTGCGAAGATTAGTGGTAGGCCAGAGGATTGGGAATTTTTTAGAAACCAGCAAAGGATAACTAAAAAAATAATAAAGAGGGCAAAGATAGATTATGAAAGTAAACTAGCAAAAAATATAAAAACAGACAATAAGAGCTTCTGCAGGTATATAAAAATGAGAGAGTAGCTAAAGTAAACATTGGTCCCTTAGAGGATGAGACTTGGGAATTAATAATGGGAAACAGGGAAATGGCAGAGACTTTGAACAAATATTTTGTATCGGTCTTCATGGTAGAAGACACTAAAAGCATCCCAATAATAATTGATAATCAAGGGGCTTTGGGAGGGAGGAAATTAAAACAATGACTATCACCAGAGAAAAAGTACTAGGCAAACTAATGGGACTAAAGGCTGACAAGTCCCCTGGACCTGATGGCCTACATCCTAGGGTCTTAAAAGAAGTGGCCGCAGAGACAGTTGGTTGTAATCTACCAAAATTCCCTGGATTCTGGAGAGGTCCCAGCGGATTGGAAAACCGCAAATGTAACACCCCTATTCAAGAAAGGAAGGAGGCAGAAAGCAGGAAACTATCGGCCAGTTAGCCTAACATCTGTCATTGGCAAAATGCTGGAATCCATTATTAAGGAAGTAATAGCAGGACATTTAGAAAATCATAATACAATCAAGCAGAGTCAACATGGTTTTATGAAAGGGAAATCATGTTTGACAAATTTACTAGAGTTCTTTGAGGATGTAACGAGCAGGGTGGATAAAGGGGAACCAGTAGATGTAGTGTATTTGGATTTCCATAAGGCATTCAATAAGGTGCCACATAAAAGCTTACTGCACAAGATAAGAGCTCACGGGATTGGAGGTAATATATTAGCATGAATAGAGGATTGGCTAACTAACAGAAAACAAAGAGTCGGGATAAATGGGTCATTTTCAGGTTGGCAAACGGTAACTAGTGGGGTGCCACAGGGATTAGTGCTGGGGCCTCAACTATTTACAATCTATATTAATGACTTGGATGAAGGGACCATGTGCACTGTAGCCAAATTTGCTGATGATACAAAGATAGGTGGGAAAGCAAGTTGTGAGGAGGACACAAAGAATCTGCAAAGGGATATAGATAGGCTAAGTGAGTGGGCAAAATTTGGCAGATGGAGTATAATGTGGGAAAATGTGAGGTTATCCACTTTGGTAGGAAAAATAAAAAAGCAAATTATTATTTAAATGGAGAGAGACTACAAAATGCTGCGGTACAGAGCGATCTGGGGGTCCTCGTACATGAAACACAAAGAGTTAGCATGCAGGTACAGCAAGTAATTAGGAAGGCAAATGGAATGTTGGCCTTTATTGCAAGGGGGATGGAGTATAAAAGTAGGGAAGCCTTGCTACAACTGTACAGGGCACTGGTGAGACCACACCTGGAGTACTGCGTGCAGTTTTGGTCTTCTTATTTATGGAGGGATATACTTGCATTGGAGGCAGTTCAGTGAAGGTTCACTAGGTTAATTCCTGAGATAAAGGGGTTGTCTTATGAAGAAAGGTTGAGCAGGTTGGGCCTATACTCATTGGAGTTTAGAAGAATGAGAGGTGATCTTATTGAAACATATAAGATTCTGAGGGGGCTTGACAGGGTAGATGCAGGGAGGATGTTTCCCCTCGTGGGGAATCTAGAACTTGGGGGCATAGTTTCAGGATAAGGGGTTGCCCATTTAAAATGGAAATGAGGAGGAATTTCTTCTCTCAGAGGGTCGTGAATCTTTGGAATTCTCTACCCCAGAGAGCTGTGGAGGCGGAGTCATTGAATATATTCAAGGCGGAGATAGTCAGATATTTGAGCTACAGGGGAGTCAAGGGTTATGGGGAGCGGGCGGGAAAGTGGAGTTGAGGCCAAGATCAGATCAGCCATGATCTTATTGAATGGCGGGGCAGGCCTACTCCTGCTCCTATTTCTTATGTTCATATGTCCTTATGACTGAGCGATTTCTGAAACAATTGCACAAAAGCCTAGTTTTCTTCTTCAACTGAACCAAATTGGCCTGAACTTTGTCTACATCAGGTCTCTTCAAATAGGCCTGAGGTGTTGTTATAATATGGATGATAACAGGATGGAATTTGGTTGTTTACCCTCAGTCTACAGGCAATGATTTTGTTACAATGTATTCTGGTTGAAAAGGAAGCTGATATTTTATCAGGGTAGATTAGATGAAGGCTGCTGCTGCTTTTCAGTGTGAAGCTGGATAATTTATTTACATCTATCTGCTTTAAACAGCTGTACGAACTATTACGAGCAAAGCGCCCTGCATTAAAAGCTTGGTGTGATGACTGTTTAATGGCTGTTTAACAGCTGCCTATGTGTGTTAATGACTATTGATAGGCAGTCATCGGTGACTAATGTGTATTTAGGCTTTCTAGTGTTCAGGATAAACCAAGAAATAATAACTCCCTCAGTTGAAAAATGTTGAAATACGTGTTTATTTGTTAACAGTGAAAAAAGATCTAAAATGCATTCTTTAAATTTGATTACTTCATAATAAGTTAATAACATCAGTCTAGTTTCTGAGCTTCTTCTAAAGTTAATAGAGAATATTACTGAAGGGGATCATTAGTTGGACCAGAATTACTGGCTGCCAGCCCATGTGTGGTCAGTGTTAGTCTAGTCTGGTGAGGTGAATAATGTTAAAATATTTTTGACAGAGAGCACTGAAAAATAGTGCAGACTGAAAAAAATGGTCAAAATAAGCGTCAGAAATCAGTGACAATAAACACTGAAAAAAATATATATAAATAAAAAGGAGAAACAGCAAATAGTAGAAACCTGTAATAGAAAACAGAAAATGTTGCCAATACACAGCAGGAGCCTGTCTTTCCTCTTGACAGATGCTGGCAAACCTGCTGTACATGTCCAGCAGCTTCTATTTTGATTTAAGCCTATACATCTACCTAAATTAAAAGCCTAGTATATGTGTACACTTACTGTCATATAACACTTAATTACTCCCTCCAGTCACACCTACTTTTTTTAATGCTATTTCCATCACGCCTGTCTCTCACACTTTTCTGAGATGGCTAAAGTTACCGATTCACTTCATTTATCCCTGATTGAATTCTCCAAGCTTCGTTTCAAAGGTAGGTGCCACTGTTGCTTATTCACCTCTGAGATCTGCCAGTTGTGTCTCCAAAATGGGTGGTGCTGCTCACCTTGGAGATCTTATCATCGACCCTGCTGTCTGCTCCCTCCCTGCCTCTGACTCTTGTGGTTACCGCCTCTTCTCCTACAATTTCTGACTCCTTCCCCCAACCCAGGTCCCCCGGCCCAACTGTGAGCCTTCACCGTGACCACCTCTCTGCCAGCTGTCAGCCGACATGTAGATAGGTCCCCTGGAGTGCTACAAGTCACATTCCAGCCTTTACCAGAATCTGGCTGCAAGTTCTTCTGCCCTTTCAATGCACTTAAAGATTTTGAAGTACATAGCAGTTTTGATTTTAAATAATAGAGGTATCCACAGCCACTGCTTGGGGTACCCTTCAAGAAATCATGCCCCCACTGCTGTTCCCACCCTCCAGTGATCCCTCCCTTACTGCTACCAAATCCTGAGCCCTAACATCCTTCCAGTAATGATAGGAGAGAGAGACCAGTTGTAATGGAATCCCCCTCCTCCCTCAGCTGTAATTTAAATAATTTTATATATTACAAGTTTTCCCAAGTAAGAAATCCTCACCCCTGTCATGACCGGATTTCCCATCCTTGAACATCTGTACTTTCCCACCCTCCCCACACTCTCCTGCCACCCCTTGACACACTCAACCCACCCCTCCCCCCACACTGAGCACCTCTACCTTCTGTCTCACTGCTGAGAAAACGCGTATCACTGCATTTTATCAGCAACACCTCTCAACCCCCTCCCAATGTTCGCACACCCTGCCACCACCTTCCCTGTGCTGTAACACCCCTAGTCCTAATGCTGCCACACCCAGCACATCCTCCCAATGCTCCCACCCCTCAGGATTCCTCCAGTTTCTCCATTATCTGACACCCTTCTCTCACTTCTACCATCTCATTGCTCCCAGACCCTGCAATCCCCTTCTCAGTTCTTCCAAACCCTTGAAATGCCCCAATTTTACCACACCCTATGATCCCTCCCTTTCCCAAACTCCAGGGCCAGCCTCCTGATCCACACATCCCCAACTTGGTTTTTGTTCCCAGGAATGAGCTTAAAATGTGCATTTTTGACACCTTTAAAATAATAAAAGTGCAAAAAACATATTTAAGGAACTTTAAGGCTACAGCCAAGAAGACAACTTTTGGGACTATCAGTTCTTCCAGACTCCGAATTCTCCCAGATCTAATGAACCCTGCTACCAAACCTTCACAGGACTACCAGAGCCACAATACCACCGAGTTTCTACAGGGCCAGCGGTGCATTCCTGATATAAGATGGCCAGGAGAGGAGATTGGCTATAGGAAAATCTGCCGGAATGTGGATATGCCAAATCTCAGACCAGGAATTTCTGTTGAGCCTGTTTGGGACGGAATTTCCATTCATTCCAAACATGGCGCATGGTGTTGGAGGGACAGGATGGGGTGTGGGCGGGGCGGGGGGGTGGGGGGGTGGCGGTGGCGGGGGTGAGGGCGTTCCCACACCAGTTATTTCCTCACTATCCTAGATGCCGGGATGAACCTGGCACAGCTGTGGATGTTGGCCTACCTGGAGTCCAGGCCTCTGTCCTGGCCTGGACCTCCAATCAAAATAGTAGGTCCATCATTAGCGGCCCCCTTGTAAATGGTTCAACTGAACTTAAATAAAAGAACTATTTATACCCGTGCTGCCAGTTGCCAAAAGAATGGCTGACCAGTGTCACTTTTCCACCACCCCCTTCTTTGGCAGGTGCCCAAGATGCTCTCAAATTAGACTTCATAGATTTATAGTGGCAACACTTAACCTTCTATAATGCTCCTGTCCTTATAAAACTGTGTATCCTCTGACTTATTGTGAGCAGCACCATGGGAGATTTTCCAGTATATATAAAATCTACTCCTGATAATTCAGTAATTTTTGCGCTAAAATACTTGAATTGTCTAACAATTTGAATTAAGTAACTTTGAATTAAAAGGGGTAGACTGTAAATTTTGCATCATTGGTAAGTTGCACTTGTGTAAAGTGTTATGACACTGATGGTTGAATAATTGATTTTATCATTCATTTGGTTAATGGGGCACTCCAATAAAACAGCTTCTCCTGTAGTAATGTATGAAGGCTAAAACAATATTGAACAAGCTCAGTACTGTTGCCAGATTGGCTTGTTCAGATCATGAGAGACTAAATCCAGCTCTTTCATCCTGGTGGTAGAATTGCAGAACCATAGAATTTGCGGTGTAAATATATTTTTTTTATTCGTTTATGGGATGTGGGCGTCACTGGCAAGGCCAGTATTTATTGCACATCCCTAATTGCCCTTGAGAAGGTGGTGGTGAGCTGCCTTCTTGAACCGCTGCAGTCCATGTGGTGAAGGTACTCACACAGTGCTGTTAGGTAGGGAGTTCCAGGATTTTGATCCAGCGACGATGAAGAATCGGCGATATACTTCCAAGTCAGGATGGTGTGTGACTTGGAGGGGAACTTGGAGGTGGTGGTGTTCCCATGCGCCTGCTGCCCTTGTCCTTCTAGGTGGAAGAGCGCACGGGTTTGGGAGGTGCTGCCGAAGAAGCCTTGGCGAGTTGCTGCAGTGCATCTTGTAGATGGTACACACTGCAGCCACGGTACACCGGTGGGGGAGGGAGTGAATGTTTAAGTTGGTGGATGAGGTGCCAATCAAGCAGGCTGCTTTGTCCTGGATGGTGTCGAGCTTCTTGAATGTTGTTGGAGCTGCACTCATCCAGGCAAGTGGAGAGTATTCCATCACACTCCTTACTTGTGCCTTGTAGATGGTGGAAAGGCTTTGGGGAGTCAGGAGGTGAGACACTCGCCGCAGAATACCTAGCCTCTGATCTGTTCTTGTTGCCACAGTATTTATGTGGCTGGTCCAGTTAAGTTTCTGGTCAATGGTGACCCCCAGGATGTTGATGGTGGGGGATTCGGCAATGGTAATGCTGTTGAATGTCAAAGGGTGGTGGTTAGACTCTCGCTTGTTGGAGATAGTCATTGCCTGGCACTTCTGTGGCGCGAATGTTACCTGCCACTTACCAGTCCAAGCCTGAACGTCGTCCAGATCTTGTTGCATGCGGGCATGGACTGCTTCATTATCAATATGGGGGGCCAATGCACAGACATCAGTCTCTCACAATCCAATCTAAACAAGCATCAGTGTAAAAGCACCTAAAGAGTGATCAACTATGGAATAGACTTGGAAGTGGGGTAGTGAAGACAAAACTCTGGAATCATTTAATAAAGAGCTGAATGTCATGATGGGAACACTGGTAAGTCTTTCTGGATCAGTAGGCTGAAATGGGCTGAATGGCCTTAATCTATATCGATATTGTGATCGAGCGAAAGAAATCACAAAATTACTTAATTACGGTTTAAACTACTGAGTTTCACATACTACAATATTTGTTCCAATTTGTAAATGAGTATAGCTTGACAGGAGTAATGCTTTCATTGAAAGTGTCTGACAATTAACTTTTTTTTCATATTTTCAAATGCAAATGCAGATGCAAAGGAGTAAATCACGTCAAAACTCATTGCATGTCACTTGCACATGACATCACCATGATGAAAATAACACACATCTCTTCTGGTACATTCTCTCCCCCCACCGCATACCCCCAACCCCCGCCCCAAACAAAGAAGAAAGGCTCGCCAAACACATAAAATCTGATGACTGTGAGTTTATCCAGTGAGTAGCTAAAAGCCGCACAGATCAGGAAAGTCCCAAGTTCAAACCCGAATGCTGAATTCACCATGCTGTGGTAATCGTTTGGGTGCAAGAGGGGGAAAAATCAGCCCAGGCTCCTGCTTTTGTTTGTTATATAGTGATCCTTGCTGGAGGGGCATATCAGGATCCAAAAACAGGAAACTAATGTCCCTTTAAATACAATAAACAGATGAAATCAATCGATTTACTTCAAATAGTAAATACATTTGATTTTTATTGAATACAGTATTTCTTTAAAAGCAATGCTAATATATTGGAAAATAATATTCAATTTTGAATCTGTACCCCCAATGTCACCCTGGGAAATAGTGTTACCTTCTGAACTTGCATACCAACACTTTAGAAATCTACAAATGAGTGACAACAATCTCTATTTATGAAATACCACCCGAGGCTGCTGTCATGGTGTTGACAGATCTTATAGCTTTCTTGAACTGATGAACTAATCGACATCGTGTATCATAGCTAACACCTGTGAGCACCAATTCTGTCAACAACTTGACAGAGTGCAGCCATAATTGGGAAGTTCCTCTCATTAAATGGACCTCTAGAGATTAGTCGTTTTCACTCTGGGATTCCAACCAAAAAGCTGGGAAGAGTCATTTTTCCTTCCCTGGGTTCTGTGTAATGTGGATGCCAGATTGCTTTAATGGTACTATTTGTCATCACTATATAAAGAATAAGGTTACAGAGTGTGAAAGTCAGATATAATCTGATGAAGCATTACATCACTGGCTCAGCTGGTTAAGTCAGCGAGTAGCTGAGTTATACAAACTAAGATGGTATCAGATTGAATGCCTGCTCTGTGCTATTTTGAAGAGCTCTTGGATGAGCTGCTCTCTAAGCGCTCTGGTAGCAAGGGGCACTGGTGGTCGATGCTGCTCATGCTCTTTCTCCTCCTCCTCCACTTCTTGCTACCCAGGTGGTGGTAAAGGCCGGTCCCTTATTATCGCAAAGTTATGTAGCAAGCAGCATACTCCCACAAATCTAGAGACACGTTCAGGGCTGTACTGCAAAGCGCCATCCAAATGGTCCAGGCAGCGGAAGCGTTGCTTATGCCTGCCAACGGTCTGGTCGATGATACTTTTGGTGGCTGCATGGCTCTCGTTGTGGACCAGCTCTGCGGCTGTGCCAGATTCCTGACAGCAGTCATGAGCTACGTTTGAAGGGGATAGCCCTTGTCACCCAGTAGTCAGCCTGTGACCTGATGGCCTGGTTGGAATAAAGGCGGCACAGAGGACTGGCGCAGAGTGAATGAATCAAGATTGCTGCCAGGAAGCTGGGCGCAGACCTGCTTGATGTGCTGCATGTGGTCGCAAACGAGCTGAATATTGAAGGAGTGGAATCTCTTTCTATTGATAAAAATGCCAGGCTGGTAATGGGGAGCACACAAGGGAATGTGGATGCAGCTATAACGCCTTACACCCTGGGGAAGCCTGCAATGTGGGTGAAGCAAGTGCTCTCTCCTCCAGCTATGCTCTGTCCATTGGGAAAGTAATATAGCTGTTCCTCCTAATGTAGAGAGCCTCGGTGGCCTCCTGATACAATGAACAGCAAACTGGGAGATGTTGTGATGTCACTTGCTGCAACCTGGAATGACCCCGTAGCATAAAAGTTAAGGGCCACATTGACCTTGACAGCCATAGGCAGTGCTATCCATGCGATGGTTCGAGGGTCACGTTGTGGCTCCAGTAGATGATATAGCTTGGTGATAACCTCCTTTGTGAAACAAAGGTGCCTGAGGCATTGCTCCTCAGTGAAATTGAGGTAGAAGAAGTGCTCCCTGAAGACCCATTGTAGGTATGGCCTCCTGTGCAGTGTCCTCCTCCTCCCTCTTCTCCTAGCTGCTGCTGCTCTCCGTCTCCCTCCCTGTTCCTCCTTGTCCTCCAACCCTAAAGGCAGAGCTGCCAGACCACCCATAGCTGCAATAAAACTGTTTTAAAGGCAGACAAAAGTAATGCAGCAAAAAGTTGGTAGCAGAAGTCGGAATTCAATTGTTGAACGCAGAAAAAAGAAAAAAAAAGCCCGGAAGTTAACCAGCAACCTAAGAAGACAAACTAGCAACTAACCTGTACGGCGTGGATGAGCCCTTCAAATAATGCTCCTCAAGGGTCCTTGCTGGGCAAGGTTATCACATGACGATTCAGATGCTGGGGAAGACCAATGTCACAAAAGGGTCCTACAACAAATGCTCCGCCTGCCATATTGGATCGGGCTCCTGTGTAGGTGTTCAGGGCATGCACTGAAAGCATGCAAAAGGCTCATTATAATATTTAAATAAGGGGCCCATAGGGTATTAGATCAGAAATAACAACAGAAAACGCTGGAAAAACTCAGCAGGCCAGGCAGCATCCGTGGAGAGAGAAAGAGAGTTAACGTTTCAGGTAGATCAGATTTGTCTAGTAAGTAAATGATTAAGCAGCTCTAGGAATAGAATATTGGGCTCCAAACTAAAGAATCAGGGTTTGAAGCCCAGTGTCATGTGCTGTTCAAACTCGGCTGCTCTTGATGCCTGAAGCTCAACAGGTTGTCTTGGGTTTGGATGACCATTGGCTACATTGAGATTTAGAGCAGATGAATTATGAAACCCTCGAATTTGAAACCAAAGTTTAAGTTTCAAACAGGCTGTATGTGAACAGGCAAGGCGCCAGTCGATTGTAAAAAAAAACTCATACTAGGATTAGAGATCAGAGTGCAGATGTAAACAGTCCCATAGCAGGCCACAACACAGTAGTAAGAATCAGACACATGGGGGGTACTTTTAACGTGGAGCAGCGCGTGGGTTTAGGTGCGAGTGGCTGGAAATGCGTTCGCGTCCATAAGCCGGCTCCAACGTGCTGACTTCCGGGTTTAAATCGTCATTCGGCAAATTGCCCGTAACCCCCTGCAGAGAGGTGGGTTACTAATTTAAGTATATTACTCGTTCCATTGTGGCGATATTTCAACTGACTTCCGAATTTAACGCTGCATCCACGGGAATCCCGGGCTTCCTGTAACTCGCCATTGAAACCAAGGTGAGAACACAACGGCAATTCATGGGTCTCATTAAAAGTCAGGCAAATAATCCAATAAATACTCGGTGCTCACAGCTGCTTTCTTACCTACCACTGGGAAAGAGTTTGTTCACAGTGCTCATGGTGAGAGGTTAGTTTCTACACTTTTGGCGATTTTCAGACTCAGATCAGGGTGGATGGCGCCTTGGCTGATTTAGATTGGACCTCGGACAAGGAGCAAGATGACCATCAGCAGCAACAACAGCCTGTTGTGGAGAGACATGCAGGTAGTGAGCAGAGAGGGGGGCAACAGAGGGGTCGAGCCCACAGGAGGCATTACCCGCATAACAGGGTGTACAGGCAGAGGCTCAACTTCCTAAACCTCTCGGAAAAGCAGTGTTTCAGGAGGATGAGGTTGTCGCATCAGGCGGTGGCAGACATCTGCAGCCTCCTAGAAGAAGACCAGCTCCCTGCTCGACCTGGAGGCCACACATTAACAATGGCTGCGAAAATGACCACTGCCCTTAACTTTTTTGCCGCCAGATCCTTCCTGCCAGGCCAACTCAGTGGCAAAGCAGATCTGGACCAGGAGAGGCCCGAAAAAGTAAGTTTTACATTTTTATTGACCTTCCTTGTGGGACATGGACAAGCAAGAATTCTTGCAGTCACATAAATATGTTAAAAAGAACCATGCCGACTTTGGGTGAGTGTAAATCCCGGAAGGTCAATTCCCGACAGCATCAGGGTGGGTAAGTAACCTGGGCAATTTTAACTGCCCAACCGCCCGGTTTCTTGCCTGCATTGAAACCAATTTTATCTCTCCAACCTCCATTCCAGCTGAGACCAGCTAATTTAGCACAGACCAGGAATCAAACCTCGGACTGTGCTGATCTATATGGTTCAGTAGTCAGTACTACACCAGAAAGTGCATTCACCCACTGAGTTATTAGAGGAGCTAAGGTAAGAAGGAAGGTGAGAAGGAAGACTGACTACTTTCTTTAAAGCCAGCAATGGAAGTAGTACTCGTGAACACCAAATTATTTCCTGACGTTAGTAAATCCGGGCTGCTTGCCACCACAGATATTTTATTTATTCTCTTATTACGCTTAGGGTCGTAAAGCTGCAAATCTAAACTTGACAAGTTGGAAACTAACCTGTCCCTGCCAGTAATTTCTAGCTTCAGTCTGCGCATAGGGATTTTCAAGATGGTGGATTAAAGTCACGGGAGAAAAGTGAAGGCCGCGTTACCTCCAGATGTGGGAAGTGCAATTTTGAAGCAGGTTCCACATAATAGCCCAGAAATAAAATATAACTGGCACAGTAACTAATGCCAGATTTAATTATCTTCTGTTATGGTGTATGGCAGACTGCTGTCACAAATAAAATATAGTGTTTATGCCCCTCATGATTTTGATTCAGAAATAACTTGCATATCATATTTCATTTGAGCAACACAGATCACATTTGTTGGAATTTGCATATGAATCTGACATCTATTTTTATTCTGGGGTTATGAACTAAGCCTGTTTCTAATCAGGAGCCAACTGATCGAAAAAGGGCTGCCACTCTCACTTCCTGCTCTCCAGCACAGAAATATTTTCTGGTCCACCACCTGGAGAAAAGAAAAAGCAAAAAATAATCGGAAGCTATGTCTGTGTATGACTCCCCAATAGATCAATGCACAGCACGGTGTGGCATTCGGCCATATCAAGCAGTAAGAGTCCAGGTTCAGTCCTTGTTCTGTTCTGAAGTCAATAGAAATAAATATTGGGAAAGATGTTAAACGGGCTGCCGATTCGCCATCACTCGTTTTACACCATCGCACAAAGCCAAAATCTACTTAGTCATTCTCAACTGGCTTATGGTGAGGACACCTCAATTAGATTTGATTCCTTGTGGGGGAGGGATTTTAACTGCCAGCTGGTTTCTGTTTCCAGCACTGGAACCCACTGTTTTCAGTTAGAATCCCACCCGCTCAAGGCAGAATGAGGCCACAGAGATTTTAACATTTGGGGCTCATTAACATGCTGCCGGCCGTATTCCTGCCCAGAACGGGTGGGAAGTGGGCAGGAAGAGGCTGCTGACCTGTGGAAATTCGGGTGGCATGTGGACCGGGGTTCCGGGGGAGTCTTGTGGTAGGGAAGGGGTTGGAGTCCAAGGCAGGGGAGGGCAAAACTGTCCTTGAGGGGCCCGGAGGAGCACTCCTGCTTATCATGATCCCGCAAAGGAAAGGAAAAAACTTACCTTGAGCAGTGCGAACTTCGGCCCCCTTCTAGATGCACAGCCTGTCAGCAGCGTGTTCGGCGCTAGGCTGTACGCTGCAATCATGATAAGTAGCAGGCAGCACGAAGTTGACGTGCTGTCTGCGCTTCTTGAATGGGTGCAGGCATATCTCACATCGCGGTGCCCGCGCCCATTTTTTAAAGTTATCGAATTTCTAAGCCTAAATTCCTTGGCTGTTTCTAATCGTAGAAATTACATCACAGAAAGAGACCATTTGGCCCATCACACCTGCGGTAGCAATGGCTCTTCAACTGGAGCTATCTATTTTAATCCCATTTTCCTGCCCTGTTCCAATACCCTTTTATATTCTGTCGTACAATGACAGACACAACAAGACCTGCACTGTATCTGTCATTGCACCCAATCCCAAGGTAACACACAAACCGGTAAGACTTGAGGGTTTGAGAGTGCACAACTTGTTTTAAAAGGGCACTTATTTTAAAAACTAATTGCTAGTAATTTCCGCAGGGGTTTCCCTCAGCTTCCTCCATGACTTCAGTGGAAGATTGTCGGAAACACCTGAGAAACGGCACAAACGGCTGTTTACACCATTTCTCTGGGGTTTTCCGCCAAAGTTACGGCAGGAGATCGGGGGAATCCCTGCGGAAATTCTACCCTGTACTTTAAAAGTTTACAAACTTATGGCATATCATCAAAGTCAGAAGATGGAATTTTGGTTTTCTAGTTAAATGTATCAGGTTAGATACTCGTCAAATGAGGTTGTGGGTTAAATACTGCCACACTCTACACCGTGAAATAATTCACCAGAGACTATTCAGCCATGGTGGGATATTTCATTTTCCATTAGGATTTTGCCATAAAATTTTGTTGACTGAATTTTCATTGCTCAAATTTATACATCACAATAAACAACAGTTTCACCTGAAAGTACCCATTCCCAGCCAGGCTTAAAACACTTTAGGATAGAATTTTTCTGGGGATTTTGTTGATCCACGTCCAAAGTTACGCTGGGAGATTGGGAGGAGACCTGCGTAAATTCCAGGAGGATGAAATTGGGTGCCTTTGCGCCTCCCGTTAGCGCCCGGGGGGGGGGCACTAACGGGGCACAAATGGCTTTGTGACCGGGCGCGGCACTAACATCGACTCCCGCTATATTCGGCGGGAGTTTTGCGGCAGCGCTATGGCATTGCGCCCCGATCTCCTTCGCCCGGAGATCATGATGTCATCGGTGTGCGCTTCGCCCCAGTAGCATCCCGGACCCGAAATTGACTTCCGCCCCCTGCAGTAGCGCCGGGCGAAAACACCGACAGCTGCAGGAGGCGTGCATCAGGTGGCCGGCCACTTCGGGGGCGATGATTAAAGACGAGGTGGCCTTTCCTGTTCTAGTTTTTTTCGCGGGTTCCTGCCCACGATCGATCAGCCCGGCACTCTGCCTGAGTGCCGGGCTGATCGTGGCTGCCTTGGTGGTCCAGGGAGGTACTTTCTAATTGCAGAGCCTGCAGCAATGGCCCTTCCCTTTAAAGGAGGGAAGGAGCCTTTGAACGTGGCAGCGCTGCACGGCCCAGTGTGCAGCGCTGCTGAAGTCTCCGTTCCGCTCTCCGACTTTAGCTCCCTAAGAAGGAAGTGGAGCACTTGACTTAGTGTTCCACTTCCCTCTTGGGGCGCTAAAACTCAATTTTGCGGTCGCCAACGCTAATTAACGCCGGCCGCTAAAGTTAGCACCCAGGCGATGTTAGCGCCCCAAAATGGTCGATACCGAATTTTTCCCCCCAGCTGTTTCAGTTTTCCTGCCCAACCAAGAGGAAGCCTCAAAGGCTTGGGCATTATTCATGGACTATGCGGGAATGATATGAATAGCGAAAGTGACTTGGACAAGCAGCCCCACCAAAAAAAATAGTTGGGAGCCCCAGTCAGTAGGCAAGGGCTACGTGGATTGAATACAGAACTCAAGCTGCCATTTGAGTAGTTGTAGATTATGTGCTCAAGTCCGTGAGTGAGGCTTGAACTCACAGCCTTCCAACTCAGAGGCGAGAGTGCTACCAACTGAACCAAGGTGATATGTTTGTTGGGTTATATTCAGTAAATAAATCATTCAAATAACTCCATCCTTATGTTGTGATTGGTATTTTGCTGTAGTTGCCATATCTGTTAATCTCCTTCATGCCCTAAAATGGTGTTAATTTGAAAGCAATAACCTCTGTTATGTTCATAAAATACATGAGTTATGTAACTGTCAGACCATTGGATTAACTGCACTGCTGTAACTTGGATTTGTACCAATTGACAAACATTGACACTAGTGTGATTTAATAACTGCCTAAAGCTATGAAAAAATAGAGTCATACAGCATTCCACGCATCTAGCCACTTCCAAATAAATACAAGGTTTGGATGGCAGCAGGAATTACAATCAAACGTCAAACCTCAACAATGAGACAACTAAGTATAGAATATTGAGGGCTAGGAGTTTTAATAGTAAATCATTCTGGTGGTACATTGGTGTTAGAAGTCTTGTGACTTCCTTGCCTCCTTTGTCCAGGCTCGGAGCAGGGAGACAGTCCTGGAGGAAGCCTTGCACGGGTCGGTATGATGTTCCTCAAATATCCTTCTTTTCAGGTGAGTACCCATGAGCTCTGGGTCCTATGAATCCAAAGCTCTCGATATCCATCTCCCCAGCCCCCACCTCCCCGGGAAGCTGTCACATTCTCACCCACTTCCACTCCTCTGGCTCCCTCATGATCAGTGAATCACCCAGTGTCACATCCTCACTAATGCAATCTAAGTGCCCACAGCTGATAGTGTCAGAGCTGATGCATGGGAGTGAAGAAGCTAGTGCCACAGGGGGTGAGTTGGCTAGCGTTTGAGCAGAGGAACATGAGGCAGGATCATGCTCCAGGACTTCGGTAGGGGTTGGTCCTCATCATCTTCTTCCTCCTTCTCCTCCACATCAACGTTATCGTCATGGAAGAAATGTCTTCCCTGCTGCGTCTTCCTCTCATCATCATCTTGTTCCGCATCTTCCTCCTCCTGTGTCCCCTGTTTCTGTAGTGCATCTGTAGGAAAGGAGGGTTGAAGCTAAGAATGGGTGAGCATTACCCCCTTGGGATTAGGGAGGCAGTGAAGCTATGCAGGGGCATACTAGGGTGACAGCGTAACCGTTTGGTCACTAACCTGGTGCCGGGAATAGGCCGCTAACCTCACTATTTGCCACAGCAAATACTGAGTACCTCCCAATGAGCTCCATGGCCTTCTCCTCATAGGATGTGAGGGGCTTGAAGGTAGGGATGCCCTCTCTGGTGTCCCGTCCCCCCCCTCCAATGGCCTGTCTCTGTTAGGCATTGTGCACCATATTCTCCTACAAAAAGATAGAGTAAATATGGTAAAAGTTAGCAGTTGAGGAGTGTGTGCCAAGTGGCATGGAAGATTTGAAGTAAGAAATATGGAGATAACAGCCTGTTAGAATGAGGAATATATTTTATGCTTGTGCATGTAAGTAATTGGTGTTAGGGCAGCCGGGTGGTCATAGTACAAGTTTCCAAGTTTGAGTCCCCATTTACCAGAGTGCATTGTGAAAGGTTAGTTGTACAAGTGTTGCTTTAAGAGGGTGAAAAGTGTCCAGTGTTTTACCATACCCGACCTGGTGAGGTCGTGGAACTTTTTTTGGCACTGGTCTGCAGTCCTGTGGGTGAGGGAGTTGGCGCATAGTGCCAGTGCTACCTCCCTCTGGGTGGCACAAGTGATATTTCCGGCTAGCTTGCTGGCTCGGACACCCAGGAGTCCACGCCTGCTGACTTCAGTTTCCTCCAGGAGGATTTGGAGTTTGAGTCAGAAAAGTTCAGTGTTCTTCTTCTGTGCCTGGGTTCCTTGCCCTGCTGCGTTGTTTGACTGCTTGCTCCAGAGACTTCTGCTGTGGACATTGTTGAAAAGATTGATGAAACATGCAGTGCAGTTATCTGAGAGTCATTTGAGTGAGACAAGCACCTCTCCCTCCTTACCTGGTGTCCCCAATCTACTGCTGAAGTGTGCAAGTTAAGCAGTCTTTTTAAAAGCTGTACTCCAATGACCATGCATGCCTGCTAATTATATCCGTTTTACACGGGATTTATGCTAATGACTACTCCAATGGGTATGTAAATGAGCTGACCCTGTAAACTTTTGCCTAAATACCTCTCCTTACCACCATTAATGGCATGAGTGTGTGTAAATTTAGCCCACAAAGCTGGGACTTTCTAACCTGGCGTGCAAGCAGGCTGACAGATGCTGACAGAGGCCATATCTGCAGCTGTTAAAGGGACACACACATCAATCAGATAAATTTGAATGTAAGGGTTTGGACTTTTTTTAATTTTATTGAAGTGGTGGCTTGCTGCAATAGATGTGAATTTTTTTAAAGTGTTTTGGGAGTGCTGCTGGATGCCTGCAAGTGCTCGGGTGGTAAGTGAACGCCTTTGAGAAGACTCAGCAGGTCACAAAACATCCGTGGATTTCACGTCTCAGGTCGACATGCCGCCTGACCAACTGAGTATTTGCAGCATTTTATGCTGTAATTTCACATTTACAGCATCTGCTTGCAGAGGGAAGAGGAAGACGCAGAAGAGGAGGAAACCGAAGAGGAGCAATCAGACGGAAGGATGCATCCCAGACAGCCCCTTTATGGCTGGCATATCCGGTATGGAATCATCCGCCTGCCGTCCCACTGGCTGGGCAGGATGCATTTCTTGGGTGTGTGAAATGAGGAAGGCACAAGGGTGGAGTTGTGCTGATGGGAGGGTGGGAAAGCAAGAGGTGCGTGCCAGAAGGAGGATAACGTACGAGGATACCTGCATCTTGTATCCTTTCAGCCCCGCCGCTGACCAAGGGCTCAGCCATGCCCCTGCCAAGAATGGCCTACACCGTCTCCTCCAAGGGGGTGAGGTGATGTTAGGAATGGAAGATGTGCCTCGTCATTGGTGCAGATTGTTGGTAGGTGAGTGATTGGGGGTCCTGCATTGAGCAGTGTGTGAGGCTGGTGGTTCAGTTGGTAGGTGACGTCTTTTAAAGATGCATTCACTGACCTTGACCAGTGGTCTGAGGTCATGAAGCTTCTTTGGGGGTGACCCTGCTTGGTAATGTACTCCCACATTGTTCTTTCTGGAGGGCTTCCTGGACCCTGTGGTTAGAGAGCCAGTCTTGCAGTGTTGCCCCCCTGCACAAAGCTGGAGTGTTGCATGCGAGACCCTGGGTGCCCCTTCCCTGGCTTGCTGAGCGATTTGTGGTAGCGCTGAGGCAGTTTTTCCATTTGTTGAGTTTAGGAAGATAATTCAGCTTTAAGTGCTAAATATTGACATTTGGAACTTTTAAATATTGATTATTTGTTAAAAGACAGAAAGGGCTGAAAAATGTATTGAATCAGTGCATTTTATTTTCCCTTGCTTCATTGTGCATGGCCCTTTAAATTTCAGAGCTCCTCACTGCCCACAATGCATTGTGAGCTTCACAGCCTCGCACACAGACACGAGGGGAAGCAGCAACGCTGCACAAGCACAACAAATTGGTCCCGGATCCCACGTGCAATGCCACCAGGACGGCGTTGCACCTAAGGTTAGCGCTGCGCCACCTACCACCATGCCCCCCACACCAATTTACCTCATTTAGCACGGCGGCCATTTCGGGCGGCCATTGACAAGGACACCGACTGCTTTCCGGGCAAGAACAAATTTTTCCCCTATTATAATTAAACTTTGTATTGCTTTTCATCTGTTTCATGTGTATTTTATTTACTGGCTATCATAAAGATCTGAGTTTTAACTCCCACACAGTTTAAGAAAATTCACATGTTGAAGAAAGCATTAACTAAGAAAAGGCCATTCAGCCAAGTTGGCTTGTCAGGTCTGTTCCTCCCATAGACCATGTACAATCTGCTCTATCATGGACCTAACCCATTCAATGTCCTGAAGAAAGATTCTGCTACCCAAAGGTAATCAAGGAAAACTCAAGAACATCTATCTCACCATGAATGTCCATGCTTAAGTGTTAATGTGTGTTGATGTGTGGTCAATCTCTTCTGTACCCTCACCAAAGCCTTCACGTCGTTCCTAAAGTGTGATGCCCAGAAGTGGACACAATACTCCAGCAGGCGCATGGGAACACCACCACCTCCAAGTTCCTCTCCAAGCCACACGTCATCCTGACTTGGAAATATATCGCCGTTCCTTCATCATCGCTGGGTCAAAATCCTGGAACTCCCTCCCTAACAGCACCGTGGGAGTACCTTCACCACATGGACTGCAGCGGTTCAAGAAGGCAGCTCACCACCACCTTCTCAAGAGTAATTAGGAATGGGCAATAAATGCTGGCCTTGCCAGCGACACCCACATCCCAAGGACGAATTAAAAAAAAGCTGCGGCCAAACTAATGTTATATATAGGTTTAGCATAACTTCCTGGCTTTTGTACTCTATGCCTCTATTTGTAAAGGCCAGGATCCCATATGCTTTATTAACTGCTTTGTTAACCTGTCCTATCACCTTCAAAGATTTGTGCGCAAACACCCCCGTGTCTCTCTGTTTTTGCACCCTCGTAAAATTGTACCATTTAGCTTGTATTCTTTCTCCTCATTCTTCCTACCAAAATGTATCACCTCAGACTTTTCTGCATTGAATTTCATCTGCCATGTGTCCGCCCATTCCACCAGTCTGTCTATGTCCTCCTGAAGGCTGTTGCTATCTTCCTCACTGTTTACTACACTTCCAAGTTTTGTGTCACCTGCAAATTTCAAAATTGTGCCCTGTACCCACAAGTCAAGTCATTATTGTAGAGGGCATGGCTAGCTGATGCAATGGAATAAGCAGGTGTGACACCAGGACTGATACAATCCACCTGTGTAGAAATTGGAAAGTGTGGAGTGCATTGGTCAGCAGTGCAGAAAAGGCACAAAGAACTGGAGGAATTATTGGGCCATAATTGGCTGTGGCAGGGCGTCTAGTTAGATTTGCCCTTGCGCGTTTAGGTTCTTAAATTTTTTCCATGGCAAGTTGCTGAATGTGTGAGCTGATAACGTTGTTGCGAGGGAAACAGGGTGTCTGGGACCTGAGGCCAAGTAACTGTGTATCTCCTTAACCGATCAGATTGAGAGATTGTGAAATTAACAGCACAAGGACTGAGAAGGAAGTGTAAATTAGAGTGAGTGAATTCAATGTTAAATCAGGTACAGAAAGAGAAATAGAGTTGAAAAAAAGATTGGATCGAGAGAGAAAAAAGAGAAAGGAATATTAAAAAAAAATGTAAATCTCCAACAGCAATTAAAACTTGAAGGAATGAGGCTCCACACTTGTAATCGTTAATTTTCCATGTCAGAAAGTTTGACTGTCAGTAATTAACACTTATCACATCATTAAAAGGGTACTTAGACTGAAAGGGACAAGATATAACTTTCTGTGGCATGTTTAGCTCATATCTACCGCGCAAATACAGCAACTTAACACTGTTCAGTGTATTTCAATGGTGAGGCAGACAGCAAGATGCCGTTTTTGTGAAGCTTGGAGAGTAACTTTTGTATATTTGAGTTTAACCACACACCTGCCTCGCCTGAAGTTGCTGTAGCATTTGCGCCTAGACGGCGAGTGTCATTGGCCTCACCCAATGTTCCCTGTAGGCTGCACTATGTTCTGCGCGGCCTGTTTCTTTCAATGTGCAGTCCCTTTAAATTTCTGTGCCAATGTAAAAGCTTGTGAGCGGCCTACACGGGACCTTGCAGATTACTGCGCGGCCGCACATGCACGCAGCTTAGAGGGAACATTGGCCTCACTGTTATTTTGACAGCAAATGATAGCCCAATATGTTTCTCAAAGCATTCAATCATCTCTATCTGTACTTATCCTTATAATCCTCCACCCTGTTTCTAACCAAATATTAATCTGTCTCTTTTTGAAAGGTGATTACCAACACAGATTTAACGTGATTAGCAGAAGAACCAAAGGCGCAATGAGGAAAAACTTTTTTACGCAGCGAGTGGTTAGGATCTGGAATGCACTGCATGAAAGGGTGGTGGAGGCAGATTCAATCGTAGCTTTCAAAAGGGAATTGGATAAGTACCTGAAGGAAAGAAATTTGCAGGGCTATGGGGAAAGGGTGGGGGAGTGGGACTAGCTGAAGTGCTCTTGCAGAGAGCCGGCACGGGCTCGACGGGCCGAATGACCGCCTTCTGTGCTGTAACCACTCTATGACTCTATGATGCTGTAACACTGCAATAATTTTAGCATCATGAGAAACAAACAGGCACCTAAAAATATTATGTGCTGTTGTAGCTACAGGAGTGAATGAGCTCAGCCACATACTTTGTTAATTGGGCAACACGGTGGCATAGTGGTTAGCACTGGTGCCTCACAGCACCAGGGACCCGGGTTCGAATCTGACCTTGGGTAACTGTGTGGAGTTGGCACATTCTCCCCGTGTCTGCGTGGGTTTCCTCCGGGTGCTCCGGTTTCCTCCCACAGTCCAAAAATGTGCGGGTTAGGTTGATTTGGCTATGATAAAAAAATTGACCCTTAGTGTTAGGGGGGGATTAAATATGTGGGGTTATGGGGATAGAATGGGATATGTTAGGGGGAATTAAATACGTGGGGTTACGGGGGTAGGGTGGGATGTGTGTACTGTGGGGATTAAAGCAGGGACAGGGTACTGGATTTGGATGATCAGCCATGATCGTATTGAATGGTGGAGCAGGCTCGACGGGCCAAATGGCCTACTCCTGCACCTAGATTCTATGTTTCTATGTTTCTATGTTTAATTAATAGTTTTTAGACTGTATTTTGTGAGCTTTATTTGGAAATAAAGGCCTCGATATTATTATGTGTTGTGCTGGGAGTGGGGGGTGTCCGATATCGCATGGGAAACTTGGAAGTAAGTTCAGTGCGTCTGTCAGTGGCTTTTTAACGTGGCACCTCATTATAATTTTACGTCCAGGATTCTCATCCAATCAGCAGCAGCGGGCATGATGTGGACCCACGTGAAACGATTTCAACCTCAATATTTAAAGGGACAATCCAAAGATGCAAGTTGAAGGAGTTTGGATTTGGGAAGAAGAGAGAATCAACTGTGATCATTTTTTTAAATTTGTTGCTGGGATGTGGGTGTCACTGGCAAGGCCAGCATTTATTGCCCATCCCTAATTGCCCTTGAGAAGGTGGTGGTGAGCCGCCTTCTTGAACCGCTGCAGTCCTTGTGGTGAAGGTACTCCCACAGTGCTGTTAGGGAGGGAGCTCCAAGATTTTGACCCAGCGTCGATGAAGGAACGGCGATATACTTCCAAGTCAGGATGGTGTGTAACTTGGAGGGGAACTAGAAGGTGATGGTGTTCCCATGCGCCTGCTGCCCTTGTCCTTCTAGGTGGTAGAGGTCACAGGTTTGGGAGGTGCTGCCAAAGAAGCCTTGGTGAGTTGCTGCAGTGCATCTTGTAGATGGTACACACTGCAGCCACGATACGCCGGTGGTGGAGGGAGTGAATATTTAAGGTGGTGGATGGGGTGCCAATCAAGCGGGCTGCTTTGTCTTGGATGCTGCACTCATCCAGGCAAGTGGAGAGTATTCCATCACACTCCGGACTTGTGCCTTGTAGATGGTGGGCAGGCTTTGGGGAGTCAGGAGGTGAGACACTCGTCACAGAATACCTAGTCTCTGACCTGCTCTTGTTGCGACAGTATTTATGTGGCTGGTCTAGTTAAGTTTCTGGTCAATAGTGACCCCCAGGATGTTGATAGTGGGGGATTCGGCGATGGTAATGCCGTTGAATGTCAAAGGGCGAGGGGTTAGACTCTCACTTGTTGCAGATAGTCATTGCCTGGCACTTGTGTGGCGCGAATGTTACATGCCACTTATCAGCCCAAGCCTGAATGTCATCCAGGTCTTGCTGCATTCAGACATGGACTGCTTCATTTTCTGAGGAGTTGCGAATGGCACTGAACACTGTGCAGTCATTAGCGAACATCCCCACTTCTGACCTTATGAGGGAGGGAAGGTCATTGATGAAGCAGCTGAAGATGGTTGGGCCTAGGACACTGCCCTGAGGAACTCCTGCAACGATGTCCTGAGGCCGAGATGATTGACCTCCAACAACTACAACCATCTTCCTTTGTGCTAGGTATGACACCAGCCAGTGGAGAGTTTTCCCCCTGATTCCCATTGACTTCAATTTTACCAGGGCTCCTTGATGTCACACTCAGTCAAATAAGAACATAAGAACATAAGAAATAGAAGCAGGAGTAGGCCATTTGGCCCCTCGAGCCTGCTCCACCATTCGATAAGATCATGGCTAATCTGGTCTTGGCCTCAACTCACCTTTCCTGCCCACTCCCCATAACCCTGGGCTCCCTTATCATTCAAAAATCTGTCTATCTCCACCTTAAATATATTCAATGACCCAGCCTCCACAGCTCTCTGGGGTAGAGAATTCCAAAGATTCACGACCCTCTGAGAGAAGAAATTCCTCCTCATCTCCGTTTTAAATGGGCGACCCCTCATTCTGAAATTACGCCCCCTAGTTCTAGATTCCCCCACGAGGGGAAACATCCTCTCTGCATCTACCCTGTCAAGCCCCCTCAGAATCTTATATGTTTCAATAAGATCACCTCTCATTCTTCTAAACTCCAATGAGTATAGGCCCAACCTGCTCAACCTTTCTTCATAAGACAACCCCTTCATCTCAGGAATTAACCTAATGAACCTTCTCTGAACTGCCTCCAATGCAAGTATATCCCTCCTTAAATAAGGAGGCCAAAACTGTACGCAGTACTCCAGGTGTTTTCTCACCAACGTCCTGTACAGTTGTAGTAAGACTTCTCTACTTTTATACTTCATCCCCCTTGCAATAAAGGCCAACATTCCATTTGCCTTCTAATTACTTGCTGTACCTGCATGCTAACTTTTTGTGATTCATGTACAAGGACCCCCAGATCCCTCTGTACCGCAGCATTTTGTAGTCTCCCGTCATTTAAATAATAATCTTTTTTTATTTTTCCTATCAAAGTGGATAACCTCACATTTTCCCACATTATACTCCATCTGCCAAATTTTTGCCCACTCACTTAACCTATCTATATCCCTTTGCAGATTCTTTGTGTCCTCTTCATAACTTGCTTTCCCACCTACCTTTGTGTCATCAGCAAATTTGGTTACATTACACTCGGTCCCTTCATCCAAGTTATTAATATAGATTGTAAATAGTTGAGGCCCCAGCACTGATCACTGTGGCACCCCCACTAGTTACTGTTTGCCAACCTGAAAATGACCCATTTATCCCGACTTTCTGTTTCCTGTTAGTTAGCCAATCCTCTATTCATGCTAATATATTACCCCCAACCCCATGAGCTCTTATCTTGTGCAATAACCTTTTATGTGCACCTTATTGAATGCCTTCTAGAAATCCAAATACACTACATCTACTGGTTCCCCTTTATTCACCCTGCTCGTTACATCCTCTGCCAAATACTGCCTTGATGTCAAGGGCAGTCACTCTCACCTCACCTCTGGAATTTAGCTATTTTGTCCATGTTTGGACCAGGGCTGTAATGAGGTCTGGAGCCGAGTGGTCTTGGCAGAACCCTAAATGAGCATCGGTGAGCAGGTTATTGGTGAGTAAGTGCCGCTTGATAGCACTGTCGACGACACCTTCCATAACTTTGCTGATGATTGAGATTAGACTTATTAGGCGGTAATTGGATGAATTGGATTTGTTCTGCTTATTGTGGACATTCCACATTGTCGGATAGATGCCAGTGTTGTAGCTGTACTGGAACAGCTTGGCTGGAGGTGCGGCTAGTTCCGGAGCACAAGTCTTCAGCACGATAGCCGGGATGTTGTCAGGGCCCATAGCCTTTGCTGTATCCAGTGCATTCAACTGTTTCTTGATATCAAGTGGAGTGAATCGAATTGGCTGAAGACTGGCTTCTGTGATGGTGGGGACCTCAGGAAGAGGCCGATATGGATCATCCACTCAGCACTTCTGGCTGAAGATGGTTGCAAACACTTCAGCCTTGTCTTTTGCACTCACGTGCTGAGCTCCACCATCATTGAGGATGGGGATATTCATGAAGCCTCTTCCTCCCATTAGTTGTTTAATTGTCCACCACCATTCATGACTGGATGTGGCAGGACTGCAGAGCTTTGATCTGATTCATTGGTTATGGGATCGCTTAGCCCTGTCTATAGCATGCTGCTTCCGCTGTTTAGCATGCATGTAGTCCTGTGTTGTAGCTTCACCAGGTTGGCACCTCATTTTTAGGTACACCTGGTGCTGCTCCTGGCATGCTTTTCTGCACTCCTCATTGAACCACGGTTGGTCCCCTGGCTTGATGGTAATGGTAAAGTGAGGAATATGCCGGACCATGAGGTTACAGATTGTGGTGGAATATAAATGTGCTGCTGCTGATGGTCCACAGCACCTCATGGATGCCCAGCTTTGAGCTGCTAGATCTGTTCTGAAGCTATCCCATTTAGCATGGTGGTAGTGCCACACAACACGATGGAGGGTGTTCTCAGTATGAAGACGAAACTTTGTCTCCACAAGGACTGTGGTCACTGCTATCAATGCTGTCATAGACAGATGCATCTGCGACAGGCAGATTGGTGAGGACGAGGTCAAGTAGGTTTTTCCCTCGTGCTGGTTCTCTCACTACCTGTTGTAGTCCTAGTCTGGCAGGTATGTCCTTCAGGATTCGGCCAGCTCGGTCAGTAGTGGTGTTACTGAGACACTCTTGGTAATGGACATTGAAGTCCCCCACCCAGAGTACATTCTGTGCCCTTACTACTCTCAGTGCTTCTTCCAAGTGGTGTTCAACATGGAGGAGTACTGATTCATCAGCTGAGGGAGGGCGGTAGGTGGTAATCAGCAGGAGGTTACCTTGCCCATGTTTGACCTGAATGCATGAGACTTCATGGGGTCTGGAATCAATGTTGAGGACTCCCAGGGCCACTCCCTCCTGACTGTATACCACTGTGTTGCCACCTCTGGTGGGTCTGTCCTGCCGGTGGGACAAGACATACCCAGGGATGGTGATGGAGGAATCTGTGAGTATGACTATGTCAGGCTGTTGCTTGACTAGTCTGTGGGACAGCTCTCCCAATTGTGGCACAAGTCCCCAGATGTTAGTGAGGAGGACTTTGCAGGGTCTAGAGGCACTGGAGAAGGTGCAAAAAAGATTTACAATGATGATACCCAAACTGAGAGGTTCTAACTATCAGGAAAGACTGAACATGCTGGGCTCTTTTCTCCAGAAAAGAGAAGGCTGAGGGAAGACCTAATAGAAGCCTTTAACATTATGAAGGCATGTACCTGTTGGGCCGACTGGCCTGTTTCTGTACTGTAAATTCTATGTAAATTCCGCTGATCAATTTCTCGCCCATTCTGGGTAGTAGGTTGGCGGGAAGTGGTGGAAAATCACACGTTAAAGGAGGCTGCCAGCTGACTCCAAGTAGGAAACGGGATTGGCTTTGGGTGTCATCTCGCAGAGGTCTTGCATTTGAGAACCAGGGGAGTCCAAATCAGAGGAAGCCTAAGCTTTCCTCGTGGCATCTGGAGGAAATCTCCTGTTCCTCCTGGCCCCACAAGGGAAATAAAAAGACTTAGCTGTTTGAGCCTCTTCAGTCCCCAGTTGCTCTTCCCCGTTGTCTTCACCTGCCGGTAAACAGCGGCTTCCCGCTCAAGCCATCAGTTAAAATTACAGTCAGGTCCTGATGATGTCATCAGCTCCTGGTCACGCATATGTAAAGAAAGAACCCGCTTTCTTTGGACGAGTGTCCTTGCTGCCTGCTCAGTAGAGCAGGTTAAAATTCCAAAAGTTCGGCTCCTGACAGCTCCAGGACGGGTAAGTAACCGCGGTGATTTTAACTCGGGAGGGAATTTTAACCTGTAGGAGCACACGGGTTTGAGTGGGGGAGGGGAATTAAAAGCGGCGGAAGCGCGAGCGCATCAGGAAGCCAGCTCCGATCAGTTGACTTCCGCATTTAACTGCAGCGCGTTAGGCTGCTTGCACGCAATCTCCTTGGGAAAGGTGGGTTGCCTATTAACATATGTTAATCGCTCAATTAGAGCGCTATTTCAACTGACTTTTAAAGTTAACGGGGCATCCATGGGTTTCCCGGGCTTCTGAAACTCGCCAGTGAAGGCAAGGTGAGAGCACAGTGGCAATTGAGGGGTCTGAATCAAATTCAAGGAAATACTGCAATAAATACTTAGTACTCACAATTGCTTTCTTACCTGCTAGTGGGGAAGGGTTTGGTCACAGTACTTTTCCTAAGAGGTTACTTTCTACACAGGGCAGCAGCAGAGGGGTGCAGCTCACAGGAGGGACAACCCGCAACACAGGGTGTGCAAGCAGAGGCTCAGTTTCCTTGACATCTCTGAACAGCAGTGTTTCAAGAGGCTCAGGTTGTTGCATCAGGTGGTGGCAGACATCTACAGCCTCCTAGAAGAAGCCCTGCTCCCTGCTGGACCTGGTGGCCATGTGTTACCAGTGGCTGTCAAAGTGACCACTGCCCTCAACTTTTTTGCCTCCGGATCCTTCCAGTGCTCTGCCGCAGACATATCCAAGATCTCCCAGTCGGCGGCCCAAAAATGCATAAGACAGGTGACTGCCAGCAATTATCTGAACTTCGCCTGCGATGACGCCAGTCAGAATGAGCGGGCGTCCAGGTTTGTGTCTCTGGCTAGTTTCCCACAGATGCAGAGTCTCATTGACTGTACACCCGTGGCAATTTGCACGCCCCCAGATCAACCAGGAGAATTCATGAACAGCAAGGGTTTCCACTCCATCAATGTGCAGTTGGTGTGTAACCACAAAAGATATTTATGCAGGTGTGCAAGATTGCTTGGGAGCTGCCATGATGCTTTCGTCCTGTGGCAGTCCAAGTTCCCTGACCTGGACCTGCAAGCATACTTCAGGGGTGGCTGTTAGGAGACAAGGGATACCCACTTCAATCTTGGCTGATGATAACCATCAGAAACCCAACCAATGAAGCTCAACAGTGCTACAATTAATGCCATATGACCACCAGATGTGTGATTGAACAAGCCAGCAGCATGCTGAAGATGCGCTTCAGGTGCCTAGACAGATCTGAAGGCGCCCTTCAGTATGCACCAGCCATGGTCTCCAGAATGGTTGTGATGTCCAGAATGCTCTGCAGAACATTGCATAGCAGCCAGGTTTGGACTTGCAGGAGGAACAAGGTGCAGAGGGCAAATCATCTGCAGATGATTCTGAAGAGGAGGAGGAAGAAGATAAGGAAGATGAAGAGGAGGGTGAAGAGGGCTATGCAGCACCAGCTGCTCACACAGCTGCCTGGGATGCCAGAGATGCCCTTATTAATGCAAGGTTCACTTAGTTTGCACCAGTGGACTGATGTCAGAAGCACATGCAAAGGCCACTCTTCCCGCCCCCAACCACCCCCACCCCCCCGCGCCAATGCCACTGAGACAAAGCAGTCCTGCAAACAACGAACCAGCCCTTGCACATCCCCCCAATGGTCCCCGTCAATTCATGTCTTCACATGCATCATCAAGCAAGTTCAAAGGTGACTTGCCACCCAGCAACCAAAATTGAGCAAGACTGGAAAGTGGTAAAGAAAAATAAAAAATGTATGTGATTCTACTAAAGAACAGAAACTTCACAACATTACATTTTCTCATACACCAATATGCATACCCTTGTGCAACTACAAAGCTTTACTCTTCCTTTTCCAACCACTCCTACAGGGTGCATCCGCTGTGGCTTCTGCAGAGGTAGAGGCAGGCTGCTCAGATCCCTGCTCTGACTGCTGAGTTGCTCTTGGCCGATGTCCTCTGGGTTTTGGAGCCTATGAGAGCCCCGCCAAAGATGGCTCCACCTGCACCAGGGGCAGTCTCAGCCATCGGGAGACGAGGCAGCATGTCGGGTACTTGCTGAGGCGGGGGATATGGGTGTGAAGTGCTTTCAGTGGAGTTCCCCCTTCCATGTCCCCTTTCGCCACCATCCTTCTCATGGGCCAGCCACACTTCACTGCTACCACTATGCTGGAGAGCACTTTGGTGCAGATGGGTGTGGTGCTGTAAGGCCAAGGCTAAGGTATCTGTCATCCTATTAAAGGCAGCAGACATGTTGGCATCCAGAGTGTGTCAAGGCGAGCATGGATTCATTTGATTGCAATGTTTGATGTTCCAAGGTGTTGGACACTCTATCCATGCAAAAACACATCATCGCAATGCCCTGCGATATCAACCCACTCATGCTTGAGGCGGACTCCGCTATTCTCTCTGCAATCGTAATGATTTAGATATGAATGTAGGAGGTATGATCAGTAACTTCGCAGATGACACGAAAATTGGTGGAGTGGTAAATAGTGAGGAGGGAAGCCTCAGTCTACAGGACGATATAGACGGGTTGGTCAGATGGGCAGAACAGTGGCAAATGGAATTTAACCCTGAAAAGTGTGAGGTGATGCATTTTGGGAGGACTAACAAGGCAAGGGAATACACAATGAATGGTAGGACCCGAGGAAGGACAGAGGATCAGAGGGACCTTGGTGTGCATGTACATAGATCCCTGAAGGCAGCAGGACAGGTAGATAAGGTGGTTAAAAAGGCATATGGGATACTTGCCTTCATTAGCTGAGGCATAGAATATAAGAGCAGGGAGGTCATGATGGAGCTGTACAGAACGCTAGTTAGGCCACAGCTGGAATACTGTGTGCAGTTCTGGTCGCCACACTATAGGAAGGATGAGATTGCATTGGAGAGGGTGCAGAGGAGATTCACCAGGATGTTACCTGGGCTGGAGCGCTTCAGCTATGAAGAGAGACTGGACAGGCTGGTGTTGTTTTCCTTAGAGCAGAGAAGGCTGAGGGGGGACCTGATTGAGGTGTACAAAATTATGAGGGGCATAGATAGGGAAGATAGAAAGGAACTTTTCCCCTTAGTAGAGGGGTCAATAACCAGGGGACATAGTTTCAAGGTAAGGGGCAGGAGGTTTAGAGGGGATTTGAGGAAAAACTTTTTCTCCCAGAGGGTGGTTGGAATCTGGAACTCACTGCCTGAAAGGGTGGTAGAGGCAGGAACCCTCACAACATTCAAGAAGCAATTCGATGAGCACTTGAAATGCCATAGCATACAAGGCTACGGACCAAGTGCTGGAAAATGGGATTAGAATAGACAGGGCTTGATGGCTGGCGCAGACACGATGGGCCGAAGGGCCTCTTTCTGTGCTGTATAACTCTATGACTCTATGACCCTATGAGCTGCAAAAAGGGAATACGAGAAACAACTTGCGCGGGATATCAAAAGAAAGAAAAGACTTGCATTTATATAGCGCCTTTCACGACCACCAGACATCTCAAAGCGCTTTACAGCCAATGAGTGTGCATCGAAGGCCTGTCAGTGCATCGCACATTCTCTGTTGCTGCTCAATGATTCTCCTTTGCATCGACGGCCCCCGGGGTACAGCATCTGTGTCCAGCTGAGCAGAGCTTGGTGAGGGCTGTGCCCTCTGACACAGACTCTCCACTGCTGTCCCTGCCACCACCATCTGCTCTTGCTGACTTGTGAAGCGTGAGTCACCAGGTGAAAACCCAACTACCTGTCTAACTGGTCCGGCCGATGTGCGAGTATCTGAGCTGGTGCATGGTAAGCATGAGTCCTGTGACGGTGCACCCTCTGAAGGAATCAGCTCCTCTGAGGAGTAGTCGTCCGCAAGCTCCGTGGACTCCTGCTGTCGTTAAATCGAGGTGCAGCCTTGACCGTCCTGAATCCATCATGAAACTTCTACGTCTCTTTGTGCAAACTCTTAACTCCCCAAATTTCATCTTTGGATTGGCCCTTTAAATACTGGAGTTGTGATGCCGTCATGTGGGTCCTCATCATGCCCGCTGCCGCGCAATTGACGCCAAACCCGGAAGTAAAATGATAATGAGGTGGTTGCATTAAAATGTCATAGGCAGACGTGCTGAAATTCCTTCCGGGTTTCCGACGCGATATGGGACCCCCCTGCTCCCAATGCACCTCTGCGTTAATATCGGGGCCTCTAATTCCAACTCTTCAAGCAATGTGAAACTTTTATTTCACCACTGATTTGGATATTTACAAAATTGTCCATTAGGGTCATTTTGGGTTTAGATAAAATTTCAGAGTTTGGGATCAGCCCAGTTCCCGCTGGACAATTTATATTCAATTATTCAGTTGAATAAAAGCACTATTTGGAATTACGAGGGGAATTTCTAATGTAGTCAAAGGATAGACCGCCATCTAGTGGATATTTGCGATATTAATATCTCCTAAACTAAACATTCCTCGTGCTCTCAAAGTGAGCGATAACAACGGACCAGATATTCCGATCCCTATGGGTGGGTACGCGCTGTGTACCCACCCGTAGGGACATCGGAAATGCTGGTTTCAGGCATGCAAAGTGCATGTGCTGGAAACCGGCATTTCCAATCTGTCAAGAAATCACTTGACAGATCCTCCGGCTGCCCGGGAGCAGGGCCTCTGCGGGCGGAGAGTTCCGCTTTTTGGAGACCCTCCGCCCGCAGAAAACCCTTACAATTCTTACGCCTGGTAAAAGCAGGCGTAAGGCCTGCTTTTACCAGGATAAGAGTTGAAAAAAGTTTTTTTTTAAATTTCACTGATTTATCATTTAAAAATACTTTTAAAAAAAGGTAAGTTTATTTTTAACCCTGTAAAAAACTTTAATTATTTTTTTCAAAAATTTAAATTTTTGTTTAAAATAGTTAATTTATTGTAATTTCAAGTCATTTTAAAAATGTGATTTAAAAAAAAAACTTATTTAAAGTTTTACAGGGTACTATGTTTTTGGGGGTGATCTCCATTCATATATTTGACAGGTCTTCCTGTCAAGTGTATGAAGGGAGATTCCCTTCTGTGATTGGCTCCCCATGGCCCACGTGATCCCAGGGACGCTGCGAACTACATGCGCCTCTGGGATACGTGGTCCCTGCGCTCTTGCAGTTTGGAGAGGCCCAGCATCGGAATTGTCCGCGTCCCGGGAGCCCTCAGGTAAACATAGAAACATAGAAACATAGAATCTAGGAGCAGGAGTAGGCCATTCGGCCCGTCGAGCCTGCTCCGCCATTCAATACGATCATGGCTGATCATCCAAATCCAGTACCCTGTCCCTGCTTTAATCCCCACAGTACACATATCCCACCCTACCCCCGTAACCCCACGTATTTAATTCCCCCTAACATATCCCATCCTATCCCCATAACCCCACATATTTAATCCCCCCTAACACTAAGGGTCAATTTATCATAGCCAAATCAACCTAACCCACACATTTTTGGACTGTGGGAGGAAACCGGAGCACCCGGAGGAAACCCACGCAGACACGGGGAGAATGTGCAAACTCCACACAGACAGTCACCCGAGGTCAGATTCGAACCCGGGTCTCTGGCGCTGTGAGGCACCAGTGCTAACCACTATGCCACCGTGTTGCATAGTGGTTAGCACTGGTAAGGGCGCAGATTTTTCTAGATCGTAGTCCTCTGCCCGCGGGAGGCCTGCGATCGGAATATCTGGGCCAACATATCTCGTACCCCTACTTTCTCGAAAGAACATTCGAGTAAGAGTGCTTTATGGGGAAGGGGGATGCTGAGCAGGAAACTAGAAAGATTAGCGGTGAACTGAAAGTGTGATTAAAGAGGATTTTAAAAGGCTTTTGAAGGAAAGGAGAGAGGTGGCAAAGAGATTTTGAGTTAGAGTTCCAAGGAGAATGGGTATATCACAAAGCTTAGCTTCCGTTGGTGAAACAGAGGGAGACTGAAATCCTCTCGTAAAGGCATTGACTCCTTGTTGATATATGATTCTATTGTGTCCTCCAGTATCTCACCCCAAGCGGCCATTATTCATGGTGAGTAATGAGTGGTGGCAGGCTATTCATCAGGTAGGTCTTCATAGGATTACATAGGATTATATGGCACAGAAATAGGCCATTCGGCCCAACCAATCCATGCTGGCATTTATGCTCCACACGAGCCTCCTCCCATCTTTCCTCATCTAAAACTATCAGCATAACCCTCTATTCCCTTTTCTCTCATATGCTTGTCTACCCTCCCCTTAAATACGTCTATACTATTTGCCTCAACCACTCCCTGTGGTAGCGAGTTCCACATTCTCACCACTCTTTGGGTAAAGAAGTTTCTTCTGAATTCCCTATTTGATTTCTTGGCGACTATCTTATATTGATGGCCTCTAGTTATGCTCTTCCCCACAAGTGGAAACATTCTCTCTGTATCCACTCTATCAAAATTTTTCATAATTTTAAAGACATCGATTAGGTCACCCCTCAGCCTTCTTTTTTCAAGAGAAAAGAGACCCAGCCTGTTCATCCTTTCCTGATATGTATACCCTCGCATTTCTGGTATCATCCTTGTAAATCTTCTCTGCACCCTCTCCAGTGCCTCTATATCCTTTTTATAATATGGCGACCAGAACTGTACGCAGTACTCTAGGTGTGGTCTAACCAAGGTTCGATACAGGTTTAGCATAACTTCCCTACTTTTCAATTCTATACCTCTAGAAATAAACCCTAGTGCTTGGTTTGCTTTTTTTATGACCTTGCTAACCTGTGTCGCAACTTTTAGTGATTTGTGTATTTGTACTCCTACATCCCTTTGTTCCTCTACCCCACCTAGACTCGCACCCTCCAAGTGATAAGTGACCTCCCTATTCTTCCTACCAAAATGTAATACCTCACATTTATCTGTGTTGAACTTCATTTGCCAATTATATGCCCATTCTGCAAGTTTATTAATGTCTTCCTGTAACTTGTTGCAGTCCTCCTCAGTATTTACTATACCCCCCAATTTGGTGTCATCCGCAAATTTAGAAATTGTGTTTTTGATTCCTAAGTCTAAATCGTTAATGTAAATTGTGAACAGCAATGGTCCCAGCATTGATCCTTGTGGAACACCACTACCCACCTTCTGCCACTCTGAATAGCTACCCTTTACCCCTACTCTCTGCTTTCTGTCCTGAAGCCAGCCAGCAATCCATTCTGCTACTTGTCCCCTGACTTCGCATTCTCTGACCTTGTTCATCAGTCTATTATGGGGTACCTTATCAAAGGCCTTTTGAAAATCCAGATAAATTACATCTACTACATTACCATTGTCTACTCTCTCTGTTACCTCTTCAAAAAATTCAATAAGGTTGGTCAAGCAAGACTTTCCCTTTTGAAATCCATGTTGACTATTCATTATTATATTTTTGGTTTCTAGATGTTCTTCTATTTTCTCCTTTAGTAGGGATTCCATTATTTTTCCTACCACTGATGTTAAGCTGATTGGTCTATAATTCCCTGGACATGTTCTATCCCCCTTCTTAAATATTGGTATTACGTTAGCTATCCGCCAGTCCTCTGGCACTATACCTTTTTCTAACGAAGTATTAAATATGTGTAGTAATGCATATTTAAGTATCTCTTCCCTAGATTCTTTTAAAATGCATGGATGCAATCCATCCGGACCTGGGGTTTTATCCTCTTTGAGTTTGATAAATTTATTTAATATATCCCATTTTTTAATTTTAAATGCACTCATCTCATTACTAATCTCATCATCCAATGTCATGTTCACCTGTTCTAACTCCCTGGTAAATACTGAAGCAAAATAATTATTTAATATTTCTGCCATCTCTCTATCGTTACCTGTGGCATTATCCTGTCTATCCTTTAATGGCCCTTTCCCATCCCAACCTTCCTTTTTTTATTGATGTGCCTAGAAAATATTTTACTATTTTGTTTGATGTTCCTTGATAATTTAATTTCATAGTTCCTCTTTGCCTCCCTAATTGTTTTTTTGACTTTTCTCCTAATCTTTTCGTATTCTCTCTTATCATGCACTCCCCTGCTGTCTATGTATTTAATGTATGCCTCTTTCCTACCCTCAATTGTTCCCTTATGGCTTTATTCATCCATGGAGTCTCATTATTGTTTGGTTTGTTCTATCCTTTTCGCAGAATATATTTTTCCTGCACTCTGTTGAACACCGTTTTAAATGTTTCCAATTGCTGTTCTACGTCATTGTTTGCCAACATTGTTGCCCTTTTTTTCCCCAAGTTCTATTCTCAGCCACTCAAAATCAGCTTTTCTCCAATCTATTAACCTGGTTTTCGTCATACTTACGTCCTTCTCAATTATCATCTTAAAGCGTATTATATTGTGGTCACTTTTGCCTATATGTTTCCCTACTTTTACTTCTCTTATCTGCTCTGGCTCATTCCCCATTACTACATCCAATAGCGAATCCTCCCTTGTTGGGCTTTTTACATATTGGGTTAGAAAGGAATCCTGTACACATTGTAGGAACTCCATTCCCTTATCCCCTTTACCTACCTCTTCTGTCCAATTAATATCGGGGTAGTTGAAATCCCCCATGATTATTATTCTATGTTTTTTACTCATTTCCCTAATTTGTTTGCATATTTCTTCCTCCACCTCCCTTCCACTATTAGGTGTTCTGTAGACTACGCCTATTAATGTGATTGATCCTTTATTATCTTTTTATCTCTATCCATATGGGCAATATCTACCTCAAGGGCAATTAGGGATGGGCAATAAATGCTGGCCTTGCCAGCGACGCCCACATCCCATAAACGAATAAAAAAAAGGATTCTATTTTTGTCTTGCTGATATCAGCGTCACTTTTTTCTACTGCCATTATGTTATCCCTAATAAGTACAGCTACTCCACCTCCCCTTTTTCCCTCCCTATCTTTTCTAAAGATGTTATACCCTGCAATGTTTAATTCCCAGTCCTGATTTTTCTGTAGCCATGTCTCAGTAATCCCTACTATGTCTGGTTCCTCACAACGTATGATTGCCTCCAGCTCCCCTGTTTTATTACGGGCACTGTGTGTATTGCTGTACAGACAGTTTAACCCATTTTTAATAGGATTTCCTCTCACCTTATGTTTAACCATCTTTTTAGACTTCTGTTCTATGACTCTATTTATTCCCTTGCCATGAATGTCCTCCCTTACTTTATTCTTTCCTATGCTCACTTTTCCTGTTTTGTTTATATTTAGGCTAGTTACGTTTCTTGTAGATCCCTCCCCCCATCTTACTCGTTTAAAGCCTTTGTCACTTCCCTATTTACCCTTTCCGCTAGGACACGGATCCCATCCCGGTTCAGGTGGAGCCCGTCCCATCGGTACAGCTCCTTCCTGTCCCAGAACTGGTGCCAGTGTCCCATGAAAAGGAACCCCTCTTTCCCACACCAGCCTTTTAGCCACGTGTTAATTCTCCTGGTCTGTCTGCTTCTATGACAATTTGCACGTGGCTTGGGCAATAATCCAGAGATTATTACCCTCGAGGTCCTGCTTTTTAATTTAGATCCTAACTCATGATACTCTTTCAGCAGGACCTCCTCCATGTTCCTACCTGTGTCATTTGTTCCAACATGGACCACGACAACTGGATTTCCATCCTCCCTTTCCAAGTTCCTCTTCCGGCAAGGGGCCTCTAGATAGTGATCAGGAGAGCGATTGCTGAGACCTTTTTTCCTTCCCTAACCCAAGAGCGCTGTAGTGCCCCTATAGCATTCCCGCCCTCAACCTAGCTAAGATCAGCTAAGTCATTATAGATACTGGTGGAACCCGAGGTTCCTGGTTTGTATGGCTTGGTTACTCATTGGACAAACTTGCCAAGTTATGACGGAGTCCTTATATTTTTTTGGATGCACTTTTAATTCCCCCACAGAAGTTAGCAGCAGATTTAACTGGTGACTCACAAATTGCTGTCTTTGTGAAAGTGATATTGCCTCCCTTGGTCATCTCAGTTAGAACTACGACAGAGTACAATCTATAAACATGGTCTCTGAAAGAGTTGCAGGACACAGATTCACATTTGCGATCGCACACACAAATTCCCAATTTCATCCCTCCCGGTTTTTTACTAAGAGAGGGGGTAATTTTGACTTTGTGCAATAGTGTAAAACAGGTGATTGCAAATCAGCAGCCCATTTTACATCTCTCCTGATTTACACTATCGCACAAATTCAAAATTACTCCTGAGAGTCTATTTCCAGACACAGGTCTGTGCTTACACCATTTCATTCACATCCTCCCTTCCATTCTCCCCAGTGCCGGGTTATTTTTTTGTGATTGCATCCTGAATTTCTTCTCCAGGTGAAGAAAAGTTCATTACCTCTATATCCATCACAGCTATACAGTTTCTACAATGTTAAGGAATATGGGTAAAGTCCACCTCCCACAACATCAATAGACTATCGGTACACCAAGCAGAAAAGTGTGTGCTGTCTGTCCAATGACTGGATTAAGACCATAACTGGAGACGCACCAAGAGAGTTTCAATACTTAATTTCCTCCATGCTGATGGCAAAACACAACAGCTGTTGCAATTGTACTTCAACAATCCCAAAGTTCTGCACATAATACCAATACCAACAAAGCTTCCTGCACTTCTTCTCCGTGTTGAATTCTCCCACACAGCTATACCACACACTTGTAATTCTATCTCTTGTATGAAGACGTTTAAACACAGAGTTAAACATCACTTACTAAACTCGGATTACTACAGCATGCATTAGCTTTGGCAATAGTTGCTAGTAACCAGGTACAATTTATTCTAATTGTTCTTTTTGTGTTCCTTCCTGCCAGCAAATACCAGCATCAATTTTTGAGACATCTGCCCTTGCAAAGCTGTTATCTGGTGTTATGTCACTGTTGCATTTTGGAATTTTTGACCATTTTACCATAGAAGGATTTGGGTATGATTTAGATTGAAGTGTTGCACTTAAATTAAAATGAGTCCACAAAGGGTTTAAAGCCAGCTTCTAACTAGAGTTGCAAGGGCAGAGTTATGCAATCAGGCGAATGAGCAAAACATTGTAACTATTATCCTTAATGGTCTGGGAAAATAGTGGAGAGGCCATGATATAGTTTCACAGTTCTGACGAAAGGTCATCAACCTAAAACGTTAAATCTATTTCTCTCTCCACACCTGCTGAGTATTTCCAGCATTTTCTGTTTTTATTTCAGATTTCCAGCATCTGCAGTATTTTGCTTATGATTTAGTTTCAGATGCTTTCAGTGGGCATTCCCACATAAAATGTTGGGAGGAATTCATGCATACACAGCATGAGGTGGTTTGGTTGGGTCTCCACCCAGTGGGGCAATTGTGGTTTTAATTGACAGGGTTTGTGGCCAACCCCTGGATGGGGAAAACATTAAAAGTATGCCCTACAACTTCCTTCGCTCAGAAGCAATGACAAAGAGTGAAACACATTTTCAAGGTCAGTTCCAACAAAGGCTATCCAGTGAGACAGGGAGGAGTCATATCCCCTTTAAGAAGAAAGCCAGCCTAAACTTAAATAGCTGGTCAGGTTCCAGAGAAAAAAATCTGTCAATGTAAAGTGAATGTTTTTAGCCTGCTAAAATGTCAGTATAGCATGATTTATTATTTTATTTGTTACAAAAATGGATACAAGATCAGAAAGTATTATTGTGGGAATTACTTCATACGTATATCTATTTGTTCACGTAACAATTGCAAAATACACTAGTTTGTGGACTCATCCAGACTTGCCCCATTGAAGTGTGAAACAGTCATCTTCCAGGAGATTGGCGAAGCTGTTGGAGGGCATGTGTGAAGTTCATGATATACATTTCATATAACAAGGGGATCCTATCAGATAACTAGATATTGGGCAGTATGGGCGAATTCCTGAATGTAAGAGAGGTAGGATCCACTTACAGGAGTAACCGGTGTCACTAAGATCTAGTTTCCTTGAACAGGCGTGTGGAGTTGAATGCTATTCTTGTGGGTGGACTTGACTGCATCCAGCCTGGAGTTTGCAATCTATTGTACTCTTATTATTAGCCACTCTTAACATTTCCCCATGGGCATTGACTGCTCTCCGGCATGGCTATCAAGTCCGCATGTCAAATCCGTTGATGTCCTGCTGAACTCTACTATGAGAAACATCACACCACCACACCTACGCCAGAAATATGCAGTCTCCAGTGAATGCAACTGCTACACCAGCAAAGACATGCCGACTCAGGCCGACTTGACCAACCTACCACCAACCCATCTCAAATCGAGAAAGCCATTTTGCACCATCGCAGAAGCCCTTCAGCGATTTCCCCTCAGCCTTGATGACTGATGGCGTAATGCTTGGAAGAACTGCGACATACCAAATGGATTCCTTATAGAGGACCCCATAGTACAACCTGAAGGATCAAACCTTCCTCGTAAACAGTGGACAACCAGCAACTGCCTCAGCACCGGTCATGGTAGATGCTGCCACCTTCTCCATAGATGGAAGATTAAAGCATCTCCATCATGCGACTGTGGAGCTCCTAATCAGACCCTGGAGCACATCATTGAGCACTGACCTCAGGGGAAATTCGCAGGCAGCCTACAAGATATCCACACTGTTACACCGGAAGCTTTGGCCTGGATATCTGACTTGGATATTGATATTTAATTTTTTTTGCTACTACCATACGAAAGAAGAAGACTGCTCTAATACAAATAGTGAAGTCTTTTCCCAGTTACACAGTAACAAAAGGACCTCCCCCACAAGTGCAAACAAACTGAAATCACCTTTCAAAGTTACAGAACATAATCGGGTATTGCACACACATGGAAACAGGCAAACTATCAGCATCAGTAGTAGACTGTGAAGAAATCCCAAATATTGGAATCCTGTGTATTTTTTCTAAAAATTAATTAAAAATCATCACTATTCCAACCTCTCATTTTATTTTCAAACTGGCAATTCTAAGTGCAGTGGCAGGAATGTTTAAATAAAGCCAGCTAATGTATTCATCCCAGAGAACATTATGCTGGTCTAAAAAATGGTTGCAAACAATCTTGAAGAAAATAAACTTTCATGTAAGATGACAACTGCCATGTCCCAAAAAGTTTCTTTAGCAAAATAAAGTATTTCAAAAACTGTACTTTTACACTTATTCATAACTTCTTTAAGGACTATGAGACACAGTTCTTGGCCTAGAGCTGGAAGCTAAAAATGCAAGAGATTAGGTCTTGCGATTAGAAGTTGCCTTGAGAGAAAGGGCATGCCAAAAGCAAGTCAGTCACAAAAAGGACAGGGCTTGTGGTTTATTATTTTTTCAAGGAAATAAGTGAAATTGAGTTAAGTGAAATCTGCTTTGACTGTTACTTTGTATGTTCACTTCCTGTCTGTAAAGTAAAGCAACTTGATGATTTATATCTGGCCTCATTTCAGCAAGTGTTTCTCAGTCCGCCTTCAAAAAGATTGGGGAAGCACACATGAGGGCATGTGTAAGAGACATGATTAAATCCAGTTCAGATCACAAGAGGGCCCTATTGTTACACCCCTGTGTTGCTCAATCACATAGTTAGATATTGGACAATAAAAGTAAGTAAGATGCTCAGTATGCATACAGGAGTGACTAGCACTGCTATCCCCCAGGCACACACTAAACTTGTAATGTCCCCTCTCAATCCACACCATCAAAACAGTTTAACTAGTCATTAATCTCACTTGCTGTTTGTGGAATTTGTGCAAATTGCCTGCTGTGTTTGTCTCTCTAGCAGAAGTGACTACACTTCAAAAACACCATTTGAAGTGCTTTAAGGCTACCTGAGAATTGATAAGACAATTTATTTCTATATTAAAGAAAGATTATATTATTACTTCACATTCAGCAACGAATTAACAATTTAGAGGGGGACGGGTTCTTGCAGCCTTTTTCCAGCCAGTACCAACGATTTATTATGCACAGCTTTCAAAAGATGGTTAGAAACTATACACAAGTTCTTCTTTTCAACGTGACGCGGAATTGCGTGTGTTCAGTGTCCTAGCTTTAACTTGAAGAGAACTATTGGGCGAGACGGTTCATGTTAAAGTGACGGCACTTCCAAAAATAACTAATGCCGACCATTTTGGCAATGACATCGGGAGCTCCCCACACCGTGCAGATCAACAGAAGCCCCCAGGACCAACTCTACCAACCTCCTACCATCGACATCAAGGCTGCGGAAGACTGCTTCGTTGTCGATTGTTGTGGAAGCAAAATACCTTTCCCAGCTTTGTATGGGGAGAGGAAAGCGATCCTGGTTTTCGTCAGGGTAGGAGAGGCAGGGGGAAGCTAATCGGCTCAGGCCTGGTTCAGGGACTGTGTGTGGATAAGACAAAGCTCAGCCATTGCACAAAAACAAAGTTCATTTCTAGAGATGAATTGAAAACGTATTTGGAAAATGAGGAGGGAAAAGAGAAAAATATAGTGGCGTTTATCATTTGTTTTATGGATTTTCCCACAAATTCAAATTTCTGGACAAGGCGATCCGAGTGTCTTTTTTCTTTACAGGTGCTGAGTGACCTAATGTGTATTTTGGTTTTGGGTTGATTTCCATTATTTTTTTCTTTTTGTGAGTTTAAGTTAATAAAATACAAACATCCACATTTATTGACAGTAAAATGCTTTTAAGAAAGAGCCATTGCACCATTAATTACTGATTTATCTTGATAAGACATATGTTAATTTATTAATTCAGTTTTATTAAAAAGACCTGACATGAAATGCTGATGTTATTTTTCAGCATTTTCTGTGCTACACCTGCAAAGAGTATGTGGAGGATTTAGCAAAAATTCCACAGAAATATCTGAAGGTGAGCACAAAAGACATTTAGCAATTTCTTTCCCTCTCTAAGGTTGCAAACATAACTTGATTACAAATGCTCAGTTCTTACAATCAAGCATGTTATTGTTTTAACATATATAAAAAAGTTAGTGTACAATTTGCTACGGCTGCAATGAGTCATCCAACAATAGGCAGGAGAGCTTCAATGTCTCTAAGGATAGGAGAACAATATTTGATTTTGAAAAACAATTTGCAAGGATTAAGCATTAATTTACAATTAAATTGGGGTTACTGTTGGTGGGAGTATAAGATCCTGATGCCTCATTTTCCCTTCCCTAGAGAAAAAGTACTTCCCGAGATAAGCAGTAAGAAGGATGATGGAATAGTTGATCCATAAAACTTAGATGATCAATCACTATATTTAGCCATTAGCACATGATTTATTCTTACATTGCTATCTTCTCCATTTGGGAAATGGGCAAGTGAGGAAGATTTGTGTGTTAACCAGTGAATGACAGATTTTCAGGCTAGTAATATTTGAATGGTGCTGAGTAGGGGAGTAAAATGTAATGTTTCATAATCATTGAGCATATACATTTTTTGGGTGAGAGCCAAACTACATTAATAAAATCAATTATGTCAACTGAACATTTTCAGGCTAATGAAGAATTATTTGAATTTTACCCATTTTGGGTCAGTCAGTCTCTTTAAAAAGTACAGCTTCATTGATGGCTAATTAAGCGCAGCCAGTAAATTGCTAAGACATATAATCAGGAATGCCCTCGGATCAATCCCCAGTCTGTTAACTTATCTCAGCTGGGGCAGCAGTTGTGTCGTTGTAGTTGGTCTCGGTATCCCTGAGTTTTGGAAGGGAAAACCAGCAAGGGTTCCTGCTCCTGATTGCTTTTTGCAGCTCATACTGAAAGTGAGTGTGTGTGAACACCAGACAAGTACACAGTTGGGCTCAGCTGTGATGCTGCCTTCTACTGAACAGCCTGCTGAACTAAACTGCCACAGTTCACATTTGAATAAAGGACACTTGGATGAGGTGTGGTGAGCATGAATGGTACCCATGTAACCATACCCTAGCAAGAAATCTTCACTGGAGAAGAGGAGAAAATTGAAACTGCATCCCAGCATGAGTCATGATCATTGGGGAAGAGAAGGAGTTAAAAAATCAGAAGGGGAGAAATCTAGCATATCTAAGCTTAGAGATACCAATTAGTTTTAACACTTTTTTGATTTGCTTCATGTGAATACAGTCCCTATTATGCTAAAACTCAAAATAATTTTACATTTTTTAACCATTACTGCCAATTCTAATGGCGTCTGTGTTAGTATTTAGTCTTGTTAGTTTTCACACTGTATACCATCTGATGTATTTCCCCTATGTTACAAGAAATTGTAGTTTCAAGTTGTCACCAGCACTGCATCAACTGAAGATTACCCAATTATTTACTTTGTCTTTGAAGGATGTTGGTGTCAGGCTAATAGTTATTGGACAGTCCACCCATCACCATATTGAGGTACGTATAACTTCTGTTGTTAATCAGTTCACAATCGTTAAAAGGAAGTGTTTGTGAAGGACATTGCTTTGTGCTTCTGTAGATACTACATTACCAGCTAGCATTTCTGCCAGAGTATCACAGAAGTAGTACTTGAAATATTTAAGTTGTTAAATGCTTGATGGTCAAGAATAGCACAGCAAAGATGCATTAAGGGGAAGCTAGATAAGTACATGAGGGAGAAAGGAATAGAAGGATATGGTGATAGGGTGAGATGAGCTAAGGTGGGAGGAGGATGGTGTGGAGCATAAACACTGGCATAGACCTGTTCGGCTGAATGGCATGTTTCTGTGCTGTGAATTCTATGTAATTGGGGATGGCTGCTCAATATTTTCTTTTGGGGTACAATGGGAAGAAAATTTAGGTCTAATTTGTTATACCCAGTTTTTTTTACAAAAAGTGAGGCCAGATTAACTCTCAAATGGGATATTTTAATTTATTGCATGTTAGTCCTACCAGTATAAATGGAGCAGTGTCAATAACTCCACATATGTGCATTTGAATGTTTAATTCAGATTATGGCAGCATGAACAAAATATTAATTGCACTTTAGTGCATTCTAGTTCAGCTTCAAGAAACAGCTAGTGTCAAGGTCACAATGTAGTCAGTTTCTGTTCAGGCTCTTAACCTGAAGAAACTCTGTTTCCTTCTCCACAGATGGTGCCTGAGTATTTACAGCATTTTCTGTTTATATTTCAGATTTCTAGCATCCGGAGTATTTTGCCTTTTAAACAGGTTATTTGTTTGTATTCATATTTTCATCAATAATATCATTTTACTCCTAGGGTTTCTGTGCACTAACCGGATATACTCATGAAATTTACGTTGACCCAAGCAGACAAATTTATAAAAAATTTAAAATGAAACGAGGGGAAACATTCCACCAAGCAGGTAGTATACTGGTTTAACGTACTGCTCTGTGTTTATTGCAATTTTATAAGAGGGTATGTACCCACTTTTTTCAACATTATTTACTTCCCTCCCTGGGCTTGGGACACACATCACCTGTGGATGAGAGTGCAGGGAGGGGACTGGTCCTAGTCTTTATTAATGATGTGTTTAAATAGCCACGTGGAAATGCACTAAATCAGGTGGACGATGGCCCTCCTCGTGATTTTTTTCTCTCTCCTTCCTTGTGAATACAGTGAGGAATGGGAACCTTTGCTGATTTTTTCTTTTCCTATCCCAAGAACACCGAGGTTCCTTGATCAGATCAACTAATTCAGCACGTACTGGAGATTGAACTTTGAACCTTCCACATGTGTATGGCTCAATACCACAAAGAACACTTAACCACTGAATCATTAGGAGAAGCAGCTAAAGTTTTTTAAAATGCGAAAGAAACTGATCAACTTGATATAGAGATATTTTCACTGAACGAGGAACAAAATTGGAGAATGATTATAAGAATAGAAAGCTTAACCGAGGAAGTAAATTCTTCTAAGTTGCCATTGAGAGTAAGTTTATTACTGCATTTTTCTAATTTTCATGTCCTACCAATAATTAGCAGATTGCCATATTTTAATGCTCTGGCAGTATAGACAGCATTTTATAGTCATGATTGCTGGCACGGAGAAGGTGGAATTACTAAGTGATACATTGTAGCTGAGCGCCAACAAGTAAAATACATTTGTTGTTTCTCCTGAATGTTGTTTAAACATAAAGGGAGTGATTTTAACCCTACCCGGCAGACGAAACCTGGTGAGCAATTAAGATCGTCAAGTTACCCGGACATCACAAGGAATGTTTAGGCCTCTTCTGCCCTGCCACCATTACCCCCCCGCCGCCAATCCCCCCCCCACCCACCCTTCCCTGCTATGAGACCCTCTCGCGAAGCCCCTTCCCAACACTTAGCCAAACGCTGCCCGATTTTCCAAAGGCCAGAAGCAGTTTCCCGCCCGGAACAAGTGGGAAATGGGATGTTAATGATACCTGGAAGCTAAAATAGCCCGGGCCTAATTTCTGCAGCAGCAGTGAAAATATCTCTATATCCAGTTGATCAATTTCCTTCACGTAAATATCCAAGTCACCTCGCTCACCCACCCACCCAAAGCCCAACTGGAGTTAAAATCAGTGTCATAGTTGGCGTTGTAGCTCACTCAGGACAGGATGCCAGCTGTGCTTTTTATATTAAATGTATAGCAATAATGCTGATCTCTAGCTTCCCTTATGTCTGTTGGATTTTAGAAAAACAAAGTCAGTTGATGGATTGGTATTTTCTGTGCACAGTCTCTGAGTATTTTATTCTGCTCTTTTGATGAAACTCCCTACTGTAAACATTAGACCCAGGAGAAAAAATAATTCTTATTTAACAGGGAGTAGAATCATATGCGCTTAGTATCAAGACAAGAGATAAATTTAAATTATTTGCGTAGGTTCTGAACAAGGACCTAACAATGTGTTTCAGATAGATTAAATGCCTACATTTTTGTTTACTTATTTATTTGTTCACTTTTTTTCTTACCCACTGCTTTTGAAGACAACAATTTGAGTTGAGCTCCAGTTCTTCACTCAAGAAACCATTCTTTACGCGTGAGCCATGACAGTGAGCATCTACAGGCTATTTGACATTGAGGCATCAGAGTTGTGCCTGATCCTATCTTCAGCTGATAGCCTCACATTTATACCTGTAGCAGGGGCTGCTAGATTAGCAATCAGAAGTGGGAATTCCAGTTGATCTTTTTTCCTTTAACGTGGGGACTCTGATGTCAAATACAGTGCTCCCGCTGCTTTAGTTGAGATGGGCTAACTCAGGACAGATCAGCCTCTTCCTGGTTTGAATGGCTTGGAGCCACTCTGTGAGGTATATTTACCCAGTCGGCCAATTAGGAAGGAAATAAAAAATAATTTTTAAATTAATGGTTTATAAGTAGCCTTGATGAGGTGTTTTAAAACAATAGAAATGTTAAAAGAACTTTTAATAAAAATGTAAATAATCTTAATATGCTATACTGTTTCATTGTTTATGACCAGTTTTGTTATAAACTACCCTATTGGTAACATTGATGTGCTTTGGCTCCCAAAGACAGTAAGTGGATCTGCTATGCTCATCCTATGTTCAAAGTTACACTTGGGTTTCTTTTATCAGGCAGGAGTCCCCACGTCAAATCAAGCATGCTGATTGGAATCCTTAAGAGTATGTGGTGTGCAATGAAGAGCCCAGCATTTGACTTTCAGGGTGACCCAGATCAGCAAGGTGGAGCTTTGATCAAAGGGCCTGGTGAGCTCAGTTTGATTTCTGAAGAAGATCTAGTTGTTGGATTTTTAAAACAGATTTTTCAGATGTCACAGTTTTTAAGAATATTATTCAGGGAAAAACATCTTTACTGGTTAACAAAAAAAACCTTCAAAATATACTTGCATCTGTTGCATGGAACAACTTAGTTATTGAACAACTTGGCATCATTACATAAGAACATAAGAAATAAGAGCAGGAGTAGGCCATACGGCCCCTCGAGCCTGCTCCGCCATTCAATAAGATCATGGCTGATCATCGACCTCAACTCCACTTTCCCGCCCGATCTCCATATCCCTTGATTCCTCTAGAGTCCAAAAATCTATCTATCTCAGCCTTGAATATACTCAATGACTCAGCATCCACAACTCTCTGGGGCAGAGAATTCCAAAGATTCACAACCCTCTGAGTGAAGAAATTCCTCCTCATCTCAGTCTTAAATGGCCTACCCCTTATCCTGAGACTATGCCCCCTAGTTCTAGACACAGCAGCCAGGGGAAACAACCTCTCAGCATCTACTCTGTCAATCTCCTTCAGAATCTTGTATGTTTCAATGAGATCACCTCTCATTCTTCTAAACTCCAGAGAGTATAGGCCCATTCTACACAATCTCTCATCATAGGACAGCCCTCTCATCCCAGGAATCAATCTAGTGAACCTTCGTTGCACCGCCTCCAAGGCAAGTATATCCTTCCTTAGAAAAGGAGACCAAAACTGTGCACAGTACTCCAGGTGTGGTCTCACCAAGGCCCTGTACAATTGTAGCAAGACTTCCTTACTCTTATACTCCAACCCCTTGCAATAAAGGCCAACATGCCATTTGCCTTCCTTATTGCTTGCTGTACCTGCATGCTAGCTTTCTGTGTTTCTTGCACGAGGATACCCAAATCTCTCTGAATACCAACATTTGAAAGTTTCTCACCATTTAAAAAATACTCTGTTTTTCTATTCTTTCTACTAAAGTGAATAACATCACATTTCCCTACATTATACTCCATCTGCCACCTTACTCCCCACTCACTTAGTCTACCTATATCCCTTTGCAGACTCTTTACAAACGAGACTTTTTACTGTATTAGATTCTGTACTTTAACTTCCAACTCATGGATGATTTTAGGAACACTGCAGCTTTAAAATAGCATTCAATATTTTGCCAAAAAAGTTCTGTTGTAAATTCCTCCCCTTACCCCAAACAATTATTTTCTCAAGGTATTAATTCATGCTTAACATGGGTACTAAAACTCATAAGGTACCTCACCCAAGTAGCCATTCTTAATGTGTGAGCCTAGACAGTGAGCAGCCTCTTTGACTCTGAGAGCCATCACAGAGAAAACTGTTCTTGTCTTTGCCCAGTATTCACACACATGTACTTTCCAACAGGAAGTCACTGGATAACAATCAGGGATAGAAAATCTGGCTGATTTTCCTTCCCCTCCATATTCCAGGGACATTGGGGCCAATTGTATTGCCCCATTGCTCTTCACGCTGAGATCACCTAACTTAGCACAGACCAGAAATTGAACTTTGGACTTTCCAGATCTTTATGGCTTAATTCTGCATCATGTTTCAGTTCACATACAAGATTTGAAGATTTACAGAAATGTATTTAATTTGATAGGAAGCCTTACTAAACATATTCATTATGTATTCTTATTTCTACAGGAGATGAACTTCACTTTTGGCATCTTGATTCAAATCGGTTGGATCATGCACCTATCAACTTATTGCTACAGCTGGCTGGAGTTCAAACAGTGGACTTCACCAATGAGGCACAGACCATTGACATTTGAAATAATGTTGATAAAAAATGAAAACAACACAGGATTCTGTTCAACACACATGTATAGCTCCTATAACTACAATAGTTTCTGTATTTTTAATTAGCAGAAAAGAAGTGTTGTCACACTGCAAATGATCTTCTGTTTTAAAAATACACAGATTAAATGGATTAGCTTATTAACTTTATTTGGGTAGATTTGACATATTTGTGTTTCTGGCATGAAGCACAGATCCAGAATTCAGACTTGGACATCAGCGGGCCCTGCAGGATATTCTATCCCTGGACTGAAAATCCTGTCAGGCCCACTGATTTCCATGGCTGGATTCCTGATATTCACCCCATGGCCATGGATTTGTAAAAGCTATTCTATTGAATCCATTTGGTTTATTACAGAAGCTTAAGGGATTAGGAAGACCGTGATGTTACCTGGGTTTTTCAAATGTGGAGTAGAGATGTTGGTGTTGGAGTATTAGATGTACAGCTGTGGTAGATCAAAACTGCAGCACAAGAAAACCAAAAATAATAGGGAGTAAGCCCTGAAACAATAATTGATATTTGACTTATGACACTAACTCTAAGTTAGTTTGGTGATTATGTATCCCTCTATATTTTTTCCCCTTCCTGACCTTTTGTGTTCTCCAGTTGTGACAGAGGAAATGCTTTAACTTATGTTGCTCTTGTGCTGGTACAGGGAAGCATGCATCGTGACAACAGTCCTTACCCCTGTGGGTCACGGATCCTGTTATCTTGTTTTATTTTAATGCTTGCAAACTCACGGGAAAAGTAAAAAATGTAATGATTTTCAAAATGGTTACACTTTTAAAATTTATTGTGAATATCAGGAGCAATAAAAAAGTCCTAAAATTACAGAACTTCTGATCTTGGGTCTTGGCAGTGCTGGACCTGCAATTCCCCACACAGTCACACACACTGAAATAGACAACTGGGATTGGGGTGCAAATCCACATCTCTTCAGTCTGTGGAAAAACCTGTTTTTTTTTATTCGTTCCTGGGATGTGGGAGTCGCTGGCAAGGCCAGCATTTATTGCCCATAATTAATTGCCCTTGAGAAGGTGGTGGTGAGCCACCTTCTTGAACTGTTGCAGTCCGTGTGGTGAAGATACTCCCACAGTGCTGTTTGGGAGGGAGTTCCAGGATTTTGACCCAGCGACGATGAAGGAACAGTAATATATTTCCAAGTCAGGATGGTGTGTGACTTGGAGGGAAATTTGCAGGTGATGATGTTCCCATGTGCCTGCTGTCCTTGTCCTTCTCGGTGGTAGAGGCTGCAGGTTTGGGAGGTGCTGTCGAATTGCTGCAGTGCATCTTGTAGATGGTGAAGTGTTGCACTACACTTATGGGTTGGCACTATAGGGATAATTTACCAACATTAGCTTGTTAGGGAGCACTGTTGCACACAATTTTCCAACTGGTAAGTACATCATGTGCATGATGGAATTTCTAATTTGTAGCCTCAGCAAGTAAGGCTCGTACTGGCAGGGCAAAGTCAGAAAATTAAGCCACATTTCCCATCCAAAATTTCATATGGGTAAGATCATGGTTCCAGTTGTGATGTTTTCTTTGCTGATGAATTTTCATTGAAAACATTAGTAACTAACATCTCTACATCATAAGACTCAGAAGTAAGTGGCATTTCAAACAATCAGAATTTCCTCACTCACAAGCCAGACTCTCTGGTCCAGGGTTAAGATGATGAGCGCGGCAGGTCGGCACATTCATCACCCACCCTGGTTTATGGTGCCTGCACTCACATTTTAGAAGGCCAACATCACTCTTTAGAAAACTATAAAAGGTTGCTAAGTCTCTATTTTAACAGTAATTTTCCAGTGAATCAAATGGAGCAAATTGTGCAGCATAGGTTTTGTACAGTAGTTTGGTCGTTTGTTGTTTGTTTGAACACCTATGAAGAAAAAGGAAACAGCCCAACTTCCATCTCTCTCTCCTGCCTTCCCTTCTGCCGGCCTCCCGTTCCTGCCCCGTGCGGCACGTCACTCAGAAAGCGCACCAGGCTGGGGGGTGAGCCCGATTCTTGCGGCAGAAAGCACGGGGAAGGGTCGGCTCCTTCCCGGGCTGTGGATGGGGATCCGCCATTTACAAACCTCAGCGCCGTCCCCGTCCCCAGCTGATGTGAAGCGGGTAGGTGCCGGGCTTAGGCCGTCATGAAAAGAAAAAACGAGAAGCGCAGAGGGTGTGTGTCGAAGCGGCGCTCGGTGAGGAAGAAGCCGGAGGAGGAGCAGCCGGCGGCGGCGGGGACCGATGTTTACATCAGGGTGCAAGGTGAGGATGGCACAAAGTGGAGCTGCATCGTTATCACGGACACCAGTTATTGGCGCGTCTAAAATACTGGGCTCCTAAAGTCGGATTAGTGCAAATGTCAACAGTTCTCTGGAAAAGGCAACTGCTTCAACCATTTTTATTTTTCTTGTTGTTTTCCCCCCTAATTTAAATATTAAGAAGCGGACACTCACTGTAGATGGGGAGACTATTATTTGCAAAGCAAAAAACAAAGAGTTCAAAAATACAATTTTTTAAAAAACATGCACTTCCTACTGTATTTCACTGGACAATGATTCGCAGCTGCCAAGCCTGGCATAATACCAGAAGCGAGCATGAAAACAGTGAGATGGATTACAAGGCAGTTGAGAATTGTGAGTGGGTATAGCAGGTCATTTGTTTTATTTATGTTGTCAAGGAAGCGATTTTTTTTTGTAATCTAACTAATGAGTCTAACTCCGGAAGAATTAGTCCTGTAAACGTTTGGCTCATTAGGCGCCGTGTTATTTAAAATTGGGGCTAAAAAAGGATTGTGATCAATTATCACCGTTTCGGTGAAGGAAAGATCTAGGAAGAGCTGTGCGCCATTCTTACCACTCTGCATTTTCAGAGCACACATACATCATGATGTGTGTGAATACCATCAGTTGTTATGTGTGTGTAAACATTGCCCCAAAGTTTTCTGCAGTACTATTCAATGACAACAATTTTATAGTGAATTGTAATTTCAAGTGTGAGAGAAGAAAGAACTGTTACATAATATTTTTAAAGTTTGAGACCAAAAGTTATTTTCAATGCCTTTGATGATAATTTGATCAATACAGTGGTGCCTGTTGAGTGAACTAGTAAATAATCTCACCAAACGCTGCTGTTTTATAATGATCAGCAGATCATTAGGGCAGCAAATAGAAGTAACCGCAAGATGGTAATCCAAATAAAAGGTTCAGATGATGTCACAAAGTTTGAATGTTTTATTAATCATCAGGACCCCTATATTGGTAAATATCTGAAGACCTGGACTAAACATCTAATACATATATTTACATTATATGGTTTCATTGTGTTTTTTAGTCTTAACACATTTATAGAAACAGCCCTACTTAATGTAAGTGATTCACAATAATTTAATAAATTATCTGTTATTTTGGACAGTGATTTATAGCTGAGCTTTTTGAAAGCAGTTTTGCATGTTGCGGCTCTTTGTCCTAATACCCAGCACTCCATTTATAGGGCTGAAAGATTTTGCCAGCAAGACAATGAAAATAACAGCCAGCTTGGCTGGCCAAAACCCTTCCATCCCTTATATCAATAGCCTGATGGTTGTACGTGCACTCACTGGTACAGTGCCTGTCTGTATCTGTAAAGAATTGGGGAGGAAAATTAAGTTTTGAAAATTGTGCATGTGCAAGGGACTACATATATTTGCTCCATAATTACACATGTACACTTATTTCACTAAATGTTATGACAGAGATGGAAAATTCAAGGTGCATCTGACGATCTGTGAAACTTGTGAAATACATTTTTAGTGGTAACCAGGATCTAAAGAATGTGTTAATTTAGGTTCTTTTGCTACAATAAATGGGGCATAAAAAATTGTTCATACTTCATGTAACATAGTTTGTTAACATAACAAGGTTATTAATTTGAATAAAACTGTCAGATTAAGGGTACTATACTGCTGCCATTTCTGATTCTGCCATGGTAAATTTGTTGCAAATTTGTGGGACTGAGTGGGGTGCCCCAGTGTTGGGACCACTATTTCTAAATTACATCAATAACTTGAATTCTGAAACTCAAGGCACATTAGTTAATTTTTCATATGATACCAAACTAGGAGGAATATTTTCTTAATAGTGAGAGACTAGGATCTGCGGAGGAGCAAATGGATTTGGGTATCAATGTACACGAACCACTAAAAGCTAGTGCACAGGTATAAAAAGTAATCGAAAAAGCTAATGGAATGTTGGCCTTTATCTCAAGGGGGTTGGAATACAAAAGTGAAGAAGTGATGCTTCAGTTGTACAGAGCCTTGGTCAGATCCCATCTGGAGTATTGTGTCAGTTCTGAGCACCACACCTCAGGAAGGATATATCGGCCTTGGATGGGGGTATAGTGCAGATTCACCAGAATGATACCAGGGCTTAAAGGGGTAAATTATGAGGACCGTTTTATAAACTTGGCTTGTACTCTCTTGAGTTTAGAAGATTGAGGGCTGATCTAATTGAGGTGTTTAAAATTATGAAAGGATTCAAAAGGCTAGATACAGAGAAGTTTTTTTTCTGGTTGGGAAATACAGAACAAGGTGGCACAATCTTAAAATTAGAGCTACGGCATTCAGGAGTAAAATCAGGAAGCACGTTTTTACACAAAGGGGGAAATCTGGAATTCTCTCCAAAAGGCTGTGAATGCTGGGTCAATTGAAGTTTTCAAGACAGAAATCAATACATTTTTATTAGGTAAGGGTATCAAGGAATATGGATTAACGGTAGGTAAACGTAGTTGAGATACAGATCAGCCACGATCTAATTAAATGGCGGAACAGGTTCAAGGGGCTGAATGGCTTATTCCTGTCTCTATATTCCTAGGAGAAGCGTTGGAATCAATGGAATCAAAGGAGGCAGCCTAGAAATTACAGAATGAGCTAATCAAAATACGTTAATGGGCCAAACAATGAAAGATGAAATTTAATGCAGACAAATGTAAAACGCTTTTCATAGGAAGGAAAAATAGACGACACAACATACTCCATGAATGGTGTTGAAATAGCTGTGGATGAAGTTGAAAAAGACGTAGGCATCTTGGTAGACTCAATGCTCAGCATGCCCAGATAATGCAAAACAGCAGTGGTGGAGTCATTGGGGGGAGTTGGTGTCATGACCCCCCCCCGCCCCCCCCCACACACACACACACAATCACTTTGAGATCAGCCAGTTTTGTATGTTAGGACTCAGCCAAAACTGACTGCAAATAATTTACTCACTTAACTTTTTAAATTCCCGATCGCGATCGTGTTGATGTTTCGAGTCTGATGCGAACGATAATATGGCATTGGAGGGTGTTGTCGTAGCTGTGCTGCGCGCACCCCTGAAGCATTCATTCTGTGGCTGTCTTGGATTGTTTATATGTGGCCCGGAAATCTCACGCTGAACTCTCCAAGGAGGAGGGCGATTCCTTCCCATCCTGCATTCCCGCTTGCCCCCAGTTAAAATTGACCCCGTGGATTATTCCCTTTTAAACTATTCTTACTCATTCCACAGTCCATTCAATGAATTTTGTTGGCGTGTTGACAGCAGGCTCATTGGATTTGTATATAGGACAACTGCACACAAGACACTAGATGCCATCAGAATTTTCAAACCACAAAAGAAAAAAACATAATTCTACAAAACAGGGAATCATGTGAGACCTTATTCAACTAGGATGTCATTATTCAATACTGGGCTGAAACCGTTAAAGTCCTATTCTAAAACTTTACCTGCGTGGGTTGGGTTCGGGCGGTAGCCATGCCAGGACGTGACCCCGTTGTTGCTTCCATCCCGCTCCAGAAATTGACTTTGCGCTAATGGGGCCTATTAAACACACCCTGCATATTACCTGGCACTATTAAATAGTGCGGGTCTGATGACGTCAGCGATGTTGCATTTTCAGCTGGGATATTTAAAGGGGCCATGGCCAGATTGCATTTCAAGGTTTATCTAGGATAGTGCAGGCAGCACACTGCACAATTGCACTGCTACAAAGAGTGCCAAACATAAGTACACTGAGACAGAGGGCTGTACCCAGATTCTCCAATGACTCCCTCCATATGCTTGTGGAGGGAGTGAGAGCACGCAGGGTGGTCCTCTTCCCTTCCCTTCCAATGGGCGGAAGTGTCCTCCCCAGCAGACAAAAGGAGCCTGGCTCCAAATAGCTGAGGAGGTGAACAGCAGGGATGTGGTCAGGAGGACCTGAGTGCAGTTCTGCAAACATTTCAATGATCTCATTAGATCAGGAAAGGTGAGTACAAAGCCACACTCAACTTCATCCTGCTGCACCTGCAGGAGTGCCTTCCATCCTATCACAGACCTTCCCTTTTGTTCTTTCCTCCCCTCCCCCCTTTCCCTGCCCCTGCACTTGCTTAAAAACCTGTTCCATCTCCAGCATTTTCCAGTTCTGACGAAGGGTCATCGACCTGAAACGTTAACTCTGTTTCTCTCTCCACAGAGGCTGCCTGACCTGCTGAGTATTTCCAGCATTTTCTGTTTTTATTTTGGCGCAAGACACTCCCAGCTCTGCTCAGCTGCATGCAGCCGCTGAGCTTAGGGGGCCATCCAGAAAGAGAGCGTTCTTGGAGGTGCAGCAAGAAGTGCAGGAGGCTTTGACAGGTTTTGCGAATGCGATGTCTGCAAATGTTCAGAGAATGGGGGAGTCCATCTCGAACATGAGCACCACCATGTCACAGGTGATGGTGACTGTAGGCTCTTCCGTGGATAGGATGGCCACCTGCATGGAGTAGCTAATGCGCCACTCACAGGAGCACATGGTATCTATGGAGAATAGATGGCAGAGGCTCAAAGACCTCCTGTCTAGGAGGGATGTCAATGTAGACGTGGGTCCTCATGGTCCCACTGATGTGCAGCAAAATGCTCTCCAACTCCTTGATAGCAGGGAAGTGCAGGTGGCCCACGAGAGGGATGGTGGTGAGAGGGGACATGGAAGTGGGGGCTCCTCTCAAAGTGCTCACTCTTCTCCCCCATTGCCACCCCTTCAGTCAGAGCCCCAGATGCCTCCTCGGACAACGATGGCCGAGTCTGATCCTGCATAGTCGTAGGAGGAGCAGACTTTGGCGGGGCCATCACAGGCTCCAAAACCCAGAGGACGTCCGCCAAGAGTGTCTAAGCAGTCGCAGCAGGGAAGTGAGCAGACTGCCTATACCTCTGTTGGAGCCACAGGGGTAGCACCTCGTAGAAGCACGCATAAGAGAAAGATGACACAAGTAGATTCACAACGGCAGCCACTTGGGTGTTTTATTTAATGTTTATGTAAAGTTTCTGTTAATGTGCTGTCAAACATAAAAATCTTTATTTTCACCACTTTCCGGTCTTGGGCAAATTTGTGTGCATCTTTGGAAGTGGCTTAGTGAGTTGGAGTGAATGGTGAGACATAACGGTACCTCCAGCAATGGTGGTCAGTGTGAAAGGAATGGCTTGGTCATTGTAGGGATGCTTTATGGTGTTGCTGTGGGCTGGTGCCAACCTGGCACAGCATTTTTTTTTAATTATTCGTTTATGGGATGTGGGCGTTGCTGGCAAGGCCAACATTTATTGCTCAACCCTAATTGCCCTCGAGAAGGTGGTGGTGAGCCGCCTTTCTGAACTGCTGCAGTCCGTGTGGTGAAGGTACTTCCACAGTGCTGATAGGCAGGGGGTTCCAGGATTTTGACCCAGCGACGATGAAGGATCGGCGATATACTTCTAAGTCAGGATGATGTGTGACTTGGAGGGGAACTTGGAGGTGGTGGTGTTCCTATGCGCCTGCTGCCCTTGGTGGAAGAGGTCGCAGGTTTGGGAGGTGCTGCTGAAGAAGCCTTGGTGAGTTGCTGCAGTGCATCTTGTAGATGGTACACACTGCAGCTACGGTACGCCGGTGGTGGAGGGAGTGAATGTTTAAGGTGGTGGATGGGGTGCCAATCAAGCGGGCTGCTTTGTCCTGGATGGTGTCGAGGTTCTTGAGTGTTATTGGAGGTGAGACACTCACTGTGGCAGCCATATGGGTGTAATGCATAAAGTTAAGTAAATCTGGCCATTCTGAGGCCATCCCTGGCCTTCTGGCAGCAATGTGCTCGGGTGCTGGTGGGATCTGGCCCGCCGGTTCCTCCAGCTCCTCCTCCTCATCTTCCAGCTGATGCTCCTGCTCTTGCTCCTCCTCCTCCTCCTCTGAAGAGGCTGTGCGCTCAGTGCCTTGCTCCTCATGAAGCGCTAATCCTTGCTGCTGGGCACAGCAGACCATGACGATTCTGGATACCCTGGCTGGTGCATACTGAAGGGCTTCTCCAGATCTGTCAAAGCATTGGAAGCACATTTTGAGCATGCCTATTGTCTGCTCTATGACACATCTGGTGGAAATGTGGCTTTCATTATATCTCTCCGCGGCCTCAGTATTTGGCTCCTTAAGGCTGTCATGAGCTACATCTTCAGTGGATAGCCCTTGTCTCCAAGCAGCCAGCCGGAAAGTCTGTTTGGAGGAGTGAAGAGCTGAGGGAGGGTGGACTGACAAAGGACGAAAGAGTCATGGCAGCTGGCAGGGAATTTGGCACACACATGCATGATGATCTTCCTATAGTTGCAGACCAGCTGCATATTGAGGAATGGAAGCCCTTGCGGTTGATAATGACTCCTGCATTATGATGGGGTGCCATGATGACCACATATGTGCAGTTGATGACGCCCTGCACCCGTGGGAAGCCAGCCAGAGTGGCAAAGCTAAACACCTGCTCAGTAACCCTGGCTTCATCAGTGGCAAAGTTGATATGTCAAAGAGGGCATTGGTGACCTGTGTGATGCAATGTGGATGGCCGACTGCAAGATGCCGCAAATGTCTGCTACAAATCCCTGGAAGGAGCCTCAGGCGAGGAAGTTGAGGGCACTGGTGACATTTACAGCTGAGGAAGAGAGTGTTTGAAGACCAGGACCTCAAACCCGGCACTAAGCTCATCGTCTACAGAGCAGTAGTAATACCCGCCCTCCTGTATGCCTCAGAGACATGGACCATGTACAGCAGGCACCTCAAAGCACTGGAGAGGTACCACCAACGCTGCCTCCGCAAGATCCTTCAAATCCATTGGCAGGATAGGCGCACCAACGTCAGTGTTCTCGCTCAGGCCAACATCCCCAACATCGAAGCTTTGACCACGCTCGATCAGCTCCGATGGACGGGTCACGTCGTCCGCATGCCCGATACGAGACTCCCAAAACAAGCGCTCTACTCGGAGCTCCGGCACGGCAAGAGAGCCCCAGGTGGGCAGAGGAAACGCTTCAAGGACACCCTCAAAGCCTCCTTGAAAAAGTGCAACATCCCCACTGACACCTGGGAATCCCTGGCCCAAGACCGCACAAAATGGAGGAGAAGCATCCGGGAAGGCGCCGAACACCTCGAGTCTCTTCGCCAGGAGCAAGCAGAAGCCAAGCGCAAGCAGCACAAGGAGCGCACGTCAACCCAAGCACCCCACCCACCCGCCCCTTCAACCACCGTCTGCCCCACCTGTGACAGAGACTGTAGGTCCCGCATTGGATTCATCAGTCACCTGAGAACTCATTTTTAATGTGGAACCAAGTCATCCTCGGTTCTGAGGGACTGCCTAAGAAGAAGACTGGTAAGGCGTGTCCACCCGCTCCTCTGGGCTGCAGGTCTTGCTCGAGCAATGTGCAAATGTCTGCGATGACCTGGCGCGATAGCCTGAGCCTCCTTTGGCACTGCTGCTCCGTCATGTTGAGGAAGCTCATCCTCTGCCTGTACACCCTGTGTTGGAGGGATCGCCTTCGGCGCGGTGCAGGCCTGTGCTGATGCCCTTTGTCTTGTGCAGCATCAGGTGGTTGAGGAGAAGGTTGGTGATGTTGGTGTGCTTGGTGCTGCTGGTGTTGGGGCTCATCGTGGTCCAATTCTGAGGACCAAGGTGAGACAGTATAAACGGCACCCCATGCTGATGGAATAATAGCAGGTCAAGTAGAGATGACAGAGGCAATCTGTCAATGGTGTGATAGGTTCTGCCAATGAGGTGAGACTGGATGGCGACTTTGCTGGAAACACTTGCAGCCTCTAGAATGCTAAATCTGTGCTGGGAATGCAGTCAGCAACAGCTTCTGCCTGAGGAAATTGATCAGCAAAGAGGTGGGAGCTTTCATAGTATATTTCATGCTGTTAACTAATCAGTTGGATCAGTGGCCCCTCAACTCCCGCCTCAGGTTGACAGAGCTGCATGAATCCTGTGGTCATGCAGGGAAATTTGAAAGGTAGGCTAAAAAAGGCGCTTAAGGGTCTGACAACAAGCTGATAATGATTACAATTAGGTCATCTGCCTCTGCTGTTCGGGTCGCTGCTGCACCGGCAAACATGCCCGAGAGAAAGGGCGTGGGGTGACGGTGGGTTCCTGGACCCCAGAAAATTCCAGCCAAAGAGTGCATTTTCATGCTAGTACAAGGTCAGAGTATATGGTTTAATATGCTCATGTCAGATAACTGCGAATTCCAGGTTTATTAGAAAGTAAACATGGTAATGAATGAAAAAGGGGTATACTCAATGGGCTGTCTCCATTGCTACAACAACTTGCATTTATATAGTACCTTTAACGTAGTAAAGTGTCCCAAGGGGCTTCACAGGACCGTTATCAAACAAAATTTGACACCGAGCCACATCAGGAGATATTAGGACAGGTGAGGTAAGTTTAAGCAGCGTCTTAAAGGAGGAGAGCGAGGCAGAGAGGTTTAGGGAGGGAATTCCAGAGCTTAGGGCTAAGGCCGCTGAAGGCACGGCCACCAATGGTGGAGCGATTAAAATCAGGGATGCGCAAGAGACCAGAATTGGAGGAGCACAGAGCTCAGAGGGTTGTAGGGCAGGAGGAGGTTACAGTGATAGGGAAGGGTAGGCCAGGGAGGGATTTGAAAACAAAGATGAGAATTTTAAAATCGAGGCATTGCCGGACTGGGAGCCAATGTAGGTCAGCGAGCACAGGGGTGATGGGTGAACGGGACATGATTAGAGTTAGGATACGGGCAGCAGTGTTTTGGATGAGCTCAAGTTTACGGAGGGTGCAAGGTGAGAAACCGGCCAGGAGAGCATTGGAATAGTTGAGTCTAGAGATAAGAAAGGCATGGATGAGCTGAAGCAGGGGTGGAGACGGGCGATGCTACGGAGGTGGAAGTAGGCGGTCTTGGTGATGGAGTGGATATGTAGTCGGAAGTTCATCTTGGTAAAATAGGATGCCAAGGTTGCGAACAGTCTGGTTTAGCCTCAGTCAATAATGGTGTATATATAAATAATTTGATTCACTCTTAATTCAAACGAAGATATTAAAAAAAAGATGCTAATAGGTTATTGATTCCCCAATCCACTAGTTTCTTAGAATAACTACCATAATCGCTAACCAGTTATGGACATATTGTATGATTTGTGTTTTAGGAAATTATCAGGCTTGAACTGTGTGGCACCTTGCACTTATGCTTTGTTTAGTGCATCTCCTTGCAAAGTGATGGTCTAAATAGGGTAGTGGAGTACTTTTTTATACTTCAAATTATTTATAATTTGATAGAATCACAAATACATACATTAGCAATTTTACTCGCAATAATACATGTGAATGTATACAGTTACTTCAATACACAGAACATTCCTTTTGTATGTAACTCCCAGTGCTTATTCATTTTGATCATTTCATCTGCAAGAGCTGCACAGATTACAAAGATGTTTTTCATATACAGAGAGCAGGCATTGATTGCTGTGAAGTGGTCATTCAGAAGCCTTTTGTTAGCAGATCATAATGCTGTACTATTTGCTGCTGGCAGAAATTACATGGAAATCTTAGAATTTTATGGGACTTAGAGTTGATTCAGGAAGTAGGATAGCCATTATTGCATATTTTCTATCTGAGACAAAAATAAAGGCAACAAATGCTGGAATTCTAAAATAAATCAGAAATGGTGGAAATGCGCAGTATGTCAGTCAGCATCTGAAGGAGAAAGATTAATGTTTCGGGTGTCACCCTTCCTCCGAACTAGCCAGTTCTAATGAAACATTAGCCCTGATTTTGCAGGGTAGTGGACACTGGTGCCTGATCTTGTGTAACCGATTTGCAGGACAGCCAATTTTCCAACAAGCAATTTGGGGCCAAAAAGTAATGCTGCACTAACAGGACATGTAGTTTCATTTGAATATTTAAATCCTGCTGTTAAAGATTTCACATTGAATTTCACATCTTTGGTTGAGGCTGTACCCACATTGTGAGCCTTGCCCAAAAAAACTGTGTGCAAGGGTGTCCTGGAGCCCAGCTTGCTCAAGTAAGCCTCTTAAGGATGATTTTTTTTTTTAAAATACACAATTTTTGCATTTATATTTCCTTCTTGCTGCAGTTTGCTCCATGCATTAGTTGTTTTGCTGGTTAGTCCTCCACTTTTGAACTTTTGGGAGATTTTCCTTGCTAATACTTAGCTTTCATTATTCTTGGTTGTTACTGGCTTTGAAATTGCACCAACATAAGAGGTGGGGATGGGTATTCATCTGTGGATTCCTAACATGCTGCATATTTGAGATGAGGAGGAGGAGTTTGTGAGGGGCCAACAACTGCAGGTACAACTATCTGTGAGGTGCTTTGGCCATTCCAACAGATTTTGTTGATAACACTCTTATGGTTATAAAACAACATAACCTCTGACTCGTTGTGAGCAATGACATGGGAGCTATGTTGGTACGTTTAAAAACATAGCCTGCTGTTGCATAACTTAACACTGGTGCAAGTGCAGTTTTTTCAACAATAGTTTAAAAAAACGATGGCGCTTGTATATGCCTTGGAAAGCAAATTGATTCACTGGAATCAACTGTTACATTTTGTTTTTTTCCCCCAACAATTTTGTCTTGGGGTATTCATGGCAAAAAGGTGGTTTTCATAAGCAGACTGAGTCTTCTATGACCCAAAACCTATATGGACTGTGTCTGAGCTAGTGTTCCGAGAATTAATATCGATCACTGGAGATCATGTGGACGTCCACCATGTTGCGTTTACTCTTCGAAAATACCATGCCATCAGACCAATGTTTACAGGCTAAATCTAATTGTCATACTTATTTACAGGCTAAGTAACACATAGGCCCCAATATTTATTCGGGGCCAGGAAGAGAGCAGGAGGGAGGAACCATAGGACATAGAAACATAGAAACTAGGAGCAGGAGTAGGCCATTCGGCCCGTCGAGCCTGCTCCGCCATTCAATACGATCATGGCTGATCATCCAAATCCAGTACCCTGTCCCTGCTTTAATCCACACAGTACACATATCCCACCCTACCCCCGTAACCCCACGTATTTAATTCCCCCTAACATATCCCATCCTATCCCCATAACCCCACATATTTAATCCCCCCCTAACACTAAGGGTCAATTTATCATAGCCAAATCAACCTAACCCGCACATTTTTGGACTGTGGGAGGAAACCGGAGCACCCGGAGGAAACCCACGTAGACACGGGGAGAATGTGCAAACTCCACACAGACAGTCACCCGACGTCAGATTCGAACCCGGGTCCCTGGCGCTGTGAGGCACCAGTGCTAACCACTATGCCACCGTGTTGCCCACATCTTTAAAAACATTTTCAACAGGATTCCCGCCCAACAGGCAGCTTATAGAGTCATTGGGGGTGATTTTATCAATGGGGGCGCGTTGGAGGCGGGACTGCTGCTTGTCGGGTTTTAGTCCCGCCTCCATCGACATCTGGCCAACCCACGCTATTTTCCCTTGATTGACCTTGTTAAGCCCACCCAGCGGGCTTAACAGGCCAATTAAGGGAAAGCCGGTGACAGAGAACGTCAGCGTATGACGTTTCATCTTTTTGACAGATGAATTGTCATCGTTTGACAGCTTTGATAAGCTGTCAAACACTGACAGTCTCTGTTCTTTGGTGAGTCCTTGTACTCAAGACTCACCAAACCTCTTTCCTGAGCAGAAATCAAATGGCTGTTGCATCGGAGAATGCAGCAGCCATTCTGTCATCTCTGCCGTGGAGATGAGGCAGCTCCGCAGCCTAAAGGGATGAAGCCTGGAGGAAGAAGCAAAAGTAAGTAATCTTATTAAAACACTTTAGAGTCACCTCACACACTTACCTCTCCACACTTGCACTCATCACTCACCTGCACACCGGACATTTCGGCCCCTTCGACCCCCGCAGACCCACGGCTCGCCTCGCTGACCCTGGCGAGGTTCGGAGCCGTCGGGAAGCCCACACTTTAGGGCTCAAAATAGGGATTAGCCAAAAAACTGCCTGTTAACTACCTGTTAACAGACAGTTAATTGGCACTAATCCCCTTCCCGCCTCGAAGAGATGGGACCCGGCGCAGGTCGGGTACCCGCCTCCTGGGAAGATGGCACGGAGGCGGGTTGGGGGCGGGATGGGTACCCGCTCCCAGATTCTGCCATTTTCCCAGCAGTCCCGCCTCTATACCCGCCTCCCCAGGGCTGGGAAAATCGCCCCCATTGAGTCATACAGTCATAACGGCACAGAAGGAGGCCATTCGGCCCATCGACTCCATGCCGGCTCTCTGCAGAGCAATCCAGTCAGTCCCATTCCCCCGCTCTATCCCCGTAGCCCAGCAAGTTTATTTCCCTCAAGTGCCTATCCAGTCTCCCCTAGAAAACATTGAGGGCTGGATTTTCAATGACCCGTGGAGTCGGGTTTGGAGGCGTGTGGGGGGTTAAAGTTGCAGATTCGGGGGTCCCGACCCCATCCCGCCTCCAACCCGCCTCCATGCCAGTTTTTCTGGTGGCGGGTACCCGACCTGTGCTGAGACCCGACTCCCCGAGGCGGGAAGGGATTAGTGACAATTAACTGCCTGTTAACAGGCAGTTTTTTTGATAATCCCTATTTTAAACGGTGAAATGTGGGCTTCCCGACAGGTGGCAACCACGCCAAGTTATCGGGGCGGACCGTGGGTCTGCAGGGGTTGGAGGAGTCAATATGTCCGGTGGGCAGGTGAGTGATGGGTGCATGTGTGCAGAGGTAAGTGTGTAAGGTAAGTGCTAAGTGTTGGAAAAAGTTTTACTTACCTTAACTTCCTCCTGCAGGTGTCAGCCCTTCAGTTCTCGGGAGTTAGAAATCTCACCAGCACAGAAAGCAGAAAAGCCGTGGACCTGTCAAAAACTGCAGCCTTCTGTTTTCTGTGGTGGAATGATTTCTAACTCAGCCTGAGAGGAAGGACTGAAGTTAGAAATCATATTGTCAGTGTTTGACAGCTTCACAGAGCTGTCAAACGCTGATATTTCATCTGTCAAAAGCTCTTGACAGATGAAATGTCAATCTGTGACGTCACCTGTTGCCGGGTGGCCCTTAATTGGCCTGCTGAGCCCACTGGGCGGGCTCAACAAGGTCAATCAAGGGAAAATACAGTGGGTTAGCCACATCACGATGGAGGCGGGTTTACAAGCCAGAATGTGTGATTCACGACCCCAACCCGACCCCAGATTCAAAATCCAGCCCTGAGTGTCTCCGCTTCCACCACTTCCGTCGGCAGCGAGTTCCAGGTCCTCACCACTCGCTGCGTCAAAAAGTTTTTCCTCACATCCCCCCTGTATCTCTTGCCCAAAACCTTAAATCTGTATCCCCTAGTACTTGTACCATCAACTAGTGGGAACAGCCTTTCCCCGTCTAGCCTAACCAAACCCGTCATAATCTTGTACACCTCTATCAAATTACCCCTCAACCTCCTTTTCTCTAATGAAAACAAATCCAGGTTCTCCAACCTGTCCTTGTAGCTAAGATCCCCCATCCCCAGAACCAATCTGGTAAATCTCCTCTGCACCCTCTCAAGTGCCTTCACATCCTTCCAAAAGTGTGGTGACCAGAACTAGATGCAATACTCCTTTATAAAGGTTCAGCATAACTTCTCTACTTTTGTACTCAATACCTCTATTTATGAAGCCCAATATCCCATATGCTTTGCTAACCACTCTCTCAATATGTCCTGCCACCTTCAGGGACCTATGCACATTAACTCCCAGGTCCCTCTGTCCCTGCACACTCTTTAAAACTGTGCCATTAAGTGTATATTGCCTCTCCCTGTTCCTTCTGCCAAAATGCATCACCTCACACTTCTCTGTATTAAATTCCATCTGCCACTTGTCTGCCCATTCTGCTAGCCTTTCTATGTCCTGTTGCAGTCGATTGGTATCATCCTCACTGTTTGCCACACCCCCAAGTTTGGTGTCATCGGCAAATTTAGAAATTTTACTCTGTATTCCAATATCCAGGTCGTTTATATATATATATCAAAAAATGCAGTGGCCCCAGCACTGACCCTTGGGAAACACTACTGTCTACCATCCTCCAGTCTGAAAAACAGCCATTTACCACAACTCGCTGTTTTCTGTCCTTAAGCCAATTCCTTATCCAAGCTGCCACTGATCCACCTATTCCATGAGCCTCAATTTTGTTAACCAGCCTTCTATGTGGTACTTTGTCATACGCCTTCCGAAAATCCATGTAGACAACATCCATTGCATTTCCTTCATCAATCCTCTCTGTTACTTCATCAAAGCTTGGCTGCCTGTTGGATGGGAAAGCAGCCGGGGAGCAAATGTTATGTAAGTCTGATAGGGGGCGGGGTGTCAGACATCAGGGGATGTGAGGTTGAACATCATGGGGAGTGGGGGTAAATCGGAGATCACGGTGGGGTCGGCCGATTGCACGGTTCTGATCGCATGCAGGTAAGCTTGTTGGGCCTGGAGGAAACACTCCTGCTCCTCCTGGCCCACAAGCAGAGCTGTAAAGGCACTTACCTCATGGATCCGGTGCTTCTCGCCTCCTTTTACCTGCCAGAATTCCCGAGTTTAAAAACGGAAGTGGGGCTGTTGGGTTTGGGTTTGAGATTTAAAAGATTTTTACCTTCCCACCCGCCCTTGGGGGTTAAAATTCACCCCAGTAGGTACTGAAAGATCAATATTGAGAAGGAAAATAGAATCAGACCTCAAGGGGATAACATAAGCTTTTTTAGAACATATTTCTTGCACAGTTTGATAAGCAAGTGACCTTTGCATGAAACAGTCTTTAGCAGATCTTAACGATGCAATATTGTAAGTGGATGACATGAATTTCCACTAATCCCTTGGAGTTCAGATTTTCAGACAAAATTAAAATTTAGGAAACCTGAGCTGTGACATATGCTGTGGGAATTCCTTCATGCTATCTACAATTCTTTTGAAGATTCCACACCTTGTGAGTGAGGTGTTAATGTCTAAATATTACTGTCTTCCTCTAAATACTTTGCCTGATAGTTCAGTAATTACTGAGATTAAATTTCATTTTTCTGCAGTTATCAGTCTGCATTTGTTAAAATTTCAAACAGACTGTCCTAGCCATCAAATAACTGTTTTTAACGTAATTTCTAAACAGACATAGACACAAATAAAGAAAACCCATTTTGGACAGATATTCTCATTGAATAGAGCTGGGTCTAGTCAGTCACATGTATCACTACCACAGAAACAATGGGCAGAATCTTAACTCCCAAAAATGGGTGGGTTGGAGTCGGGTCAGAGGTTAAAATTCAAAGGCAGCGGAACCTCGGCAGGTTTGTGGCGGGTCCCCATCTGATATTGCTGTCTCCATCCCGGCCTCTGAAATGAATTTCCCGAGATTGGACTGGTTAAGCCCGCCCAGCGCGTTTCCCGGCCAATTAGAGGAAGCGGGTCTGGTGACGTCATTTGATGACGCGTCATCAGCCGGTTTCCTTAAAGGGACCATGGCCAACTTTATTTTGACATTTGTGCTGTCAGTGTTCTACAGCATTGAGGCGCTGCAAACACTGACAATCACTGCACAGAGGCGCACGGCTGCACCCAGACTCTCCCATGACTCCCTTCATATGCTTATGGAGGGAGTCACAGTACGCAGGGAGGTCCTCTTCCCTTCCCATGGGCGGAAGAGACCTCCCCAGGAGATCAACACAGCCTGGTTGCACATTTCAGAGGAGGGCACATGCAGGATGTGGTCAGGAGGACCTGGGTGCAGTGCCGCAAACGTTTCAATGATCTCAGTAGATCACAAAATGTTAGTACAAAGCCACACTCAGCCTCATCCTGCTGTGCCTCTCATCACATCCCCATCACTCTGTCTTCCCTACCCTACTCCTGCACATCCTTACTCACACCAACTTACCTTGCAACTCCACCCATCCCTCTCTATCTACATTATCACTTCCCCATCTCACGAGCCACCCCTCACACTCACCCTCATCCTAGTCCAATCATACCAACTAACAACACACAAGGGTAGGCACTTGGGTATTCTAGCCAATGTTCATGTGACGTTTCTTTCAAATGCTGTCAAACATTGAAATCTTTATTTTCAACACTTTGGGCTGGATTTTGCCAGCCCTGGGGAGGCGGGACTGCCGGGAAAATGGCAGAATTTGGGGGCGGGAGCCCAACCCACCTCCGTGCCATCTTGCCAGGAGGCAGGTAGCCGTCCCGCGCCAGATCCCGTCTCCTTGGAGGTGGGAAGGGATTACAGCCACTTAACTGCCTGTTAACAGGTAGTTAACAGGCAGATAAGAGGATTATCCCTATTTTGCCCACACAAGTGCGGGCTTCCTGAAGGCTCCAAAACCCACCAGGGTCACCGAGGCGAGCAGTGGGACTGCAGTGGTCGGAGGGGTGCAAAAGTGCGCTGTGAAGGTAAGTAATGGGTGCAAGTGTGGAGAGGTGAGTATGTGAGGTAAGTGGAAAGTGTTAGAAAAAGTTCACTTACCTTTGTTTCCTCCTGCAGGCTTCAATCGGTGGGTATGCGAAGAGTCTTGCACCTCCGCGGCAGAGATGACAGATGGTCATTGTATTTTCCAATGCAACAACCATCTAATTTCTGCAAAAGAAAGCGGTTTGATGAGGTCTTGAATTCAAGACCTCATCAAACCACAGAGAATGTCAGTGTTTGACAGCTTCACAGAGCTGTCAAACGATGACAATTCATCTGTCAAATGAAACATCATACATTGACGTTCTCTGTAACCGGCTTTCCCTTAATTGGCCTGCTAAGCCTGCTTGTCGGGCTTAACATGGTCAATCAAGAGAAAATAGTGTGGGTTGGCCAGAAGTTGATGGCGGCGGGACTGAAACCCGACAAGTGGGAGTCCCGCCTCCAAAAGCTCCCCATTGGCAAAATCCAGCCCTTTGTGTTCCTCGACAGATTTGTGTGCACCTTTGGAAGTGGCTTAGTGAGTTGCAGTGAATGGTGAGACATAACGGTACCCCCCGCAATGGTCATGAGTGTGAAACGAATGGCTTGGACATTGTAGGGATGCTTTATGGTGTTAGTGTGGGGTGGTGCCAACCTGGCGCATCATGTGGCAACCAGGGTGTACAGCCTTGGCCTCCTGGGAAACAATGTGGTTGGGCGCTGATGCCCTGTGTCCTGTGCATCACCAGCTGATTGCGGAGAAGGTTGGTGGTGTTGTTGTTGGTGCTGCTGGTGTGGCTGATGCTGCTGGTGTTGGGGCTGATCGTGGTGGGATTCTGAGGACCAAGGTGAGAGAGTATAAAGCGCACCCATGCTGATGGAATAGATGGCAAGTGAAATAGAGATGACAGAAGCGATCCATCAACTGTGAGAGAGCTAATGAGGTCAGACTGGATGGAGACTTGTGTAAAGACTTGCAGCATGGTGAATCTGTTGTGGAAATGCAGTGAGGAAGAGTTTGTGGATGAGGGAAGATATCTCTGTAAGATGGAAGCTTTTACTGTACATTTGAAGCTGTCAACTCAACAGCTGATTCAATGGACACTGACCTCCCGCCTCAGCTTGACAGATGTGGTCTACGACCAGCGTGGACGAGCTGTCAAATGCAGAAGGTGAGCTCAAATTCATTCTTATTATTTGAATTGTGTCCCCCGCTGTGAACCCGCCGCTGCGTGTCAGGTCTGCTCAGCGCTGACAGACCTGACATTGGGGAAAGGTGCATGGCGGCGGGTTCAGAGCGGGGTCTCGACCCACTGGGGGAAAAAACCACTTTCCCACGTGACCCGCCACCGATTGCGCCCGCTGACCCCTTGCAAAATCCAGTCCAAAAACTCTGAAACAGGAACCCAACCCGCCTCAACCCTGCCCACTTCCAGTTTTAATGGAAACGGGACAGCGGGCGACCAATCCGCTCACAGGAGGCGAGTTGGTCATTTAAATATAATGAGGCTGCGTGCCTTCATTTTAACAGTCATTCTATTTTTAACTTATATCGGCCGGGTTTCCCAGGCCTCAGAAAACCCGACAGCTGAAAGGAGGCGAGAAGGGATGAATCCATGAGGTAAGTGCCTTTTCAGGACTGCTTTTCGTCCAGGAGGAGCAGGATTGTTTCCTCCAGGCCTAACAAGCTACCCAGTAAACCTCTCCCCACCCCCACCCCCTCCCCCCGCCCCGCGATCTGCCTTGCTCCCCCCCCCCATCGAATTCCCCCCAGCCCCATCCCCCGGACCACCATCTGCCCCCTGACCACCATCGGATCCTCCCGAAAACTATTGGACTCCCACGTGATCGGACACCCCTCCGCGATCGGACCCCCCTCGCAATCCGACTCCCCCCACCACCCCCGTGAACGGACCCCCTCTCATGATCGGACCCCCCTCCACTCGTGATCGGATCCACCACACCCCCACCCCCACGATCTCTCCCAGCCCCCTACCTGCTCTCAGGCCAGTTCGGCTGCAGCCTTGTGCTGTAGGAGTTCCCGCCTGACAGGCATTCAGCCTGTCAATCAGGCTGTGGATGGGAAACCTACAGAAATTTTTTAAAGCTGTCCTGCAGTTTTAGGACGTTAGGGGAAACCCATACGCCCGGGTTTCCCGACCTCAGAACAGCACTCTCCCTCCCCCACCCACCCCGTTCCCTTCTGTCTCTGAGCTAAAATCCAGGCCAACGGAATTCCCCCAGAGATACAGCTGGCTGAAGTTAAATGTAAATCAAATTTATCCTGTCTATCTGGATTTGTGGAATATAAAGTACATAAATTTCCCTATTTTATCACATCAACTTCTCCATGATGGTGGAAGCAGACCACCAACTTATTTGTCTGCTAAAAACTGGACCAGTTCATTTCGGAGCATTACAGTAGCATCTTTACTGGCTATTAATAGAGTATGAGAGTAAGCTTTCAGGGAACATAAAAACTGACTGTAAAAGCTTCTATAGATATGTGAAGAGAAAAAGATTGGTGAAGTCAAGCGTAGGTCCCTTGCAGTCAGAATCAGGGGAATTTATAATGGGGAACAAAGAAATGGCAGACCAATTAAATACATACTTTGGTTCTGTCTTCACAAAGGAGGACACAAATAACCTCCCAGAGATGTCGGGAACATAGGGTCTAATGAGAGGGAGGAACTGAATGAAATCAGTATTTGTAGGGAAATGGTGTTAGGGAAATTGACGGGATTGAAGGCCGATAAATCCCCAGGGCCTGATAATCTACATCCTAGGGTACTTAAGGAAGTGGCCCTAGAAATAGATGCATTGCTGGTCATCTTCCAAAACTCTATAGACTCTGGAACAGTTCCCATGGATTGGAGGGTAGCTAATGTAACCCCACTATTTAAAAAAGGTGGTAGAGAGAAAACAGGGAATTATAGACCGGTAAGCCTGACATCGGTAGTGGGGAAAAAGCTAGAGACCATTATAAAGATGTAATAGCAGAGCACTTGGAAAACAGTGACAGGATCGGACAAAGTCAACATGGATTTACAAAAGGTAAATCATGCTTGACTAATCTACTGGAATTTTTTGAGGCTGTAACTGGTAGAATAGATAAGGGAGAACCAGTGGATGTGGTGTATTTGGACTTTCAGAAGGCTTTCGATAAGGTCCCGCATAAGAGATTAGCGTGCAAAGTTAAAGCGCATGGGATTGGGGGTAAGGTACTGACTTGGATAGAAAACTGGTTGGCAGACAGGAAGCAAAGAGTTGGAATAAACGGGTCTTTTTCCGAGTGGCAGGCAGTGACTAGTGGGGTACCGCAGGGATCGGTGATAGGACCCCAGTTATTCACAATATATATTAACGATCTAGACAAGGGAACTAGATGTAATATCTCCCAAGTTTGCAGACGACACAAAGCTGGGTGGGCGTGTGTGCTGTGAGGAGGATGCAGAGAAACTCCAGTATGATTTGGACAGGTTGGGTGATATGGCAGATGCAGTATAATGTGGATAAATGCGAGGTTATCCACTTTGGTGGCAAAAACAGGAAGGCAGATTATTATCTGAACAGCAATAGATTGGGAAAAAGGGAAGTGCAATGAGACCTGGGTGTCCTTGTGCACCAGTCGCTGAAGGTAAGCAAGCAGGTGCAGCAGGCGGTTAAGAAGGCAAATGGTATGTTGGCCTTCATAGCGAGAGGATTCGAGTACAGGAGCAAGGAGGTCTTGCTGCAGTTGTACAGGGCTTTGGTGAGACCACACCTTGAGTATTGTGTGCAGTTTTGGTCGCCTTATCTGAGGAAGGATGTTCTTGCCATGGAGGGAGTGCAGCGAAGATTCACCAGACTGATACCTGGGATGGCAGGAATGACGTATGAGGAGAGATTGGGTCGATTGGGCTTGTATTCGCTAGAGTTTAGAAGAATGAGAGGGGATCTCATTGAAACTTATAAAATTCTAACAGGACTAGACAGACTAGATGCAGGAAGGATGTTCCCGATGGCGGGGGAGTCCAGAACCAGGGGTCACAATCTAAAGATAAGGGGTAAACCATTTAGGACTGAGATGAGGAGGAATTTCTTCACCCAGAGAGTGGTGAACCTGTGGAATTCTCTACCACAGAAGACAGTTGAGTCCAATTCATTAAATATATTCAAGAAGGAGTTAAATATATTTCTTAAGGCTAAGGGGATCAAGGGATATGGGGAGAAAGCAGGGACAGGGTACTGAATTTGGATGATCAGCCATGATCGCATTGAATGGCGGAGCAGGCTCGAGGGGCCGAATGGCCTACTCCTGCTCCTATCTTCTATGTTTCTATGTTTCTATTAGAAAATGGATTGCATGAAGAGTATTCCAGCGACCAATTGGAAAAATAGCAAATCGTAGGGCAGGTCCGGCCCAGTCCTTTAGTTCAAGAAAATTGTGTGAAAGTGAGAAGGGAGAGAAGAGTAGGTAAAAAAAGGCTTTTATCCGGTTTATGAGCCATAATTGAAGTGCAAAACAAAATGTACATAAAAATCTAAGAATCCCATGTGTTTTGCCATATCTAGGTGTTATGATTAAACAACTGTATAAACTAATTTACAGTTTGGAGGGGTTTAAAATATGGTGACCATCTTATGCATGAATATAAAGTTAAGTGGGAGACTTGCACTGTAGAGCGGAAGTTATTGTACTTGTTGACCATACTTGCCAATTGAACTTGTGATCTTGTGGCTGGTCTTCCACTCCACTTTATCCCACACTTATTATTGGCTGGGAAGTAGAGGGATCATTCACTATGTGGTTTGTTTTCCAGACATATATATGGTAACTGATACTTTTCAAAAATTGGCACTTTTAACTCCAGGTGCAATTGACCTTTAGGCCAAGAGTTTCCGCTTTGGGCGCAATCGGCAATCTGGGCGCAAATTGCGCTCAAAATTGCGCTAGTTTTGCAAAGTGTTTTTTTTGCTGAAGTTTCTACTCAAACTCATTTGCATATCGCCGAATATAAAATCTGTCACGAACCAGCACAATCAGGCTGCGTTTATAGAACGTAAGTTTTTTTTAATTGTGAGTAACCCATTTAATGGTTACATTGGTGTACAGTAGTCAGTTTCTTAGTAAATTAAAAAAAATTATGTTCAAAAGCTTTTAAAATGTGCCTATTAGTGTCCTTGCACCCAAAAGCGCCTGCTTCATTTTAAGAGTCTCCTCGAAGACCTGCAAACGGACACCATTAGTGGAAACTCGCAATGGTGATTCATTCGATCTGGGGGCGTGGCCCGTTTGGGGGCGTGGCCAGCTTCTAGCGCGATATTTTTTAAACTACTGCAAAAGATTAAGGAAATTCGATTTGCACTGGGCGTAATTTGCACTTGAAATCCCTCAATCTTTTGCGCTGGTTTGGCAGATTGCGGGCGAATTGCACTGAAAAAACCAGCGCAACCTAGCGGAAATGCCACGACATATTGTTTGTGCTGCTAACTTGATTGACACACAGCAGTGAAATGTTACTGTCACTGACATGCACAAACTAGACATAATTAGGAATTTTAGCAAAATTATAAAATATATTAAGTAAAGGTGAAGGTAAGCAGTAAACACAAGTAATCTTGCTATCATGATAAAAAAACCTCATCTGATAGTTACTCACAGTTTTAACGCACTCCTTTCTCTACAAGGATTTGCTCCACTGACATCAGAGACAAGACCTATCAGCAAGCGACTGCACTGTACATCCTGTAGATTGGCATCAGTGCTACTCTTGGATGCCACTTAGGAGGCTGCTGAGATAGCAGAATTAAGTACCTGTTAAATGCTGCTACACATTGAGTTCATACAGAATTTTGCTCCTGATCAGCATCCAGGACCAGTCCAGGTATTGATATGGGGGATTTACAGTGGAGCTGCATATTGATGTTCCTTGACATTGATTATGGTAGAACGACTTTCTGCAGACAAGGGGGTCTAAAATGGTGGATTTCCACCTGATTTTTTTTGGGGGGTGGGGGGGCGGTGGGAGAGGAGAAAGCAGGCTAACGTTATAAAGATTCCCAACCACATAGATGTTCTTCCCCTTCACAAAGCCTAGATAGAGTGAGTACTTTTACATTGCAAATATTTTTTCTTACTGCTCTTCCGATAAACCTCACCTTCTTTGAACAGAGCAAAATTACATTTAACAATGAGAACTTTCAGCCATACGAGAAACTTGTGTGTCACAATGAATTGTCACAATTGCCTAATGAAAGTTTGGCACCAGGGTCCCTATGTAAGGATTACATGCAGATTTAATCATCAATTTGTTTTAAAGTTAACAGTACATGTCAAAAATTCTGGTCAGCTGCTGGGCCCCTTATTAAAATGCATTGTAAATTCAGGCCTTTGAACACCTGAAATTCTGTCACCCCTGTCTTTTCATTCGAACTGGTTACTAGTTGAATTTGTGTAGCATTCCTGAGGCTCTGCGCCTGATATTCCCAAAATTGTTAAGGAGGATGTGGGATCATTGAAATAGATTGAAAAAAGAAAGACTTGCATTTATATCGCACCTTTCACAACCTCAGGACATCTCAAAGCGCTTTACAGACAGTGAAGTACTTTCAAAATAAAGTCACTGTTGTAATGTAGGAAACCCGGCACCTAATTTGCAAGGCTCCACAAACAATGTGATTTTGACCAGATAATCATTTTTTTTAGTGATGTTGATTGAGGGATAAATTTTGGCCAGGACACCGGGAGAACTCCCCTACTCTTCTTCAAAATAGTGCCATGGGATCTTTTACATCCACCTGAGAGGGCAGACGGGGTTTTGGTTTAACGTCTCATCCAAAAGACAGCACCTCTGACAGTGCAGCAGTCCCTCAGAACTGCACTGGAGTGTCATCCTAGATTTTATGCTCAAGTCTCTGGAGTGGGGCTTGAACCCACAACCTTCTGGCTCAGAGGTGAGAGTGCTACCACTGAGCTATGGCGGACACCTAAAGGTGTTTCTGGAAGGTATGTATCTGAATTTTAAATTATTGAGCATTATAACTTTAATACTTTACAAACTGAAAAAACTGGGGGCTAATTTTCTATGGAGGATGGGCTGAATGGTGTTTCTTATCTACATCTATGTATATGTTATGGATAAATGAATACATATGGTACATTTTATATTTCAACAAGTTTTTACTGATTCTTAAGGTTGCATATGGACAATTTTTTGTGTTATTCTTAACTTTTATTAATAATTGATTTGATTTTGCAGTGTAAAAGGTCGAGAAAGAATTCAGTTGTGAATCTGGAGTATTCTACTGTTGACGCTGAATGCTGCTCTTTAAATAAAGATTAATGCTGGCAAGCTAATACTAATGCTGAGAATGACCTTCCACTTTGAATCTGCTATTTAAAAATTGCTGACCTTGTGACCATGCTTTGATGTGTTAAATAAAAATCCCAATTTCTCTTACTGCTCAGGGATTAAGGTGGAAAAATTCAGTTGCTTTGCTAGGGCGCTAACGGGGCGCAAAGCAACTAGCGCCCGGACGCGGCAACGCCAACGCCTCCTGTGAAATTCAGCGGGAGGTTAGCGGTGGTGTTAACCGTTCGCGCCCCGCGGCACTGTGCCGCCGGCGATGACGTCATCGCCATGCGCGGCGCCCCGCTTGTGCCCCGGCCGCGATCTTCGGTAGCGCCCCCAACTTACCGCCGGACGCTATGTCCGACGGGGTCAGGGAGGTCTACCTGCATCCGGGGCAGTGTTAATTAAAGGCCGCCTGCCAGCACCTGCCCCCTCTGCCGTCTCCGGCCTCCTCTGAAGCCCCCCCGACTCCTCCTGACTGCCGGGCTCTTTTGCTGGCACTCCGATCCCTGGTGGCCCAGCTGGGCCCCGGGTCGTGCTGCGCAAGGCCCCTTCCCTTTAAGAAGGGGAGGAAGGCCTGCAGTGGCGCGACGTGCCGTAGCGCATGGCGCTGCGGCACGTAGCGCCGTGATATTCCCTCGCAGCGCCCCAAGAGGGAGGCTGGGCGCTTCCAGTAGCGCCCCACTTCCCTCTTGGGGCGCTACCGATGAATTTCGGCCATGGGGCGCTAATTTTTTCGGGGCACTAAAAGTAGCGCCCCAACGAAGTTAGCGCCCCAAAGGGGGCGTGACTCAATTTTTCCCCCTAAATGTTTTTACAGATATATTCAAATATAATTATCATTGGCAAGATAGTATTTAAATATTACTTGACCCAGCTTCTTGGCTGAACTTTGAACCATCTTCTGAAGCAGGAAGTACATTCACTGCTCTTCCATTTTAAACTGGATGACTAGTAGATGGAACTGGCAAAGGCATTAATGCAGAGTAAAAGCCCGTTCCATTGGAACAAGTCATACAGTCACAGTCCAATACCAATGTCACAATTTAAGTTAAAATAATGAATATTCTAACTTTTTTAGATTAAAATAAGACTTTTAATCAACTTTTCTATTCGTGCACAAAATACACCAAAGGTGAATTATAATCATATCAATACCAACCCTATACTGTAAATGAGCAGTCACATGCAATAATTTAAAGACCCTATAAAGTGAAAGTTATTGCTTTCCATCATCATGGGACTTGTAATCTTGCACTCAACCTCTAAGCAGGTGGCAATGAGAAAAATGTGAACAGTAAATCACTCACAATGCTTGTGTATTGTCTTGTAGGCTGTATACAAAATGTCTTACTGTAATTTTTTTCCCTTCTATACCGTTATAATCTTTAAACTGAAATCCATTACGGTTTACAGCAGTGCTGAGCTTTTTGTTCCTAGATAACATGCCCACAGCTTAAAATGCTTTATCTGCATTATTTCCAAACTGTTGAGCAATTTATTAATGTTTTCTACCATAATATTTCAGAAATTCTTTTTTCCATCGTTAATGATTATATAATTGTTATCCATTATCTAATTGATTTTGTAATTTGTTGCCTTTTACTGAAGATGTAAAATGTGCACAGAATTCAGGATAAACTGAATGTAACAGAGTACACAGCATTATGGCATTGCAGGCTTTGTAAGCGCTGACATCTGTGGTCTACACTAGTCTTCAGGAATATTTTAATATTCAGATAATAGTTACAGTATTTGGGGCCCTGCAAAAATTGTGTCCTTTGATGTAGAACTTAAAAAAGTCTGCATAGTATCTGTCAGCTACACTGACTGGAGAATGTTTTTGCTGCTTGAGATGATTCCACATTTTTGGTCACTAAGCTCTTGCAGGCAAAAATTGGGTCGCGCCCCCTTTGGAGCACTAACATTGCCGGGGCTCTATAAGTAGCGCCCCGAAAAAGTGAGCACCACTGTGCCCGAAATTCAATGGTAGCACCCCAAGAAGAAGGTGGGGCGCTACTCGAAGCGCTCCCCCTCCCTCTTGGGGCGCCCCCAGGGAATATCACGGCGCTACATGCTGCAGCGCCGGCACGTCCCAGAATCATAGAAGATAGGAGCAGGAGTAGGCCATTCAGCCCCTCTAGCCTGCTCCGCCATTCAATGAGATCATGGCTGATCATCCAAATTCAGTACCCTGTCCCTGCTTTCTCCCCATATCCCTTGATCCCTTTAGCCTTAAGAAATATATCCAACTCCTTCTTGAATATATTTAATGAATTGGCCTCTACTGCCTTCTGTGGCAGAGAATTCCACAGGTCACGCCGCGGTACCGCAGGCCTCCTTCCCCTTATTAAAGGGGAGGTGCCCAGCGCAGCGCGACCCGAGGCCCAGCTGGGCAACCAGGGATCGGGGTGCCGGCAAAAGAGCCTGGCACTCAGAGGAGTGCCGGGCTGCCCTATCGTGGCCAGCATCCCGTGGGGGGACGGCAGAGGGGGCAGGTGCTGGCAGGCAGCCAGTAAAAAAAGTGACCGCCTGGCACCTCCCCTTTAAATATCGCCGCACGTATGCCCCCCTAACCCTGTTGGACGTAGTGTCCGGCGGTACGTCAGGGGGCACGACCGAAGTTTGCGGCCGGGGCGCTGCGCACGGTGATGACGTCATCGCCAGAGGCGCAGCGCTGCGGGGTGCTACCAGCTACCACCGCTGCTAACCTCCCGTTGAATTTAGCAGGAGGCATTAGTGGTGCCGCGCCTGGGCGCTATTTGCTTTGTGCCCCATTAGCGCCCTCTCAGGAGGCGCAAAGCAACCGAATTTTGCCCCCTTAGTGTAGTATGCATTTAAGTACTACTACAACAAAGCAGCCTGAATTTATATAGTGCCTTTAATGTAGAAAAAAGTCCCAAGGTGCTTCACTGAGACATAGTGGGGAATTTTAACCCCCCCAGGATGGGCAGGAGAGGTGCGAGGGGGTTAAATTCTGAAAAATGTGAAACCCAACCCGCCGCGAATGCGTCTACTTCCAGTTTAACTGGAGGGGTGGGGAGAGGAGGGAGTAATCTGGTCTCCAGAGACGGGTTACTGATTTAAATATGCTGATGGGGCTGCATGCCTCAGATTTGAACAGATTTTTACATTTAATGGCTGTGGCCATGGTTTCCCAGGGCTCGGGAAACCTGGAGGCGAGAAAGGCTGGATCCAGCAGGTAAGTGCTTTTCCAGCACTGCTTGTGGGCCAGGAGGAGCAGGAGTGCTTCCACCCCGGCCCTCCAAGCTAACCTGCTGCGGAAGACCCTCTCCAAGATCAGCTGACCCCTCTGCAATCTCCAGGCTGACCCGCCATCTCCCTTTTGATGTGAAGCCGCCCTGAAACCCCCGCGGGATTTCACCCCTTGTTTCCGCTCCGCGGCTGTGGCTTCTAGTGCAGGCCTTCCCGCCCGCCAGCAGGAAAGAGGTGAGTGTTTAGGGGGGGAATTTCAGACAAGGGGGCCTAGACGGCTGAAGGCACAGCTGCCAATCGTGGGGGGAAGAGAGGGGCTTGAGCCGGAGGAACAGAGAGTTCAGGAGGGGACTTTATAGGGCTGGAGCAAGTTACACAAATGGAGAGGGACGAGGCCATAAAGGGTTTAAATACAAAGATGTGAATTTTAAATTGGAGGCATTGGGGGACTGGGAACCAGTGTAAATCAGCGAGGATGGGGTGATGGATGAGTGGCGTTTGGGGCGGGAGTAGGATACAGGCAGCAGAGTTTTGGTTGAGCTGAAGTTTACGGAGGATGGTAGATGGGAGGACAGTCAGGAGAACATTGGAGTAGTCGAGACTGGAGGTGACAAGGGCACAGATGAGGGTTTCAGCAGTAGATGGGCTGAAGTAGGGGCAGAAGTGAGTGATGTTAAGGAGGTTGAAGTAGTCAGTCTTTGTGATGGAGAGGATATGGAGTTGAAAGCTCAGCTCAGGGTCAATGCTGTAAGTGCAGCTATTTTTAGTTGGGAATAATTTACTGTCAAAATAACAGTGAGGCTAATGGTGCTCGCTGTTATTTATGCGCAAATGCTACAGCAACTTCAGGCGACAGCAGATGCGTGGTTAAACGCGGATATCCAAAAGTTGCTGTCCGAAATGCTCCGCTCCGCCGTTAGCTTTCTCGCTGTCTGCCTCACCATTGAAATGCATTGAACGGCATGAAGGTGCTGTACTTGCGCAGTAGATACAAACTAAACTCACCACAGAAAGTTAAGTCTTGTCCATTTCAGTCTAGGTAACCTTTCAACAATGTGATAAGTGTTAATTACTGCCAAACAACCTCCCTGGCACTGAAAATGAACTAGTACAAGTGTGGAGTCTCATTTCTTCAGGTTTTAATTGTAGTTGGAGATTTTAAAAATTGTTAATTTTTTTTAACTTTTCCTTTCTGTCTCTTTTTTCTCTCTCTATCCAATCTTTTTTTCCCTCTATTTCTCTTTCTGTACCTGCTTTGGCATTGAATTCACCCATTCTAGCTTATACCACCTCCTCAGTCCTTACGCTGTTAATTTCATAATTCTTCAATCTGATTGGTTAAAGAGATATACAGTGCTTGCCCTGTTCACTCAAGTCCCAGATGCCTGTTTCCCTCGCTGCGATGTTATCAGCTCACAACTTTCCACGCAAAAAATTTTAAAACCTAAACATGCACGGGAAAGTCTAACGGCACACGTGTTAGATTCACTCCTACAGCAAATGAGGGTCCAATTTGTTATTTTTGCAGAGAAAGGAAGAGATGCTTTTAATTTTTTTATATAAGTAACTAAAAAACTCTTTCCAGGATCTTTAGTCAGTAAGGCTTTCTCCCTTTGCCTCTTCCTCTGCCCCTGTCTCTCCTTCTCCCTTTGCCTCCATGAGATTTAATTGAGGTGTATAAAATTATGAGGGGTCTAGATAGTGTGGATAGGAAGGACCTATTTCCCTTAGCAGAGGGGTCAAGAACCAGGGGCATAGATTTAAAGTTGTTGGTAGAAGGATTAGAGGGGAGATGAGGGGAAAAAAATTCACCCAGAGGGTGGTGGGGGTCTGGAACTCACTGCCCGAAAGGGTGGTAGAGGCAGAAACCCTCACCACATTTAAAAAGTACTTGAATGTGCACTTGAAGAGCCGTAACCTACAGGGCTACGGACCAAGAGCTGGAAGGTGGGATTAGGCTGGGTAGCTCTTTTCCGACCAGCATGGACATGATGGACCGAATGGCCTCCTGTGTCGTAATTTTTTTCTATGTTTCTATGTCACCACATAAAGATATGTATCTCAGTAGTACTTTTTTGCATACCACAAATATTTAACATTGCATTACCATTTTTGATCACACAGTCAGAAGTACTGAAATCCTTAACCATTTTTCTACCTACATCTGGGGTCTGAATGGGCAAGAAAGAAGAGAGAGAGAAATAACTTTCACAACTTCAGAATTTAGAATTATTGTGGGTAATTTAAATGGTATAGGTTTTAAAATTCATGAAGTGAGTTATATTGGTTGTGTTAGTACTTTATTTTACATAATTTGTTGATATTCTGAAATGTACTTTGTATATATCACATACGTCTTGTGTCTTTGTGTACCATAGAATAACCCAGTCATCACAAGGGGAAAACGTTGCTTTTAGATATTTTGATAGCTAGACTTTGCTTTCCTGTAGCACATTTAATTCTTTCTACCCCATGCTGCTCCCTCAATTAATTTCTCTCATTTGTCTTTAGAAAGTTGTATTTCTGTTTTTCTGCTAAGAAAATGAAGTTACACTAATGCAACCTGTTGCATTGAAGTAGTTTTACTACCTAATAGTAAGGACTCTATAAATATTGACGTTCAGAATCTACTCAGCTGCTTGGCTTCATACTTTTTCTGTGAAAATGTCAGTTGAAGTCCCTAGCTATGCTGTAGGTTTTTAATTATTGACTTGAATTGGCAGTGAATGCTCCCACAATGACTCGGGGAGTCCAGAACCAGGGGTCACAGTCTAAGGATAAGGGGTAAGCCATTTAGGACAGAAATGAGGAGGAATTTCTTCACCCAGAGAGTGGTGAACCTGTGGAATTCTCTGCCACAGAAGGCAGTAGAGGCCAATTCATTAAATAGATTCAAGAAGGAGTTGGATATATTTCTGAAGGCTAAAGGGATCAAGGGATATGGGGAGAAAGCAGGGACAGGGTACTGAATTTGGATGATCAGCCATGATCGCATTGAATGGCGGAGCAGGCTAGAGGGGCCGAATGGCCTACTCCTGCTCCTATCTTCTATGATTCTATGAAAATTTGTCAGAGCTGTTACCAAACCTTCATGTCCTTGGCTAGCTGCAATTCATCCCTCTGGTACCTCATGGTTTTATTTTCCAAATATCTGCATTGTTGTACCTTTTCTGCTAAAGCTCAACATGAGCAGCTAAAGTGGAGAAGAATAAATATTTTGCAGAATGGGAAGGTGGAGTCTGACGCTGAGAAGGGAAGGTGGTAGTACAGCTGCTGCAATTGGCTTCAGTCCTCCTGGGTGAAGGAATTGCTAATCCCAATTACTATCAAGGGACTGCTTTGGAGAGTGGATGTATGAGTGTCAGGTGAGGATAGGATAGGGCTTGGCCATGTTGCCCTCATGTTGAATAGGTAGCTGACTCTTGCTGTTTGGGACCGTACATGAAGAATGACCGAAGGCAGCTGGTACTTGGGGATAATTATGGCGGTATGAATCGGCATCTTCAGGGTCAATGCAGTAAGTGTAGCAATTTTTATTTTTGGAGAGATGGTGATGAGAAATACTTCTTGGGATAAAGTTCCAGATGCTCTGTACAGAGTGCAGAACCTTGCTGGCAGTGTGAGTGGATCAGAAAATTGGGCTTCTGATCGCGTGCCGCTGTAGCCATGTTTGATTTTCCATTGGTCGTTTTCTCTGTCCAAACACAGACCATGCTGCAGACCTTGCCTAACCCCTGTTTTAATATTTAAATTGTGCAGATAAGGTCCCAGGGTGGATTTTTCAACTTCGGCTCTTCCCAAAGCAAGCTCCTTTGAAACTGGCCTCAACTACTTTGGAGCTTCTCTTAAAAATCTACATGAGTACCCCAATATTTTTGTGAACAGGAAGGGATTCCACTCCATAAGTGTGCTGGTGATTATTGACCACTATAATTCAATTGCCTTTTCAAGGTAATCAGCCACTACTGTTGTATTCTGCAGTAGTCCATTCTGCTGCAACTATTTGAGGGCTGCTGTGGAATGATTGACTGACTTTTAGGGATCATAGGGTTACCTTTTGCAACCTCTTTTCATGACATGATTACAAAATTGAATAGATGGCGGTGATACAATGAGGCCCATTTCACTACTAGAGTTACTGTTGAGCGTACCTTAGGCATGCTGAATCTTCTGCAATTTGTAGAACTCAGCAGGGGTACTGCTGTACAGTCCAACCAAAGTGAGAAAGGTCACCACCTCATACTCTTTCCGAACAATCACCTAGTCAATTAAATCCAACAGTGACAGACTCCTACAATGGGCTCCTTAGGACTTAGTGGCACTGCATTTGTGAGAGAAATCTGCATTGTCCTTCTTCCCTCAGTACTTTGTGCCTGTCCTGGAGAGGGTCATAAAGCTGCCAGTTGCTCCATGATATTCTGCATTTGTATAAATCCCTCCTGCAGGTCTGTAGTGATATCAGAGGTGCATTGCTGAATATTCTGAGACTGCTGCTGCAGGTAGACTCAAAGGATGTTCTGAAAAGCTTCTGCTCCTGCATTATCTCCCTTTTGAAGGCAGATCCAGTCGGATACTAATCCCTTCTCCACGCTACTGACAAACAGCTTAGGTTCGCAAACTGCCCAGTTGTTTCCTTTTCCTCTTCTGCCACTTGCTTCTCTTCACCTGAGTTTTACTTCAGCCAGTGCCCTGAGCTTGTCGCAATGTGCTGTGACGTGCTTGTACTGGTTCTGCAATCCCTCCCGTTGCGCCATCTTGGAAAAGACCCACAGGAAAAGAAAAAGAGTAAGATTTGTAATGCATCCCCCAGACATGGCTATGTTGTCAGCTGCTCGAGTTGGCCTGGCCCCCGCCCATCTTTGTTCTCTCCCAATAGTTGTGGATGTCCTTAGCCTGTGAGCAGAGCACATTGATGATGGGCTAGATTGTGTCCTAGAAGTGTTCCTCCCCAGTGCAGAATTCTTCCATTAATTTGCATGCAGCTTTTCCTGCTACCAAAACAGATTATATGGTGATTTATCTTATTGTTGTTTGTGGGACCTTTCTGCATACAAATTGGCTGCTGCGTTTCCCTACACTTGAAAAATATGCATTGGCTGTGAAGTGATCTCTGCGCTTCTCCAATTCTGGCCTCTTGTGCATCCACGATTTTAAATGCTCCACCATTGGCGGCTGTGCCTTCAGCTGCCTCGGCCCTAATCTCTGGAATTCCCTCCCTAAACCTCTCTCTCCTATTTTAAGACGCTCCTTAAAACCTACCTCTTTGACCAAGCTTTTGGTCACCTGTCCTAATATCTTCTGATGTGGCTCGGTGTCAAATTTTGTTTGAAAATGTTCCTGTGAAGGGCCTTGGGATGTTTTACTATGTTAAAGACGCTATATAAATGCAAGTTTTTGTTGCTTTTGCTGTTGAATACATAATTTGAGCCGTGATATGTCAATTTTGTTAATTAGGACTAAGTTATTTAAAATTGAGATGTTGCCGAACCGGGAGCCAATGTAGGTCAGCGAGCACAGGGATGATGGTGATGGGTGAAGGGGACTTGGTGCGAGTTAAGATGTGGACAGCTGAGTTTTGGATGAGCTCAAGTATATGGAGGGTGGAAGATAGGAGGCCGGCCGGGAGAGCATTCGAATAGTCAAGTCTAGAGGTAACAAAGGCATGGATGAGGGTTTCAGCAGCATATGAGCTAAGGCAGGGATGGAGACAGGGCGATGTTACAGAGGTGGAAGTAGGCGGTCTTAGTGATGGAGCGGATATATGGCCGGAAGCTCATCAAGCTCAAATACAACGCCAAGGTTCTGAACGGGACTCCAGAGGACAAAGTACTTCCAGTAACACTTTCCTAGCACACTTTTTCCATCATGTTACTTCAATCATGATGAAAGCTAACCTAGTTATTATACATGCCCCTGATTGAGTCCTTCCAGCTCCATTTCCAATTTAGATGGCACTGTAGCACTGTTTTCCACACACACTGCCTGTCAAGCACATTTCGTATGTCGTGCTTTGCTCACATTAATCATGAGCAAAAGTTTTGGTGTTACACTTCAATTTGAATGGCAGAAATTATAAATATCATGTCTTTAAAAATTAACATATCTTACTGGCTGCTATGTGAATTTATGAATTGTAATTTGGTCTTCGACAAATTTCTTGCAAAGAAGGTGAATTCATCAAATCATAGAATCAAAGAATGATACAGCAGAGAAGGAGGCAGTTCAGTCCATTGTTCCTGTCCTGACTATTTGGTAGAGCTATCCAATTAATCCCATCCCTGAGGCGCTGTGGGCCATCACCAGCAGCAGAATTGTATTCCACCACAATCTGTAACCTCACGGGCCGGCATATCCCTCACTCTACCATTACCATCAAGCCAGGTGACCAACCTTGGTTCAATAAGGAGTGTAGAAGAGCATGCCAGGAGCAGCACCAGGTGTACCTAAAAATGAGGTGCCAACCTGGGGAAGCTGCAACACAGGACTACATGCATGCTAAAAAGTGGAAGCAGCATGCTATAGACAGGGCTAAGCGATCCCACAATCAACGGATCAGATCAAAGCTCTGCAGTCCTGCCACATCCAGTCATGAATGGTGGTGGACCATTAAACAACTAACGGGAGGAGGCTCCATGAATATCCCCATCCTCAATGATGGTGGAGCCCAGCACGTGAGTGCAAAAGACAAGGCTGAAGCATTTGCAACTATCTTCAGCCAGAAGTACTGAGTGGATGATCCATATCGGCCTCCTCCTGAGGTCCCCACCATCACAGAAGCTCAGCCAATTTGATTCACTCCACGTGATATCAAGAAACGGCTGAGCGCACTGGATACAGCAAAGGCTATGGGCCCCGGCTATCATGCTGAAGACTTGTGCTCCAGAACTAGCCGTGCCTCTAGTCAAGCTGTTCCAGTACAGCTACAACACTGGCATCTATCCGACAATGTGGAAACTGCCCAGGTATGTCCTGTCCACAAAAAGCAGGACAAATCCAATCCGGCCAATTACTGCCCGATCAGTCTACTCCCAATCATCAGCAAAGTGATGGAAGGTGTCGTCGACAGTGCTAGCAAGCAGCACTTACTCACTAATAACCTGCTCACTGATACCCAGTTTGGGTTCTGCCAGGACCACTCAGCACCAGACCTCATTACAGCCTTGGTCCAAACATGGACAAAGAAGCTGAATTCCAGAGGTGAGGTGAGAGTGACTGCCCTTGACATCAAGGCAGCATTTGACCAAGTGTGGCATCAAGGAGCCCTAGTAAAACGGAAGTCAATGGGAATCGGGGGGAAAACTCTCTACTAGCTGGAGTCATACCTAGCACAAAGGAAGATGGTTGTGGTGGTTGGTGGTCAATCATCACAGCCCCAGGACATCGCTGCAGGAGTTCCTCAGGGCAGTGTCCTAGGTCCAAACATCTTCAGCTGCTTCATCTATGACCCTCCCTCCATCATAAAGGTCAAAAATGGGGATGTTCACTGATGACTGCACAGTGTTCAGTGCCACTCGCAACTCCTCAGATAATGAAGCAGTCCATGCCCGCATGCAACAAGACCTGGACAACATTCAGGCTTGGGCTGATAAGTGGCAGGTAACATTCATGCCACGCAAGTGCCAGGCAATGACTATCTCCAACAAGCGAGAGTCTAACCACTGCCCCATGACATTCAATGACATTACCATTGCCGAATCCCCCACCATCAACATCCTGGGAGTCACCATTGACCAGAAACTTACCTGGACCAGCCACATAAATACTGTGGCAACAAAAGCAGGTCAAAGGCTAGGTATTCTGTGGTGAGTGTCTCACCTCCTGACTCCCCAAAGCCTTTCCACCATCCACAAGGCACAAGTAAGGAGTGTGATGGAATACTCTCCACTTGCCTGGATGAGTGCAGCTCCAACAGCACTCAAGAAGCTTGACACCATCCAGGACAAAGCAGCCCGCTTGATTGACACCCCATCCACCACCTTAAACATTCACTACCTCCACCACCGGCGTACCGTGGCTGCAGTGTGTACCATCTACAAGATGCACTGCAGCAACTCGCCAAGGCTCCTTCGGCAGCACCTCCAAAACCTGCGACCTCTACCACCTAGAAGGACAAGGGCAGCAGGCGCATGGGAACACCACCACCTCCAAGTCACACACCATCCTGACTTGGAAGTATATCGCCGTTTCTTCATCGTCGCTGGGTCAAAATCCTGGAACTCCCTCCCTAACAGCACTGTGGGTGTTCCTTCACCGCACAGACTGCAGCAGTTCAAGAAGGCGGCTCACCACCACCTTCTCAAGGGCAATTAGGGATGGGCAATAAATGCTGGCCTTGCCCTGTTACATTCCCCTGCTCATTCCCCATAGCCCTGTAATTTTTTCCCCTACAAGTATTTATCCAATTATCCTTAGAATGTAACTATCGAATCTGCTTCCACCACCCATTCAGGCAGTGCATTCTAGAGCACAACAACTCACTGTGTAAAAAAAAAGGTTGCCTTGGTTCTTTTGCCAATCAGCTTAAATCTGTGTCCTCTGGTTACCGACCCTTTTGCCACTGGAAACAGTTTCTCCTTATTTACTCTATCAAAACTATTTGTGATTTTGAACACCTCTATCAAATCTCCTCTTAACTTTCTCTGCTCCAAGGAAGACAACCCCAGCTTCTCCATTCTCTCCACATAACTGAAGTTCCTCATCCCTGGTACATAGGAACAGGAGTAGACCATTCAGCCCCTCAACCTGTTCCACCATTCAATGAGATCATGGCTGATCTGCAACCTAACTCCATATACCCGCCTTTGGCCCATATCCCTTAATACCTTTGGTTAACAAAAAGCTATCAATCTCAGATTTAAAATTAACAATTGATCCAGCATCAATTGCCGTTTGCAGAAGAGAGTTCCAAACTTCTACCACCTTTTGTGTGTAGAAGTGTTTCCTAATTTCACTCCTGAAAGGTCTGGTTCTAATTTTTAGACTAGTTTTTCTCTATCTACCCTACCTGTTCCCCTTAATATCTTGAAAACTTCAATCAGATCACCCCTTAACCTTATAATTCTAGGGATTACAACCCTAATTTGTGTAATCTCTCCTCGTAATTTAACTTGAAGTCCAGTACTATTCTAGTAAGTCTCTTCTGCACTCTCTCCAAGGCCTCCTAATGTGTGGTGCTCAGAATTGAACAATACTCCAGCTGAGGCCTAAACAGTGTTTTATAAAGGTTTAGCTTAACATCATTGCTTTTGTACTCTATTCCTCTATTAATAAAGCCAAGGATCCTATATGCTTTTTTAACAGCCTTCTCAACTTGTCCTGCCACCTTCAAAGATTTGTGTACATACACCCCACGTCTCTCTGCTCCTGCACCCCCTTTAAAATTGTACCATTTAGTTCATATTGCCTCTCCTCATTCTTCCTACCAAAAAGTATCACTTCGCATGTCTCTGCGTTAAATTTCATCAGCCATGTGTCTGCCCATTTTACCAGTCCTCCTGAAGTCTATTACTATCCTCTTCATTGTTTATGACATTTCTGAGTTTCGTGTCATCTGCAAACTTCAAAATTAGGCCCCGTATACCCAAGTCCAGACCATTAATATATATCAAAAAGAGCAGTGGTCCTAATCCCAATCCCTGGGGATCACCACTGTTTACCACTATTTTCTGCTTTCTATCCCTTAGACATTCTTATGTCCCTGCTGCCGTTGTTGCTTTAATCCCATTTCACTTTGACAGCTTCTTCGATTTGCCATTTTTGCACACTTTAAGTTGCCCAACTACAGGCAGCTAAGATTTTTAACAATTAAAAAAATTACATACAGCAATTACAATACAGAAACAGGCCATTCGGCCCAGCCATTCTGTGTTTTTGTAATCTTTGGCATGAACAATTGTCCTAATCCGATATCTCTTTATCTCCCTTTCATTCAACCACCTATCCTTAATTGTTGACACGGTCTCCGCTTCAATCACTAACTCTGATAGTGCGCCTCACAAGCCCTGTGTGAAAAAAAACCAAAATGTATCCTGCTAGCTGACCTAAATCTATTGCCTCTGCAGATAAGAATCTTGTCTTTACTCCCCAAGAAAGCGCTCAGCTGCTGCAGCAGCTCCACTGACATCATATGTAAAGTTGCGAGAAGTTCATACTGAGAGGGGCGGACCTCATTGGTGACGAAACGTGGTTTCCCTTGGCAACCATCAGGGCCACGTTCCAATAGGCGGGTTCGTATTCGGTCTCTGGGTGCTGCGGGCGGTGGCCGAGTGTCAATCAGACGCCGCTTCACCAATGCAAAGAGTAGAGGGGCGGCACGCAGCTCTGATTGACGGGCAGGAGTGGGGGTGTGTAAAGCAGTTTGACTTTTGGACCTCCGTGCTGATGCGACAACTGTTAAACATCATCGGACTTGTCTTTAATTTCTCCTATCGCTCGAGTATTGTAGCAGTTTTTGCTGCATGTGGTTTTTTAAAAATTACATATGCTGAAGTGATACGAAAGTTGACCTTGGACGAGCCCCGCGTGTATTGTTAACCTTTTCTTTTTTGAGACTGTCTGGCGCAGTTTGCATCTGAAGTGCGACTCTGCAACAAGAAGCGAGCAGAAAACTTTTTGCAGCTTTGTTTCGTTTTTGCCTAAACTGCAGCATGGCGGATGGAGAAGAGCTGCTTAATGCGGCGGAGTTTATAAAAGGTGATGCATTCTTGTATAGTTCGATGTGTTTTTAAAATATTTTGGATTGACAGGCAGCTTCCTGGATGAAGCTTTTAAGGCGTGGCGGTTTTAAATTTTAAATGGCTCGAACATCGGCAATAGCCTATCCTAAAGCTTCTGAACGATGGGAATGATTGTGTGCGCGTGAAAAACGCATCTATAGTTCATGCAGTTTGCAAATATGCGGCCACTATTTATTCCTAAACTAATCATCAATTCTGTTTATAACTTTTTGTTGTTTGTGTTTCAGATCGGCTGTATTTTGCTATTCTTCGACATAAACCCAAAAACACCGCGAACACGCACTATTTTAGCGTTGATGATGAACTTGTGTATGAAAAGTGAGTTTGTTTTAGTGACATTTCCCCAATGTTAATTTCCTGTAAGCCTCTTTAAAATGTTTTTAGAACTTAAATGTGTCTTGGTTACTTCGCAGCATCGCCCCAGATCTGCCAGAGCAACTCTTGATGATTAAGGAGTCGATGTTTTATTAATTTTAAAAATGAACGGAAATATTGATTTATTTAAATAGCGAAAGTGTGTTGAACATTTGCTTTTAAATGTAAGTAGTAATATAATCTGTCAATTTTCCACTGCATTTGTGTGGAGGCTGAAGGTTCATTGTTACATTGATTAAACAGTGTTTATAAAACTTTTAAACTGGTGGAGCCTGTTAGGGTGTGAGGGAGTGTTTCGTCATGATACCAGCCGTCATGGTGTGGGGCAAGCTTGATGGACCAGTTGGTCTTTACCGGCCCTCAATTTTACATGTTCTTATGTTCATATTTGTGTTCCAGTTTTTATGCAGATTTTGGACCTCTGAACATGGCCATGTTATACAGATACTGCTGCAAATTAAACAAAAAAATAAAGGTAAATGGAAATGTTTCTTTTTTTTTTCAAGGCCTGAAAGTGCTTTTAAACAAATACTAGAGTACCAAAGAGCTAATATTTCAATATAATCACCTAGGTTAGTGCACAAATTAGGAAAGTTACAGTGCATGTCTGTGAGTTTTCAAATAGAACTTTTCAAGATAAATCTTCATGTGCAGTGGTCCAAAAAGGAATTTCTTGATTTTTGGGCAGTAATTGTCCAAAAATTACCTGAGGTAGCACCAGTGTGTTGCTGTAAAATCTAGGTTTTTCCTAGCAACCTGGAGTGCTGGGATGTGGACTTGAAATTCCATGAATTGTGAGTTAGGTATTTTAGCTCGGTATGTAATAAGTGCTGAACAGGGGGGTGAGTTTAACAATGCAATTAGTCAATCTCCTGTGGCATTGCACATGGAATTCAAGCCCTGGTGTTGTCTTCAGGTGACTAGAGGGTAGGGGATAACAGGCGGGGGTGGAAAGGGAGGAGACATACTTCAATCTTCATCTGGAAGTCATACATTCTGTCCTTTTTGTTTCCATTGTAAATTTCTATGTCCATGTTTATAATGGGAACTGGTTATGTAACTTTGTTCATACTGTAATTACATCTTCCTGCCAATATTGGCACTGCAATGTCCACAATTTTGGAGGCTGGAGGATGGTTTAATTATAGCCCGATAAGTTCTACATAAGCATTTTCCCTTTTAAATGTGGACATAAAAGTTGACTGAAGTGTGCATAGATATAAGATCTTTTATAATTTAGATCAGAAGGAAATTTACACATGGGTCATATAGTCCAAGTAGTTATTGTTTTCCAAGATCTGTTTTATATACTTCAATTCTAGAGCACGTTAGATTCTCAATTATTAATAATGACTGCAATTTTAAAACTACTTGGAGGAAAAACACTCACGCTATCTGTACCAGGAGATGTTTGAGAGGAACTTGGAGAACTATTGTGGTCTGATGTCTTGGCCACAGTTAAATGATGTATGGAGTGACCGATGGTGCAGCACTCTGAGTAAAAAGTGAAATATTCTTCTTTTCCCTGGTAATTTGATTTAAAAAGAAAATAAAGTTTCTTTTAACTTGGAGGAAGTTGAGAATGTATTGGGTCGTAAGATTCTTTTTGAATTGAGACGACATTTTTAAGCTGAGAAAACTAAGGTCAGGGCCATGGTTGCAGGACACCAAAGTTAATAAGAATAGGTATATTTAAGAAACTTTGATTTAGGTGATGATGAGTTTGGGTTATGAAAGCCTGTAGATTTGTAGAGGAAAGGAAGATTGAAGGAGGTAAGGAATTCCATAGTTTTGAGGAGAGAAAGTGATAGTGTGATGAGTCTTGATTTTTAACACAGCATGCAGGGAGACATGTAATACAGTATATTGGGAGTGTGGGAGAGAAGAGAGGAAAGTTCAGAGGATCCCTGACTAAAGTAATATTCATGCAAAATAATATAGATTGAAGGTTACAGAAGAATCATGTGATGAGTTTTTTTCTTGCCTTTCTATTCACTAGTGCAAGAGATATTAGAAGAGCGTCTCCAGGTGTAGCAGATGTACTTTAGTAAGGGATAAAGAAGTGTTTTCACGAAAGAAGTGTGATGTATTGTCAAATACTTGTGATTTTTTTGGGGGACAGATGGAGGAAAGGCAAACTTTAAAGTGAAAATGCACCTCTTTTGCGCACAAAACAAAAATCACTGGAATTTGATGCAGAAAAGTTCAGTCCTAGGTGTAGTAATTTGGACCTAAATTAGTAAAATTGGGTGGGGGTGGGTGAGAGGGGCAGAGGAGATACTGTTTCTTTAACCAGTGAGTTAGTATGAGCATTTGTGCTGCATATAAACAAAATACTGTTTTCCCCCTTCCAGTTTTATTGCAGCCCCAGGGTGGGGGAGAAAAGGCAGTGGCTGAATATATAACACTAATGGGAATATGGGACCAAATATAAAGATTGATAATATCTTAAACTTATGGAGATTGGGTTAGTACACTGCCGTTTTCAGTGTTGAAACCTGGGTTTGAAGCTAGCCCAAACTGATGTTATGAAATGCTTCTTTACTACTGACTGTATCTTTTCCTGTTGTCTGTGAGCAGTCTTAACCCTGTTCTGAGTAGTTATGGATCTCTAGAATTGTTCCGACTCCATCACAAATAGGCAATTTAATTGAGACCACAAGGAATGGCTGATGTAGGAGGTACTCCGAGATTAGGGTTGAGGTATGTTGGCCCAAGGAAGAAGGAATTTTATCCTGCATCTGAATATGCAGTAATTAATAATTGAATGCTCAAAGTGGGAAAGGTTTCCATTCCCCGTCCCTGCGATGTTTCACCTTGATTCCAAAATATATATTTTTTTGTTGACTCTCTCTCCAAAAAAAAAAGCAGAATTGCTTTAGTGCTGACACTTTACACAGGCCAAGTTTCCTGTATTTTGCAATAGATTGAAACGTTGTAGTTTTGTAAGGGAAACTTCCCTTTGCAGCTATCTGATAACTTGAATGTGCAGAAAAATTTGAGTTGCTGCCAACCACTAAATCTAAATTGAACCATTGTTCTAAATTGGAATGAATATTTAAATGAACATAATACACAGATACACTTTCTCTCCCACCCCATGTACTGTAATGTAACAGTAGAAAAGAAAACACTGCCCACATTCCATCAGTCTTATTCTAGAGCTAATTGTCTTAAATTTTCAGTCCTTTTTGGGAAGGAGAGCATGAAAAATTAAATGCAATGCCAAATGATCCTTTGTTGGAAAACCTGTAGGGAAAACAGATCTGGCAGCAAGTACTAGCATGAGAAAAATTAATTTTGCCTAGAGCAGGCATTGGTACGGTGCTGATCCACTTCAAAGTGAAGCATAATTCCTGAAAATGTTACACTTGTGTGCTTCAGTTTCACAAAAAATGCTCACCTAATTGTAGGATTGCTTAATGATAATAGGATTACTTAATGATCTGCTAAGAGAAATAGATATTTGCATTAAAGCATATTGTAAAATGTTCCCTGGTTAGGAAACCTGGGATGTTTGTCAAGTGCCATGATTTATTTTGAGGTGACTGCATGATAAATGATTCAACCAACATTTGCATCTCCGATAACGTGAGCAAATTAGAAATGAACCTTTTTTAATTCTGGAAAGTATCAAGCAATTAATGGAAAGAAACCATCCGAAGCTGTTGCTTGTTTATGTGTATTAGGGCCAGTAGGATTTTATTTATTAAATCAAGAAGGGTTTTGGATTACTGTTGAAACAATAATTTGTCCTGTAATTATAATGCCCAATATGCACCTAGTACTTTATTCCTTGCGTGCTGTCAGCATGAAATTCCATTGTTACCATAAAATACAGCACAAAAGCTGTACTTTCACCTCAACTTTCTTTTTGCTAATATTTTCTTAGTGATTTCTCTCTCCTTCCTGTTGAAGGCATTGATTCTTTGAGATATGTTTCCACGGGCATCAGGAACCCTCTGATACTGTGCCCAGATGGCCATTATTCTATGCTTGGCGGTATCAGCCATCTATTCCATCACAGGGCATCACAGCTAAGTTGGATATGTACTCATCTGATACCTACACACATTTCCATAACATTCACTGTTTATTAGTGAGTAATTATTTATCTACACTTCCAAAGTCCTGGAATGTGGTATTGCCTTGCAGCTACATTTTCACCCCACCATTCCTTATTCAAGACTGAGAACTCTTCCTGTACATGAGCACTATAGAAATGTAAGTTGTTACACCAATGTAGTACCAGTGTGTAGAGTAGGCCATTCAGCCCCTCGAGCCTGTTCTGCCATTCAATCAGATCATGGCTGATCTGTTGCTCAACTCCATTTAACTGCCTTTGATCCATATCCCTGATCCTCTTGGCTGACAAAATCTATCGATCTCAGTCTTGAAAATGTTAATTGACCCAGTATCCGCAAACTTTTGGGGGAGATTTCCACTACCCTTTGGGTGAAAATGTGCTTCCTGATTTCACTCCTGAATGGTCTAGTTCTAATTGTAAGATTGTGGCAACACGGTGGCATAGTGGTTAGCACTGGTGCCTCACAGCGCCAGAGACCCGGGTTCGAATCTGACCTCGGGTGACTGTCTGTGTGGAGTTTGCACATTCTCCCCGTGTCTGCGTGGGTTTCCTCCGGGTGCTCCGGTTTCCTCCCACAGTCCAAAAATGTGTGGGTTAGGTTGATTTGGCTATGATAAATTGACCCTTAGTGTTAGGGGGGATTAAATATGTGGGGTTATGGGGATAGGATGGGATATGTTAGGGGGAATTAAATATGTGGGGTTACGGGGGTAGGGTGGGATATGTGTACTGTGGGGATTAAAGCAGGGACAGGGTACTGGATTTGGATGATCAGCCATGATCGTATTGAATGGCGGAGCAGGCTCGACGGGCCGAATGGCCTACTCCTGCTCCTAGATTCTATGTTTCTATGTTTCTATGTTCTGGATTCTCTCACCAGAGGAAATAGCCTCTCTGTATCTATTCTATCAAATCCCTTAATCATTTTTAAGCACCTTGTTTAGATCACCCCTCAACCATGTAAACTTAAGGGAATACACCCCTCAACCATGTAAACTTAAGGGAATACAAGCCAAGTTTATGCACCCTGCCCTTGTAATTTAACCCTTTAAACTCTGAATTTGAACTGTACCCCCTGCAAGACCAATATATCCTTCCTGAAGTTTGATGCCCAGAACTGAATGCAGTACTCCAGATGGGGTCTGACTAAGGCTCTACACAACTTGAAGGATAACTTCCTCAGTTTTGAAATCCAGTCCCCGGAGATAAAAGCTAACATTCCATTAGCCTTTTTATTACTTTTCTTACCTGCACACTAGCTTTGTGATTTATTTACATGGTCACCCTAATCTCTCTGCTCTTCCGCAATTCTTAGTTTCTCACCATTAAGAAAATATTCTGCTTTGTCTTTCTTGGATCCAAAGTGGATGACCTCACTCTTCCCTGCATTGAATTCCATTTGCCACAGTTTTAACCACTCACTTAATCTGTCGACGTAGTTTTGTAACTTCCTGATCCTATCTACATAACTTACTGTCACACAATGTTGGTCTGTTTTTGTTTAATTTACACCCAAATTGTTGTGGTATTCGGATCAGTGGCAATATTTTATACTTGTAAGCAAGCTTTCAAATCATGGTTCCACTTTAAGGTGTTTAGTTTAGTGTGTTTCTGTTGTGTGTTAAACTGACGAGCCTTGTTAAGAACCATTAACTACTCAAGAAGTCATCTGAATTGCATTCACTTTACTGCAAAATTAAAGTCTTACAATTTACAGTATAGTCTTTAGATCTCATGGAGCTACATTGAAAGCTGGTCATCAAATTGCTGGTCAAGTGGCCTAAACCCTCCCACCCCAGAAGCTTATTTAGTTGTAAACTTTATGCCAGAACTGCTTGTGCAATCGTAAAGATATTGTTGTTGACATCCAGCTAAGTTTTGCTTTTTTTTGTCTCTTTTTCCACCCCTCCCCGCCCCCCCACCCCCCTCCAACCAATTTCTCTGCTTTTACCTGATTCTTCACCCACCTCATGCTATGCACCAATTCTACCAGAGAGGATGGGCAGTCTGCTTCTAGGCCAATGCCAATAGAATTCTAACCAGAAGAGGGGGTGAGGGAGAGAATGGCCCTGTTACTATCCCCTCATTTATTTTTTTCCTCCTTCTTTGTCCACTTCAATTTTCCACTTTCTCTACTCTCCTGAAGAGTGATTTAAGTTTGACCTTGAGTACCCCACTCGTGGATGAATGGAGATTGCCCTTGAGGACCTTGCTTATGAACACCTTTACCATGTGAGTGATGACGGTAGGTTACAGCAGGCTACTCGTTTGGGGTGATGGAGGAGAGGAGATTGCCACACAGCTGAGGCCAAGTCCAAGCTCAAGCCGAAACCTGATCCCATCCTTACCCGGTGTCTATGTGCCTACTTTTCAATTTGGATCACTAGATAGTAATCAGGAGCAGAGAGCTCTCTTCCCTTCTCCCCCCTCACCTCCCCCTCCAAACTTGGGCCATTTGTAATGTACCTGCTGCCACCTTGGTTTAAATCTGCTCAGTGGAGTCGAGGATTAAAGCTGAGATCCTCCGTTTGTTTAGTTCAGTTCCACATTTGATGGTTCATTGAGCTATCAGGAGAGCACTATACCATCAGTTCTTGCCAGGGATTGAGCCTGGGATTACTTTGACATCTACTACATCAAGATATGCATAATCATTAAGCCATTAGGATGAAACTGTCTTGACTTGGATGTTTTCCCGTTGTGATTCATCAGTCACTCCATGTCGCAGGCAGTTGTAGTAAAAAGATCTGGAGCTCGACGACATCCCATGTTCAGAGAGCACTGGGACAACAGTCTATTTTTCAAAACTCTGGATAGGCTGGTGTGGTTCCTAATATCAAATTGGTTACAACAGCAAGCGCTCTTGCAAGCCCACGTACAGCAGCTGTTGGTGTGGACTAACTGCCCTTTAAATGTGTGGTTGGAACATAACATCAAGTACAGAAAAGGCTCTGAGGTTAAAACATGGTGCATGTTTAGAGTTGGTTGGAAATTTGATATTGCTTCTGTAACCAGGGTAAGATGAATGGCATGTGCTCTGGGAGTGGTTTTGGAATTGAGCTTGTTTTTTTAAAATAATAAACACGTATACAGAGAAGGTCAGACTGTATCCTCTCAGGATTGCTGGCAACAGCTGACCTTACATTCCAACTACTGCACATTGATACAACTCAGTATTGGATAGTATAGTAAATAATAGGGTGGAAAATAGATTGTAAAGATTTTAATGGGTTTTAATATCTGTTCTTGGCTTGTGTTCTGGTGCTTAAAACTTGGAGATTGATTGCTTGAGAATATGCACTGTTTGCAAAGTGACAGTTTTTATTAGAAAGACAATGGTGAAAAGAAGCTTGTTGTCTCTAAGGGGGGAATTTTGCCAGCCCTGGGGAGGCGGGTTTGGAGGCGGGACTGCCGGGAAAATGGCAGAATCTGGGGGCGGGTACCCATCCCACCCCCAACCCGCCTCCGTGCCATCTTCCCAGGAGGCGGGTACCGGAGCCGCCTCCCCGAGGCGGGAAGGGGATTACAGCCACTTAACTGCCCATTTTACCCTTGCAAGTGCGGGCTTCCCGACATCAGGAAACCCCGCCAAGGTCAGCGAGGCGAGCAGTGGGTCCGCGGGGGTCGGAGGGGTCCAAAAGTGCGCTGTAGAAGTGAGTGATGGGTGCAAGTGTGGAGAGGTAAGTATGTGAGGTGAGCGTAAAGTGATAGAAAATGTTTACTTACCTTTGTTTCTTCCTGCAGGCTTCAACAGTTGGGGAACCGGAGAGTCCCGCATCTCACCGGCAGAGATGACAGAATGGCTGCTGCATTCTCCGATGCAACAGCCATCTGATTTCTGCTCAGCAGATAGGTTTGATGAGTCTTGAATAAAAGGACTCATCAAACAACAGAGAATGTCAGTGTTAGACAGCTTCACAGAGCTGTCAAACGATGACAATTCATCTGTCTCAAATTTTTGACAGATGAAACGTCATACGCTGACGTTCTCTGTCACCGGCTTTCCCTTAATTGGCCTGCTAAGCCCGCTGGGTGGGCTTAACGAGGTCAATCAAGGGGAAAATAGCATGGGTTGGCCAGAAGTCGATGGAGGCGGGACTAAAACCCGACAAGTGGGAGTCCAAAAGCTCCCCATTGGCAAAATCCAGCCCTAATAGTTGGAGCTAGATTAGTAAAACAATACTTAGACATGTGCACTTGTGACTATATGTAACTAAATAGATATGTTTGGATGCAGCTGTGTTGTGGTACAACTACTTTAAAGCTGATGCTGCATTTCAGACCACACATTTAAGACTGAAGTCTGAAATATGCACATTTGGTGGTATTGAGCTGAATGGTTCTGTTGAAACACTACCCTTCTGCTTCTACGACCGATTGGTGGTATGGTTGAGGGGGGGAATTCTCCTTTCTGCAGGCTGTAGAGATCTCTCTCAAAATTGAATGTGGGAACCCAATTGGTATTGGTTTGACAATCCACAGTGCAAAACCATCTGAGTCAGGATTAATTGGTAGCCTCATTCAGAGACGATAGAATGTCTGGTGTCATCCTAAGGTCAAGTATAGAGTAACGAGATACAGTGCTCATTTTGGTGCCACCCAGCAGAGATCCTTAACCTTGATTTTCAGAAAAGCACCCCTTCTTGCACCAAAACCTTTATAAAGCTGCCCATTCCCCAGTACTGATATTCAAAAGCAAACTACTGCAGATGCTGGAAATCTGAAATAAAAACAGAAAATGCTGGAAATACTCAGCAGGTCAGGCAGCAACTGTGGAGAGAGAGAGAAACAGAGTTAACATTTTAGTTCGATGACCTTTCGTCAGAACTGGAAATTGTTAGAGATATGCTTATGTTGAGCTTACGATGCGGTCTCCTCTACATTGGGGAGACCAAACGCAGATTGGGTGACTGCTTTGCGGAACACCTCCGTTCAGTCCGTAAGCGTGACCCGAGCTTCCGGTTGCCCGTCACTTTAATTCTCTGCTCCACTCCCACTCTGACCTCTCTGTCCTCAGCCTCGTACACTGTTCCGATGAAGCTCAACGTAAGCTCGAGGAACAGCACCTCATCTTTCGATTAGGCACTTTACAGCCTTCCGGACTCGACATTGAGTTCAACAATTTCAGATCATAACCTCTGCCCCCATTTTTTCGGACGGCAGCTGTTGATGATTCTGCTATTCCCACTTACACCTCTTCTAGACCCATCTTTTGTTTCTTTACTTGTTCCATTACCATCTCCTTTTGCCTCGCACCATCATCTCTTTTGTCTTTTAATCTCTCCTGCCTTCCACCCTATCACAGACCTTCCCTTTTGTTCTTTCCTCCCCTCCCCCTTTCCCTGCCTCTGCACTTGCTTAAAACCTCTTACATCTCTAACTTTTTCCAGTTCTGACGAAAGGTCATCGACCTGAAACATTAACTCTGTTTCTCTCTCCACTGATATTATTCACCATAATAAGCACACAGTCCAGCCCAAAAGTGATTGTAAAAGATAGTGTTTTTTTTTCAAAGCAGCTCAATTTTGATATTTTATGGGTATGGTAATATAGATATCTGGAATCAATTTATAGTATATTAAAAAACTTGTGGCTGAGTGCACTTCCTGTTAAATCTTTTCAGTTTTGGTGTCAACTTTTTACAGTATATAATAGAAAATACCTATGTAAACTCGTCACGCAGCCATCTGGCCACTGGGTTTCCTCAATGCTTTCTGACATTTTTTTCCTCAGTAACTGAAATTTATGTCTAAAATAAGGGTTTAACCAAAATCAAGTTGCATATTCCACAATAACATGATTAAATTTATCCATTGAATTTTTTTTGTGTCTTAAGTTTTTAATTGAAGGCCTTACTCTTCCAAAAGCCTGGGCTTGGAGTTGATATTTTTGGCGAGAGCTGTGAGCTGAATTTGGGTTGTGCAGTGTACCTAATTTCCCAGAATGTACCAGTACCATTCAGTCAACTATACTGAGGAATATTATTTTTTCTTTAGCTTCCAGCAGTTTCTGTTCAAGCTTTTCAAAATAATTTGAAGAAAAGCTAGATGACAATTTTCAAAAGCTTTACTTGGGTAAAATTCATGGTTTTTTAAAAATATAGACTGAGAGAAGAAATGACAGTATTCTAATCACAGCTGTTTTAGCCTTTGTTTTGCATTCTAAAAAGTTTAGAATGGGACAGACTGGGGTTCGAGGAGGGGTAAGGGGGCGATAGTGTGTCCTTGTAATGTGACTTCAATTTTCAAAACAAAAATGTAATTTTTAAGCCAGCTAATTAACTCGACTGTGTTTTGTTGGCAGTTAGAAAAGGCCAATGCTGATGGCTCAGAGCTGGGGTGTGTATGTGTGCACGCACAAATTAGCAGTGGAGGGAAGCACGAGTGATCGAGGGAGAGGTTAGGAAGGGAGCTGCTGAAGGCCACATTTTCCGAGCAACTCCCACCCCAAATCCAATCTGTATCTATTGGTGCCTTCTTTCCCTGCTATACCACCCACCTCGCATCTGAAAGGAAAGAAGAAATAGTGAGAGAAGCATAAACAAGAGTTAGGAGAAGAGAAGCAGAATAGGAAGGAAGGAATAGAGTGGGAGAGACAACTCTAGGAGAGAGAGATCATATTGGTGCATGCAACACCACAGAAGATCAACTTTTAATGTAATAAAAAAATCTTAGACCTGTATGCACATCTGTTGACTTTTCCATTATCAATTCCAATTTCCACATTTGTAATGGAAACCTGCCTATGTTAACTTGTCACACTGTAATGATGCTCTCAAGTGTAGGTACTGCAGTGCCATCACTGGTGGGAGGGTGTAATTACAGCAGAAGTTTACATAGGCATTTTTCATTATAAATGTAGACATACAAATTTTTAGTGCAATATAAAAATAAGAGGGTATATATGACTTTAACACGGGGATGGAATTGCACTCCCTAGTCCAATTATCCTCCACCCTCTAGCCCTGCTTCACCTGTAGATTACACTTGAATTGCTGTGTGCAACACCATTGGGAGATTGACTAGTTAGACTAAATTGTTTTAAAGCAGGCAAGTTTGTTTTCAGCAAAAATCGTAAAGTACATTGTCGACATGAAGCCAATATGTTCCTAGCACTTTTTCTAATTAGAAATAACTTCTGTCGTTTAGCTTGGTACATGCAGTTGCATTGTGATCATTTTGTTTTCGTTGTAGTCATTTCCCATGGGAAGGAAGAAAATAGTTCACTATACAGGTTGTGATCAGAAGAAACAGGCAAATGCAGCTGTCCTTATTGGGTCCTTTTCGGTAAGTGTTATATGATTCCTTTAAATGTATAGTCATCCTGGAGAAGTACTGTGGGATGCTCACATTATCTTTTCTATCCCTGGCCAAGTTAGCTGATATGCAATAGTTACATTAACTCAATCAGCTAACTAAGTATAATTTGAGTACAACTGCTAATTAAGCATAAAGAGATTGAGATATAAATTTGCTGCTCTGGTGTGAATAAGGGAGGAAGACTAATAAAAGTGGGGTTACATATTTCAATCAAAAAATGACAATCCTCCTGAAGAGGTGTGGAGTGTTTATAAGTTTAGTCCATTATTTTAATGATTTAAAAAAAATATTCCAGGCATTCAATGAATACTCCAGCGTTTTTACCTAACAACTTAATACTTTGTTTCTTGTAGCATGTAATTCAAGATCTTAATTATGCTTTGGGGTACTGCTGTTGAATGAAAACTAGTAAAATATCTGAACAATCACCAGCTGCTTTTTGTGAATTTGCTGTGGTTCCCGGTATTAAAATTATTGCTATCTTGATGACATACATACTGGCACATTTCTTTCTGTAATGTACTAATATAGAAATGTAACTTTAAAAGATATATGTTAAAATAAGATTAGAAGAAGGTCCAGTAACTGTAGAGACACAAATGCCCACGGTTGAGTTTTAGCCATGATGGCTTGCCAAGTCTTATTGCTCCCTCAGCTTTTCCCTCTGACGATATTTGTGTTCAGCTTTGAACTCCAAATGCTAACGTGGCCTTTACTGAACACTGCATATATTCAAGTTGTCTAAATGTGAATTCCTCTTCATAACTTGAGAGGAATACATCTCTGCAAAATGTTCTGCCTGGAGTTAACAAGGAATTATTTTCTCTGGACCAGAGACCCTGGGCTCCTTATTGTTCCAGAAAAGCTCTAACGCTCAAGCTAATATCCATTGTCATGATGTAAGATAGCAGTGGTTCAATGAGCAACATGGAACCCCCCCCCCTCCTTAGCAATGTGCTTGGGAATCATAAAGCAGTCTCCTTGAGTGCGGAAGGAGCACTTGTACACCCAAATGCCAAAGAAACTTGCATGTGAGCACATTTGGTGTTAAAATACGGACTTTTTTTTCCCTCTTTAAGGCCGTTTCCCCCCTCCCCAATCTACTTTGCAGACTCTTGAGTTAACAGTGGTTTTTACATTTAAGTTCTAATGTGTTTTAAGCTGTATTGTGAATAATTCTTTATATTCCTATAAGATATTGTGCAATGATAGCAGAGGGAATATAACATTAATGCCTTCACATTGGTCACAAACTTGAACTAATTTTCTGCTCACCCATGCTGAATACAAAGATTTGACAGTTTTTCCATTCCTTACTCAAATTACCATTTCTCCTAGCTTAACCTGGACATGACTCTTTGCAGGTTATTTGACTGTCGAGAGGCACAGTGACCTAACTTTATCCTGCCCTCATTTGCCAGTAGGATCGCTATATAACAATCATGGGCAGGAACCCTGTCTGATTTTATCTTTAAATTTTCTTCCCTCTTGCAACCCAGCACAGAGACACTGAGGCCTAGTCTAGTTCTGCTGCTGGCATTCATGTTGAGAGCATCTAACTCAATGGCCCGGAACTTGCGATCCTAATGATGGTGTTCGCCGTCATTTCGCCTTTGAAACTGATCGCAACTTCAGGATTTAGCGCCTGCGCAGCCTAACGCGGAAATCCTGAAGTTGCGGTCTGTCATTCACTGCTCCTCCACAGGCTGCGCTGTGGAGCCCCCCCCCACAAGAGCCGGCAATCGGTGTAAACGGTCATATTATGGAAACTGACAAAAACTCCGGCTTTTCCGCGGTAATACCGCTGTTAAATACCCCATTAAAAGTTAGACCCTTTTGGATTAGGTGTAACTGGGGTTTTAACAGCATATTGACTGCTAAGAAAAGGTTATGTCCCTGAAAAGCTAATTTTAATTTTGTGGAATGTCAAACTTACCCATTTTAATAAAAATGAAAATTTTTAAGAAACTTTAAGATTGCTCATCTTTATTTCAGGTTTGCCTTTTCCCCATGTGAGATCCCCAAATTTTGTTTTGCGCTCTCTAACACTATTTTAAAAAGTTAGAATCAAAGGAGCTTACCCACTTCCTGGTTCACTGTCTGAGATAATTCTGTATTTTGATTGGCTGCTTAGATAGCTTGTTGACGTCACAGCAGCTCTTCGCTGGGAATCCCCATTAACTTGCGTTGATTTCAATTACGCGTCGGAAAAGCCGAACTTCTCGCCACAGAGATCGCGAGATCTTTGTGGGAAATTTACTTCGGGGCCAGCGGCGAACGCATTTGCTTCGCCGCTGACTGCAAATTATGGGCCATTAGAGACCAGGAATTGATTCTAGGACCTTTCTGGTCTGTGTGGCTTAGTGTACCATCCTATTTACTTGGAATTACATTTTGAATAAGTGTGTGTATAATACAGTACACACATGCGTGGTTTTTGTCATTTGTTTGGAGTCCTGCAGTTGAATATTCACACTTTCTGTATAGCTTACTAAGGAATTAGCATTTGAAAACTAACTAGATTGTGAATTTAATACTACTTCCATGCTAATGAGATTTTCAACACAGCAGCTAGTTGCAGTGGACAACGAGGACATGATGGGATTAATGAAGTACTTGAATGTTCAGAATAGCCATCATTGGAATTAAATAATCATACTTATTTAAAACAATGTTCCCTCACTTCATTTTTATAAATAGAAAATTAGAAAGATATTAGAATGTTTCTGTGCCATCTCTGGTGTAGAGCGTTGTAGCTGTTGGTACACGTGTGAGATTTTACACTGAGGGCAGGATCAGGCTTAATTGTGGTGTCCCCGATTGTCTCATAATATGTTAAGACTCAAACTTAAATAGAGCCTTTGGGTGAGTACCTATGGAATCCGCCTGCTAGATCGAACATTTTGAATTGAAAGGGAGAAATATGAAATGTTATTAGACCTAGGGGAAAAAATAATTTGACCCCAGCAATTTTCCAGAGGCCGAATATGCACCTCTTATTAGAGAGTTCAATTATGATACTATTTCCATTACAGCTTTTGGCAGATGTCCAGGACCAGCCGATTTAGAGTCTGGATTACTTAATTGAGTTTGCTGACAGCTTGACGTCGTAAATTGCCTTTTTTAATTATACAGTACTGTGGTGGAAGCTTTCATTGTTGGAATATGAGTGTGAAAAATAGGTGACTTGAAGATATATGAAAAAGATCCAAATGGGATGGGACAGAATAGTAAGCAAATGGAATAGGAAGGAGGGTAATGTTGGACAAGAAGAATGATGAGAGGATCTTTGAACTAGCACTAAATATGCGTGTGACTGATTATGATGAGAAGAATAAGGTGACATACTATGGGCATGTTATTTGAGAGTTGCAAGGAAAATTGTATGGAAAAGTTGAGCATAATCGATCAAGAGGTGGGTAAAGTAGAATGATTGATGGAATGGACAGCAGAGCTAATGCATTCCTCCTGTGTAGAAACTGGAAAGTATGGGCTGCACCAGTTGCCAACCTCTACAGCAACGATAGCACAAAGAGTAAAAGGAGAATAAAGGCATCTAAGAATTGTTACAATTTGTGAAAAATTTATTAAAAAAATATAAGTGGGGTTTCTTGAAAATGTGTGTATATTGGTATCCTGTTGTGTTGCTCATGGGTCTGGGGCCTGGAGCACATTGTGGTCCCATTCTGAGTATGGGAGGGGAGGAAGATTGGGATTGAGGTAACGAATTTAACAATTAAAACCATTGGATCATAAGAAAAATTTAACGGCACCGGTGAGTGATGAATTGGGTTGGCAGCTGTTTGCAAAATTGTTTCCCTGGATCTCATTTCCATTGTGGGACAAAAAAAAATTGGGAAGGGTCTGTAAAGCAATGGAAATTTTTTTGATCGCAGTGATACTGTCCATTCACAATGTGCCATGACCTTTTGTTAGCACGATCGTTCTTACTTTGTACTCTTGAGTAGAAAGTGGCAGGCTTAAGCAGCATTCTTGGAGTTGTAGTCATCAGCGTAACATGCAGAGTGGTGTACATCTTTTTCTCTAAAATAATGAAAGAAAGAACTTGCAATTTTATAGCACCTTTCACGACCTCTGGACATCCGAAAATGCTTTACAGCCAATGAAGTACTTCTGAAGTGTCGTCACGGTTGTAATGTAAGAAACGTGGTTGCCAATTTGTGCACAGCAAGGTCCCACAAATTACCAGGTAATCTGTTTTAGTGATGTTGGTTGACAGATACATATTGACCAGGAAACCGGGGAGAACTTTCCTGCTAAATTCTCTGGTGTTTAATCAGATTAACCTAGGATAAAACGTCAGCACCTTGTCTAATCTGCAGAACAAAAGACTGGCAGACAGTTGAAGTCATGATGCGGAGATGCCGGTGTTGGACTGGGGTGGACAAAATTGAGAGGTCGCACAACACCAGGTTATAGTCCAACAGTTTTATTTGAAATCACAAGCTTTCGGAGCTATCACTCCTTCCACAGTTGAAGGCCAGAGCCCAGTTACTTAACAAAAAAACCCCACATTAACCTGTAATTTTTTTTAAATGTTGTTTGTGCAGTATTTAGTAAGTATGGAAAAATTGTTACAGGAGATAACTGAAGCTGTGCTTGAAGAGTTAATTTTTGAGTGGCTATTGAATGTGGGGAGAGTTAGCAAGGCGAAAGGGTTTAGGGAGAGAGGTCTAGGGTCAAGATGGGCAATGGAGCCACCATTAAAGGTGGAGCGAGAGAGTGAAGATGCAGAAATGTTCAGAATTGGAAGGACGGAGGGTGCACCAGCTCATAAGACTGGAGGAGATTACGGAAGTAAGGTGCGGAGAGGTTGTGGATGGATTTATATATGAGGATAAGGATTTTTAATTCAATGGGAGATTGATGAGAGCAGAGATGCTGGGGAGATGGGTTTGGTGTTGGAGGATAGGTGTTATTTATAATTTACTCATCAAATCAATAAGGTTCTTATACATTGAATATCGGGTATCAGATTTATTAAGTATACAGTACATGTATAATACACTTAAAAGGAAATATTTACAACTAGGCCTAATGGTTGGTTGGTGATTCAAACATGTTCTAATTCTGAGCTCAGTATCTTAAGCCTTTACGAATCCAAATACTCATTACAAACACCTAATTTTTATGTTTCTCTTACTCCTTCTATGACAATCCACACAATGCTACATTGCATAATTATATAAAAGTTAAAATACAACTCCATATAAGGAGCATTTAATTGACTTATCCCTTATCAATAACTTTAGTTTTAATGAGTTGTTTTCTACAGAAAGCTCCCATACGTTGTTATCTTATTGATAGTTTCACTCTTGTTACGTATAATTGCTATTCCACCAAGTGACATTTTTAATGAAGTCTGTCTTTGATTCAGTACCATTTTCGTACCAGTCAACCCAGATGTTTTCCTTTTGCAGAACTGTTTTTCCTGCACTTGTTATCACCTGATTAAATTTCTCTGAAATATCTGAATCAGTATGCACTGGTATGTCTTTTAATTAGGTTTACTGAAGTGACTAAACTAGCCATTGCTTTAAGGTCAGCCTTGGCTCAGTAGCCCAGTGGTACTATAAATTGACTTAATCTTCCGTGCTTAACAGGCAAAGGCTAAAGGTTACTAGTACTACAATATAAAGAGAAATCAATAGCGGTATAATAGCAGACTTCAGGACAGTCTAATTTGGTAATTTTAGAGAAATCAGAGTTTATAGAAGGTACAACTTTGGAAGTGAAGCCAAAAGGTGACCAGGTGTGATTGAGGGTCTCCGCTGTTGGTGATGATGAGATAAGGGTGGAAATGATGGTTGTTATGGAGGTGGAAATAGACAGTCTTGGTGATGGGTAGAAGGTGCACTTGGTTCAGCTAAAATGAGCAACTGGGAAAAGGGATGAAAGCTCTAGGATGTTCTCAAAAGCCTAACTAAGTAACACTCATGAGCATATTGCTCTGTATAACGTGCACTCCAGCTCTTGAAAACCCTTGCTAGGTTTACTTTTAATGAGTTGCATTGTCCTGTCTATACTGACACATTCATGATTAAATCATTTCAAAAATATTGTAGAATGCATCTTGAAGGAGAAAGTAAATAGCAATGGTTTACAAACTTTTTTTGTCAGGGAACCCCCTACAAATATTGACATGCTTCCAAGGCCTCTCTGTTCTAACTTCTGAAAGGTAGTCAGCTACCCAAAGGAAACGGACAATACCATGGAAGAATTTTATTAGAATATAGCAACAACAACAACAATGTGTATTTATATAGCACTTTTATCGTAGTAAAACGTCCCAAGGCGCTATATAAATACAAGTCACTGTTGTTGTTGCTAAGACAAAAAATAAATAAATAAGCAACATAAATAATGTTCTACACAGTTAACAGACAGAGGAAAAATAGAATCTGATGAGCTTGGAATCCAGAGATTCCAAAGTGGAATTTCACTGGGTGCAAATTATGTTTTTATTTGAAAATGTAGTGGCAATGCAGGAGCCGCTGTAGCGGTTGGTAGAAGGTGATCAGGTTTAGACACGACAGACAAATTACCCTCGGGCGGGTCTAGTTACCACCAGCTGTAATTTGATTCATGTGATTTTGGGTAGGTTATACTGCAGCTCTGAAATGTTTAAGTTAGGGGGCTGTGATTGTGGCAGATTTTAGAGCTGGCCCATTCTCTTTGCTGCAGTATAGCCAAGTGTTTGATAAGTTAGAATTCTGGATCACTGTCAGTAAAGGAAGTATCAAGTTTGGTGTTGAACATTTATGACTTGTGTTGGAACTACCAAAAACAAAGAATACAGCCACTCGGGATCGGTGACACGATTTCAGTGACTCCGTTTACCAAACATTGGATTATTGTTTGCCTATATAGAACACGAAGAAAATGTGTTTTGTTATACTTAACTCTATTGCCAGGGAACGTCTGTATTTCACGTTGGGGGATTGGAGCCAACATTTTTTTTTAAGAAGTGTGTACTAGTCCTACATTGTCATTTTTGTTTTGTTCTGTTCCTTTTGGCAAAACTAAGTGCTCATGGGAATAACTAACGTTTGTGATTAAGCACTACCATGCCTGGTTGGAACCATCTACATATTTCATTTGCATTTCTAGAAGAAGTGATTTAACTACTAACTATCTTAAAGTTCTGTATATTAACACTAACTGCCCCTTCAACAGCTTGAAAGGCTTTGATCGAGTATGTAATTAAAAGAAAAAAAATACATTCCCCGTACTCGAGTAGTTTTAGTTTTCATTTTAAATCTATATTTTGTTAGTGCACTTTACTCTCAAATCTTTGTGCTAGGTACAGTGACAGAATGGAGTGCATATCTGGCAACTACGGAAGGAAATGAAGTCAAACTGCAAGAATGCTCAACCTCGGTACCCTGTACATAGTTCCTAGAAGACGGATTTAGCTGAGTTTTTTTTATATTGGTTCTAGAATCGATGCATAGAGAACAAATCACGACTGACCATGTTTTAGAAAGCTAGAACACAATTGCAAGGCTGGTTTTATTCATTGAAATCCTTGTGGAGTGGGTTAGAAAGAGAATCATTCTCCCTGGTCTTCTAAACATAATGATCCTAATTCATTAGATAAATGTACACAGCATTTCCAGCTTGGTGTTGCATGATGACTGCTTGTCATGTTATAGCATATTCTGACAAGATATGATGAGCTTTCCCTATGGGTTTAATTTATGTGCGAGTTCTGGAAGGCATGCTAATTTTGATCCTTTGACTTATTTTGAAGGTACATAGCTCTGTTATGCATTCTAGGAGATTGGTGTTTCGACTGCATGCATTCAAAACTTTTCTACATGAGTATTTCATAATTAAAACTCGTCACTAAAGTGCTGCAATGGGATTCTTAAAACTTCACATGCTCAATCTTGTTTCCTCCAGGTAATTTACTTGAAAAAAACTCCAGAGGAAACCTACAGACTGTTGGTAGGGGGGAATAACATATACCAACCTTTTAGGTAACACTTTTTAATTCCCTTTCCTGTCATTGATATTGAATAATTTGTAGACCTGATCAGGACAATGCATGGAATCATCTCATAAACCTGGAACTTGGCAGTGTAACACTATGCATTGCTAAACTCTGGCATGTTTGTCGTGACTATTACTTTGCTGTCACTGTCTTTTCACTGGTGCCAAGGAAAGAGAGAGATGAATGGTTGTGTAGTTTTCTCGCTGAGGTTGGATCCATCTGATACTAACCTTTTTTTATTTGGGGTTTGAAGGCTGAGATTAATGTGTAGAAGCAAGAAGGACACTGAGATCTGCTCACTAATGACTGCTGGGTAAATACTGACTCACTAAATATGTTGTTTGATTTGCTTGCAGCCAAACATATATTGTGGTGGGTCTCTCAACAGGCTACTTTTACCCTCCCAACAAATATCCTGCTGTCTCCAATGGGAGTTATTGTTTCCTTCTTCATGACTGCATTTTAGATTCAGAGTTGGGGGGAATTTTAACATCATAGAGTTTGGGAGCGGGTGGGTAGTAAAATGCGCTGAAATTGACAGCTCGTCTGGAAGCCAGCTCCAATCTGTCGACTTCCGCATTTCACTGGCGCGTGTTCAGCAGCGTGCGAGGGAACACCCACTGGAGAGGCGGGTTACCAATTGAAAGCAATTAAGAGGTAGTTAACAGGTTTTTTTAAAAGGGGTTTTCAACTTTCATTGTGGGTCCATGGCTTTCCCGGGCTTCCTGGACTTCGCCAGTGAAAGCAAGGCGAGAGCACAGCGGCAATTGAGGGGGGGGGCTGAACAAATGACAGGCAAAAAATACCGTAAGTTCTGAGACCGCACACCACCTTCCTTGCCTAAGTGAAAGACTTTTTCTCACAGCACTTAAGAACATAAGAATTAGGAGCAGAAGTAGGTCATACGGCCCTTCAAGCCTGCTCCGCCATTCAATAAGATCATGGCTGATCTTCGACCTCAACTCCACTTTCCCGCCCGATCCCCATATCCCTTGGTTCTCCTAGAGACCAAAAATCTATCTATCTCAGCCTTGAATATACTCAAAGACTCAGCATCCACAGCCTAGAGAATTCCAAAGATTCACAACCCTCTGAGTGAAGAAATTCCTCCTTATCTCAGTCTTAAATGGCTGACCCCTTATCCTGAGACTGTGCCCCGTAGGTCTAGACTCTCCAGCTAGGGGAAACAACCTCTCAGCATCTACCCTGTCAATCCCCTTCTGTATATTATATGTTTCAATGAGATCTCCTCTCATTCTTCTAAAACTCCAGAGAGTATAGGCCCAATCTACTCAATCTCTCCTCATAGGACAACCCTCTCATCCCAGGGATGAATCTAGTGAACCTTCGTTGCACCACTTGTTTTGAGAGTTTGCTTTCAGTACTTTGCAGGTGATTTCTACAACTTTGAGGAAGTTTCTACTACTTTGGAGGTGACTTTCACTACATTGGCGGTAACTCTCACTACTTTGGAGGATTGTGCCTCTGATCTCCACTTTACATCTGTCATATATCAGATCATGATGCGGAGATGCCGGTGTTGGACTGGGGTGGACAAAATTGAGAGGTCGCACAACACCAGGTTATAGTCCAACAGTTTTATTTGAAATCACAAGCTTTCGGAGCTATCGCTCCTTCCTCAGGTGAAGTAAATTGGATACAGAATCGCCAGAGCATATATAGATGGAAAAAAAAGCATGTCACGATACATGACGTGATCCGGACTCGAGTCGTCGTTAGCTTGTTCACAGATGTGATTCCCAGTAAAAAAGTAAATTTTTTTTTAAAGCTTTTCGTTTTACATACAGACGGCAGCTTTTGACACGTTAGAACCCCTGCGACTACACCTCATTGTCTCAGTTGTATCTTGCTATGTCTTTTGATGTGGTACCTTCCTGGCTGACTTAATTAACTTTATCACACCTCGGCAGATAGTCAGGATGATTTAATTTATTGGTCTGCAATTGTAAAGTACACATGCTTTTTTTTCCATCTATATATGCTCTGGCGATTCTGTATCCAATTTACTTCACCTGAGGAAGGAGCGATAGCTCCGAAAGCTTGTGATTTCAAATGGACTATAACCTGGTGTTGTGCGACCTCTCAAATATATCAGATCAGCATGGGTGCTGCTTATGCTGTTTCACCTTGGACCTCAGATGAGGACCAAGATGAGAAGCAGCAGCTTTCTCCACACAGACCTGTTGCTCCACAGGAGAGAGGGGATGAGCGCAGAGGTACACCTCGCAGGAGGCGATACATGCAACATGGTATGTAGGCAGAGGATCAGCATCCGAACATTAGTGCTTCAGGAAGCTTGGTATCTCGTCAGATCGTGGCAGACATTTCCACCCTGCTGGAACAAGACCTGCTGCCAACTGGACCTGGTGGCTGCGCTTTACCAGTGGCTGTCAAAATGACCAACTTCTTTGCCCCAGACTCCTTCCAGGGATCTACAGGAGACATTTGCAGGATTTCGCAGTCGGCCGCACTCAAATGCGTCACACAGGTAATTGATGCCATGTTTGCCGAGGCAGGCAATTATGTACACTTTGCCACTGAGGAAGCCAGTCAGAATGAGCGTGCACTTTGGCTGGCTTCCTACAGATGCAGGGTGTCATCGACTGCATATATGGTTCAGCGTCACAGTGGCCAATGAGAGGGACAGAATCGGTGGCTAGGAAGCAGTTTGTGGCAGGGACCGAAGGCAATGGCTTCGGTCTTCCCAATATTTAGTTGGAGGAAATTTCTGCTCATCCAGTGCTGGAAGTTGGACAAGCAGCGTGACAAATAAGAGGCAGTGGAGGGGTCACGAGAGGTGGTGGTGAGGTAGAGCTGGTTGTCAGCATACATTTTGGAACCTGACGTTGTGTTGTCGGATGATGTCACTGAGGGGCAACATGTAAATGAGAAATAGGAAGGGCGGACTCTAGAAGTAAAGGGCTGGATTTTCTCAGTGGAGACGAGTTGGAGGCAGGACAGCTGCTTGTCGGGTCAATGTCCCGCCACCATCCTCGTCTGACCAACCAGAGGGATTTTCCCCTGATTGACCTTGTTAAGCCCGCTCTGCGGGCTCAGCAGGCCAGTTAGGGAGAAAGTCACTGACAGAGCACGTCGACGTCAGACGTGCTATCTGTCAAGACTTCTTGGAAGAAGAAATGTCTGTGAAGCTGTCAAACACTGACATTCTCTGTAGTTTGATGAGTCGTTGTGTTCAGGACTCATCAAACCTTTCAACTTTGTCAATTTCAGATGGCTGTTAGTTCGGAGGATCCAACAGCCAGTCTGTGAAATCGACAACGAGGATGTCGGGTCTCCTGATCCAGAGAGGAAGAAGGCTGCAGGAAGAAAACAAGGTAAGTGAACATTTTTTTACACTCATCACTCACCTTACATACTTACCACTCCACACTTGCACCCATCACTCACCTCTACATCTTACTTCCAGGTGCCTCCGTCCACCGCAGACCTCCTTCACGTCTCCTCCAACCCAGTGGGGTTCTCTGAGGTCGGGAAGCCTTCACCTGTGAAGGTAAAATGGCACTAATCCTTTTTTCTACCTGTTAACAGGCAGTTAAAAGTATTTAATGCCTTTCCCGCCTCCAGGAGACGGGACCCGAAGCAGCACATCTTCCCGCCTCCTGGCAAAAAGGCACGGAGGCGGGATGGGGGCGGGTTTGCCATCCGCCCCCACCTTCTGCTACTTTACCAGCAGTCCCGCCTCTATGCCCGCCTCCTCGGAGCTTGGAAAATCCAGCTGAAAGGGTGCAAGAGCAGGAAGAGAAGCCATGGCAGGTGATTCTTTGGTTATGACTGGATAGATAGGAATGGAACCAAGCGGGAGCAGTCCCACCCAGCTGGACGACAGAGGAGAGGCGTTGGAGGAGGATGATGTGGTCAACCGTGTTAAAGGTTGCAGACCGGTCGAGAGGATGAGGAGGGATAGTTTACCACAGTCACATAGGATGCCATTTGTGGAGGAGAGGCGGGAAGAGAAATTGGACAGTGAATCAAAAAAGGGTAAGGAGTAACTAGTGTGTGAGAGCATCCATTGAATGATGGGTGAGCAGCCATTGAATCTTGCTATGATGAATACTAAATCCTTTCTTCCTTTTCCCTTCGTTCTCTCTTGTCCCCCTGAAATAAGTTAGACATGTTCAGTTTTGATTCATTTGGCAGACCTTGGGTTTGCATTACGTTGTGAACAAAAGAACTCAATTTTTAAAAAATTCATTCATGAGATGTGGCGTCGCTGGTAAGGCCAGCATTTATTGCCCATCCCTAATCAAATTACCCTCTTGCAATACTGAAATCCTGGCCAATACTAATGGCTTCTGCTGAACTTCAAGATGCATATTTACAAAGCTTCAGCTGCCGCATCTTTGCAAAAAAAAAAGGTACTTAATTGGAAGCTATAAATATCCTTCGGCTTTTTTAGATCATGGCACATCCAAAAATAGATCAACTTTAGAGCAGTAGGTGCAGCAGGATTTGTAAATTAATTGAATGCTCAGGCTCTTGAGGTGCAAAAAAATTAAATTGCAGTATTGTAGGGAAGAATGGGTTTAAGAAAACAAAGTTGAGCTGTACCTGATATTTCCCGTCCACTTTATCAGCAAGCTTTAAATATTGTAAGGTGATACACAACGTTTGGGTTTAACACAAAATACAATCCTTAATTCACTTTTTGACAAGTATAAAACTTTTCTTATTGCAGGGATGCTTCATTTGGCACGTGCACATATAACCTAACAGTTTTGGACTGTTTACATGCAGTCAGTAAGGTAAGGTGGTAAATCCATTATCAATTAGCATTTCTTGGCATTGTGGCTGGAATTTTAATTTGGGGGGGGGGGGGGCGGGCGCGTGCGGCAGGGAAACTCAGGAGAACGAGTTACCCACAGGCCCTGCCGAATTTAATGGCAAGGTCTGATTAGCATTTCAAAGCACTGTTTCCCATCCCCGCAGCCAGCCAGATGGAGAGGCTGTCGGGCGGCTAGGCCTGTAGCTCCAGACCGGAGAGAGGAGGGAGGGATCAAGGGGGGAGGTGTGGGTCGGGGGCCAGAGGGGGGAGGCCGGGAAGGAGATCGGAAGAATCGAGGGGTTGGCCAATCGCGGGGAGTTCACCTCACACTTTACTACGTTGAATTTCATCTGCCATGTGTCCGCCCATTCCACCAGTCCTCTTGAAGTCTGTTACTATTGAAGTCTGTTACTATCTTCCTCACTGTTTACTACATTTCCAAGTTTCGTGTCATCTGCAAATTTCAAAATTGTGCCCTGTACCCCCAAGTCCAAGTCATTAATGTATATCAAAAACAGCAGTGGTCCTAGAGCTGAACCTTGGGGAACACCACTGTATACCTCCCTCCAGTCTGAAAAACAGCCATTCACCACCACTTTTTTTTTCTACCCCTTGGCCAATTTTGTATCCATGCTGCTGCTGCCCCTTTTATTCCATGGACTTCAATTTTGCTAACAAGCCTAATATGTGGTACTTTATTAAGTCCATATACACAACATCACCCACACTGCCCTCATCAACCCTCTGTTAACTTATCAAAAAACTCAATCAGGTTAGTCTAACCTGATTTGCTGTTAACAAATCTGTGCTACTTTCTTTTATTAGTCTACGCTTGTCCAAGTGGCTGTTAATTTTCTCCTGGATTATTGTTTCTAAAAGCTGCCTGTAATTGCCAGTTTTATCCTTCTCCCCTTTTTCGAACAACATTTGCAATTTGACAGTCCTCTGGCACCACCCCTGTATTTAAGGAAGATTGCGGCTAGCACCCCCACAATTTCTACTCTTACTTCCCTCAGCAACCTAGGGTGCATCCCATCCAGACTGGGTGACTTATCCACTTTAAGTACTGCCAGCCTTTCTAGTACCTCCTCTTTATCTATTTGTTAATTCTTAAAATCTTTCATTTGCAGGCCCTGCAGTATGAATTCTTCAATTTTAATACATTTGATGTAGATGAATATGAACATTATGAGGTTAGTGTTTTTCGATGGATTCGGAGATTGCATTTTCAAAGCAAGTTTTCTGATGCATTTCCCAAATAAATATTCTTCAAGACTGGCAGACATGTATGAATATATGAGCACATTTTATTTGCTTGCAGAGGGCAGAAAATGGAGATTTTAACTGGATAATCCCCAGCAAGTTCTTGGCCTTCAGTGGACCACATCCAAAGAGCAAAATAGAAAATGGTAGGTATTGAATTATTAGGCTTGTACTCGGGTCTGTGAATGTGGTGCTTTAACTATTTAACTGTTCACTTGAGATATGCATTTAATATTTGTGCAATGGTGCCTACAAACTTCAAAATCCCATGAAAGTGGTTTGTTTGGGTTTTGTTTAGCGGATTTAAACCAACACCAATGCTCTCTTGCCAAGCCTCAAATCCTTAACCTTTGGTGAACTTCAGCTCCTCCAAAACTCTAGTGTTCAAATCCACTCCGGCACCAAGTCCTGCTCACCAATCACCCTTGTCCTTTTTGACTTACGTTATCATTGACTCCCAGTTTCCCAAAGCCTCAAATTTGAAATTTTTATCCTCGTGTTTAATGCTCTGTGAAGTACTTTGGGACCTTTTCCTATGTTAAAACGTGCAAAAATGCAAGTTGTTGTAGTAGTTGTTGATGTTGTAGTAGCTTGTTGTAGTTGTATCAATGGTAATGATCGTATAAATGGCAATTTAGTCCAGAAAGATAGCAAAAATTGTTTTTATTTTTGTTTTGCAATTGTGATTATCTTTGAAGTTAGAGTTGGAAAATTCTAGAAATGTTGGTATTGTGTAAATTAAAAGTAATTGCCAAAATACTGTTTTTACCTCTACAAAGTACAGTTGAACCTTGATTATCTGGCATAAAGTTGGGGGGTGGGGGAAAAGACTCCCTCTTTTCCTCCCCTCCCTAAAATCCAGGTAGATAATTGGAGTCGCCAAGTTATACTGCTGATTGCTGTTCTGAATTTTGAATGCAGTCTGTCCCCATCCACCCATCTCAGTCCTCTCCAGTAGCACTTCCCTCTGTTGCTCTGCTCCTGCATTGGAACAGCTAATCTATCTGTTGAAATGCAGACCCGAAGGTCCCCATACATCCACTCTTGACTCTCCACATTTGTCCTGTGGCAGCTGTTAGCTACTGAGGTGAGTACTGAAGGCAGTATCTACTCGCCTCCAAAAATGTCATTGTCAGCCACTGCTGAGATCACAGCTGCTGACTTTAAAATTAGTACAGTGCCTGTCCAAATAAACGTGATCTTATGTCAGTGAGCAGTGTAACTGTTGAATTATCTAGTTAATGTATCAGCTGATCTTGTATTCAACATGCTCACTGGCAAATCATGGGCTTCGGCAGTTTAATTTAATAAATTCACACACAACTAAGCAATTAGCTTCCATGCCCTAGGGGCTGGTAAATCAGCTATGTTTCCCCACCCCTGATCACTGCTCAATGACTCCTGTGTGAATATACATAAATGTTGTCTTTGGGTGAGAACATAATCTGCCTCCAATGTAACACCATCCATGGTCATTAATGGTGAGCATTGCCAAGCTACAAATGAAGGATGGTCACCTTGGGAAAGATCTTGAAGGGTTGCTAGTGTCCATGGAACTGAGAACCATATCCCAGTCACAGTCAGTACCTTCAAGAGAGATGGGGGATTTTTATTTTAAAAGCGTATAATCTTTGAGCATTAACCATGATGTATTCCACTCCTATCTCATCCCCTCTGCTGCGGAAACCCTCATCCATGTCTTTGTCACCTCTAGACTTGACTATTCCAAAGCTCTCCTGGCTGGTCTGGTCTCCTCCTCCATCATCTGTAAACTTCAGCTCATCACTTTATTGCCTCTTCCCTCCTTAACTCTGTAATCTCCTCCAGCCCTGCAATCGCCCCCCCCCCCCCCCCCCCCCCCCCCCCCCCCACTCCCGGTCCCCTAACTCAACATTCCTTAACTCTGGCCTCTTGTGCATTTCTGCACCTCCTTTTGCCCTACCATTAATAGCCATGCTATCAGCTGCCTAGGCCCTATGCTCTGGAATTCCCTCTCTAAACCTCTCCACCTCCCTCTCCTCCTTTTAAGACTTTACTTAAAACCCACCTCTTTCTCCTAATATCTCATCCTTTGGCTCATCATCCATTTTTTTGATACACTTCTGTAAAATGCTATGGAACATTGTTCATTGTTAAAGGTGCTGTCTCTTGTCCACCCACTGCCCCACCAAATAAAAGTTTTGACTTCAATTCATTTACAATCGGATAATTTCTGATTCTGCACATTCAAAAGAGCAAGACAGCTTACTGAAGATAAGCTGGTGTATTCTAGTCAGCACTCGGTGGTCACTCATAGTGTGCTTGCTTGATAAATATATGATTTTACAAACACAGCGATGACTAATGAATGGTCATAATAGTGAGACAGTTAGAGGCTGATGTGACGACGACCAGCCTCTAACATCCATTGTACACGACATTGCTTTTTACCTGCCTGACCAGTTTTAATTAAATGTTAAGGGTGTATAACACATTTTGTATTTAAAATAATTTTAAAAAACATTATACGCCATTTATGCTAGATATGGTTTTCTGCGGGTGTTAATAAACATCTGGTTTTTTTTAATAGCAACCAGGTTAATGTTCTCTAGACCTTTTAATGCTTCTGCATGATATTTCAGGTCTTACTGTTTTGTAAATCAAAAGAAACAAATTGCTAATGGTAGAAATACGCAGCAAGTCAGTCAGCCTGTGTAAAGAGTAAAGACAAATTAATGTTTCGGTTGTAAACCCTTCATCAGAACTCAGACCTGCTGTGTATTTTCAGCAATTTTTGGTTTAATTTTTTGTGTTGAGTATGAAACTGTATTAAATGTTGGAAATGAACTAAAGTCTATCTCTCTTCTTTACCCTACTTTTCCCTTGTTGAATCAGGCTACCCACTACATGCTCCAGAGGCCTATTTCCAGTACTTCCGAAAGCACAATGTCACCACAATTGTCCGTTTAAACAAGAAAATGTATGATGCCAAGCGATTCACTGATGCTCGTTTTGAGCACTACGATCTCTTCTTTGTGGATGGAAGTACACCTAGTGATGCTATAGTCAAAAAGTTTTTGAATATCTGTGAAAATGCAGAGGGTGTTGTTGCTGTGCACTGTAAAGGTATTGTTCCTGATTTTTATTTGCAGTATTGGTGTTAACAATACTAATGTTATCCTAGTAGTAGAGCTAAAAAGGAAGAATGTGAAAACCTTAAAAATTAAAACAAACACATGTAGACTGGTCAACAACCAAAATGAAGGGTCCCATCCAAGTCTGTCTTTATCTTTCAGAACTGTAATAAGGGTGAATCACATTTTCTGTTCCTGACTTCTAGATTATATAGATATTGTATTCTGGCTTGGAAATTCAATATTTGGAATTTTAAACCTGTAATTAGTAACAGCAGGTTGCCACCTTCAAATTCAAAAATACTAGATTACTGCTCATAAAATTCTGTGGGGGGGGAGGTGGTAGGGGAGGGCAAATAGGAGGGAGCTTAAATAACAACAGAAAATGCTGGAAACACTCAGCAGGTCAGGCAGCATCGTGGAGAGAGAAACAGAGTCAATGTTTCAGGTCGATGACCCTTTGTCAGAACTGGAAAAAATGAGAGAAGTAACAGTTTCTTAACTTGCCCTATTACTATCTCCTTTTGCCTTGCACCATCATCCTTTTTTTCTTTAATCTCTCCTGCCTTCCATCCTATCACAGACCTTCCCTTTTGTTCTTTCCTCCCCTCCTCCCTTTCCCTGCCCCTAGACTTGCTTAAAAATCTGTTACTTCTCTAACTTTTTCCAGTTCTGACGAAGGGTCATCGACCTGAAACGTTAATTCTGTTTCTCTCTCCACGATGCTGCCTGACCTGCTGAGTGTTTCCAGCATTTTCTGTTGTTGTTTCAGATTTCCAGCATCCGCAGTATTTTGCTGTTGTAGGAGGGAGCTTAGTTGCTTCCAGTAATAGGATTTCTATTCTATCCTCCAGTTTTTAACGGAAACACTGGAAGTATTCAGTTTTGTTGAGTGAATTATGCATTCTGTTTGTTTTCCAGTGAATTCCCTTTAGCATAGTTCTGTATCTTTTATTACATATTTTAAAGTTTTCAGACATAAGAGAAATGACTGTGTATATTTTTGAAATATTCTAGCTGGCTTAGGCCGAACCGGTACTCTAATAGCATGTTATATCATGAAACACTACAAACTAACAGCAGCGGAAGCCATTGCCTGGATCAGAATATGTAGACCAGGATCAATTATAGGACCTCAGCAGCACTTTTTAGAAGAGTGAGTACCATGTCATACTTAATGAAAATATTGTCAAGGAATGTTAAACACAGTTTAATGTTATTTGCCCATACCTGATATCTGCTTGAACGACATCCTGCATTACTGCAGGGAAAATAAATTGGTACATAGTCATTGCCAATTTTACATCGGCAACGTGTTGGGGTTCTAGGAGTTTGTGCATTCAGTGATGGAACAGAGGCTTGTGTTGTGACCGCAAATCACCACCGGGAGTTTGCAAGCCACGTGGCCTGTTGGTGAGCAAAGTAAATGCACTTCTGGAGGGAGGAGGGGAAAATTGGATGAGCAGATCAAAGTCACTGATCTGTTCTTACAAACTGTCATACCTTCTGAAAGTGGCAGAGGCCTGGCAGCATATCTGACATGGGAGATCTAAAGAGTTGCATACTACATAGCATTGGACTATGTCATACAGAGTTGGAAGATTCCTGCTTGACGCATGGTCCTTGGGCAGTGGTGGAGCACTATAGTTGTCCTCAGTGCTCCAGAGTAGGAAGGGAAAAAATCACCATGGTTCTCACTCCTGATGCATGATGCCCACCCATCCCATACAAGGAAAGTACAGATATGTGGATGGACAGAGAACGGGATCGGGAGCTGCATCAGTGCCCCTCTCGGTTCACTAGCCTACTGATGCTCGCTTTCTAGGTTCACGTGAAAAATGTGCACTTGGATGAGCTGCTGGAGAGCATCCAGCACCTGTGGTATTTTACTCCAGCTTGAGTTACCACCTTCAAGACAGGAAGTGATAACATTGGGGGGGAAAAAAACAGACGTGAAACCATTCTGCAAACACTTTTCCCTTTTGTTCGTTGAGTCCTCTTAACATTATAAAAGTGTACATGTTTGTGGCCATCAAACCTTTTGTGCTCATTATTGTATCTGCTACTTCAAGTAGCAGGCTTTTTTGAAAGTGAGTGAAGAATGGATTAAAGAACTGAGGGTGACTGCGTGAGGGAAGATGGTGATCAGAGCAGATTGTTTATTCTGAAGTTAGGTTTTTGTAGTTCAGGTTACCACAATAATGAAGTACTGATATACGAATAGCTTTATTACTATTATAAAGTTTAAGGCCGCGATATTATCGGCAGTGAGAGGGCGGGTTTGGAGACGGGTCAAAGGTTAAAATCATTTTGATTGACGGCGGGGTCCGATCCCGCCGTCAACCCGCCTCAACAATTTTCCCAAGTGTCGGGTCCCCGATTTGCGCGTGGACCCGACACCTAGTGGTGGGAAGAGGATTAAAGCCACTTACCTGCCTGTTAACAAGTAGTTGAGAGTAGTTAACAGGCTATTTTTTAATTTTGCCGCTTCTGCCTCGGGCTTCCCGACGTCCGGACACCACGCCAGGTAAGTGTGGCGTGTTGTGAGTCTGCTGTAATGTTACTGCATTGATGACAGCTGCAGAAGTGGTGTGAAGGATCCAATGGTGCACTGGTGAGTCTGAGGGAAAATCATTTTTAATGCATTTACATATTTATTTAGGTAACAAGTTTTGAAAACGATGTCTAGTGCTACCTCATTTGGAGAACCTCTCTCACCAGTGACGGATTGCTCCTGTCACCTCACCTGCAGCTGCCATCTTTTCCAGCCTATGGGGGGGAGTCACTGGAGAGCCTGGGTGCAAGAGCTCACCTTTGTACAGTGATTGTCAATGTTTGCAGCCCCTCAATGCTGTAAAACACTGAGAAATTAGTTGTCAAAAAAAAATTGTGCGTGGTCCCTTTAAGAAAACAGGCAGATGACGCGTCATCAAATGACGTCATCTGACTGGCTTCCTCTTAATTGGCCAGCAAGCCCACAGGATGGGCTGAACAAGGTCAATCAACGTAAAATCACGTCCGTGGGCCGGATGCAGTTGGGGACGGGACTGGAAGCCAGAAACCACCTGCCCCGCTCCCAACCCGCATCCATTGACAAAATCGTGGCCTAAGTGTCTGTGTGAGCTGAAGCTCTTATTTAACAAGAGCTGGAGTGGCCTATGGAGCCTGAATTAGCTTGGACCTGCCAACAATCTGCAAGTTTTAAGGGGTGCATAGCAAATGGGATATATTAAGTTCTACTAATCAAAGCAATGCAAAATGTTGGCATGTAAAATTACTGCAAATGAATGCATGGAACAGTGAATAGAGAAATGGGATTGGTTCCTGATTTAGTGGAGAGTAGAGGAATTGCGAGTTCAGCACCTTGACAGGAGAAAGATGAAAGATGGTTATGTTACTGGACTAGTAATCCAGAGGCCTAGACTAATGATCCGGAGACATGCGTTCAAATCCCACCATGGCAGCTGGGGAATTTAAATTCAGTTAATTAAATAAAATCTGAAATAAAAAGCTCGTATCAGTAATGATGACCATGAAACTATCGGATGTCGTAAAAACCCATCTGGTTCACTAACTTCCTTTAGGGAAGGAAATCTGCCATCCTTATCTGGTCTGGCCTATATGTGACTCCAGACCCACAGCAATGTGGTTGACTCTTAACTGCCCTCTGAAATGGCCTAGCAAGTCACTCAGTTGTAAAAAAAACACTACGAGAAACAATAAGAATAAAACCGGACGGACCACCCGGCATCTACCTCGGCACTGGCTACGGACACGACAACAACACACCCAGCCCAGTCGACCCTGCAAAGTCCTCCTCACCAACATCTGGGGACTTGTGCCACAATTGGGAGAGCTGTCCCACAGATTAGTCAAGCAACAGTCTGACCTAGTCATACTCACAGAATCATACCTTTCAATGTCCCAAACTCCTCCATCACCATCCCTGGGTATGTCCTGTTCCACTGGCAGGACAGACCCACCAGAGGTGGTGGCACAGTGGTATACAGTTGGGAAGGAGTGGTCCTGGGAGTCCTCAACATTGACTCCGGACCCCATGAAGTCTCATAGCTTCGGTCAAGCATGGGCAAGGAAACCTTCTGCTGATTACCACCTACCGCCCTCCATCAGCTGATTAATCAGTACTCCTCCATGTTGAACACCACTTCGAAGAAGTACAGAGTAGCAAGGGCACAGAATGTACTCTGGGTGGGGGAGTTCAATGTCCATCACCAAGAGTGGCTCGGTAGCACCACTACTGACCGAGCTGGCTGAGTCCTGAAGGACATAGCTGCCAGTCTGTGCCTGCAACAGGTGGCGAGAGAACCAACACGAGGGAAAAATCTACTTGACCTCGTCCTCACCAAGCTACCTGTCGCAGATGCATCTGTCCATGACCGCATTGGTAGCAGTGACCACCGCACAGTCATTGTGGAGACGAAGTCCTGTCTTCACACTGATGACACCCTCCATCGTGTTGTGTGGCACTACCACCATGCTAAATGGGATAGATTCAGAACAGATCTAGCAGCTCAAAACTGGGCATGCATGAGGTGCTGTGGGCCATCAGCAGTAGCAGAATTGTATTCCACCACAATCTATAACCTCATGGCCTGGAATATCCCTCACTCTACCATTACCATCAAGCCAAGGGACCAACCCTGGTTCAATAAGGAGTGTAGAAGAGCATGCTAGGAGCAGCACCAAGTGTACCTAAAAATGAGGTGCCAACCAGGGGAAGCTGCAACACAGGACTACATGCATGCTAAAAAGCGGACGCAGCATGCTATAGACAGAGCTAAGCGATCCTACAATCAACGGATCAGATCAAAGCTCTGCAGTCCTGCCACGTCCAGTCGTGAATGGTGGTGGACCATTAAACAACTAACTGGAGGAGGAGGCTCCATGAATATCCCCATCCTCAATGATGGTGGAGCCCAGCATGTGAGTGCAAAAGACAAAGCTGAAGCATTTGCAACCATCTTCAGCCAGAAGTGCCGAGTGGATGATCCATATCGGCCACCTCCTGAAGTCCCCACCACCACAGAAGCCAGTCTTCAGCAAATTCGAATCACTCCACGTGATATCAAGAATCGGCTGAGCACACTAGATACAGCAAAAGCTATGACAACATCCCGGCTGTTGTGCTGAAGACTTGTGCTCCAGAACTAGCTGCGCCTCTATCCAAGCTATTCCAGTACAGCGATAACACTGGCATCTATCCGACAATGTGGAAAACTGCCCAGGTATGTCTTGTCCACAAAAAGCAGGACAAGACCAATCCGGCCAATTACCGCCACATCAGTCTACTCTCAATCATCAGCAAAGTGATGGAAGGAGTTGTCGACAGTGCTATCGAGCAGCACTTACTCACCAATATCCTGCTCACTGATGTCCAGTTTAGGTTCCGCCAGGACCACTCGGCTCCAGACCTCATTACAGCCTTGGTCCAAACATGGACAAGAGAGCTGAATTCCAGAGGTGAGGTGAGAGAGTGACTACCCTTGACATTAAGGCAGCATTTGACCGAGTGTGGTATCGAGGAACCCTAGTAAAACTGAAGTCAGTGGGAATCGTGGGGGAAAACTCTCCACTGGCTGGAGTCATACCTAGCACAAAGGAAGATGGTTGTGGTGGTTGGAGGTCAATCATCACAGCCCCAGGACATCGCTGCAGGAGTTCCTCAGGGCAGTGTCCTAGGCCCAACCATCTTCAGCTGCTTCATCAATGATCTTCCCTCCATCATAAGGTCAGAAATGGGGATGTTCGCTGATGACGGCCAGTGTTCAGCGCCATTCACAACTCCTCAGATAATGAAGCAGTCCATGCCCGCATGCAACAAGACCTGGACGACATTTAGGCTTGGGCTGAAAAGTGGCAGGTAACCTTCGCGCCACAGAAGTGCCAGACAATGACTATCTCCAACAAGCGAGCGTCTAACCACCGCCCCTTGACATTCAATGGCATTACCATCGCCAAATGCCCCACCATCAACATCCTGGGAGTCACCATTGATCAGAAACTTAACTGGACCAGCCACATAAATAATGTGGCAACAACAGCAGGTCAGAGGCTAGGTATTCTGCAGCGAGTGTCTCACCTCCTGACTCCCCAAAGCCTTTCCACCATCTACAAGGCACAAGTAAGGAGTGTGATGGAATACTCTCCACTTGCCTGGATGTGTGCAGCACCAACAACACTCAAGAAACCCGATACCATCCAAGACAAAGCAGCCTGCTTGATTGGCACCCCATCCATCACCTTAAACATTCACTCCCTCCACCACCGGCATACCGTGGCTGCAGTGTGTACCATCTACAAGATGCACTGCAGCAACTCGCCAAGGCTTCTTCGGTAGCACCTCCAAAACCCGCTACCTCTACCACCTAGAAGGACAAGGGCAGCAGGCGCATGGGAACACCACCACCTCCAAGTTCCCCTCCAAGTCACACACCATCTTGACTTGGCAGTATATCGCCGTTCCTTCATCGTCGCTGGGTCAAAATCCTGGAACTCCCTCCCTGACAGCGCTGTGGGAGTACCTTCACCACACAAACTGCAGCGGTTCAAGGCGGTGGCTCACCACCACCTTCTCAAGGGCAACTAGGGATGGGCAATAAATGCTGGCCTTGCCAGCGACGCCCACATCCCATGAACGAATAAAAAAAAATGTGCTGGGTAGGTTCCAAAACAAAGCATATAGAAGGGGTGAAGGGCCTTTTTCATTCCTACATGCATTATATTGTTTATATTATACTTGGCAGGAAACAATCTAATCTATGGGCCCAGGGTGACCTTTTCCGTGCAAAATTAAAAGAACAGCAGAATGGAAAGGACAAGGTTGGTGTTACACGGATCCTTTCTGGGGTTGACGATATTTCCATTAATGATAATCAAAACAAGATGAGTGACGAACAAGAAAGTCACATGGTAAGTGAAATTTTGGTACAATATGCTCCAATTTTTGGATAGCGTTAATCAAGTTACCTATATAAAACACTAGTTCGGCCCCAGCTGTAGTATTGTTTCCAATTCTGTGCAGCACATTTTAGGAAGGACATGAAAGGTTTGCAGAGGGTTTAGAAGAGATTTACTCGAATGGTTTCGGGGAAGAGGGATTACAGTTACTTGATCGACTGGAGAAATTTAGGTTGTTCTCCTTAGAGCAGAGAAGGCCAAGATGTGATTTGATAGAGGTGTTTAACATCATGAAGGGTTTAGAAAGAGTAAATAAAGAGAAAGGGCCGAAAATTGATCCCGGGACGCGAGAGTACGCACTGCGTACTCTCGCGTATTCCCACTCCAATTGCCGGTTTTCTGCATGCCCTGCGCATGCGCTGAAAACCGGCAATTGCTCTTCTGAAAAGGGGGCGGGGCCTGGGTGCATCGCGTGCGCGCTACAGGCTGCGCGCACGCTGTGCACTTCATGCTTTGGACGCGCAGGTAAGTAGGGAAGATTTTGGAAATGTAAAAAGGAGGAGTAAGACCCGCTTTTAAGAAGGTAAGTAGTGAATTAAGTATTTTTTTGAATTTTTTTTTACAGGTATATCTTTTTTATAGACTTTAAAGACAGGTAAGTTTATTTTTATAACTTTTTAAAAGATTTTAAATTTTTTCAAAAATTTAATTTTTTATTTAAAATGGTTAATTTAATTAACTATACTTATTTTATTAATGTGATGGTTTTTAAAAAAAATTTAATTGAGGTTTAGCTGTTATTTTGGGGGGGTGTAAGATTCATAGATATTACAGCCATGCTGTGAGACTTATGAATGGAAGATGGTGTGCTGCCATTGGCTCCAACTGAGTCACGTGATCCCACAGCTCGCACGAATTAACTACGCCGCTGGGATACGCAAGCCCAGCACAGCTGATGTCTGGAACATCAAGTTCGTGCGAGCTGGATCTGAAAAAGCATAAGCGAGGTGAGACATCGCGGGGAAGGCTTACCCCCGCGGGAACAGAGCGAGATCAATTTCTGGGCCAAACTGTTTCCAATGGCTGAAGGGCTAATAACCAGAGGGCACATATTTAAGGTGATTGGCAAAAGAACCAGAGGCGACTTCAGGAAAAACTTTTTTACACAACAAGTGGTTAGGATTTGGAATGCACTGCCTGAGGGTGGTAGATATAGCGTCAATAGTAGCCTTCAAAAGGGAATTAGATAAATACTTGAAGTAGGAAACATTGCAGGGATATGGGGAAAGAGCGGAGGAGTGGGACTATCTGGATTGCTCTTCGAAAGAGCCAGCACAGGCCGAATGGCCTCCTTCCATGCTGTACTATTCTATGATTCTAAGTTCTTCACTTTCACTGCATATCACAGAAATGGTTATTAAAAGATAATACTCTAAGATATTGTCCTAAAAATGTATAAAAAAGAACTCCACCATATTATTTAACAACTTTTCTAAACTTTGTAATGTCCATCTTTAGGCTTTTTTCTGGGACAATGGTAAAATTGCCTATTTGAGTGCTGTACCAGTATTTTGCAGGTCTCCTAAAACCGAGGTGTATTGGGAGCAAAGCTGGAGATTCAGTACATGCATGCTTTAGCTTCCTAATCTTAGATATAGATTGGAAGTAGATTTGGAGGGCAGCTACTACATGATTTCTACATCTCTTTCCTTTACAATTTTTTGTGTGTTTTGGGAACTATTTGATAATTACATGTTAGTCAACTTGCAAGAGGTGTTAATATTAAATTGAGTTATTGTTTACAGGTACCTGCTTCCATGAAACTCATAATTGAAATGGCTAATTTTAAAAGGATTGGGAAATATAATATTTTAATGCTTGGACCCATGTAGCACTCAGCATTAGCTCCCAAATGCTCAGCACCATGAAGCAAAGGTTGCCATAAACTCTGCTCCTGCTCAAAAGTTCTCAATTTTAGCCACATTGAGTGGGGAGGTGCTCTAAGCAGAAAAAGCAATGTGTCTCTGGGGTAAAGGGAAAATTGGAACGGAATGTTATGCCTGACTGTTGCTGATATTTCCTGTTAGCTGCCTACAGGGGGTGTAAGAGGCATGTCCACTCAGTGCTGAGCTTAAATCAACATAAGCTAATTGAACTATATTGCCAAAACAACAAAAAATAGCATTTATATAGCACCTATAATGTAGAAAATGTCCCATGGTGTTTCACAGCTGCACAATTACACAAAAATGGATGCGGAGCCAACGAAGGAACTATTAGGAGGGGGAAACCAAAAGCTTGATCATAAGGAGGGACTGGAGGTGGAGAGGCAAAGGGATTTAGGAATAGAACTCCAGAGTGTGGGGCGCAGATAGCTAAAGGCATTGCTGCTAATGGTGGGGCAAAGGGAGCAGGGATGCTTGGGCCAGAGTCAGAGGAACAAACGGTTCTGGGAGGGGGATTAGTGGGGGGCGGTTTGTAGGACTGGAGGAGGTTCGAGATGGGGATGGGCAAGGTCATGAAGAGATTTAAATATGAGGATGAGAATGGCTTTTTTTCATACCACAGATGAAACCACGTTGGTTGCAGCAAATTTAAATTGCTGCCATTACTCTGGAATCCACCCTGCAATTTAAACTGTGTAGATTTGAAAATGGCAAAATAAAGACCGACAATTACTTAGTAGTCATGTACGATGTAAACAGGACATAAAGCTGGACTCATCTGTCTTGGTCGTGTTGTGATCTTCAGGTCTTTCGTACTTGTAACCGGTGTGAGCCTACATATTGATTTAGTGTATTCTGGAAAATTAGTTAATTGTTCCGATTTTATTTATTTTCTTCTTTCTCCACAGTACAATGATAACGATAACAATGATCACTACCCCAATAAAAATGAAATGACCCAAGGGGATAAACTTAGGGTCTTGAAGAGTAGAAGACCAGCTAGAGCTGTAACCACTGGATCAATAAAGTGAGTATCTTTTAGGAACAGTAGTACTGTCAAAAATAGATATTTGCATCTGATGACTTGTGGGCAAAAAATGCTGTGCAAATGTTTTGGCTTTTACTTTTGGATGAATTTTTGTCCTTTATCCAGATAAGGGATGTTGTTTCTGGAGAGTGGAACACATCCCTATTTCAGATACTCAGTGTCTACATCATGTACTCCTGGGTCAAGAATAGCACAGTTAGCTGCAGAGCAAACTTTCCTTTTATTGAGCCCCAGTAATGTGCCTTAATGCCAACCTCAAAAGCATCCCTATTGCATTATGGATAGTTCTGTATCCCACACCAGGCATCGGTGTGACCTGTCAAATGAGTGTCAGGTTGGCTCAGCATTTTTGTGTTGGGATCCCACATTTGTTGAGAACTGGGTTGAGACTTGCCCAAAATCATTTCATGCGGCCCTTAAAAAAACACATAGGAGGAAACTTTTATCCCATCAGTCTGGGCTGACTGAATCTGGTCTGAGGTAGGAGAACTAGGTGCTAACCTACTGCAACATCCAGCCTCTCGGCTTGTGGTTATTGCAGTGAGGATCTATGTTGTATTTTTGGGTGTAGCCTCCTTTGTGCGATCTCAAAAACTACAACAACCTGTATTTATATAGCGCCTTTAACGTAGTAAAACATCCCACGGCGCTTCACAGGAGTGTCAGAAAACAAAATTTGACACCGAGCCACACAAGGAGAAATCAGGCCATATGACCAAAAGCTTGGTCAAAGAGGTAGGTTTTAAGGAGCGTCTTAAAGGACAAAAGAGAGGCAGAGACACTAAAAGGTTTAGGGAGGGAATTCCAGAGCTTAGGGCCTAGGCAGCTGAAGGCACGGCCACCAATGGGTTGAGTGACCAAAAGCAGGGATGCTCAAGAGGCCAGAATTAGAGGAGTGCAGATATCTCAGCGAGGTGGGGGGATTTGTGGGGCTGGAGGAGATTAGAGATGGGGCGGGGCAAGGCCTTGGAGGGATTTGAAAACCAGGATGAGTAGGTCAGCGAGCACTGGGGTGATGGGTGAACGGGACTTAGTGCGAGTTAGGTCACGGGCAGCCGAGTTTTGGATGACTTCAAGTTTACGTAGGGTAGAACATGGGAGGTCAGCCAGGAGTGCGTTGGAATAGTCAAGTCTAGAGGTAACAAAGGCATGGATGAGGGTTTCAGCAGCAGATGAGCTGAGGCAGGCGATGTTACGGAGGTGGAAATAGGCGGTCTTAGTGATGGAGCGGATATGTGGTCGGAAGCTCATTTCAGGGTCAAATATGACACCAAGGTTGCGAACCGTCTGGTTCAGCCTCACAGATGCTAGGGAGAGGGATGAAGTTTGTGGCTAGGGAACAGGGTTTGTGATGGGGACCGAAGACAATGGCTTCAGTCTTCCCAATATTTAATTGGAGGAAATTTATGCTCATCCAATACTGGATATCGGACAAGGTGTGTGATAAATCAGAGGCAGTGGAGGGGTCGAGAGTGGAGGTGGTGAGGTAGAGCTCGGTGTTGTCAGCGTACATGTGGAAACTCACTGTTTTCAGATGATGTCACCGAGGGGCAGCATGTAGATGAGAAATAGGAGGGGGCCAAGGATAGATCCTTGGGGGACACCAGAGGTAACGATGCGGGAGCAGGAAGAGAAGCCATTGCAGGTGATTCTCTGGCTACGATTAGATAGATAAGAATGGAAGCAGGCAAGTGCAGTTCCACCCAGCTGGACGACGGTGGAGAGGCGTTGGAGATAGATGGATCGGCCAACCGTGTCAAAGGCTGCAGACAGGTTGAGAAGGACGAGGAGGGATAGGTTACCTTTGTCACAGTCACAAAGGATGTCATTTGTGACTTTGAGAGCCATTTCAGTACTATGGCATGGGCGGAAACCTGATTGGAGGGATTCAAACATTGAGTTCTGGGAAAGATGGGCACGGATTTGGGAGGCGACAACACGTTCAAGGACTTTGGAGAGGAAAGGGAGGTTGGAGATGGGGCGGTAGTTTGCAAGGACAGAAGGGTCAAGTGTTGGTTTTATTGAGAGGGGTGATGACGGCGGAGTTGAAGGAGAGGGGGACAGTATCTGAGGAGAGGAAACCGTTAACAATATCAGCTAACATGGGGGCCAGAAAAGGAAGTTGGGATGTCAACAGTTTAGTGGGAATAAGGTCAAGGGAGCAGGAAGTGGGTCTCATGGATAAGGTGAGTGCGGAGAGGTCATCTGAGTGAAACTAGAGAAAGATGCGAGTTCAGGGCTAGGGCGTTAGGGGAAGGAAGAGAAAGAAAGTGGCAGAAGCAGTTGATCGGATGGTCTCAATCTTGGAGACAAAGAATTCCATGAGCTCCTCGCATCTGAGCTGAATGTTGCCCTTCATTTAAAAGAAACCTTATGACAATCTTAATGTATTTTGTGCTCAGATGGAATAAAGAAGGATGCAGCTTAAGATGCAATAATGATGCGGAGACTGTACCTGACGAAGGAGCAGAGCTCCGAAAGCTCGTAATTTCAAATAAAACTGTTGGACTATAACCTGGTGTTGTGCGACTTCTCATTTAAGATGCAATAAAATTAATCTTTAGTGGAAAAGCCATAAACCCAGAGATTGGTTAAGTGCAGTAGTTTAGCACGCTGTCCTTGCACTTCTGGGGCTGGTATCGGAATGAGCCTAGATTGATAGTATGCATGCATGAAACTGATGCTTTGGTACATGTGTGACTGCTGTTAATAATAGTGCAAACTTTCCTGCAGATGGCTTAGTGTCTTGCAGTGACATTTGGTTAGGTTTGCTGCACATACTGGTGCTGAAACATGAAGTTTTAATGTTCTATCAGAATTGCTAGAAAAGTATCCAGCCCAGCAATTCAGTGTTTTTTTAAAGTATGCTAGTGTGTCTTCTCCTCTCCCTCTTTACCTCCTCCTCCTGAAGGGAATAACTTGTGCACGGGTGCAGATGAATGGATGCTGGCAGCAATCTGATGCTTTTCTAAGTATCAATGTGTTCATGAGTTAGTGTAAACAGTATATGTTGACAGACTAATGAATGATGGGTGTTACACTTGTGCATGATTCTATCCTCATCTGTAGTCCACACAAGCTTGCATGACTAAATAGTGATTTGGAGCAGGAGCCCTGGCTCTATTTTCCCTTTTTTCTTTTTCCTGTTCCTTCCCCTTACAGGACATTGAAGCTAGTTATAACAACTCACTGCCAGCAGCTAAATCACAATGTTCTAGCATTGAAACAGGCTTTGAAGCCCAACAGGTGTGTCTGTGTTTTTCTCCATTAGCCACCTAGTATAATCCCACACTTCTGCTCACTCGCCATATACAGTTCAATCTTTTTTTTCCAAGCAGTTATCTAATTCCCCTTTGAAGAAATTTGAGCTCTGCTTCAACAATGGTTTGTGGTATTTGTTCATATTTTAACTGTAAAGGGTTTTTTCCTCTAACCTTTTCTTTAATTCTCTTTATCTTTAAATTTCTGGCCTCTTGTTGCTGTCTCAGCAACAGATTGTTTCCACTGATTGGCATTTTACTCATCATGGACTAATAAAAGGGAGCCAGCACGGATTTGTTAAGGGCAAATTGTGTTTGACTAACTTGCTTGAGTTTTTTGATGAGGTAATGGAGAGGATTGATGAGGGCAGTGCAGTCGATGTTGTGATGTATGGACTTTCAAAAGCTGTTTGATAAAGTACTACATATTAGGCTTGTTAACAAAATTGAAGCCCATGGGATAAAAGTAGCAGCATGGATACAAAATTGGCTAAAGGATAGAAAACAGAGTTGTGGTGAATGGCTGTTTTTCAGAGTGGAGGGAGGTATACAGTGGAGTTCCCCAAGGTTCAGTACTAGGAAACATGGAAAAATAGGAGCAGGAGTAGGCCATTCGGCCCTTCGAGCCTGCTCCGTCATTCAATATGATCATGGCTGATCCTCGATCTTAACACCATATTCCCGCTCTCTCCCCATACCCCTTGATGCCTTTTGTGTCTAGAAATCTATCTATCTCCTTCTTAAATATATTCAGTAACTTGGCCTCCACAGCCTTCTGTAGTAGAGAATTCCACAGATTCACCACCCTCTGAGTGAAGAAATTTCTCCTCATCTTAGTCCTTAATGTCCTACCCCGTATCCTGAGACTGTGACCCCTCGTTCTAGACCCCCCAGCCAGGGAAAACATCCTCCCTGCATCCAGTCTGCCTAGTCCTGTCAGAATTTTATACATTTCAATGAGATCCCCTCTCATTCTTCTAAACTCTAGTGAATACAGGCCTAGTCGACCCAATCTCTCCTCATACAACAGTCCTGCCATCCCAGGAATCAGTCTGGTGAACCTTCGCTGCACTCCCTCTATGGTAAGTATATCCTTTCTTAGGTAAGGAGACCAAAACTGCACACAGTACTCCAGGTGTGGTCTCACCAAGGCCCTGTATAACTGTAGTAAGACATCCTTGCTCCTGAACTCAAATCCTCTTGCAATGAAGGCCAACATACCATTTGCCTTCCTAATTGCTTGCTGCACCTGCATGTTTGCTTTCAGTGACTGGTGTACAAAGACACCCAGGTCCCTTTTGTACATCAACATTTCCCAATCTATCACTATTGAAATAATACTCTGCCTTTCTGTTTTCCTACCGAAGTGGATAACTTCACATTTATCCACGTTATTCTGCATCTGCCATGTATTTGCCCACTCACTCAACTTGTCTAAATCGCCTTGAAGCCTCTTTGGATCCTCCTCACAACTCATAATTCCTAGTTTCGTGTCATCAGCGAACTTGGAAATATTACATTTGGTTCCCTCATCCAAATCATTGATATATATTGTGAATAGCTGGGGCCCAAGCACTGATCCCTGCGGTACCCCACTAGTCACCACCTGCCACCCCGAAAAAGACCCATTTATTCCTACTCTCTGTTTCCTGTCTGTTAACCAATTTTCAATCCATGCCAGTATATTACCCCCAATCCCATGTGCTTTAATTTTGCACACTAACCTCTTATGTGGGACTTTATCAAAGGCCTTCTGAAAATCTAAATACACCACATCCACTGGTTCTCCCTTATCTATTCTACCAGTTACATCCTCAAAAAACTCCAGTAGGTTTGTCAAACACGATTTCCCTTTCATAAATCCATGTTAACTTTGTCTAATCCTGTTGATATTTTCTAAGTGTCCTGTTATCACATCCTTTATAATAGACTCTAGCATTTTCCCTACTACTGTCTGTAGTTCCCGAATTTTCTCTCTCCTTTTTTTAAATAGTGGGGTTACATTTGCCACCTTCCAATCTGCTGGAACTGTTCCATAATCTATAGAATTTTGGAAGATGACAACCAATGCGTCCACTATTTCCATGGCTACCTCTTTTAGTACTCTGGGATGCAGATTATCAGGCCCTGGGATTTATCGGCTTTCAGTCCCATTAATTTCTCCAGCACTATTTTTTTACTAATACTAATTTCCTTTAATTCCTCATTCTCACTAGACCCTTGGCTCCCTAGCATTTCTGGGAAGTTATTTGTGTTCTCTTCCGTGAAGACAGAACCAAAGTATTTGTTTAATTGCTCTGCCATTTCCTTGTTCCCCATTATAAATTCTCCCGTTTCTGACTAAGGGACCTACATTTGTCTTCACTAATCTTTTTCTTTTTACATACTTGTAGAAGCTTTTACAGTCCACTTTTATGTTCCTTGCAAGTTTACTCTCGTGCTGTATTTTTCCTCTCTTAATCAATCTTTTGGTCCTTTTTTGCTGAACTCTAAACTGCTCCCAATCCTCAAGCTTGCTACTTTTTCTGGCAACTTTATATGACTCCTCTTTGGATCTAATACTATCCTTAATTTCTTTTGTTAGCCATGGTTGGGCCACTTTTCCTTTTTGTGTTTTTGTGCCAGAAAGGAATGTATAACTGTTGCAATTCATGCATTCATTCCTTAAATGTTAGCCATTGCCTATCCACCGTCATGCCTTTTAATGAAGCTCCCCAATCTATCATAGCCAACTCACTCCTCATACCTTCGTAGTTTCCTTTGTTTAGATTTAGGACCCTAGTTTCGGATTGGACTTCTTCACTGCTGTTTTTGATATACATTAATGACTTAGACTTGGGGTACAGGGCACAATTTCAAGATTTGCCGATGACGCAAAACTTGCAAATGTAGTAAACAGTGAGGAAGATAGTAATAGACTAATAGAGGACATAGACAGGAATGGGCGGACACGTGGCAGATGAAATTCAACACCGAGAAGTGTGAGGTGATGCATTTTGATAGGAAGAATGAGGCGGGACAATACAAGCTAAATGGTACAATGTTAAAGGGGGTGCAAGAACAGAGATACCTGGGGCTGTTTGTGCACAGGTTAACAAAGCAGTTAATAAAGCATATGGGATCCTGGGCTTTATAAATAGAGGCATAGAGTACAAAAGTTAGGAAGTTATGCTAAACCTATATAAAACACTAGTTCGGCCCCAGCTGGAGTATTGTGTCCAATTCTGGGCACCACACTTTAGGAAGGACGTGAAGGCTTTGGAGAGGGTACAGAAGAGATTTACTAGAATGGTTCCAGAAATGAGGGGATACAGTTACATGGATAGACTAGAGAAACTGGGGTTGTTCTCTTTGGAGCTTAGAAGGCTAAGAGGAGATTTGATAGAGGTGTTTAAAATCATGAAGGGTTTCGATAGAGTAAATAAAGAGAAACTGTTTCCAATGGCTGATGGGTCGATAACCAGAGGGCACAGATTTAAGGTGATTGGCAAAAGAACCAGAGGCGACATGAGGGAAACCTTTTTACGCAGTGAGTTGTTAGGATTTGGAATGCACTGCCTGATAGGTGGCGAATACAGATTCAATAGTAGCCTTCAAAAGGGAATTGGATAAATACTTGAAAGATAAAACATTGCACAGATATGGAGAAAGAGCGGGGGAGTGGGCCTAACTGGATTGCTCTTTGAAAGAGCCGGCGCAGACTCAATTAGCTGAATGGCCTCCTTCTGTGCTGTACTATTCCATGATAACCCTTCATAAACCTAACCACCTCAGCCCTAGTGGGGGGACAAAAAGCCCTTGCTTCTCAAGTCTCTCTTCATAACATTAATGCCTCATCTTTGGTAACTAGTGTGAATCTGTACTACATTTCAAGGGTTCAAACTGAGTGGCACACTGGTAACCTGTATGTAGGTTGCTTACACTGCACACCAGTTGGTAACCCACCATTTCATAGCAATCCTTCGCTTATTTCCAGCCTAACTCTCTTTTCTCATTGTAACCTTTCTTGTTTCTATTTTATCAATACTACTGTGGTCCGTGCTGCTCTGAACTTTCCGCTTGTTCCTCTTAAGCTCCGAGCACCATGTCCTACATGCTCTTCCTCCTCCATTTTTATTGTATTGAAAATCAAGACTCATTGAGATCCATACAGACCATGGATCAAACTTAGAATTATCTTGATCACTATGGTTCAGTATTGTGCCACATGGTGTATTGAGCAATTTGGGGAAGGACAGAAGAGTAGATGACCTTGCAGTAAGTTTTTAAATCAACTTTATCGACCTGATCATTTTCTGATACTTCCCGGACCAGCATTTGAAATGGTGCTCTTGACGATGAAAGTAGCCCATATTGAATTTACCCTACCAACATGACATTATTAATTCTTTTTGGGGGAGGGAAATCACGAAGTGGCTGAAAGAAACTTTTCTAATGTTATTTGTACACAGTTGGCAATGCTTTTGTGAACAGTCTCCAGCTAAAGTTAAAGCACGTGCTCCATTTAACTTATAAAGTGCATGGAACTCATTTAAAATTTGGTCGTAAAGATTTCTTTTTTGGGTGTCACGTCTGAGATCATTTGCAAGAACTGCCCCAATGGCTATTAGTAAAATGTATTGACATGCCTAGTGTGGAACTGAGCAATGTAGACTAGGAAGGTCCCCATTTCAATCCCTGCCTTTATTAATTTAGCTGATCTCCGCTGTGGTGGCAGAGGTTACAATTTCCCTGGGCCAGAGAGAGGAAAATCAACCACGGTTCTGCACCCGAGCACTAACCAAGTGATTCTGCTGAAAAATGAATGTGTAAATATTAGTGAGGATAGAATTAGGATGATGGGCTTTGTGGTTGAATAGCCTTCTAAAACTTGCTGCTTAGGCTCACAAGTCAAAGAATATCACTTGAGCAAATTACTGGAAGGTGACTGCTGGTTGTGTTGCCATACTCCAGCATGAGTTCAAGAAAGTAAGGGAGAAAATGTGTGGGAGAGAAACACACACCATTTTCAAATTAGGGATGTATGTTTTTCATGTTTGTTATATACTATTATAGAACTTGCAGGTCAGTTGCTAAAGGCTTATTCATCTTTATGGACAATGAGTAATTTAACTGCCTGGAACCCTGAGCTTGATTGAATGAACCAGATCTCTAAGCATGCTGAAGGTTAATTATATGTACAGGATTTTACAAGTAAGAAATCGAATGATTAAATACAGCAAGCTAATCCAAATTACTTTTTTTTGGGGGGGGGGGGGGGTGGGTTGCAGGAGGAGAGAGAACATTTTTAAATTAATTTGCAAAAATACTTGGGCATTAGATTAAATTGCATGAAGGACTACAGATGCTAATGATATGGATATTACAACAGCAACAACTTGCATTTATATAGTACCTTTTAACGTAGTAAAATGTCCCAATGCACTTCACCGGAGCATTGTCAAACAAAACTTGACACTGAGCCATGAGATATTAGGACAGGTGACCAAAAGCTTGGTGGAAAAGGTAGGTTTTAAGGAGCATCTTAAGGAGGTAGAGAGGCGGAGAGGTTTAGGGACGGTATACCATAGCTTAAGGCAGCAGAGCTTTGGAGGGTGCAAGGTGGGATGCTGGCCAGGAGAGCATTGGAATAGCCGAGTCTGGAGGTAACAAATGCATGGATGAGGATTTTGGCAGCAGATGAGCTGAGGAAGGGGCGGAGACGGGCAATGTTACGGAGGTGAAAATAGGTGGTCTTGGTGATGGAGAAGATATGGGGTCAGAAGCTCAGCTCATGGTCAAATAGGATGCTAAGGTTTGTGAATGGTCTGGTTCAGCCTCGGACAGTGGCCAAGGAAAGGGATGGAGTTTGTGGCTAGGGAACGGAGTTTGTAGTGGGGATGGAAGACAATGGCTTTGGTCTTCCCAATATTTAATTGCAGGAAATTTCTGCTCATCCAGTACTGGATATCGGACAAGGAGTGTGATAAATCAGAGGCAGTGGCGGGGTTGAGAGAGGAGGTGGTGAGGTAGAGCTGGGTGTTGTCGGAGTACATGAGGAACCTGACGTGTTTTCGGATGATGTCGCCGAAGGACAGCATGTAGATGAGAAATAGAAGGGGCCAAGGATAGGTCCTTGGTGCGGAGCGGGAAGGAAAGCCATTGCACATGATTCTCTGGCTGCGACTGGTTAGATAGGAATGGAACCAGGCGAGGGTGGTCCCACCCAGCCGGACAACGGAGGAGAGGTGTTGGAGGAGGATGGTAAGACATGACTCTTGTGTGAACCAGGTAACTAAGTTTAAAAATTAGGAATAAAAAAGAAGCCAAGCAGAATATTTTTGTTCAAGGATTGTAGGTTTGTGGAATATGTTACCAGGGACAACCTGGTAACTGAAGTGGACAGTTTAAATGGGTTCACAAGCAATTAGATGCATTTGTGGAGAGGGAGAGAATGGATTAAGGATGTGATGAGAAAGTGGATAAGTGGAGTTCATTTATCCAAAAGGATGGGCTTGTTGGACCCAAGAACCTCCTTACCCTATTCCTAAAAGTTCTCGTGTTCTTTAAACTATATGAAATAGTATATGCTGTGCTTGCGTGTTTTTACATTTTTTTCAAACTGTTCGGTATAGTTTAGCAATAAAAAAAATTATTTGTGGTGCGATCATTTGACTTTCTACTTTTTCCAACTGCCAGCTTTGCAGAGTGCTCTTAGTGGTTCTAACCAATGGTGAAGTTGCTACCTTAAAGGCAGCCAGTAGACCATAAAAAGCCAGGACTGATGCAGTGGCCAGTGAGGCTGAGGAGTCAACCAACAATGGCTGCTGTCGTGAAGCTTGGAGTGAAATCAGGTGTTTTTGCTTTGCTGCCCCTTTTCAACCCAGCTTAAATTTAACTTTCTGTCTGTTTCTGTGTTGTCGTCCTGTTCATCTCTCTCTCTCCCGCTCGTCTCTCCTCTCCCGCTCGTCTCTCCTCTCCCGCTCGTCTCTCCTCTCCCGCTCGTCTCTCCTCTCCCGCTCGTCTCTCCTCTCCCGCTCGTCTCTCCTCTCCCGCTCGTCTCTCCTCTCCCGCTCGTCTCTCCTCTCCCGCTCGTCTCTCCTCTCCCGCTCGTCTCTCCTCTCCCGCTCGTCTCTCCTCTCCCGCTCGTCTCTCCTCTCCCGCTCGTCTCTCCTCTCCCGCTCGTCTCTCCTCTCCCGCTCGTCTCTCCTCTCCCGCTCGTCTCTCCTCTCCCGCTCGTCTCTCCTCTCCCGCTCGTCTCTCCTCTCCCGCTCGTCTCTCCTCTCCTACTCTTCTCCTTCCACCCCCCCCACCCCCAATACCTTTGCTGCTTTCTGGCACCATTCTTTCTCAATCAACCCAATGTGTGGGACAGCACTTCTCCACAACTAATGCTAGTTCTGTAGTTAATCAACAGAAGTTTGTCATATAGTAAACTCCATCTAAGTAGCCTCACGATGAAGGCAGGAGTATCTAAACAGTGAACATGGTTAAAATGTCACACTCTATTTGGGTTGGGAGTCCAGATTTCTACCTGCAGCATTATTGGACCTGTATGGAAGGTATAACAAAAAGGAACAGTGTTGTCAGTGCTAGAAAGAAAGACTTGCATTTATAGTGCCTTTCACGACCACCGGACGTCCCAAAGTGCTTTACAGCCAATTGCGTACTTTTTTTGAAGTGTAGTCACTGTTGTAATTTATAAAATGCGGCAGCCAATTTGCGCACAGCAAGCTCCCACCATTAGCAATGTGATAATGACCAGATAATCTGCTTTTTAGTGATGTTGATTGAGGGATAAATATTGGCTAGGACACTGGGGATAAATCCCCTGCTCTTCTTCGAAATAGTGCCATGGGATCTTTTACGTCCACCTGAGAGAGCAGACGGAGCCTCGGTTTAACATCTCATCTGAAAGACGGCACCTCCGACAGTGCAGTATTCCCTCAGTACTGCACTGGAGTGTCAGCCTAGATTTTTGTGTTCAAGTCCCTGGAGTGGGACTTGAACCCACAACCTTATGAATCAGAGGCAAGGGTGCTACCAACTTGAGCCATGGTTAAAGAACTGAATGTGATTTTCACTCTTGGGTCAGTCATATCCATATCAATAATACTGATTATGCACCAGTATAATCATTCCATTATTTACATCAGCATCCTTAGGGCATGTTTGAGATTTGGTTTAGTGCCAATCAGAACTGAAATGTGGACATCTTTGTGCTGTGGACTCGTGCCTCATAGGAGGAGAGTTGAAACGTACCAACAAATTTGATTTGGGATTCTTATAAATTTGTTTAGAAGGGAGCTTGTCATCCTTCGGTGTGGCTTAATTTAGACAGTCGTACTGGAACTGAATGGGCAGTGTACTTAAGCTACTGCACCAACCACTCCATCCACCTAGAGATAACTATTGCGATTCTGGCTTCTTCAGATAGCTTTTCTTGTGCCCAATGAAAAATCCAGTTCCAATAGGCAAGTCTGAACTTCTTACGAAGACTTTGTCCAGCGTATGCATCTCAGATTAATTTATATACAATGAACAAGTTTGTCTCTGGATTATAGAGCATGGTTTTCAGTGTGTGCATATTTTTGCAGAAGACTACTGATATCAGTTACACCAGACACTTTTTTTGTAACGGAATAAATTTTCGTACTAGTTTATTCAGATAGTGATTTACAGCAGCAAGCAGCCATAGCAAATTTGTTGCAGTCATTCCAAAGAACATAGCAGTTTTGGATTAAATCTTGCGGTGAACTGTCAGTCCCTGTTCCAAAACAACAAAGTGTCCTGCAGATTATCTAGCTGTTGATGGTAACACTTAATTTGGACTTGGTTCCATGATGTTTATACATGGAAGTATCCACTTATCCACTGGGCCCAATTGCCTGATAAAGCAGAACTTGACTAAAGAGCCAGATACAGGCGACAATTATACTCGCATTTTGCTTTGAAACGAGAACTGAAATACGGAAAAATTAAAAGTAGTTTTCACAATTAAAGAAAGCTGCCATTCAGCAAGAGTTCAAAAATGAGGAAACTGTCTGATCTAATGTTTTACACCTGTGAAGCAAGACGAAGCGCCTTCCTTCTGCATGTTAGAGGTGACTCATTCCTCTTGAAATGGCTTCTGCACGTGACCTTGATAAAAGACATAACCCTTCTAGAAAGTAAACCAAACATTTTAAACAGTACTCCAAAAAGAACCTGTTAACCTAGAAATTACCATAACAAAGTATTACGGCCTCAAAATTCCAGGAGACACGCTCTACCAGCGGCTGTGCGGTGGAGTGGAAGTCCAGGCCACCCATGGAGTCGGCTGTAGACTGTATCCCAAATTGCAGGGATAGAGTTCTTAACATACTTGAGATGGGCCAAAGGATGCATCAGCAGCACCCGTCACAATGGATCCCTGGAAAGTCAGAGCAGCGTTATATCGCTTTGATGCAGTGCCAGAAGTTCAAGAACACCTTTCTACATGCCGCAGAGCATCTAGACTCTGCAGCTGCCAGAGGAGCAGTCGGCTTGTCTCTGGAAGGTTATACATCCCCTTCGAGTTCAATTACCTGCTCCATGCTGCATTTTGAGGCCTTTAAGTGCTCATAATGGAACCTACGTAGATTCCGTTGGGCCTATCGGGAAATAAATTGGGTGCAATTTCCCTGGGAAGCCTGGAAACTACCTTGATCATGCCCCTTTGATGTAGGGCAGTGATTCTCAAACTGGGGTCCGCAGACCCCTGGGGATCTGTAGAGACTTTCCAGGGGGTCCGTGAAATCATGTGAAAGTGCGGCCGGAGGCGGGCTTGGTGCGAGCCAGGAGGCCGGAGTGGGGTGCAGCCGCCACATGCAGCGCAGAGTGGGGCTGCCTGTCTCACTTAGGAGGGGAAATGCCTGAAGGTTATAAACCAATTTAGAATCAATTTCCAAATTGTTGTTTACCAATAAAATAGCTTTCCTAGTTGTCCAGGCTAAAAAACAATAGAATGCTTAGCTTCAGGTTGCAGTTTAGAGACCATCCCTTAAATCTGAGGGGTATGGCTATAAGTTTAATCAGTTTGCAAGTCTCTTCCCTGGATAAAATGCTATGCAATTTACAAGGAAGGAAAACAGACCGACTCAGCTAACTCACTAGAAGAACCCTCTTTACAACAGATCACAGACTATACAATGACAAAGTAGTGTGTGGCCAAAATCATGCTGCCTTCTAAATACAGTTGGTACTGAGTGTCCTTAGCATTACTATACCAACATTTTCAAGAAACATGATGGTAGAGATTAAGCTGTAGAATTAGGGGTGCTTTTTCCCTCGTTCACCTGGGGAAAAACATCACATCAAGGATAGATAGACTCTGCAGTGAGAAGCAGGCACATCCATCTCCCCGATATCTGTAAGTAAATACCTGTTTTCTTAAAAGCATTATCAAAACACTCTTTACCTGCAGCACTTTCATATTATGAGTATTATAATTTAGATGGAGGGTCCGTGATTACTAATCCATTTGAAAAGGGGTCCTTCAACCAAAAAAGTTTGAGAACCACTGATGTAGGGGATGTCAGAAAAGCAAACTTCCTCTGAATCTCAACGGAACTGTGTTCCATACCCCTTCTGCAGTTACGCCGGAGATGTGCCCAATGTTGATCAGATATTTCGCCTGCAAAGTCATCTGTGATTTAAAAACCTGAGATCTTCAATCCACCCCATGACATTGGAATATAAATGCTGCACCTTAACCATTGAACTATCTCGTATGCTTCTCAACACAGACTAAATTTAAGATCTGTGCTTGAAATTAATTCTTAGTTATTATGGAAGAGCATCAAACTCTACTTTAAACCTGTATTTACATCTTTGTGTCACTAATCGTGTACTGCGATGTTCTGATTTTTATTGACCACTACTGATTTCTGCATATGTTTGTTAAAGGTCAACCTGTGAGCATGCATATGAATAATCTACAGCCAATTGGTTTTTTTAAAGCTGTGTTCATTTTAATCTGTAAGACAAAGCAAAAATTTACACATTAATCAGGCAGCCAAAAAAGCAAGCATGGCTAATGCTGAAATACCGATATATATCATGGTAAACCATGCTGTACTATATGCTGGCATTGTTTTATTTTCTTTCAGTCTATAGGCTAATTTCTAACCTGGATAAATTAAAATCAGTTTAAAAAAAAATATATAACTCATTTCTTCCTACTCTCCCCTGCCCAAAGAATTTTCTGTAGATAAATACTTTGGTCCCCACACAAGCTCCTTTAGCTCCAGAGAACAGGGGTATCTGGGTAATGGACTTCTTGATGTCTTGTTGCTGTTTCTCTCGCCAACACAAGGTTACTTTGTTGTAATCGGAGGAGAAAAGGACTCCTTCACTGCAAAGTCCTTGCCATCTTCATAGCCTGATGAAATACCTGTTAGCCCTGAGACTCCAGACTACAACTCTGATTGGGTGGCCGGTATTTTATTTTGACTGTGTCACTGTACTACCCTTTTGGACTCTGAGAAGCATTCTCAATTAGTGTTGATTTGGATTATGTAACTTATACCTGAATTAAAAATGATTGTATAGACTTTTACAAAGTCTTCTGTTTGAACCGATTTTCTCATTTCAGTAATGTTTGAATTTGAGAAAATGAAGTATGTTGTGATATTAGCTACTCAAATCAATTTAAAATGTGCATTTATGTAGCCTTATCACATCTTACAAATATCCCAAAGTGCTTCACATACGATTACTTTTGACGTGCAATTATAGAGGCAAGATTTGAAATTTAAATGAATCTGTTCAATCTCTCATACAAATAGGTACTTTTCATTTCATTGGGAAAAATTTGCTTTAGGAAGATTGTTCCTCTAAGAACTTTGTACCATATATGCATCAGGTTACCACCTTCCCTTCTGCTGTATGTAAGGCCTTATTCTGAGCTGTTCCTTGGACCTTTATTCGTGCATGTATCCGAATAAGTGCAGTTAAGGCCAAGTCCTCCTCAACAATCTACTTCAGTTTTTTCGTAGTTAAGTTACTTTTTGTAAAGTGTTTCCAGAATCTTTCTTGCACAAAGTCTCTGGTGCACTCTTCAATGGTATTGGCCTGCCGAGCCCTAGCTTGGTTAATACTGGCATAATGCAGCAACAGACTGCTTCAGTTTCTAATGTGCTGTATTGTCGTCACTGTCGAGAAAGATCTGTGAAAATGGAGAAGTGTGACACCTGATCAAAATCAGCATAGATCTTTAGCCTTCTACCAGAAAAGTTGGAAGAATCAATATGGCTACAGTATGTTAAAGTTTGATTCCTCCAGGCACAGAAATAACTCTGGTTCCAATTCTCGAAAAAATCTTCTCTGCTGAGCTGCATTTCACATCAGCTTGTACAGCAGGAGGAACGCATCAAAGCCTTCTGGGTCACACACACATCTATCAGTAAGAGCCTTGGAGAGTTAAGAGGCCACCTGGGAGCAAAGGGCCCCTATATGATGCCAGTACTGCCTCAAACTGAGGCTGGCTGTGAACTTTCTTGATGAAGCAGGTTTGCAACAGATATGAATTGTATGAACCTGCATGTGAAACTTTGCTGCCAGTACTTTGCCTCAATGTTGTAAGAATCTGGCATTGACATCTAGTGAATTTCACAGATCATCACCTTGCAGGGATGCTGAATCAAATGATGGATGTCCTTGGTTGAGGCAGTGTTCAGTTGCAGGACCAATTTAAATGCAATCATTGGGTTTTCAATAAATAGGCTATCCAATGATCATCCAGAAGTGGCCACAAAGTCTAAGAGATGACAAATTTGTTGTAGGCTCTGAGACAACCAGGTGGTAGCTCTCAATGGTGTGATCATCTCCAGGCTGGGGAATTTTCTGCATGTCTTTGTATCCCCCTCTCTCCCCCCCCCCCCCCCCCCCCCCCCTTTTATAGAACAGATTATTCAGAAGATTTGAATAATTGAAACAGTGGTGATTCTTGTGGCTTGTTATTGGCGGAGCAGGGTTCATGTCTCCGACCATGCATTCATTAGGTGATTCTTGTGGCTTGTTATTGGCGGAGCAGGGTTCATGTCTCCGACCATGCATTCATTAGGCTATCAGGATCCTGTATAGGGAGGATCTAATGACTCAGATGCACATCCGATTTGGTGTATCTTTTTTTCCGCGGTCATCTTTCTCTCTACCCACCAACCCTCAGACCTCCAACTGATGGCTCTTAAGAGGAAACTGGCTTAGTGGAGCAGGAGTTCTGGAAATTGGTGATTTATATTATTGGCATTTAGGACAGTATCTACAAGGAATATTTATAAGTGGAGGCATTACTCCCATTGGTGCTAGGATCACAGCTTGTGCTGTTGGAAAGTGACAGGTACAAATGTTGGCATATCAGGTGCTCCCTGAGGTCAATGAGAATCCATATTGCTGCTATTTTGAGCTTGGTTGGAGCAGATGTTGGAGAGCATTCGATGCCTTCCTGATTCATGAAAAACTTCTGTAAAGTAAAGCCTTTTATTCCTCAGGTTATTACTATTTGGGATTTGAATTTGAGCAAATTGATTCTTGAACAAGTAGGTTCCTGTAAACTCAGGTTCTTCCACTCAGTAATTGCTTCCTTGTTTCACACTTGGATAGGACAGTTATTGTGTATAATTTGTCTTCCTTGCCAAAAATTGTACGTTTGTCATGACATCCTGTGACAAAAAACAATGAAGTTTTATCCACCCTCATTTGATCTACATAGTACACAAATGTACTCAGCAATACTTCCTTTCAATGGAACAAATGAAATGCTTGGCCAATCATGGCAGTTATTTGTTTCATTTGGAAATGAAACTTCAGATGATTCAGTGCCAAAGATCAGAAATTAGGTAGTGGAGCACAGCTCTTTAGGTTGCTCCTTCGCAGGGTAGAACCACCTAGAGGGCTGTGAATGCTGAGTCTTTGCGTATATTCAAAGCTGAGATAGATAGATTTTTGGAATCAAGGGATGTGGAGATTGGGCGGGAAAATGGAGTTGAGGTCGATGATCGGCCATGATCTTTTTGAATGGTGGAGCAGGCTCGACAGGCCATATGGCCTACTCCTGCTCTTCCTTCTTGTGTTCTTATGAAAGTTAGTCACTATACTTGTTATGTACTTAGTTATGTTAAGTTTGTATGGAACCTTGGTTAGACCACAGTTAGAGTACTGTGCACAGTTCTGGTCTCTATATTACAAAAAGGATTTAGAGGCACTGGAGAAGGTGCAAAAAGGATTTACAAGGATGATACCAACACTGAGAGGTTATAACCATCAGGAAAGACTGGATAGGCTGGGGCTCTTTCCTCTAGGAAATAGAAGGCTGAGGGGTGACCTAATAGAGGTCTTTAAAAATTATGAAGGGGTTTGATTGGGTAGACAGAGATAATGGTTCCGATTGTGGGGGACTCCAAAACTAGGGGTCATAAATATAAGTTAGTCACGAATAAATCCAATAAGATTGCAGGAGAAACTTCTTTAACCAGAGAGTGGTTAGAATGTGGAAATTGCCACAACATGGAGTAGTTAAAGCAAATAGCATAGATGCATTTAAGGGGAAGCTAGCTAAGTACATGAGGGAGAAAGGAATAGAAGGTTATGCTGATAGGTGAAGTAGGGTGGGGGGAGGCTCGTGTCTAGCATAAACACTGGAATAGACATGTTGGGCCGAATGGCCTGTTAATTATATGTAATACTCTTTTAGTGACTGCTATTTGGGCCAGTGTGCTAAGGGTTCATCTTGACTATTTTCTCCAGCCTAAGAATTAGGAGAGCAGCCCAGACTGAAGTCTTATACACAGCAGACACAGAGAAGGTTACTTGAACCACATATGCCCAAAATATTACGTGATTCCTAAGAACTTAAGTCAACAATGAGAAAAGGCCACTGGGCTTATTAAAGTTCATACCCCTCCCTGCCCAGGCCATGGAATGGAAGTTCCTAATTTGTACATGGAGGTTGAAGTTGTCACAGACTAAATAACACCTTTCTAGATGATCAAATGTGCTGAATCCTCTCCTGTAGAAATGAATATCCACACTTTGCATGGGACCTGGCTTGCATTTTTGTTCCAAAAATAACAGCTTTACAGCAGTTACTTTGCCAATGGCGTTTTAGCTTAAATTTTCTGCTCTTCCATTTGCATTTTTTGTTCATCTTTTTTCCCCTTCTAGATGGCTCCTAGCTATGCTGGTATCTACATTGTGTAGCATTGTCATCTGGTGGATGGTTTGTGCCTACCCTTCTCCCATCCTGCTAATCTGTCTAGATGGGTTAGGAAACTAGTAACCTTCAGGACCCAGGCAGGTAGCACTGTAAGTGTGCCACTTCCATTTCTTTTTGAAAGACTAATCACTGGGCAATGTGTTGCACTTTCCAAATCTCTTCCATTGCATGCTTAATAACTATCACTACTCTCTGTTTCTTAAACTCAGTGGGGGTGTATTTTGTTTGATTTGTTATGTTTGTAAAGTTGTTTATAGTTATTAGTACAAAACTTTTCGGTGTTTCTAACCATTTCTAGCACTGGTTTCACTAAAAATAAAAATCTCTGCATTGTGGTTTTGTAAGTTATTTATGTATGTATATTTCCCATGCACTCTACTAACTATGTCATTACAGTATTTTAACTTAATTCCATCTGTTACTGCACATTTTTTCTTGGCAGCTGTTCCATTGCAAATGTGGGCTTTCTACATTAGTTATTTCTTTAGTTGCATGATGAAACTGGAGCACAGTAATTACATAACGTTTCAATTGCAGCAATGATCATTTGTGGCCAGTGCAATTAATTGGCTGTTGCAGTGGAGGTTTTAATTTAGTATATAAGCCTAGGCCAGATAATAAAAAATAGGTTTTGAAATTAATCATTTCCTGCATGCCTGTCGTGCATCTGCTACTTGATGGCTAGCGATGGGAAGATTTGATTCACAAAGCTTGTTTTCTTGTTAGTCTGCTATATTACTGTTCTCTTTTAGGTTTTTGCAATTGGAATGTGGCACCTTACCAAGTAAAACATATGTACCTCAACTTAGAACAAATGGTTGCTTGTGCTTATCATTTTTTTTGAAGGAGGGTTGTTTCTGAAGAAACTTCAGCTTTAAAAAACTTAAGTGTTAAAACAAACAGTCATTATAACCTGGGAATCTTAAACTATGTCATTTGGATATTGTGTGGGTAAAACTGGCCAGAAAACCTGATGATTACATGAAATTGCTGCTTGTGCTGCTGCTTACTGTAGTATTGTAATTTCTGATCTAGATGATCGCATAAAAAACGCACAGCTTCTTGATATAAAATGATATATAACATATACAACAGTAATGTGATCTCCTAGTAAATTCTAGAAGTAAAGTCGTTATTTAAAAAAAAATCAAGTTCTGTCGAATAATTGGCTAGTCATTCTCTGTGTTCAACAACTATGACAACATTTGTGTATCTTGTTACCCAAATATTTATAAGCTGAAAAGCCATTTTCTTACCTGAATTTTAATCTACCCTGTTTGTATACATGATGGACAGAGCTGTGCCACATCAGATGATGTATAAAGCAGTTAAACCACTGCAATGAAACTTGGTAACGTTATTGCATGCATCACTATGTTTGCCCTTCAGGTCAAGTGTTACGTTGACTGCAATCTTTCTGCTACATTACAGTGTCTCACGCTTGCAATTCTGTTTCCCATGTATAACCATAAACATCTTTTATCAAAAAGTGTAATTATGTTTAATATAACTAACCTTTTCTAGAGTTTCACCCAACCTAACCCATCAATATTGTACAATTAACAACAACTTGCATTTATATAGCACCTTTAATGAAATAAACTGTACCAAGGCGTCTCACAGGAGCTTTATCAAACAAAATTTGACACCGAGCCACATAAGAAAATATTAGGACAACTGAAAGAGGTAGGTTTTAAGGTGCGCCTTACAGGAGAAGAGAGGCGGAGAGGTTTAGGGAGGGAATTCTAGAGCTTGGGGTCTAGACAGCTGAAGGCATGGCCGCTAATGGGGCAAAGGAAATCAGGGATGCGCAAGAGGACATGGAGGGAACATTGGAACAGAGATTTGAACACCAGGATAAGCATTTTAAATTTGAGAGAGGCCGGCCAGTAGACAATTAGAATAGTCAAGTCTGGAGACATCATAAAGTCTTAATTTTTCCAGTGACTCCAAACCTACTTTATAGTTAACCTAATTTGTGTGCATGAAGGAGCAATTGGCCTTTCCAAGTTTAAATGAAGACGAATAGATCACCTACCACATTGGTCACAGTGAGTCCCCTTTCCATTTAATCTCTGAAATATTTCTAGGATCGCTGCAGTTTCCTCCCTCAGGATCCTAGGATGCATCCAATTAGATCTTGGTGCTTAGTTTTCCTTTTGTCCATCATAATATTGCTCATCTTGCTCTCAATCACTTCAAGATTCACCTTCTCCCAGATATTCTCTTTAGTAAAGACCAATGCAAAGTACTTATTAAATACCTCTGCCATTTTTTGATAGTCATCTATAAATTGACAATCATCTCGTCTCGGGAGTCCCATCCCACTTTTAATAATTCTCTTTTTACCAATATACTTATAAAATACTTTACTATTCTTTTTAATTTTAAAAAAATATTTCCTCCTACTCCCACTTAGCTTTCCTTATCCTGCTCACTCAGCTTTCTTTAACCTGCTCTTAACCTCTTTTCTTATTGTCCCATATTCTTAGTTTGTTAAATTGTTATTCTCATCATGATGCCTCTGGGGGGGAAAAAAGTGAAATGCTAGCAAATGTGACTAGTTTCATATCAGTCTGATTCCACATGCCTCAAATATTATTCTCTGACTACTTACAGGAAGATTAAGAGAAAAAGCAGATCAATTTAGGTTTCATAGAGGGTGTGGACCAAGAGAGACAATAGGTGTAATGAGAGTCCTGTGTGAGATGAGTATAGAATAAATGCATTATAGATTTTGAAATAACCTTTCATGGAGTGAACTGACTCAAACTAATGGAGGTGTTAAGGGATATAGGTGTGGATTGTAGAGATAGACACCTGCTAAAGGTTTTGTATATGGACAAACTGCAAGTGTTTGGGTAGCAGATGGAGAGTTGGAGCCATGAGTGATTGGAAGAGGAGTGTGACAAGGATGCTGCTTGTCACCTGTGCTGTTCAATGTATATGCAGAAGCAATGGTAAGAGAAGCACTTAATCAGGTAGAGGAAGGAGTGAATGTTGGAGGTCAGTTCGTAAAAGCTGTCCGATTTACTGATGACACAGCCTTGGTAGCAAGTACCATGAATGGACTACAGTTGTTGGTTGATAGCCTGAATACTGCAGCAATGGATTATGGAATGAAGATCAGTGTGAGCCAGACCAAAGTTATGATGTTTCTAGGGATGCAGATGAAAGAGTGAGCATTTTAATAAATGAGTTGGATCAGGTGAGACAATTTAAATATCTGGGAAGTATAACTGAAGATAGCAGGCGTGTCGAGAAGGTAAGAGCTTGGATTACAATGGGTAAAGTTGCATTTAATAGAAGGGAGAGGAGATTGACTGGACAACTGAATAGAGAACTGAAGAAAAGATTAGTGAAGAGTTTGATATGGAGTGTGGTGTTGTATGATACTGAAACATGGATGCTAAGGAAAGAAGGGTTCAGGATTCCAGAGAGCTTTGAGATGTGAGTTTGGAGATGCATGGAGAAAGTAAAGTGGATAGACATGAAATGTAATGAGGAGGTGTTGGCAATGATGCAAGAAGAATGTAGTTTGATTGATATCAAAAGGGTAACTGAATTGGATTGGGCTTGTGCTGAGAGGGGATGGGATATTGAAAGAGGTGTTTGAAGGGTGGGCGTAAGGAAAAAGACCCAAGAGGGAGGAAAATAAGGATGCTACTGGACCATTGAATGGCGCATTGTATGGAGAATTGAAGAGAAAAGCAAAAGACAAGAGTGGTTTGGAGAAGGGAGAATTGAGTGAGACCCGTCTTAGGGAAACCACGGATGATAAATGATTATTCTTATCATCCTCATAGGCCCTCTTTATTTTAATTGATTTCCAACCCCTTTATCCATGGCATCCTAAATCTATTAGTTTCCCTTTTTAATGGAATATACTTAAATCTGTGTCCTTGCAATCTTTCTCTTTTAAAAACATCCCACTGTTGTTCTGCAGTCTTGTGTGTCAATTTCACCTTCCTGCTCACCTCTGCGCCAATTTTTTCGTACTGGCTTTTTCCCTTTCTAGGTGGATCATAAAGCTCATCATATTGTGGTCACTACTCCCAAGGTGCTCACCCACATTAAGCTCATCTCTACCTGATCTATTTCATTACTCGGAACCAGATCTAGCAACACCTATGCCCTTGCAGATCTACTAATACAGGTATACTGCTTGAGGAAGGAGTCCTATACACATTTTAGATATTCCATTTTCTTAACTCATTTATTCCCTCTCTGTCCTAATCAAGAAGTGGATAATTAAAATCTGCCAGAATAATATTTTCTTATTCCTACTCATCTCTCACATCTGACTGCAGATTTCCTCTTTCATTTCCTTCCCAGAATTTGGAAGTTTGTAATACACCCCTATTAATGTAACAAATCTTTGTGCTCCAACTATATTGACTCTGTCTGTACCCCTTCCTTATCTACATCAACCCTCTCTACAGTCTGAATTCCCTCATTACCAATATTGCCACTGCACTCCACTCTTATATTATCTCCCAATATGTTTATTTTTCATTCTTGTTCAGTTTGCAGCCAAGTTTGTTAATGCTATTAAGTTTAGATCTTCCTATAAAATAATAGCTTCCAATTTACTTCTCACACTCTACATGCAATTTAACCTTATCTTTGTTTCTTTTATCACTACTCCTTTTCCCATGTTTTTTTTTTGCCTAAGCTACTATTAATTAATTCAGGCCGGAATTTTCCTTACCTTGGCGGGTCAGGTGCGGTCGGTGTCGGTGGCGGGTCCCGGCCCCGCTGCTGGCTCCATCCCGCAGACTTGGTTAAAGTGGACTGGGAAAATATATTACAGGGTAAGACTGTAGAAAAGCAGTGGCAAATATTTAAGGAGATATTTCATAACTCTCAGCAAAGATATATTCCAGTGAGAAAGAAAGACTCTTAAGAGAAGGATGAACCATCCGTGGCTAACTAAGGAAGTAAAGGATGGTATCAAATTGAAAACAAAAGCATACAATGTTGCGAAGAATAGTGGAAGGCCAGAGGATTGGGAAATTTTTTAAAACCCGCAAAGGACGACTAAAATGATAGCGAAGATAGCTTATGAGAGTAAGCTAGCAAGAAATATAAAAACAGACAGTAAGAGCTTCTACAGGTATATAAAAAGGAAGAGAGTAACTAAAGTAAACATTGGTCCCTTAGAGGATGAGTCTGGGGAATTAATAATGAGAAACAGGGAAATGGCGGAGACTTTGAACAAATATTTTGTATCGGTCTTCACGGTAGAAGACACTGAAAGCACCCCAATAATAGATAATCAAGGGGCTATTGGGATTGGGGGGGGGGGGTGGAAACTTAAAACTATCACTAGAGAGAAAGCACTAGGCAATCTAATGGGACTAAAGGTGGACAAGTCCCCTGGACCTGATGGCCTGCATCCTAGAGTCTTAAAAGAGGTGGCTGCAGAGATAGTGGATGCATTGGTTGTAATCTACCAAAATTCCCTGGATTCTGGAGGTCCCATCGGACTGGAAAACCTCAAATGTAACACCCCTATTTAAGAAAGGAGGGAGACAGAAAGCCGGCAACTATCGACCAGTTAGCCTAACATCTGTCATTGGGAAAATGCTGGAGTCCATCATTAAGGAAGTGGTAGCAGGACATTTAGAAAATCATAATATAATCAAGCAGAGTCAGCATGGTTTTATGAAAGGGAAATCATGTTTGACAAATTTGCTGGAGTTCTTTGAGGATGTAACGAGCAGGGTGGATAAAGGGGAACCAGTAGATGTCGTGTATTTGGATTTCCAGAAGGCATTTGATAAGGTGCCACATAAAAGGTTACTACACAAGATAAGAGCTCATGGGGTTGGGGGTAATATATTAGCATGGAGAGAGGATTGGCTAACTAACAGAAAACAGAGAGTCGGGTTAAACGGGTCATTTTCAGGTTGGCAAACTGTAACTAGTGGGGGTGCCACAGGGATCAGTGCTGGGGCCTCAACTATTTACAATCTATATTAATGACTTGGATGAAGGGACCAAGTGTAATTAGCCAAATTTGCTGATGATACAAAGATAGGTGGGAAAGTAAATTGTGTGGAGGACGCAAATAATCTCCAAAGGGATATAGATAGGCTAAGTGAGTGGGCAAAAATCTGGCAGATGAAGTTTAATGTGGGAAAATGTGAGGTTATCCACTTTGGTAGGAAAAATAAAAAGCAAATTATTATTTAAATAGGGAGAGATTACAAAATGCTGAGGTACAGAGGGATCTGGGGGTCCTTGTACATGAATCACAAAAAGTTAGCATGCAGGTACAGCAAGTAATCAGGAAGGCAAATGGAGTGTTGGCCTTTATTGCAAAGGGAATGGAGTATAAAAGTAGGGAAGTCCTGTTACAACTGTACAGGGTGTTGGTGAGACCACACCTGGAGTACTGCGTACAGTTTTAATCTCCTTATTTAAGGAAGGATATATTTGCATTGGAGGCAGTTCAGAGAAGGTTCACAAGGTTGATTCCGGAGATGAAGGGGTTGTCTTATGAAGAAAGGTTGAGCAGGTTGGGCCTATACTCACTGGAGTTTAGAAGAATGAGAGGGGATCTTATTGAAACAAAGATTCTGAAGGGACTTGACAGGGTAGATGCAGAGAGGATGTTTCCCCTCGTGGGGGAATCTAGAACTAGGGGGCATAATTTCAGAATAAGGGGGCACCCATTTAAATCGGAAATGAGGAGGAATTTCTTCTGAGGGTCGTGAATCTTTGGAATTCTCTTCCCCAGAGAGCTGTGGAGGCTGGGTCATTGAATATATTTAAGGTGGAGATAGACAGAATTTTGAAAGGTAAGGGAGTTAACGGTTATGGGGAGTGGGCAGGGAAGTGGAGTTGAGGCCAAGATCAGATCAGCCATGATCTTACTGAATAGCGGAGCAGGCTCGAGGGGCCAAATGACCTACTCCTGCTCCTACGCCTTATGTTCTTAAAGAACTTGCCTTAATGCGGCCTATTAAGCCTGCCCAGCACGTTACCCGGCCCAATGAGATGGAGCAGGTCTGGTGACGTCATTCATGACGTGTTTTCAGCCGGGATCTTTAAAGGGACCATGGTCAATTAAATTTTAAGTTTAATCTAACATAATGGGTGTTGAATCTTTACTGTACAATAATATAATAAAAGTTATACATGAGTGACAAAAATATTTAAATAAAATTATCATTAAGTAATATGATTCCATCTACAAATACGATCAAGAACATAATTAAAGAAGTACTTTAATTGTAAAGTTATTGGTGCTTTAGTCACAAATCTATAGGGCTAGAAATTCGGTGCATTTGCGCCTCCCGTTAGCACCTCCGGGGGGGCTCGAATTACTTTTCACCCGGGCACAGCGCCACTAACGACTCCCGCTAAATTCAGCAGGCGTTTAGCGGCGGCGGTAACCAGTAGTGCCCTGCTCCACCGTGCAGGCGATGACAACGTCATCACCGTGCTCAGTGCCCCGTTTTCGCCCCGCCTGCAAAATTGGCCCACGCCCCCTGAATCTGCGCCGGGCGACCCGCTGTCAAAAAAAACAACTTTCCCACCCATCCTGCCACCGATCGCGCCTGCTACCACCACGGAAAATTCAGCCCTCAGTCTTTTTCCCATTTATAACTAGTCCACTTAATTTTATTCCTCTACTCCATATCCCTCTTGCTAAATAGTTTTCTGCATGAATATTATTCTCATCAATTTCAACATTCTCTATTAGCTCATCCTGGTTCGTTTTATTTTCACAGCACTCCCCCCTTCCTAGTTTTATTACATTAAAGGTACGATATAAATGTACGTTGTTGTTGTAAATACCGCCTCACTTCCCTATTTAACTGTTTTCTCAGTACATTAGCATCCTGCTGTTTGGATGTAGCCTGTCCTTGCAGAATAAGTCCGATCTGTCCCAGAACTGGTGCCAATGCCCAACAAAGTGGAATCCCTCTTCCTGACACCACACCTTTAGCCATGTATTAATATCGCTAATTTTTCTGTTCTTCTGTAATAGCGCATGGCTGGGGAAGTAATCCTGAGATTACCACCTGTGAACTCCTGCTCCTAAACCTGTTTCCTAATCTTCATCTTGCTAAGCTTCAGGCCTTTCTTTACCTACATCATTGGCTCCCACAGGGTCCACACAATTGGTTGCTCTGCTTCCCCATGCGCAATCTTCTCCAGTTTATTCACCGATGTCCCTTACCCTGGCACCTGGGAGGCAACAAAGTATCTGGGACTGTTAGACAGGACTGGAAAAGATCATGTCAGCCCCTCTAACTAATGAATCCCCTATTACTACTGCATTTCTAGCTTTTGTGGTGATCTTGTTGCCCCTCCCCACCCCCCACCCCCCCTCTGAGCCATATCTTGTTTGTTGGTCATGATGCGGAGATGCCGGTGTTGGACTGGGGTGGACAAAAGTGAGAAGTCGCACAACACCAGGCTATAGTCCAACAGTTTTATTTGAAATCACAAGCTTTCGGAGCGCTGCTCCTTCGTCAGGTCACCTGACGAAGGAGCAGCAGCTCCGAAAGCTTGTGATTTCAAATAAAACTGTTGGACTATAGCCTGGTGTTGTGCGACTTCTCACTTTTGTTTGTTGGTGCCATTGATAATTATTTGATGGCCCAGTCCAGAGTCCTCATTTTCCCCATGGAAAGCTACAGCTTCAAATGTATTTGAGAGCATAAGTTGCTCTCTGCTCCTGTGCTAATCTTTCCTTCCTGCCTTTGCCTGCCGCTCAGATAGACACCAGTCTTTGCTCCTTCACCGCCTGGTCCCTATCTCATTGGTGTGACTACCCTCTAAAACTCCTATGCCAGAAATTAATCTCCCTCCCTAATGTGTCAAATTGTCTCCATCTCTTTCTCAAATTCTGAGATTTTTAGCTCAAGCAATGTGAGTTGATGGCACTTCCCATGGACATGTTTGCCTGAGTTACAACCTGATGCTCGAAACTCCCACATCTTGCAGGTTGTGAACTGTCCCTTCCTGTGCTGCCATTATTAGGTTTACTTTGTTCTACTTCAAAGTTTATATTATGTATCCTGTTTTAGAAGTCCTTACACTTGCTCAGTTAACAGCTCACTCCAAGATGTGCTCTCTGATTGATTGGATTATGGACAAGGCTGTCAAGAGTGCAGAAGAGGATATGGCAGCAAAGGGACAAGGAAAATGTTATGGGACATGTGGGAGGCTGAAAGAAGCGTGAGTAAGGGCTCTATTTTTCCAGGAAAGAAAGAAGGCTTGGAAGCAGGTGAGGAGTGAGCTAGGCGAAGAGGGAGGTCAGCAGCAATGTTAGGTAGCCCTGGTCCTGGACTGAGAGCTGTCTGCAGTGCTGAGCAAAAGAAGTATTGGGGTATATTTGAGAAGGAAAGAACCAGCTGATAAGGGAAGCACTAAAGAAAAATAGTTTTTAAATAAAAAACTCTCAGTAGATGGAGCTTTCACAGCAGCACGTAGAGCTTTACTCAAGATATAAGGCACAGAATCAACAGGCTCTGTTGTACTGGTAGAAGGATGTTACAGACTAATCTTAAAATTAATGTGGCAACTCCTATTAAAACACCACTTATTGGCACTACGGGGAAACCTAACAGTTGAGTGCAATATCTAACTTGACATATTAACATGGGCATTCCCATAGGAAATATTTTACATAGCATTTTCCAATGGAGCATGCGGCCCCATGTAAGAGTTTTAATTATAGATGCGAACTACAGTCCTGAGTGCCAATGTACTTTTGATGCAAAGCTTAGGCACATAGTGAAGTTACAGTTCCTAACATACAGTAATCCACTGTCTCTGATTTGTCACACTGCTTGTCCTACATCCAATATTGGATAAGCAGAAATTTCCTCCAACTGAATATTGGGAAGACTGAAGCCATTGTGTTTGGTCCCCGCCACAAACTCCTTTCTCTGGCCACCGTTTCCACCCCTGGCAACTGTCTGAAGCTGAGCCAGACCGCTCGCAACCTTGGTGTTGTGTTTGATCCGAGATGGGCTTCTGACCACATCTGCTCCATCTGCGACTTCCACCTCTAACATCGCCCGACTCTGAACCTTCCTCTGCTCCTTTGCTGCTGAAACTATCATCCATACCTTTTGTTACCTCTAGATTTGACTATTCCAATGCTCTCTTGGTTTACCTCCTGTCTTGCGCTCTACATAAACTTGTGCTTATCCAAAACTCTGCTGCCCGTACCTTAACTTGCTTCAAGTCTTGTTCATCCATCACCCCTGTGCTCGCTGATCTTCACTAGCTCCTGGTCTGACAACACCTCAGTTTTAAAATCCTCATCCTTGTTTTCAATTCCCTCCATGGCTTCACCCCTCCCTATCTCTGTAGCCTCCTCCAGCCCTACAAGCCTTCGCAATCTCTGCGCTCCTCCAATTCTGGCCTCTTGCGCATCCCCGATTTTAATTGCTTCACCATTGGCACCCGTGCCTTCAGCTGCCTTGGCCCTAAGCTCTGGAATTCCCTCCCTAAACCGCTCAACCTCTCCTGCTTTAAGATGTGATGGGGAGATGCCAGTGTTGGACTGGGGTGGACAAATGTGAGAAGTTGCACAACACCAGGTTATAGTCCAACAGTGATTTCAAATAAAACTGTTGGACTATAACTTGGTGTTGTGCGACTTCTCACATTTGCTTTAAGATGCACATTAAAATCTACCTCTTTGACCAAGCTTTGGTCATCTGTCCTGATATCTCCTTCTGTGGCTCGGTGTCAAAAATGTTTTTATTGATTCTGCTCTTGTTCAGCGTCTTGGGACGTTTTGCTATGTTAAATGCGCTCTATAAATGTGAGTTGCTGTTGTTAAACATTTCAAATAAAATAAATCCTCAGTCTTCACTAAACTTACCCATGTACTTGCCTGTACTATCTTGCAAATTCCTCCCCTGGCAGCCTGCCCATCTCTTGAGCTTCAGATCTGCTCAGTCCTCTGTTTCCACACCTCCAGTGTTCCATCTGGAATGTTCGCGACCTTTTACACATGCATGGAATTTCTATCCCTTACTACTACATTTGCTGTGTCCATGCGTGCGTTGTACATCTTGCTGCTTTTCGCTATTCAGCAACTCCACTTTTTTTTCTTCCTACATCTCTGCCAAATCCTTTGACTGCTTCACTTTATCAGATTTTCCACTACTGCCCATGCACCTTCCTACTCCAATACCATTGCCTTTCCTCCCAAGTTTTCCCCTGTAACCCCTTCGCACTTCAACAGTGTAACCTTCAATTCACTGAGTGAAATCACAGGAGATCAACTAGTATTCTGTTCCAGTAAAAATAAACTTTCCTTTCCAGAAAGCTGGAAAATTGAGTTGTACAGTTTGAAACACAGTATAAATGTGACCCTTCAATGACTGCACAGTCACTGACACAAGTTAGGGAGGCGGACTGCATCCTGACTGCTCATAAGAAGCAAGTGCATGATGTGCTTGACAAACTTGGCATTATAAGCATAGGTTCCAAAACTGGCCATCTGTTGACTGCAAGAAAGAAAACAGGTGGAGCAGACTGTCCCTGAAGCACACCTTGGGATGGTACTACTTCTTGTGATTCACAGAAATGAACCGGGTTTTTGGCAATTTTATATCCCCTTGTAAACATCAGATTCAACTCCTAAGATGATTAATAGATACTTGGGAGCACTACAGGTAGATAAGCAGATTAGAACTTTGAGAGGAAATTCTGGAGGCCATTCACTCTGTGCAGATGGTCAGGACTTCTGGGGCCAAAAGTTTCTGAACGGACTTCTATAAGTCCCTGCAATTACACCAATTTTATTGGGTGTATTTTTGTTTACTGTTGAATGTATATCTGTAACTGGAGTGAAGAGCAATCCACGTGAAAAACATAAAGTACTCCCTCCTCTATCTGGTATCCAAATTGATGCACCTTGATCAGACAGGATGTACTTGTGGTGGTAGGCACTCTGTTGACTGTGTTTTTAATGTAATTCATCATTCTAACATCTTGGTTCACCCAGCTTTTACATTTACTTTCCCTTTGATAAAGAAAAAGCATTTGATCGAAAGTAGGGAGTTAGGACACTGAGATGTGGTGGTATCTTTATCCAATTGGTCTCGCCTCATAGATGCTGCTTTTTCTAAAACGTAGCAACTATTGACTGAATTTGATTGCAGGGATAATCAGTTTGCCCGCAAGCTCTTCCACTATTGTGGATATATGTAATTTTAGTTAAAATATATACCCATGGCAGAAGTGGTTTCTTTGTAAGTTTCTGGTTCCAGACCAGTGGAAGCTAAGCTGTTCTACTGGACTCTGTTGCTCGTCCATTTTGTTTCAAGAACAACCTGTATGTAGCAGACTGCTAGTAGCCAGTCATGCCAACCTCACCGTCTCATAAATCATCAGACAAACTCTTAGAAATCACGAGATTTGGTAAGAAATCATGAGTTGCTATTTTTTTCCCCGACCCGACCCGACCCCTCGTTGACCTTTGCGCCCGGACAAGAAGCTCATTCAGCCGTCACTAACCGATTTACTGACGTAACATAAGAAATAGGAGTAGGAGGATCAGTGGCCCCGCTGTCACGTGACTCGCAGGCCAGCCTCACTCCTCCAGCCCTACAACCCTCTGAGATCTCTGAGCTCCTCCAATTCGGGCCACTTGTGCATTCCTGATTTTAATCGCTCCACCATTGATGGCCCTGCCTTCAGCTGGCCACACTCGCTCTACCATCCAACACAAGAGGCAACCCTTGTTGCCCCCAGGCGGTTTGAATTCTTCAGCAGACAGATATGCTAATTGGGTTGGCCTGTAGAAAGTGAGTTGCCTCAACATTTCTAAAAATGTAAACCTGACGCCAGAATTCTAATTTTTAAAAGTAAGCTCCAATTCAATTTTTATGTTAAGGTTTTTATTAACATTTATCAGCAGCAAGACTAAAACCATAAATCCACCCCTTTTACAATATTGGACTTAGTAAAAAAAAAAGTAGTTAATAAAAGTAAGTTAAACTTGTGTCAATCACTCTTCATCCTTCTGCTAAAATGCTTCCTTGCCTCACCTAATGATTGAAAGCCTGATCATACAAACCCATCTGCAGTAGGGTCATTTTATTTTAAAAAGTGGATTCATGTACAGCTCAAAATTCTCACAAACTTGTTTCTCATTTCAAAACATGTTCACTGCCGTCTGACAGCATCAAATTACCTTCTTACTCACCTGTTGCAGGTAAAACTCGGTGACTCACTCACCTGTGATAGATTTAATAAGAAGATGAGGTACACTTGATATCCACCAATCTCTCCCACTGATTTGAAAGCTTCGTCCAGCCCCATAGTGGTGGCCAGCTGCACTGATCTGGCCCGCTTTAGTTTTTGTAACATAGCGTAAACCTTGCTCGGATGGCCGGTTTTCTTCGGCAGCAGAACGGCCTGGATGTTGGGCAGGACCCTGCCCTGGACTGTGGTAACCCCTCCCAGCAACTTGTTCAGCTCTTCGTCGTTGCGGATGGTGAGCTGCAGTGGCAGGGGACGATCCTGGTTTTGTCGTGGGCCACGTTGCCCGCCAGCTCCAGGATCTTGGTCAGATACTCTAGGACAGTGGCCAGGTAGACGGGGGCTCTGGCCCTGACACGGTTGGCATAGTGACCCATGCGCAGTTGCCGGTGAATGCGGCCTGACAGGAAACAGAGACCGGCTCTGGATAAACAGGTCATAAATTTTGCACGTCCTTTCCTTTCCCTCCAATTTTACCGTGACCAAACATCCTGCTAAAACTCCCTGACTTTACAGCTTCTGCCTGCAGCATGTGGCGCTTCTCAGATTGCAACACAACACGTCACCCGTTGAGAACCCCTGACCCCAGCAGCCAATCACAGGATAAAATCATGACTTACCTGAGTGGAATCATGAGTTGGGGAGCATTTTCATTAAAAATCGCGTGTCTCGTAATTAAATCGCGAGACTTGGCATTATTGAGTAGCTTACATTTCTCAGTGCAGTATTTTGTAATGGTTATTTAGTCTTCAATTCTATAGCAGATAGGTTGTATTAGGTTGATGTGTGTGACCTTTTCAGTCATTATAAACTTTTTTATTGGGTCACAAACTTGAGCTATTGTTCATTTCTTCCCCCTCCCAAATACTTTACGTTCATTAATTCAGTGATTCTGAGTGCTATTTGTGTGCTTTTTTTGTAAATGTCAAGATCTGTGCAGTCCAAAGAACTTAAAGCCTGCTGCTTAATACTTATTTCAGAATTCTTACTGTTTCCACTGTTTTTGTGATTGTACTTTTTTATTGCTTTAAGCAGAGAAAGTCAACTCCCTAGTTTCTCTGTAAAGTAAATGTCAGTTGTGAGATGGTTATACCAAACTTTCAATGGTTCCATAGCTAACATGTCTCCTATACTTTTTCGATAAACTCGCAGAGTGCCACTTCTGGCTCTTGAGAATCTGTGTGCATGTTGTTGGTTAATGGTATATGCTGTGCGCAGTGCCTGTAGAACTTAGCTACAGTAGTATGTTTGAGAATCCACTCTTTGGTTACTTACTGAAGTCAGTAGGTACCAAACTTCCTAATTACAAGCCATGTTTCTTAAGCTATATTTAAGGAGAGCAAATATTTCTTGATGTTTTGAACCTATAGTGTTTGTGTAATATTTTACAGTTTTAGACATATAATTGAGTCCATGGCCGTAGAAATTTATCAACTGATGACTTACTTGTTTTCTCTCTTTTAACCCAATCTTCAAAGACCACAGTTCTTTGAAAAGCCTATAGTGTGAAACTAAGTATTTGGTTCTTTTAAATTTCCAATGTACATAAGGCACATTGGCACTGAAATTGCGATCGGAGACTTCCCGCGGGCGAATGCCTCCGATCCGCAAGAAAAGTACGCACCGACCTGGTGCCTCTGTATCTTCGGACTCTTGCAGTCCTGGGTCTCCAGGCGTAGGTCTGTGTAAAGGCCCACACATCCCAGGGGCGCATACGGTTCACAAGCGTCCCTGGGATCACGTGGGCCAGCCCAACCAATCAAAAAGGGGGATTACATTTACGTACAGAATCCCCATAAGCTTAACAGGAATGACATAAAAAAAAATACATTTTCACACAACCTAAATAAAAATAAATCACCACATGTTTAAAATTAATTAAAATACAATTTAATTAAACATTTAAAACAAAAATGTAAATTTTTGAAAAATAAATTTAAACATTTTTAAAGGGGCCAAAAATAACCTAAACTAATTTTAAAGGTTTTAGAATGTTTAAATGATTTTAAAAAATTATTTTAATATTTATTTTCACCCTTATGCTGGTAAAAGAAGACCCTACGCCTGCTTTTACCAGGCGTAAGGGTTTCGTGGGCATTCGCTGGGCAGTAGTTGGGCAAATAGCCCAACTCTGCGCCAGCGAATCTTCATTTCCTGCGCATGCGGATGATCTGTCAAGCAGAATCTTGACAAGTCGCAAGTTCCGGGTTCTCGCGCATGTGGTCATAGGCCCCGTAAAATCCGGGCCAATATTTACTTTTTTTTTTATTCGTTTATGGGATGTGGGCGTCGCTGGCAAGGCCAGCATTTATTGCTCATCCCTAATTGCCCTTGAGAAGGTGGTGGTGAGCCGCCTTCTTGAACAAGTTAACTCCTATGGCTAACTGCATGTCTTGTAACATTTAATGTCGTGTCCCTTTTTCTCTTACAAACCTCTGATTTTATATCATTTATATGTTATGCCAGCAAATTGTCTATTGGTTGACTTGACACTTGCGTAATGAATTGATTTTGCATTATCTATTTCAGATTGGAGGAGAACAAAATGCACACGAGATCATCGTCCCAGGCATTTAGGTAGGTGTCTATCTTTTTTCGTTGGAGTGTTTTTCCATTGCATCACAACTGACGGCTTTTAATTATGGAATTTCATTGGACTATTGCATTGTAATTGGCTTTGTTTTAAAACAGTATAATTTTGGATATAAAGTAATTTTTCATTGCATCAGTTCAGTTTTGTAATGATTTTTATATGGTCTTCGTGATTTACCAACATTTATATGTAAAGTTAAGAATGTGGCTAAATCTACCAGAGATTGTATGTGTAATTCTGAGTTGCGCTTACTCTTCTAATTACCATTAGTGTGTAGTGTACAATTTGGTAATTGAAAACTTTAGCCTGCTGCCTCTAATGTACTAAGATAAGTGCAGTAATTAAACCTAAACCTCGTCTTTAAAAATACTTTGTCCTATGAGGAGAGATTGAGTAGACTAGGCCTATATTCTCTGGAGTTTAGAAGAATGAGAGGTGATCTCATTGAAACATACAAAATTCTTACAGGGCTTGACAGGGTAGATGCAGGGAGGATGTTTCCCCTGGCTGGGGAGTCTAGAACCAGGGGTCCCAGTCTCAGAATAAGGGGTCGGCCATTTAGGACTGAGATGAGGAGAAATTTCTTCAGAGGGTGGTGAATCTTTGGAATTCTCTACCCCAGAGGGCTGTGGAGGCTCAGTCGTTTGGTATATTCAAGACAGAGAGCGATAGATTTTTGAATATTAAGGGAATCGAGGGATATGGGGATAGTACAGGAAAGTTGAGATGAGGTAGAAGATCAGCCATGATCTTATTGAATGGCAGAGCAGGCTTGAAGGGCCAAATGGCCTACTCCTGCTCCTATTTCTTATGTTCTTATACTTAAGAATTTGTTAGTATTTTGTCTTGAGAGGTCATTTCATTAAAATAGTGCTGCTTTGTTTTGGCATTTAGAAAAAGCTCACTTTTCTTTGATATTAAGCTTTATTAGTTAAGGAAAGACAGGATAACCCTAACATTGGAATTTGAATTAATTTTACTAAATTTCAAGCTTCAAAGGACAGGATTGAAGCAAAGCCATATGTAAATAGCATTATAATTCTGTCACCAGTTTACATAGATGTAATAATTTGTTTACACTAAGTTGTCAAACCATCGGAGCATAGGTAAAACATAGTAACCAGTTCGAGTTGAAGAGAACAGAGAAAGCTATAAACGGGAAAGAAGCAAGACAGGGATAGAATATGAAATGATGCGCCATAGTTGATGTGGAACATTTTCTGTTATGTCCGATTTTGCTCCATGGTAGCGCACTTGCCTCCAAATCAGAAGGTCCCACTCCATAGACTTAAGCACATAATCCAGGCTGACCTGTCAGTGCAGTAATGATGGAGTGCTGCACTGTCAGAGATGCTGTCTTTCAGATGAGACGTTCAACCAGGGTCCTGTAAAATATCCCATGGCACTATTTGAATAAAAGCAGAGGGGTTCTCACAGGGTCCTGACCATTATTTATCCGGTTATTTATCTCATTGCTGTGTGTGGAACCTTGCTGTGTGCAAATTGGCTGCTGCGTTTTCCTACATTACAGCAGGGCTACACTTCAAACGTACTTTGTTGGCTGTGAAGCTCTTTGGAATGTCCTGAGGTCGTGAAAGGCACTATATAATTGCAAGGTTGTTTGTTCTTTCCCACTTTCAAACATAAATGTTGCATGAGCAGTAACTGGTGATCATGATGAAAAGAGTAGGAGTGAAGGGAGGAGAAACTTTCTATATGTCATTCAATTTCAACTACCAGAAGCATGCAAACAATGGAGGGGAAGGGGAAGAGTTTTAGTGCATTGTTGCCAGTATAATTCTGAAATGTGTGCAAAATGTGCATAAACAGGATATCCCAAAACTTAAAATATTTTATTCAGGGACATCTGAATTAACCCTGCTCTTCTTAATATACATTTTAATCAGTTCAAATGATTTGAAATTCCATTTAGCTTGTCCCTAATAATATTGATGTGGCCAATAAATGCAATACCACAAAGTTGCACCATTTTATTTAACACACCAGAAGCAGCAAATTAAAATCAACATAATTTTTGACTCTTGGACACAAACATGTGTAATGTAAACAAATTGCTAATTTGGTGACTTTTTTTAAATGCACATTTTTCTATTTATATTCCATTTTAACTGCAAACAAACAGGATAATACTGCAGTCTAGCACACAGAGTTGCAAGCCTTCTTCTAAACCATGTGCAATTCCTGGCGTAGGCCCTACGAGCAAACGGACAACCAGATCCATGGCAGCAAACAGTAATTTAAGGAGGTAAGGCAAAATTAATAACCTTTATGGATAATTTTTAAAAAAGCAGTTTAATGTACTAAATCTAACATTCTCTGGAACAGTACTGAGATTTCCAGAAAAATCAATACATTAGTTAAAGTGTATTAAGCGTGTGCACTTAATTAAATATGAAGTGGATTCTCAATTTTCTGCTCCTTTTTAAAAATTGTGCTTTACAGTCACTGTAAAACATCATAAGCTGGCTTAAGTCTTTGATACTTAAAAGTGACAGCAACGCTGTCAATGACCGTCAGAATGAGATATTTTTAACATTGATGGAAAGATGAGAATGGATGCTACATACACTGGCTACTCCTGAATAGGAAGAACCCTGTGGTAGATAAAATGTTCTTGTTCAATATTGTAAAATATATGGGGAATGCATTAATGCTCAACTATTCTTTTTAGTGGTTCAATTTAGAGTATATCCACCAACTAGTGCCTATTATAGGTCAGAGTTCTGCATGTTCGGAGATGTATAACACATATCTTCCATATTTCTACAGACAGTCTTAAAACGTTATTCTTGTGCAGTCTAAATCAAACATAGGTTACATAGATGTATACGTTTAGGGATGGTATATTTACTGTGATGGGACAGACTAAGTGATCTGCTTAGAGAGCAGAATAGTTATATGAATTACTTAATGTTTGGCTGTGATGGCATCATTACTCGCAGTTTCCTTTGCATTTTTCTCCCTGAAAATGTTTGGGGAAAAAACTGAGATGGCCAATGAATAATTCAATGTCTTGTGTCAATTAATACATCCGTAGCATGCTTCTAACAAACTAGTGAAAATGGGCATAAGAAAACAAACGGAACATTTATTTTAAAGAAAAAGTATGCATGGGTTAGATGGGGTGCAGGATATGAAAGGCATATTTTTACGTTGTTGACTGGAATTTCCAGCTCTAAATGCAGCTGTCCATAAAGGTATGAATATGAAAATATATTTAATAGTGCCGAGAAGATAAGGAGCCTGAATTTGTGGTCGGAGGCATCCCACAGGCGGATGCCTCCGAACCGCAATAAATCTACGCACCTACCTGATGGTCCTGGCCCCACGGAGACTCGCGCTCCTGGGCCTCTACACGTAGGCCTGCGTAGATGCCCACATATTCCAGGAGCGCAAACGGTTCGCAAGTGTCCTTGGGATCACTTGGGCCGGCCCAACCAATCAGAAAGGGGATTCCCATTATGCTTATGGGGATTCCACTTACGTACGGAATCCCCGTAAGCTTAACAGGAATCACCCAAAAAACACGTACACAACTTTGAAATAAAAAAAATTACATGTTTCAAATTCATTAAAATACAATTTCATTAAACATTTAAAACAAAAATTTAATTAAAAAATAAATAAATGTAAACATTTTAGAGGGGCTGAAAATAACCTACAAGTAATTTTAAAGTTTTTTTTATGTTTAAATAATTTTTTTAAAATTATATTATTTATTTAAACTCTCTTATGCTGGTAAAAGAAGACCCTACACCTGCTTTTACCAAGCATAAGAGTTTCACGGGCATTCGCTGGGTGGTAGTTGGGCAAATAGCCCAACTCTCCGCCAGTGGATGTCCATTTTCCGGGGATGCAGAGGATCTGTCAAGAAGATTCTTGACAGATCGCAAGTTCCGGGTTTTCACGCAATCGCATCGCATACGGAAACCCAGAACGTGCGGGGCACTTACGGCCGCGTACGCACCGCATACGCGGTCATAGGCCCCGGAAAATCCGGGGCGTTTAGGCCAAGGATTTCCAAACTGCAGCCCCCAAGCCCTGGCAATCTGTCCTTTTTGAAGCTCAGGCAACTCAATCCTATTCCTTGCTCATTGTTTTGGCTGTTTTGAAGTTTGTAGGGTCTGGAAGTTTGGAAAGGGCTATTCTTCTGCATCCGAACACATGAGTCTATTAGTCTCAGCAACTCGCAATGTATATAAATTGACAGTAATATGGATTTAAACTTTGTCACCCGCGAAGACCAAAAGCTTGGACACCCCAACTCCAGGCAATGAAAATCAATAAAAAGTATAATAGTTAATAATGTGCTTCTATTAGTATGCAGTTAATCATTTTCAACTTTGGTTGAACTCCAGATTTTGAGAAGCTGATCTGAACAATTCGGTGAGCTGAGCTAAGTTACACTAAAGAAACTTGTTATACGTAGGACGAGGTTTCGGCAGTCATGCACGTGCAAACAATCTTCATTCACATCATTGTTATATACAAGTTACATGTTTGGATTGTATTTCTAATAGATTTCCTTTAACTTTATAAAAAAAAAATGATGTGGACGGGAGAGCCTTCCATTTCCCTTTGTGCTCTGGAAAAATTGTGATAAAGGCAGGAATAAGACATGAGGTTTTTGAAAATCAGTCCTTGTACTGATAGTTTATTGCAGTTGGAGGAGTGTGAAGAGGCAAAAATGGGTGTACAGAATGGAAATTAAAGATTTAGGTGAAATTGAAAGGGGAAAATTGGAATGGTGAGGCTGGGCTGCAAACTAATTTAATCCCAATGCCTATTTAGAAATGTTTGTGAGATACCAAATTAACTGTGTATCCCTCCCCCCTCCTTTTCCACTGTTCACTTTGGTATTTTCTGGCCCACATTTTAACTGAGTCCTGCAGTAATATTTTGCAGTAATATTTTACACTAACATTTGCAGAATTTTAAGCATTCCTCAATAGAAATGTATATGGCATAACTTCAGAGAGTTTTTGAAGTTAAAAAGGGCAAGTTCTTGTAAGATGAAGCACCTAATCACTTTTGAGATCATTTTTTCCCACAACCATAGATAGTATCTGTTGCCTACATTTCCACAAATGGGTAATACCAGTAAGCTGATGTAAGGCATGTATGAGCAGTGCACAGACCCAAACTTCTGACTGAAGCTCTTGAACTCTTTCTGAGGGAAACCAGTGTGCAAATGACTGTTGAAACTGAAGTTAAAAGGGTTGACTAATATCTCCGCTAAAATAGCAGAGTGAGGAGTTTCAGAGAAATGCTGAGCCCGTATCCAGGGATATGGGGAGAAAGCAGGGACAGGGTACTGAATTTGGATGATCAGCCATGATCTCATTAAATGGCGGAACAGGCTCGAGGGGCCGAATGGCCTACTCCTGCTCCTGTCTTCTATGTTTCTATCCCACATTGTAATTCCAGAGCTAATATCTTGTGCTAAATGTTTGCAAAAAGAGAAACTTTAAAATGACACCATTGAAGCATGAAAATACTCATTAAGCCCAGCAAAAATCAACTTTTTGCAGCGTACTGCAAACAAATGTGAACTAATGGCGTAGGGAAAGGGAGGAAAGAACTGACGTAAACTTACAGAAAAAAGTTTTATTTGCACCAGGACGGGGGAAAACCGTGTGACTGCCACAAACTCCATGGCCCCAGTCTTCCTGGAATAGTGTCCGAGTGATCTTATTCCCCCATTTGGGTGATGGTCTGTTCATCTACGTGTGAAAATAAAATTAGGAATAATGATATAATGAGGAAATATGATTACTTGAAACAATATCATTGTTTTTTAAAGTAACTAAAGTGACAGTTGGTGCGAACAAGTGTACAATTTTCAAGTTATAGGAATGAAAGGAAGCTGATGAATCAATAATGCATAAGTTTCAGCAAGGTCTATTTTATTGAAGTGAAGCTGACCTATTTCTGATCATTTTTTTTCCCTTTGAAATACAGCCAACCCCTAAGCTCTAAGTTAGCCAGCTCACTAGGCAACTTGCATGCATTGACTAGTCACAAGGATACAAGCCAGATGAGTGATGCGAAAGCAGGTACTAGACCCCCAAGCTATTCTGTCAACCAACTAAACAACTCAAACATTGTAAACAACAACAGCATCAACAACCACTCCTCTGAGAGAACAGCTCCAGATAACAGTTCCAGCATGTCCGTATGAGGTATGGTATTAAGCTGCTCTAACCCAGTAACTGCCTATTTCTCACCTTCAACAGTTTCCCACCTTGAAATTGATTTGAGAACTACCTTGGGCTTAAAAATGGCTACAACAAAATTTGCCTTATTTTTTAGCTTTTTTTAAAATAAAAAAATAAAGTCCTTGGGGTAAAAATTCACTTGGTTGCGCCACCCGTTAGCGCCTTAAGATGTTTGCGCCGCTCGAGAACTTAACTTGAGATTGTGCGGCGGCACTAAAACTTACCGCTACGACCACCTGCGCGCGCAGATTGTGACGTCATTCCATGGTGCAACGCCCTTGGGGCGCCCCGTAGCGGAAATTGAGTGGCGCCCCCTGCCTTACCGCCTGGCGCTTCCAACGACCAGAAGACTTGAACGCTATCAATCGCTGTGGGGCTGGGGGGGGCCTCTTCCTGTCTTTTATTGTTGGTGGCTTTTTTGAACTACGCATTCTGAGAGAGAGAGGGAGAGACTTCTGGAGAGATTCAACGTTGTGTGAAGGAGTTTTGGGTACTGAGCAGCACTTTGCAGGTTCATTTTGATTTGCCATTCCTTGTATCGATTTAGCAGAGACCGTGGGAGCTGCACTCTGAGCTCTTTGCCTGGTGCTCTCCATTGTTCTTTCCAGCACATCCAGGCCGAGATTCAAGGCAGCAATGAACAGGATGTGGATGGAAAGCAAGATTAACCATCCCCTTTAAGAACTGGCCCGTGCCATTGTGTGTGTGTTCCATTGCTGACTGACATTACATGAGCTTCGCCAGCGCTCCGAGTTAGCACCTCACTGCTCATCCTTTGCGCCTTAAGAGAGGTGTGCAGCGACTGCTTTAGCGCTCCACTCACCTCCCGGGGCGGTAAAAGTGAAGTTTCCCGTCAGTGCCGATAATTAGCGCCAGGCGCTAATATTTGCGTCCGGAAGATATTTGCGCCCCAAATGGGGCGCGACCTAATTTCTACCCCCTTGTATCTGTTTAAATGATATGTCCTGGTATCTGACCACCCAGGTCTTGTAGATTAATGCCTGACTGTAGTGCCATCACTAATAAATGCCAATGAACTTCTTTCTAAAAGAAATTCATCAGAAGTGGTCAGTTGAGTCCATCACTAGCTTTATTAAATGTATTAGTGTTCATTGGAGTTGTTGGAAATGCTGTGCATGGTGGCCATGAACTTTTATGCGTCGGGCTCCTTCCACGCTGAAGCAGGAGATATTTTGCAACATCTCCCACTGTTGTATAAGGGAGGTCACTGAGGCTCTGTGTTCCAAGAGAGCTGAATACATTTCATTCTGGTCAGAGAGCAGCAGGCAGAGCAAGAACGCGGCTTCGCGAGGATTGTAGGCTTCTCCATGGTGCAGGGTGCCATTGACTGCATGCACGTCACTTTGCGGGTGCCACGTGTAAACTCCGATGTACCGCAACCGAAAGGGATTCCACTCTCTGAATGCCAGCTGGTGTGTGACCATACTCAACGCATCATGCAGGTGAATGCCCGGTATCCTGGCAGCAGTCATGATGCCTTCATTCTGCAGCAGTCCACAGTGCCATCTGCATTTGAGCCACCACAGCAAGCCAAAGGGTGGCTACTGGGTGACGAGAGCTATCTGTTAAAAACATGGCTCATGACTCCAGTGTGCAACCCATGCACATGTGGGAAGCATTCATACAATGAATGCCATGCTGCCACATGAAATATCATTGAGCAGACCATTGGGGTGCTGAAGCAATGCTTCCACTGCCTGGAGGAGCCCTGCAGTATTCGGCAAGAGCGGATGTCAAGATTCGTGATGGTCTGCTGCATGCTGCACAACCTCGCCATCCTGAGGGCACAGTCCTTGTCACCAGCTATATGGCGACTATCTCTGGAGGAGAAGGAAGGGAGGAGGCAACTCAAACAGTCACTTTCTGACCAACTCATCCGGCTGCTATACCAGTAAACGCAACCCCAATTCCGACACCTTGCCTTCCCTCTGTTACTGACCATCACAGCGTCCACTTGGCCACAATGCAAAAATAAAAGCTAACACAAAATAAACATTCCAAACCAAATTTATAAATCAAACCATGCCGTATTGCATGCAAACATCAACTAATCACCCTTGTGCATTCCCTTAGTGCCTGTCTTCCGTGTGCCTTTGTCTGTCCCAGTGCTAGCCCAGTGGTTGCAGCATATCTGGTGGAAAGCTGCTGACTTTGTGGGGAGACTGCAGGTGGCCTTGCAGGATGACCTTGAGTAGCTGTGGGTCTAGAAGTCCCGACTTCGGACTGCACCATCTCTGCATGGAAGGCAGCAGTCTGGGCTGACGGGCAAAAGCAAGGGCACTGGCGGAGTGGCAGGGATGGTAAAACGAATGCTGTCATCCTAAGAGACGACAACCGATTCGTGCTCCATGGAACCACTGCCACTCCCCCAGGGCGGCGCCTCAGCAATCCTAGTAATCTGTTGGAGGACAGATTGCTGGACTGCTGTGACACCCTGCAAGCCCCTTTTAACACTGGTAAACGCAGCCATGATGGTGGCAGTCTGAGCTTCCACTGCAGCCCCCAGACGTTGCGTGGCTTTTGTTTGTGCTGCAGTGGAAGCTGAGACATTGGCCATCAGATGCTGCATCATGGTTGGGTCCACAAGTGCTCTAATGGAGTTGCCCATCACTTCCATGCTGGAAATCATGAGCTCCAAGTTCTGCGCAAAGCCCTGTGCAAGGTTGGAGCCGGACTCCTCCATGCACCTCGACAGTGACAACAGGCTCTCTGGCAGGCCTGCCAATGCACCAAGCATTTCATTGTGTACACCCATCAGCCATCTCTGTAGCCTGCCCCATCGAAGTGCTCATCTGAGTCCTCTGCAGCAGAACTCGTGTGTGACCTCGCCCTCCGGGGAGCTGGTACCTGCGCTACCCTTTCTCCCTGCCCTGGCTGTAGGCTACTCGTGCCCGGTGTTTCACCAAGTACAGATGCCGCGTCTAAGCTATCCTCTAAATTACGCAGAGTGTCAATATCTGAGCTGGTGGTTGCGAGTGTGAAATTGAGTTACGGTGCTGTGTCGTCTTCATCACTGTCTTCTTGCTCTTCCACCTGTTGCTCTGCCACCACTGCCTGGCCAGGTTGCAGTTCTTGGGTATCTGAAAGGAGAAAGGCACATGGGTAGGGTTGCGGTGCGGGGAGGGGGAAAGTAAGAGGTGCATGCTTACACCACGTGCAGCTTGTAAATCCGAAGAGATTGTGGGATGAGAAAGAAGGAAAGACTTGCATTTATATAGCGCCTTTCACGACCACCGGACGTCTCGAAGCGCTTTACAGCCAATGAAGTACTTTTTGGAGTGTAGTCACTGTTGGGATGAGGGGGAAGTGGGATGTCAGGAGGTGGATTAGGTATGAGGATACCATCATCTTCGATGGTTTCAGCCACGCCGCTAACAACGGGTTGAGGGATGGCCGCTCCAATGATGGCAAGCACCGTCTCCTCAATCGGGGGTAAGGCGATGCAGGCGCAGCTCTCCCCCGTCGGTTAGCTCCTGCTGCCTCCGGTTATGCGCCAACTTGTCCTGCAAGAGAGAGGGAAGTGTTTCAGTGAGTGTGGTGCAATGTGTTTGGCTGATGTGGCTGTCATGATTGAATAGCTGGGAGTGTATGCAAGCTGAGATGTGGGTGTGAGGCTTCCAGCAGTGATAAGTGTGTGAAGGTGAGGTGAAGCTCTGAATGTGAGGTACGAGTCCTGTTTGATAGATTATTGGTAGGTGAGTGATGGGGGTATGGTGCATTGAGCAGTGTGAGGCTAGTGGTGCAGTTTGTGGGATATGGCATTTGAAGATGAATTCACTGACCTTGACCACTCGTGTGAGGTCATTGAACTTCTTGTGGCACTGCATCCAGATCCTCTGGGTTTGACTTCTGACATTGACCACCACGGCTAGCTACTTCCACTGCCTTCACCGAGTTTGTCTGGAGAAACTCCTGGCCCCCTGTGAATTGAGGACCTCTCTCTGCTCCTGTCCACCTCCTCCACCAAGGCCTCCAGTGCAGCGTCTGAGAACCGTGGCAGCATGGTCTCTCCCCTGTTGCGCTATTGGTCACTCTTCTTGCAGGTCTGACTCTCTTCCCCAGCTACACCCAGCACCCGCTCCAGCCAGATTGCACCTCCCCTTGAAGAGGTACAGGCTGGCTTTAAGTAGTGCAGGCTACAGACCTGAAACATTAACTCTGTTTCTCTCTCCACGGATGCTGCCTGACCTGCTGAGTGTTTCCAGCATCTTCTGTTATTTTAGCTTTAAATGGTGCTCGCCTCGTACGAACTTGGGCCCCCTGCTGAGGTGTGCAGCCACTCAACAGCGCGTTTAGCGCTGGGCTGCATGCTGCAATCATTTAAATTATCAGGCAGCACGAAGTTTGCATGCTGCCTGCATCGGAAGCGGGTTAATCGTGCATCGCGATCCCTACGCCCATTTTCGGGGGCTATCGAATTTCCATAAAGTTTCAATGGAGAAATTAAATTTGTTGCATTGTACCTCACACCACAACAAGGCAGGGCATGAACGGAACAGTACAAGAAGTTCTGATGAAAGGTCATCGACCTGAAACGTTAACTCTCTTTCTCTCTCACGGATGCTGCCTGGCCTGCTGAGTTTTTCCAGCGTTTTCTGTTGTTATTTCGGATTTCCAGCATCCGCAGTATTTTGCTATAGTACAAGAAGTCCACTTGACTGAAAGGGTGCCTTAATTGACAGTGTCCCTTGCCCCAAGGCTCTTATTTTACATTGACTTTGTTGGGTGGTGGGGAAAAGAGAGGGGCTTTGTATTTATTCAGTCACGCTAACATAAAGCCTGATGCATTTTTAAAAAAAAGCTTTAACTCAGCTGGCAAATGTAAAATTGTTCTAAAGAAAACTTGGGTGAAGGTTTATTTTGAGCATCTACAGTTGAAAGCAGATGTTTTTTTGGGATCAGTGCTGTTTATTTTACATATTCAGAATACTTATTTGGCCCAGAATTTGTGGTGGGTAATAAAAGCAAACAAACAGCATTCGCTGTTATTACCCCTTTGAAATTACCCCTTTGAAACTGACCACAACCTAACGCGGAAATCCTAAAGTTACTGTCAGTCATTCACTGCTCCGACACTGGCTGCACTCTGACCACCCCCCCCCCCCCCCCCCCCCACAATAGCCGGCAATCAGGGAAATCGATGAAACTGATACATTTCAGATTTTCCACGGTAATATCGCTGTTAAATACCCCATTAAAAGTTGGACCCTTTTGGATTAGGTGTAACTGGGGTTTAAACAGCATATTGACTGCTAAACAAATGTTATGGTCCTGAAAAAAGAACTTCAATTTTGTAGAGTGTCAAATTTATCCATTTTAAGAAAAAATACAATTTTTAAGAAACTTAAAAAAAAATTTTTTTTTTTTTAAAGTTTGTTCATCTTTTTCAGATTTACCTTTCCCCATGTGAGAGCCCCAATCTTTGTTTTGCTCTCTAACATTTTTAAAAAGCCAGACTAAAAGGAGCTTCTTCACTTCCTGGTTTGCTGTCTGTGAGAATTCTGCATTGTGAGTGGCCGTTCGCACTACGGGATTCCCACTAAATTACACTGATCTCAATTGAACGCTGGAAAAGTTTCGCTTCTTGCTACTGAGATCGTGAGATCTGTGGTGGAAGCTTTCTTCAGAGCCAGTGGCAAACGCCTTTGCTTTGCCGTTGACTGCAAATTGCGGGCTTTTGTTTCACTTGCTCCTCATTGAATCGACTTCAGTGCAGGCATCACAAATATGAATGTCAGAAATCCCATATGTATGACTCGCAAAGCATTTGAACTGCTTTTTAAACATGTTCAGGTTGCACCAAGTCCCGTTCACCCATCACCCCTGTGCTCGCTGACCTACATTGGCTCCTAGTCCAGCAATGCCTCAATTTTTAAAATTCTCATCCTTATTTTCGAATCCCTCCATGGCCTTGCCCCTCCCTAACTCTGTAACCTCCTCCAGCCCCACAACCCTCCGATCTCGACGCTCCTCCGATTCTAGCTAATTGCGCATCCCCGATTTTCACCATTGGTGGCCGTGCCATCAGCTGTCTAGCTCTGGAATTCCCTCCTTAAACCTCTCTCTTTCTCTCCTACTCCTTTTAAGGCACTCCTTAAAACCTACCTTTTTGACCAAGCTTTTGGACACCTGTCCTATCATTATGTGGCTCGGTGTCAAATTTTGTTTGATAACACTCCTGTGAAGCGCCGTTGAACATTTTACTATGTTAAAGGCGCTATATAAATGCAAGTTGTTGTTGCTGAAATATGTGTGGTAAATGTGGGTTATTTCAGAGCACCTCTAAGTTTGAAACAAAACTGTAAAGTAGCATGATTGCAGTTTATTGAATTCGGCACTAAACAACCAAATAATTAATTCAGCAAAAGTTGTCATTTTGTGTTGCCATCCAAGAGGTTTACAGAGCTTCATATTTCAAATTTACTTGCATGTTAGTAATTCAGCACCAATTCTTTTATTCTTCTTTCCATTATTTTTCTTGAAGGCAGGAATTTGTGTAAAGATATAGTTTCATGGGTGCAACAGCCCCTCTCGCCCCTCACCCATATTTAACATGCTTCACATGAGCTGGATAGTGATTGTTAGGCTGTTTGTGAGAGGCATCATAGCTGAGTCTGATTTTGTCCTCACCTGTTAGTTGATTTATTTGTTCTTTCCGCTTTCTCTTCTCTTGGCCTCCCTCAAAAAAAAACAGTTGAGTGGTGAATTCATCTCAAACTAAGGCTTGAACTTGAACTGTTTGATACGATACAGTACCCCATTATGTAGTACATTATACGTGCTTTGGTATTTCAAAGAAATGCTGTTAAGTGTATTAGATTTGATTGGTTTCCACTATGTTGACCCTCCAAAATGAATACAGCACTGCCTTTAGTCAATTTCTTGAATTAGTTCTGATTTTGTGTGTAGTTAACTTTTAAAATGCATTATAAATTTTGTTTTCCTGTGGTACACTAACTTTTTTTAATATCTGCTGTTTTTCAAGTCACTCTACTATTAGCACTAAAGTACCATTACTCCGTTAACATTCACTTTTTGAAGTGACACCTTGGAACATTTGCGGAGGAAACTGGAGAATGAGATTTTTCTCAATTATATACTGAACTAGGAATTTGCTCAACACACCATCAGACGGATTCTGCAAAATGACTGTGTCCTGAACTTGAACTCGGCTGCCATTCCACCTTGAGAGAATAACCTGTGCACAACATAGCAAGCAATGGTGATAATGGATAGTATATAGGCATCTGCAACCTGCTGTACTAAAGGAACTGTAAAGAGTATTAAGAAACAATTTTTGAATGGAAACGTGAATTTGTCAAAGATCCACTGTCCTGTAGCACAAAGTATAATTGTACCTGAGCTGTCAGGTAGAAGTCAGGCCTTTAACACCATCTTATAGCCAAAGTAGAATAGTACAATGTAATACTTACCTTGTATGGTGTGAAGTGAAGTGAAAACTACATGCCATATATTTTCATTTTATAATTTTGTTTTCCAGATTATGGTAAACATGAAGGATCTAGATATTGAAGGAAATTTGAAATTTTTTGATTCAAATGCTTTTTTTAAAAACAGACTTTCAACTATGAAAGTTGGTATTTTTATCCCTTTTGTTGTTTCCCCTCCTAATAATTATAAATACATTCCATATTACCAGATTATGCCTTCTGAGATTCTAAACTGGATGTGCATTTACCCCGCCAAGGTTCTTGTCGGTTGGAATAGTTTTCACGGTTTCTGTTAATATAGTGTTAAAAAGTAAACCGAGGGATCTTATTCTACATGTTTTATTTTCAAATCTCCAACGTTATTTTATATCAACAAAAAAAAATTGCCCCAAGCAAGAACCCAGTGTCCCTCCACACAGGCCACCATCCATACCTGAAAAGATCCTAAAGCTTGTATCTGTACAGTTTTAAATGAATAATAATTTAAAATAATTTCTAAAATTGTTTGACTTTAAAAAATAGTTTAGTGAGCAGAATATGTCATGGTGAACTATTACTGGGCTTACTTCTTGAGTGAAATAAACTGGTACCATTACTTTTACTTAATGCATAAAAGATAAAATTGCATTAAATGTTAATGAATTACAGGTGAAATGATCAATGATAATCTTTATTTTTAAATATTGTTTAAGTACAAAATCTAAAAAAGCCAAGTGACCTTGTAATCAGCTACCAACTAGACAAATGTTCTACCCGTTGTGTGGTCGGGTTGATTTGGTACAGTGAGTGCTGTTGTCTGTGGGAGAGGTGCGATAAAAATTTGACCCAAATTGGGGTATAAGGATAATATTTTTATATGCATGAACAAATTGTATTTTATCAGTCTGATTTTTTGCAGTGAATGTCTTCTGGAATGGACTTTGTTTAGCTATACAATTGTACGTTCTGTGGATTGGAAATGTGCAGTTTGTCTGCTACAGTACTGTAACGGCATCAGCCAACATTTTTTTGTAACTTGTTATGGAAAATAAGCGTTATCTTTTTATGTTGATGTATTCTCAAACTGCTATATAGCAATACAGTACTGCACAAAATGTTAATCTGTAGCAGTCACATTTTTTTCTTCCAAATCAAACTAGATTTTTAATTCTGATGGTAATGTGCGTATGCTTGTGTCAAAGTCTTGACGGGAATCTTTGGTCCAGTATAACTGGTGTATATCTTCTGTTTTATAATTTTACAACTTATTTGGGTGGAGGGTATTTTTCACTATAGAATCTTATCTTTTCTCTGGTTTATTCTGTGTAACATTTGCTCTGTTGCAATGCAAATCTGGAATTGAGATATATATAACTAGAGATACACACACTTATTTTGTACAGAAATGTATGTATGCAGTATATAAACCTTTTGATTATGGCAAATAAACATGTATGACATTTTATGCATTTGCATTCATTTATAACTTGAGGTCATCCAAAACTCGGCTGCCTGTGTCCTAACCCGCACCAAGTCCCGTTCGCCCATCACCCCTGTGCTCGCTGACCTACATTGGCTCCCGGTTAAGCAGCCCCCCCCCCCCCGATTTCAAAATTCTCATCCTTGTTTTCAAATCCCTCCATGGCCTCGCCCCTTCCTATCTCTGTAATCTCCTTCAGCAACCCCCCCCCCGAGATATCTGCACTCCTCTAATTCTGGCCTCTTGAGCATCCGTGATTATAATCGCTCAACCTTTGGTGCTCATGCCTTCTGTTGCCTAGGCCCTAAGCTCTGGAATTCCCTCCCTAAACCTCTCTTTCCTCCTTTTAAGACGCTCCTTAAAACCTACCTCATTGACCAAGCTTTTGGTCACCTGCTCTAATTTATCCTCATGTGGATCAGTGTCAAATTTGTTGTCTTAAAATACTCCTGTGCAGCGCCTTGGGATGTTTTACTACGTTAAAGGCGCTATATAAATACAAGTTGTTGTTGTTGTTGTTGTATAGAGAATGAGATATAAAATGATACCTTAAATAATATAACTTCATTCCCTGGAACTGAAAGGTGGGAAATTTGATCTTGTGCTGTTGAATGGAGAGAAGTCCTCTCAGTAAGCTTGCTACATGATCTTGTAAGTTGATCACAATGTCTAACAGCTTTTTGAACATGGGCTTACTGGAAGACGGTTCAAATTATGTTTTCGTATCATTGTTGCCAATGCACACCCATTTTGACTTAAGTGAATTAATTTGATTTTGATGTGACTATAGTATTTTTGTTCAGATAGCAAGTATTTATCATTGAAAGCACTGAACTTAATTCAAGAAACTAAATTTGCATAGTTGAAATCTACTGGTAATTAATCCAAGGGTACAGTTACATTTGTGTTATGTGACATCAGGTCCACTTTGATGCAATATTGATGGGATAATTGAAAGTCAGTCCTAATCTGACTCAAATTCATGCAGCGCAGTCGGCCCAATGTACCAGTCCCGTCTTTGAAAGAGCCTCGCTCTTTCCTCATACCCCTGCAGTTTTTTTCCCTTTAAGCATAAACCCAATTCCCTTTTGAAAGTTACTATTGAATCTACTTTCACCCCCTTTCAGGCAGTGCATTCAAGATCATTAATTGCTGCATTTAAAAAAAATAAAATAATTCTCACCTCTCCCTGGATCTTTTGCCACTTTTAAACATGTCCTCCTGCCAGTGGAAAGTTTCTCATTTACTTCTCAGCACACTGAAGTCAAGCACTACAAGCATCCCTGTTTTGGTGTCTGCTAATGTATAGAAGCCCATCACCATGCTTGATTCAGCCCATCTGTTCAGGCATTGGTCTTGGAAGGTTATCTGTAGCAGAGTGAGAAGAATCCCAGGTCGACCCTTAATGACCCAGGCTGTCGGGTCAATCACTAAATGACCTGGAGTACTGCAGTTCTGCCTGGCACAGCTATTATTTACTGAGCCTGTCAGACTGGACTTAGCTTCAACTTTCTGCTAAGGATATCCCCAAAAAACACACCACTTGTAGAGGTGTCAGCTTGAAGCCTTGCCAGAGGTTTACTCTGGACAGATCCTCCAGACTGCACTATAACAAATCAAAGCCTATTGGCTCCAGTAGTTGGAGCAGAAAAGCTTCACCAACTCTTTACTAAACTGTAATGCAGCAGTACTGGCTTGTATGTCCCAACGGCTATTGTCTCAAGTTAGAGCTTGCCATCTGCTACAAAGACATCAGCCTTCAATGTGGTCAAACAGTTTAACAGCACCACCTAGCTTTTTTTAATTTATTTATTTCATGGGATGTGGGTGTCACTGGCAAGACCAGCATTTATTGCCTCTCCCTAATTGCCCTTGAGAAGGTGGTGGTGTTGAGCCATCTTCTTGAACCGCTGTGGTCTGTGTGGTGAAGGTACTCAGTGTTGTTGGGTAGAGAATTCTGGGATTTAGGAACAGCAATATATTTCCAAATCAGGATGGTGTGAGACTTGGAGGGGAACTTAGAGGTGGTGGTGTTCCCATGTGCCTGTTGCCCTTGTCCTTCTAGGTGGTACAGGTCACGGGTTTTGGAGGTGCTGTCGAAGAAGCCTTGGAGAGTTGCTGCAGTGCATGTTGTAGATGGCACACAGTGCAGACACGGTCCACCGGTAAGGTGGTGGATAGAGTGCCAATTGAGCAGGCTGCTTTAACCTGGATGGTGTCGAACTTCTTGTATTGTTGGAGCTGCACTCATCCAAGCAAGTACAGGAAACTCTTTGGTATCCGGCACTGACGGGACCGGGGTGGTGCTGGTTGAATAAAAATTCCGGATGACGGAGAGGGTTATCTACCAAGGCTATTTTTAATAAACAAAAAAAAAAGAAATGTGCAGTATACAGTAATTGGGTACTCACCTACAGAATGTTAAATGGATGGTGGAAGATGCTTAAGTACAGTACTGCCAGTTGAGGGTAATCCATAACTCTAATTACTTAACAGTAAAACAAAACTTAAATGACTGTATACAGTACTGTAGTTGACTGTACACTTCTTCCCAGTCAGCTGGTTCATCAAGAATATCCATGCCAGCTGGGTCATCAGGATCATGCACTTCAACAGATTCTTCAGGCACTTCCGCTGCTTCAACTCTTTTGGAAGCTTTCTTAAACATGTCCTGGATGTCTGCTTGCTTAGTGGACTCTTGCCTTTTCTGTAGAAAGGTGGGATGCAGAATATCCTTCTGCAGCTTTAGCCGAAGAAGTCTTCTCTTCAGAAATCTCATTCTCTTCACTTTCCATCTCACTTTCCTTTTCTTTCTTTGGATTCAAAACATTCTCAATTATTTCATCATCACTTAGACTATGCACAACACCAACTTCTCTATCTGCATCAACCCACTGCTGGATATCACTTTCACTGAGGTGACGTAGAGGGTTTGCTGGGCCTACATTTTTCACCATGCCAGCTATTTCCATTATTGTACTCTTGGGATGAACATTGAACCCATGAAATTCCTCTGAAGAAGAACCTTCAGCAAACATTACAGAAGGCCACAATTTGTGCCAGGCTTGCCTCAGTGTGTGACCTTTCACCAAGTTCCAGGAACATGCAACATTATAGATGGCATCTTTAAGATTGTATTCCTTCTGAAATGCGTGAATATTGTCGTCATGGTTTATCAGTTTACGTAGGAAGTCTTTCTTTTAATGACACTTCAGATTTTGGATAACGCCCTGGTCCATGGGTTGTATGAGAGAAGTTACATTTGGTGGCAAATAAATGGTGAAAATATTTCCCAAAACCAACTCGGATTCATGCGGATGGGCTCTACAATTATCAAGCAAAATGCATTTGCTATCTTCAGGTTTCCCTATTTTATGGAAATGTTCCCTCACAGATGGAACAAAAATATGATGGAACCAATATGAAAAGATTTCCTTATCCATCCAAGCATTTTTTTGAGCTTTGTACTCAACAGGTAAGTGCCTCACATTTTTAAATGCACTGGGATTTTTATACTTCCCAATAACAAGAAGTTTAACCTGGTGTGATCCAGCAGCGTTAGCACAGTTGCACGATCTTTATTTTTCTTGTAACCTAAAGCATTAGCCTCACTAGCCCCAGCAAGCGTTGATTCTGGCAAAAACCTCCAAAATAAGCCAGTTTCATCGGCATTGTATATCTGTGCTGGCGACAAATCATGTTGCTGCACAATCCGATTGAAATAATCACAGTATTCTTCTGCGGCGTCGTGATCAGCTGATTTCTTCTCCCCGGAAATATCGAGTCGTCGTATCCCGTGCCGTAACTTGAAGCATATTAGCCATCCCTCGGAGAAAGCACACTTGTCAGTGAGCTCCATCCTTACGTAGAAATCCTTCGCTTTCTCGATTAGCATAAGTCCGGAAAGTGGAACACCCTCTGAACGCTTAAGAGAAAACCACTCAAAGCACGGCATCCAGCTCTTCAAGCTTAGGCTTACGAAGCATACGCCGTTTCTCTACACTCTTAGCTGTCTCCGAGCTTGAATAAAACTTGAGCAGCTTATCCTTCTGCGATTTAATGTCGTAGATTGTTGACTAACCGATTTTGAATTCATTCATAATGTTGATACGCTTCTCTCCCCTTTCTAGTCGTTGGCATATCACAATTTTCTGTTTTAAAGTTACCACTCTCTTCCTTTTGCTTGGACCAACTTTTGGGAATTCCATAATGCAAGATGGGGGAGATAATTCACGATAAAGATGGAGAGAGACACAGTAAAATGGCAGATCAGAAGAGACTACCGGACTCGTTATTGAGGTGTTCGGACTGCCGACAGCGCCAGGAAGCCGAGTAGTGGCACTTTTGAGAACCACCCCCACTGACTAACTCGGCGTTCACGGGAGACTCGGACTCGGCAACATTGCCGGTTATTGAGTTGTTTTCGGAGTATGAATTTTGCCGGTTAATAGAGAATTCCGGATATTTAGGTGCCGTTTAAACGAGAGTTTCCTGTATAGAATATTGGGCCGAAAATTGATCCCGGGACGCGAGAGTACGCACTGCGTACTCTCGCGTATTCCCACTCCAATTGCCGGTTTTCTGCATGCCCTGCGCATGCGCTGAAAACCGGCAATTGCTCTTCTGAAAAGGGGGCGGGTCCTGGGTGCATCGCGTGCGCGCTACAGGCTGCGCGCACGCTGTGCACTTCATGCTTTGGACGCGCAGGTAAGTAGGGAAGATTTTGGAAATGTAAAAAGGAGGAGTAAGACCCGCTTTTAAGAAGGTAAGTAGTGAATTAAGTATTTTTTTGAATTTTTTTTTTACAGGTATATCTTTTTTAGAGACTTTAAAGACAGGTAAGTTTATTTTTATAACTTTTTAAAAGATTTTAAATTTTTTCAAAAATTTAATTTTTTATTTAAAATGGTTAATTTAATTAACTATACTTATTTTATTAATGTGATGGTTTTTTTTTAAATTTAATTGAGGTTTAGCTGTTATTTTGGGGGGGTGTAAGATTCATAGATTTCACAGCAGGTCTGTGAAACTTATGAATGGAAGATGGTGTGCTGCCATTGGCTCTAACTGAGTCACGTGATCCCACAGCTCGCACGAATTCACTACGCCGCTGGGATACGCAAGCCCAGCACAGCTGATGTCTGGAACATCAAGTTCGTGCGAGCTGGATCTGAAAAAGCACAAGCGAGGTGAGACATCGGGGGGAAGGCTTACGCCCGCGGGAACAGAGCGAGATCAATTTCTGGGCCATTGTGTCACACTCCTGACTTGTGTCTTGTAGATGGTGGAACGGCTTTGGGAGTCAGCAAGTGAGACACTCGCTGCAGAATGCCCAGCCTCTGACCTACTCTTGTAGCCACAGTATTTATATAGTTGGTCAGTGGTGACCCCTAGATGTTGATGGTGGGGGATGTGTGATGGTAATGCCATTGACTGGTTAGACTTTCTTTTGTTGGAGATGGTCATTGCCTGGCACTTGTGTGGAATGAATGTTACTTGCCACTTATCAACCTATGCCTAAATGTTGTCCAGGGCTAGCTGCATGTAAGCACAGACTGCTTCATTATCTGAGTTGCGAATGGAACTGAATATCCCCACTTCTGACCTTATGATGGAGGAAAGGTCATTGATGAAGCAGCTGAAAATGGTTGACCCTAGGCCACTGCCCTGAGGAACTCCTGCAGCAATGTCCTGGGGTTGAGACGATTGGCCTCCAACAACCACTTTCCTTTGTACTAGGTATGACTCCAGCCAATGGTGAGGTTTTCCCCCGATTTCCATTGACTTCAATTTTACTAGGGCTCCTTGATGCCACACTCAGTCACTGTCGTTATCAAGGCAGCATTTGACTCTTGCCTCACCTCTGGAATTCAGCTCCTTTGTCCATGGTCAGACCAAGGCTGTAATGAGGTCTGGAGCCATTTGGTCCTGGTGGAACGCAAACTAAAAATCGGTGAGCAGGTTATTGGTAAGTGCTGCTTGATAGTTACGTCGACCACATCTTCCATCACTTTGCTGATGGGGTAGTAATTGGCCGGATTGTATTTGTCCTGCTTTTTGTAAACAGGACATACCTGGGAAATTTTCCACTTTGTTAGGGAGATGCCAAGTCTTGTAGCTGTACTGGAACAGCTTGGCTAGAGGCACGGCTCATTCTGGAGCACAAGTCTTCAGCACTACAGCCGGGAAGATGTCGGGGGCATAGCCTTTGCTGTATCCAGTGTGCTCAGCCATTTCTTTTATCACGTGGAGTGATTTGACTTGGTTGAAGTCTGGCTTCACTGATGGTGGGGACCTTAGGAGGAGGCCGAGATGGATCATCCAGCCAGCACTTCTGCCTGAAGATGGTTGCAAACGCTTCAGCCTTGTCTTTTGCACTCACCTGCTGGGCTCCATCATCATCATTGAGGATCGTGATGTTCATCGAGCTGCCTCCTCCTTCCCCCCCCCCCCCCCCCCCCCCATTAGTTGTCCTAGGCCCAACCATCTTCAGCTGCTTCATCAATGACCTTCCCTCCATCATAAGGTCAGAAATGGGCATGTTCGCTGATGACTGCAGTGTTCAGTGCCATTCACAACTCCTCAGATAATGATGCAGTCCATGCCCGCATGCAACAAGACCTGGATGATGTTCAAGCTTGGGCTGATAAGTGGCAGGTAATATTCACGCCACAGAAGTGCCAGGCAATGACTATCTCCAACAAGCGAGAGTCTAACCACCGGCCCTTGACATTCAACGGCATTACCATCACCAAATCCCCCTTCAATATCCTGGGGGTCACCATTGACCAGAAACTTAACTGGACCAGCCACATAAATACTGTGGCAACAAGAGCAGGTCAGAGGCTAGGTATTCTGCAGTGAGTGTCTCACCTCCTGACTCCCCAAAGCCTTTCCACCATCTACAAGGCACAAGTAAGGAGTGTAATGGAATACTCTCCACTTGCCTGGATGAGTGCAGCTCCAACAACACTCAAGAAGCTCGACACCATCCAGGACAAAGCAGCCAGCTTGATTGGCAACCCATCCACCACCTTAAACAGTCACTCCCTCCAGCACCGGTGTGTACCATGGCTGCAGTGTGTACCATCTACAAGATGCGTTGCAGCAACTTGCCAAGGCTTCTTCAGCAGCACCTCCCAAACCCGCGACCTCTTCCACCTAGAAGGACAAGGGCAGGAGGTGCATGGGAACACCACCACCTCCAAGTTCCCCTCCAAGTCACACACCATATTGACTTAGAAGTATATCGCTGATCCTTCATCGTCTGAGTCAATATCCTGGAACTCCCTACCTAACAGCACTGTGGGAGTACCTTCACCACACAGAGTGCAGCAGTTCAAGGTGGCGGCTCACCACCACCTTCTCAAGGGCAATTAGGGATGGGCAATAAATGCTGGCCTTGCCAGCGACACCCACAACCCATAAACAAATTTTAAAAAAATTGCGCACCACCATTCACGACTGGATGTGGCAGGACTGAACAGCTTTGATCTGATCCATTGGTTATGGGATCGCTTAGCTCTGTCTATAGCATACTGCTTCAGCTGTTTAGTATGCACGCAGTTATGCAGGGCGCGGAGAAGTAATTATTCTTTTCCTCAACTGGTTCACACTCTGCCAGTTTAAGTATCAGACAGGCAACCTGCTGCCAGGTATCTGCCAAGACAACTCAAGCCAGCAACTGAGAGATGCACAAAACACAAATGTTTCCATTTCAATTGAGAAGCATTTAAATTCTGCCCAGTTACCCCCATACAGATGTACAACCCATCTGAAACAAAAATCTGAAGGTTTTTGTTCTTGCAAAAAGTGACCGTGTGCCTGGTATAGACTTGGTACTTTTTCCCCCACTCTTGCATAGTTAAAAGAAAAACACTTAGTACCTCTAAACTGCTGTTTAAAGTGCAGTGTAAGGGATCACCAATCAATTATTTATACATTAAAGATACTGGATTTCAACTCTGCTACTTCATAATGTGTAATAATCTTTTTGTTTGAGAAGAGATGTTGGTAACTTGGGAAGAGATATACTATGAGGAAAAAAGAACTAACTTTCAACAAATCTGCATTTATTCCATCAAGTTTTCACAATCATATTTACTAAAAAGGCAAAATATGCAGTCTTTCCCCTTTACATAAGTTAGTCCAAACTTCACAAATTTAACACTTGGCTTCCAAAAACTGACACTAGGGGGGAAAAAAATCAAAGCAAGTTTTTTTGGTTTTGTGTGTTTTTAAATTTGTGATCTAATAAGCAACTCTTCAAGTTCAAGGACATATGCACATTATGTTCAAAATGGCTTCAAGGATGCAACTGCAGCTACTTCTACTGGGTAGGCACCAAAGGTGGCCATTTCTGTAACATGCCTGCAATACTTAAATTTACAGTTAACCAAATAGTAGAACCATCTAGTCAGTCAGAATATAGGCTGCATTCTCTTACCCGTGTGCTTTTCAGGAAACCATTACAATTCAAGCAAACCATTCAATATTTTTAATATATAGCATTGTTTTTTTTTTAACATCAAATATACCTCTTTCTCTTCAGCAGTTTAAGACATATGCCAATATTACACAATTAAGCACAAAGGGAGGTGCTGAAAACTCAGTAGTAATGTCATATTCCACCCATCTTTCATCCACACAAACACTGAGCGAGATCTATTCACACCCAGTAGTGAACAGAAAAGTCCAATTTCAGTAGTTACGAGCTAAATGCCACTCCTTGTAGTCAGTGTTACAACTGAAGCAAAAAGCCTCTCATCTCGATGTGTCAAAACTTCAAGACTGGTGCCAACTACGAAACTTCAATACTGCTTCAAGCAAGAGCTGGAAAGTCCTCGGGGTCATCAGGATTGGGAGCACTTATCTGTATCTGGGGAGAAGAGTTTATTTTTAAAAGGATGACTTTGAATTGCAACATTTAGGTAAATAAATGTTCATTTACACCTCCCAATTCAAAACAATAATGGTGTAGGACAGCAAGAACTAGAATCAGAAGTCTGGATGATTTTGCATGTACTGTTTATCACAGCTTTTTCTAGCTTCCTTTTCTGTAGCCACACAGCAACTACACCAAGAGTTTAAGTTATTTTTCCCCACTAAGACCCCTGCAGTCTGCTTCCCATCTACAACCTTCTCCCCCACCCTAATGCAGCTGCTTCTATACTGCTTGGTCCCTAGAATATGGGGACCAGAGTAGCCCTGCCCACAAGCAATATTCCCTGGAGATGACCAACATTGGCAGAAGAGGATCTCACTCACTGATGAGACACAAAAAAGGGAAGGATCTTAGAAGCACACACTGGAATAAAAGGGGTAAGAGTAGAAATTCCTATTCCATTTCACAATTTTAAACTCCACAATTACATTTATATAATGCTACAACACATCTCTGTACATGAAGCATTTTGAAACGTACGATTAAGTACTTTTGAAGGGTAGTCACTTGCTCTGCAGGCAAGTTTTCAGTTACAGTCCCCAACACTTAAAACAACCATGTTTAAAACTGGCAGTTGCTTATATCAGCCAAAAAGTGAGAACTGTTAGCCATTTGTATCAATGTCAATTTCAAAGTTGCTGGTTATTGCAGCTTAAGTGCTCTATTAATTTCAGGCAGAAACAGCTGTGCTTACTCACTACTTTGCACCTCTAAGATGCACTGAATGCAAGAACAAACATAAGTATTTTTTTATATACACAAGTAAAAATTACCTGCAGAGCAAGTGATTATCCTTCAAAAGGTACTTAAATTGGCTGTAAAGCGCCTTGGGACGTGGAGGTAATTAATGGCAGTAAACAAATGCAAGTTTTTTTAAAACAACATCTAGTTAATGTTCAATTACCATTTGTGTACAGAAGCCCTTTTAATCCCTCTGGTGTGGGGTTACAGTTTGTACTAAGCACTGACTGCATGCAATTCAACTAGCTTTATTTAAACTGCAGTCTTGTTTAGTTTATTTGTGATCTACAACATTCTTGTAATATAAGAGTACTGTAATAGTGCTGGCAGCCATCGCGTATAGCGGACAAATCGCGTTCTCACAAATGAGTCCACTGTAAGCAGTGGGGACTGTATTCAAGTAGTCAGATATTACCTTCTAGGTTAATATTCCACAACTGAATATTACAGTAGAGATATCTAATCTCATTCAGGACTTCTCTCCTCCTAGAAGCACTTGGATAGATTGGGATTAGCTGTACTTTTTCTAGATAATGTTGTTCTGTGGCACCAGATCAACATTACCTTAATTTATCCAAGCAACAATTGATTTACTTTTTATTTTTCCTCTTCTACTTTTTCCTCGTCAAGAGGAGGACTCTCACTGGGGGATCAACTCTAGGGCTGCTCACTGGTGCATCACTCAAGGGTCATTCTTCATAAATCAGTCTGGATGCCGATAATTAAAGCCATTTGCTGTGGGTCAGCTTCATAACAGAGGGATTCTTTCCTCACCCAGATCAGGTAGATGAGTACCTTGGGAGTAGTGGCCAAAACATGAAGTTTAAAGTCCAAATAAAAAGGAAAAAGGTTAGTACGAAAAGATGATCAGATTGGAATAGGGCAGATTGAGGAGCGAGCCAGCCAAGGGAATGGTGGAAAAAGAAATTGGCATACAGGACTGCAGATCAACAGTGGGATAGTTTTTTTAAAAAAAGATTCAAAATTGCAGAGTATATATATTTTGATATTGAAGAAAAAACAAAATCCTGTAGATGCTGGAAATCTGTTTTGATTAAGGGTTATGCCTGAAAGGTCAATGTTTCCCTTTCTTTACAAATGCAGCCTGACTAGCGAAGTGATTCCAGCATTTTGTTTAAATTGAAGAGGGTACATGGGTCCTATATAGGTTTGATAAAAAAAGAGGATTCAAGAAAATAAGGGAAGAGGTTAAGGAAGGGATAAGGAAAGCAAGGAGGGAGTATGAGCAGAGAATCTCAAAATATATTTTTTTCAAATATACAAGAAATCTCCTGAAAAAAATATTAAGTTAGTAGAGTACAAGTGGAAATTGGGGGTATATATATTTTAACAAGTACTTTGCTTCAGTGTTTACAAAAAAGGATATTGGGCAGGAGGTAAATCCTGAATTGGTTAAAAGCAAGATGAGACATTATAACAAATAGCATTAGAGAAGTTATTTAAGTTAAAAGAGGACAAAGTGCCAGGACCTGATGGGATACATCCAAGGATCCCAAGGGAAATAGGAGAAGAAATAGTGGAGGTCCTAGAAATGATAATTCATAGCTCCATTGAAAATGTGTGCCAGCTGGAGGATTGGAAACGTAATACCCATTTTCAAAAACAGAGACAGTTAACCTCAGTAATTACAGACTAGTTAGTTTAACATCTGTGGTAGGGAAGATTTTGGAATCTTTAATTAAGAATGAAGTTACTAAATAGGTGGTGAAGAGAAATTAAATTAGAAGCAGCCAATACAGATATCAGAAAGGAAGCTTGTGCTTGACAAATCTGATGGAGTTCTTTATGAGAAGGTGTCAGATATGGTGACTGGGGGAAATATAGTGGATAGGACGACTTTCAGAAAGCCTTTGACAAGGTACAACAGAAGGGTACTGAAAAGAATAAAGGGTATGAAATTAGGGGAATGGTAGAAAATTGCATTAAAATCTGGTAAGAAGGGAGGAAAGAGAGTGGGAGTTGAGGGCAGTTTCTCAGAATGGTTGGAAGTGGGTAGTGGTGTCCCACAGGGCTCAGTTCTAGATCTGCTTCTGTTCACTGCATACATCAATGATTCGGATATAGGGCTAGGAGGAGTGGTGTCCAAATTTGCAGAAGATACTAATGTAGGAAGTATAGTAAATAATTGAGGACCAAAGGAAACTTGCAAGGGGATATTGATAAAATGTGGCAGATGGAACTTAATGCCAGTAAATGTGACACATTTTGGTTTAAAAAAAATACTTTGAATCGGGAAGAACAGAAGAGGAGATTTGAGGGTTCAGATTCACAATACATTAAAATCAAGTGGATAAGGCCATAAAGAAAGCTAATGGAATATTGGGTTTTAAGGCACAAGATATAGCATATAAAAGTTGAGATGCAATGGTGAAACTACATAAAATATTAGTAAAACTACAGTTGGAGTACTGTGTGCAGTTTTGGGCTCCACACTTTGGGAAGGATGTTTATGCAAGAAGAGGATGTAGCACAGATTCAATAGGATTCTGCCTGGTATGAGGAAATACAAATATGAAGGAAGACCCAAAAAATTGCAGCTGTTTTCATTAGAACAGAAGAGATAATAGTGTGATTTTCTAGAGGAGTTTAAAATTATGAAAGAATGTTAGAGAGTAGATAGAAACAAGCTGCTTTTGGTGAACAAGTAGATATAGTACAAGAGTGTATATATATATATTTTTTTAAATCTAGAACAGACGTTATGAGGCCGTAGAACGCACTACCAAAGTTATTTATTGAAGCAGAGATCATTTATTATTGAAGCAACATTTAAGAATAGTTTAATAGGTGGTTGAAGGAAAAGGGGATAAAAGGAAATGACCAAGGTACATGATATTAGGAGAACTGCTCATGTTGATGTTTATAATCATGGACTAGTTGGGACAAATGGCCTGTTTTCGTGTTATAATTCCTTTGCAATTCTATGCAACATCCACTTTTAATAAAGGGGTCTGTGAACAGCAATGCACAGCAGGAATCCCAAAGTGAACTGTAGAACTTACATGATTAAATGATTTAATCAGTACAGCCCAGGGATTGAACCCAAAATGTTACTGGTCTGTAGGAGTCATACTATACTGCATTTACCCATTATATAAATTATAACTTCTCATCTCTGTAACCTTCTCTAGCCCTACAACCCTCAGATCTCCACCCGTCCCAGATTTCTTCGCTCCACCATTGGCAGCCGTGCCTTCAGCTGCCTAGGCTCCAAGCTCTGGAATTCCCTCCCTAAACCTCTCCACCTCTCTATCTCTTAAGTCGCTCCTTAAAACCGACCTCTTTGACAAAGCTCACTGTCCTAATATCTCTTATGTGCCTCGGTGTCAAATTTTATCTGATGATAACATTCCTGTGAAACGTCTTGGGGTGTTTTACTATGTTAAAGCCACTATATAAATGCAAATTGTTGTTACCACCAAGGTGGGCATTCACTGCTTCGAAGTGTCATAATTATTTATTCATACTCTTGTCCCATTTAGAAGTGTTTTCTCTTTTCCCTCTAGCAATTGGCCACTCCCCCAATATAAAGACCACCTTTACCATCTCTGCAGCTGGCATCTCTGGCCTGGTTTCAGTGATTCGCTTGGCTCTTCCACGACCTCTAGCGCCACCCCGTCCTCGTCCAGGGCGTGTAAGACTGCCAAAGTTAATGTCTAGTTTAGAGGTGATGTCATTTGCTGATCTTCTAAAGTAATGGTGATCCTCATCATCAGATTCTTCCTTCTGTTCCTAATATAGGAAGCAACAAATATTAGTTTCCAAACATTGATATGACAGGCATATTGGTTAATGAGAATAATAATTTAAAAAAAAATCTAAACTGGTAATGTTACTTCCAAGTTATCTCCATTCTTTGGCCTCACTGGACTCCTGCCTCTGCTGCAAGAATGTAGCTTGGCAAAACAGGTTGCTGATCAAGCTGGACTACCCACTCTGATTCTCCTTCTCCTCTTCCTGCCGCCCCCCCCCCCCCACCCCTTGGAAAGGTATTGCAGCATTTGCTCAGCCACCTGTACCAAAAGCTCAAGGGGGTCGCGATCAGGGACTGAGCAGAGTGGTGACTGCCTGGCACCGTGTCACAGAGACAGAGCAACACGCCTGCTTCTAGGCTGGCCAAATTTGCAGAATTTGATAAAGACCAATAGGTGTTGGGACAGTTTAACAATCTAATCCACTTACATCCCCTTCATATTTAGACTTATGGATCACAACTGCCTTTGACAAAACACTGGAGTCTGGTTTGCGGATGTTGAATTCCTTCTTGGAGCGAGTCTGTTCCTGAAGTGCCTTCCATTCATCCAGAGTCATTTCGTGGGGACCATCATCTACAGTTGCTTCATGCTCCCCTTCATTCAGTCTACAACACAACACAAAAAAAGCCAAATTAACGATAAACTCCTAAAAATATTTGATCGTGCAAGGCAAAAGGAGGTGATAATGTCGCATCATCACTTTTGTCATTTAATCACGTCTACCCTCCACCCAATCACAGACCTCTCCCTTTTGTTCTTTTCCCTGACTCTGCACTAGCTTAGAAGCTATTCATCTCTTAACAATTATCAGTTCTGATGACAGGTCACCAACCTGAAATGTTAACTCTCTCCACAGAGGCAGCCTGATCTGAGTATTGCCAACCTTTTTCGCTTCAGATTTCCAGTATCCGCAGTATTTTGCTTTTTTTGTCCCCTAGATAGAAAGAACTGGTTTTGTGATAGTCCTATTTCAACCAAGGACTTCGAATTAAATTAGGCAGGTGCAGCCTTTTAAAGAGAATTCTCAGCATCATTGCAAGACAAACAAAACAGGACTGATGGGGCTAAAGTGGGCATGAAAATCAAAGCTTTTGACCTTGCCCCCAGTTTCTTTAATCTTCCCTCATCCACCCACCCCAAAAACAGGTGGGTGTGAACACACATAACTCAGCTTTATGGGAACCACATACCAATAACAGGCAGAGACACTGGTGGCCAAAGCAGGCAAATCTAAAATAAAGCTATATATAAACAAACACTTGGTAGCATTAGAAAAAAAAATGCCAGAACTGAAGGCTGTTGTGGCAGCAGGTAACTACGATGTAGTAGGATTATCAAATGTTATTTACTCCAGGGAATGATCATGAATGTTGTTTTCACTGAGTGTTCAGAAAAGATGGTGGACAGAAAAAGAGGTGGCGTAGCCCTATATGTCAGGAATAGCTGGGAGGCAATAAGTTGATCCTGTGGGATGCAGAAAGCTACACATTAACTATTCTGGTCAGACATCTTTAACACAAAACTAATACTAGGGGTATGCTACTGACTCCACAGCAACCAAAGAAGAAAGACAGTTTGCTCCACGAGATAGAAGGGTATGCGAGGAAAGATGTGCAAGAACAGGAAAGTTATTTTTAATGGGCAACTTCAATCAACCAAATATAAATTGGTAATAACCAACAGGTTTACAGCTCAAGATTGTAAATGTAATCAGTAACTGATTCATGGCCCAGTATCAGTGACACATGTACTCCAAATGGTGTTGAAATAGCCTAGGATGAAGTTGAAAAAGACCTACTAGTCTTAGTAGACTTGACACTATGTCCAACCAATGCAGAGCCACAATCAACAAAGTAAATAGAGTGCTGACCTATATAACCAAAATAGCAGAGCACAAGTCAGATGAAGTCATGTGCAAACTGTATAGTGCCTAATCAGACCATACCTGGAGTGCTGTGTCCAGTTCTGGTCCCCAAGACATTCAATTACTGGAAACAGTACCCATAAAATCCCTAAAACTGATCCATAGTGCTAAATGTCTGCGTTATAAAGGAAAAACTGAAGAAACTTGGGCTTTTCAACTTTAAAAGGCATCTTGAGAGGTGATCTTATTGAAGTATTGATCACACAAAGTGATTTATACATGGAATGGACTTCTGGATAGAGTAGTGGGAAAAATAATTGAATTATTCAAGAAAACCAAAAGATGACTTTCTAGATGAATGAACCAAGATGACCTGAATGGCCTCTCATCCATAAGTATCTTCTGAGCCGATACAACAATAAGGAAAGCACAAGTGCTGCACAGTAGCAGAAATCAGTAGTGAACTCACTTGTTCTCTGCATCTCCTTCAAGCACTTCTTGGGGCTCTTCCATGTCAGTCATCTCTTCAGCTGGAGTAGCCTCAGTCTCTCTGTAAATTTGTGGGGGGGGAAAAAAAAAGTCTAGTCACAGACCGACCCCAATGCAGTCATGACATTTAAAATCCTACATCATGACTATATTAAGTTTCTACCTTGTTCTCTCCACTACAGCCACTCTTCTCCCATTCCCCAAATCCATTTTATTTCCTTAGAATAATGCAGATTATGCACTGAACAGCCAAAGGAAGCCCCCCTCACATCAAATGGAAATTTTGGATTTAAGGTTAGTTTTACAGAAAGATCACAGCATCAGGTTATTTTAGCGGCGAAGGCAGCCATTCAGCCTGTACACTTAGACCCATTCTCCTGCCCTTTCAAAAGATTTTTCTTTCTCAAATAGTTATCAACTTCCCTTTTAAAAGCTGTATTCTTCATCCACAGTACAAGGCTATAGAATAGTGTAGATTATGCTCTGAATATATTTTGGATTTAACAGCTAGTCTGACAGAAAGATATACCACCTAACCCACAGCACACAACTATAGGACTTTAATGACAACATCCTGGTCTTTTCCATTCCTGCTTCTCCCCTCAGGATACTAAAGGCAACATCTCAGATTGATTAGGAAAAGATATTGAGGCTTTAGAGAGTGTACCATGCAAATTCACTTGGATGCTGTCTGGAATCAAGAATTACAAATATGAAGAAAGACTTGAAAAATTGGGGCTTTTTTTCCATTAGAACATAGTTTAAGGGGCGATATAAAAGTGTTTAAAACGATGAAAGGATGGGACACGGGGGTAGGTAGAACTACTTGCATTTATATAGCACCTTTAACGTAGTAAAATGTCCCAAGGCCCTTGACAGGAGCGTTATCAAACAAAATTGGACACCGAGCCACATAAGGAGATATTAGGACAGAAGCAGACTGTTTCCAGTAGTTATGGGATCTAGAATAAGTGGCCATAGATACAAGATTACATGCAAGAGATATAGAACAGAGAGCAGGACAAACTTCTTTCCGAACAGTTGAGAGCGGAGGAATTCACATTTAAAAAATGGGCGAGGCAAAAATTGTCAACATTAAAGATTGGATAGGCGCATGAAGGAAAAGGGGAGCAAGGGATTTGGGAACAGATGAGGTAGATGTGATTAGAACGATCTGCTCGTGTGGAGGGTAAATGGCACCATGTACTGGTTGAGCGCAATGGCCTGCTTCAGTGTTGTAGCTTCTATAAATGCTGTTCTATCCCTGCAGAATTAAATGGTAGTTGGACCAATGAGCCTTGCTCTGTTACTCATTCTCTGGATGAGTATCTCCCTCAACATTTAGTTACTCTTATCTGTGGTTGGAAGTTAGTATTATTCCAAGATGTTATGCTTCACACAAAAATGCTGCTAACCACATGAGACGTAGGTTTTTATAGTCAGCACAGATACCAAAAGATGTTAAATTGTACCACTTGGACAAATATTAAATACACCAATGTATTTTAGTTTAAATAAAAACAGGCATCTCGGTAGCACCATAAGACAGAACACCAACACTTGATGCAACAGGGGAAGACGGTGCAGATTTGATCCGCCACTCCATTGAGGTTGGAATCTGCACAGAAGCTGTGCCAACTTCCTGCAGAAGGGAAGGGCATCTTCCTGGACAGTACCTTGTAGCCTCCATCAGCTGGCCAAAGGGGGCACCAGCAGAGGTCTGGGAACAGGCCACCTGCCCACTCGCCCAGTAGGACTTTGTTCAAGGAGACAAACATTTTTTAAAATAAATATGTATGATATTAGGACAGATTCACGAGGCTGATTCCGGAGATGAAAGGGTTGTCTTATGAAGAAAGGTTGAGCAGGTTGGGCCTATACTCATTGGAGTTTAGAAGAATGAGAGGGCATCTTATTGAAACATAAGATTCTGAAGGGGCTTGACAGGGTAGATGCAGAGAGGATGTTTCCCCTCGTGGGGGAATCTAGAACTAGGGGGCATAATTTCAGAATAAGATGGCACCCTTTTAAATTGGAAATGAGGAGGAATTTCTTCTCTCAGAGGGTCGTGAATCTTTGGAATTCTCTTCCCCAGAGAGCTGTGGAGGTTGGGTTATTGAATATATTTAAGGTGGATAGACAGACAGATTTTTGAACAATAAGGGAGTCAAGGGTTATGGGGAGCGGGCAGGGATGTGGAGTTGAGGCCAAGATCAGATCAACTATGATCTTATTGAATGGCGGAGCAGGCTCGAGGGGCCAAATGACCTACTCCTGCTCCTACGTCTTATGTTCTTATGATTTCAAAAGGCAGTTTAACTATTGAGATGCAAAACTTCCACTCTCACTACTTATGGGCACCAGGACACCTTCAGAATACAGTGCAATGTCATTGGTGTGGGCTAGTACTGGCATAAATGAGACTTTCTCCAAGAGCTGATCTTGCATAGTTTTTGCTTCATGCTCATGAAAGTGCAACTAGCACTAGTGCAGTGCTTTTCTTTTCATAAAAATTACTGACACTGAGGTGCTCCCTTGTGTCACCAAGAACCAGAGGGTAAAACTTGCACAATCCAGGGTGGGGGAGGCAAACCACAGTGCAATTCCAACTGGGGAGGAGCTGCAAATTGGGGCAGAACCCATATCTTCCAGGTTTCAGCCCATTAAAGGTGGTTAAAAAATTGTGCTGGGCGGATGAAGTCGCTGTAACACCACAGAGCAACTTTTTGAGAGGGAAGTCCTAGGAATTCTGCCTAGCGTAACCTGGATATGCCCAGTAGGACCTGTGCCTGCTGAAAGCAGGTGTGGGTTCTCTTGTGGGCTTACTGAAGGTGCCAAGCGGATAAAATGGTAACAAACACCAGAAGCTTTGATTCCCTTGAAAAGTTGTCCCTCTGTTCAGAGAGGGAAAAAACTGAATTTTTAAAAATTCTGTACCAACTTCCTTCAGTCCAATTCAGACCTTGGACACCCCCTCAAAGTGCAGGGTGCCACTCCCTCAGCAGGGTGGACACCTCTACTGCGCCACAATGGGTGCAGATGCCTGCATCAAATATTCTACTGACCCTGTTGCCAGGATTTGGGGCATGGTCTGCAGCATGCCAAAGCAGTAGGTAGAAGTCCTGTCCATAAATTTGTGGGATTTCTACCCTCAACTTTCCTGTCAGCCATCAGAGCTCCGTAACCACAGTGGTATACATACACCACCAGTCTGACACTGCTGCATCACAACTGCACAAAGCAATAGCAGCTCTTCAATTGCATTGCTCCAGATGCAGCATAAAGGCAACATAAAAATTACTTCTGTAAATATAAATTTAGACAGTATGGAGAATTGATTTAGCATTTACGACCTTTATTTAAAAAAGGGGTGGAGTTGGGTAGCATTTTGCCCCTAAACACTTCAAATTACATTTCCCCTACATCCAGTATCAGCCAGAAGAGGAGCTTGCCCATTCAAGAATGAGGGAATGGGAAGCTGTGAATAAGTAAAACCATTTCCCCACATTTCCTAGCAGCTGGTTAAAGAACACAGACATTGTTACCAGGTACACTATTCACCCTGGAGTTGCGAATGGCATATGGGTGCCAGAAATGGAGTGTGGAGTTTAACATCTCTCCAAATAAGGGAATTTCTCTAATTTAGTAAAAGAGGGATATTGGCCATTATACATTTCTACTGTAGTTTCCTGAACATTGCTGTACAAGTTCATACCTCAGATCATCTCTGACTGTTCCCCAGTTTCGAGATCCACTTCCACCCCTTTTGTCCTCTTGTTTCATTCCCCTAAAAGAGAAAGTTTCTTAGTATAACCCAACTGTTCGGTCTCTTCAAAATATAGGTTTAGATTACAACCCAAAAAGGTATTTCTCAAGTTAAATTTGGCCCAATAATGTTCTCTGAAAGGAGAGGACAAAAGGGGATTTAGGCTGATCTACCGTTTTATTATACCTTTTTTTTCCTTCCCTCACCAGCCAAGGCCAACAAGCAGTAAACCTGCTTCTAGAAACTTGGCTTTTATCAAGATTTTCTGTTTATGCCCCAGACCACATGCAGAGAGTCATGTTTGGTTCAGGGAGTAGGGTGCTCCCAGAGCTAATGCCAATCAAGACAGCCCTGACATGCAAGCGTGTGCCCAAGAATGGTTCTCCTGCCTCTGGGGAGGCATCGGAGCTTCAGTGTAAAGATGCAGGGCCCATAATTCCACACTCCTTCCAGCACACGTCCCACCATACCTTCACAGGAGTGTGCCAGAAGGCCCAAAAATTAGGCCAAAGATCAGAAACTGGGTTCAGCCTTACACTGGGGATTCCACAGGGTCTTGCAAGGGGCTGAGCCTCCACTCACCCTTTATAAGGTCAAAGTATAGAAGGAAGTGGAGTCTCCCAATTCCGAGAGTCCCTGCATCCCCAGCCTCCCATCAGCTGAGATGCAGTCAACGGCACGCAAGGCAAGACCAGGTATAGCAAGCCACCAAACAGGCCTCAAAATGAGTCCAGGCTGACATTGTGGCCTGGACTTTAAAAAGAAAAATCACCTGTTTTCTTTAGAAGTTTCTCCTTCCCACACTCCACAAGTTGACCACCAATGGCATTGAAATCAAGGGACCTCCCTCTGAACTTTGGCAGGATCAGTGGAGAAGATCCCAGGCACTTACGCTAGGATGCAAGCCCCATGTGAATGTTCAGCCCCACTGGGTCTGCATCCCACTTCTTAGTGGCTGTGTGTGTTGTGGGCCAACATGCTCATTCATCTCCATGTGTAGCACTCTTAATAGTTCGTTAGATTTCATTAGGAGTTGCACGAGCATAACGCAGGATGACTAGCTTCAGTTTCCCTTCCTCTGGGAGATGTCTGGTCTCCATCTCATACCTCCTGTGACTAAGATTGGCACATTTCCTGCATGGGAACTGGCCACATCATATTGGAGTCCAAAATGTTACTACACACAATTATCACTTTAGTTGCATATTTCAGAATGAAACAAACTTCTCAACTTTCAAGCTAGGTTACAGGTTAAAAAAAAAAGTAAGATTTTTAATTTCAATTCTTTAGCTTTGCAATTCCGACTGAAACAGCCAAACCAAATTCGAAGCACAGGAAGCGGTTATACAGCACTATTAGGAGGTTTTTTTAAGTGAGAGAAATGAAACACTCACTTCAGGCATGATCCATGCACAGTTCCTATTGATTCCCCCTATGCCATATTATGCTCCCCACCCCACAGCCGGCAATCAGTGAAACGGACAAAAACTTCGGCTCTTCCGCGGTAATACCACTGTTAAATACCCCATTAAAAGTTAGATCCTTTTGGATTAGGTGTAATTGGGGTTTTAACAGTGAACTGACTGCTAATCAAAGGTTATGGCCCTCAAAAATTAATTTTAATTTTGTGGAGTGTCAAATGTATCCATTTTAATTAAAATTAAGAAACTTTTTTTAAAACTTAAGTTTGTTCATCTTTATTTCAGGTTTGCTCCCCCCCCACCCATGAGAGCCCCAATTTTTGTTTTGCTCACTCTAACATTCTTAAAAAGTTAGAATCAAAAGGAGCTTACTCACTGCCTGGTTCGCTGCCTGAGAATTCTGTATTTGATTGGTTGCTTTGACAGCTTGTTGATGTCACAGCAGATCGTGTTAGGGATTCCCCACTAACTTGCGTCGATTTCAATTTTGCGTTGGAAAAGCCGAACTTCTCATCACAGAGATCGCGATCTTTGTGGGACGCTTACTTCAGGGCCAGCGGCGAACGCCTTTGCTTTGCCGCTGACCGCAAATTACGGGTTTATATTGTTTGCTACCAAGAGTCAGATTACTAGTTCCAGATCAGAAGCATCAACCAAGCAGCACAGGAAGCCTCCAGGCTCACAATTCTCCTCCAGTATTAAGTCAGAAGTCTTCTCAACCTCAACTGGTTCAGTGGCACCCAGCTCGAGTTTTCAGCAACTGACTAGAGCAAAATCTTGAACCTACACTCGGGTGGTTTAATCACCACCCAAAAATCAGTCATCTAGAGCTTGACATTGTTTCCTACCTCAAATCAGTGCTGGCAATGGTGAACAGGGCAAAGCAATCTTTACCCTTTCTTTTTTGCAAAGATGTCTAGCAGGTCATGAGTCAGCCCAGATTTTCTGAGCTCATCTGGCTCCATGGTTTCAACCAGAGTCTTTTACAGCTCATGATTGGCATCTCTTCCAGCTGTCAGTGATCCCAGCAGTAGTGAGCTAGATATGTTGTAACAGCATCCAAAGTAACAACTGAAATAAATTTGTTAACGTTTGATCATCTGCTGCAGTTGTTTTTCCTTTCCCGCAGACTCGAACATTCTTCTCTACTTAACTGTGTCCTCCACAGGAACTACAGAAGCAGTACTATCATGAATAAAATAAAAATGACCCCCATTACTCTGCAGTCCCAAGTAGTAGACAGATTTCAATCCATATTGACTTTAAGGGCCCCAAGACCAAGATCAAAATAGTAATTTACAGTCTGTGCAGAACCTCCTCAGAGCTGCCAGCTTCCCCACTACTTCTGCTGTGTAGATTGTAAATAATCCAGCATTCAATTAATCAAAGTTCCCGCCTACATTTCTCAATTCTCTTCCTTACTTGGTGCTGCTTAAAAAAAATCAAATAATACACTGCTTGCACCATTACTCTCAATAGTTCATGGTTAAATACTTGTTTTTATATAGCACCTTTTAAGTCAAAACATCTTCAAAGTACTTTACACAATTAATTACTTTTTGAAGTGCGCCAACTGTTACATAGGCATACAAGGCAGCCATTACGCACCAGCAAAATCCCACAAAACATCGGAGATTAATGATCGTTTTTAGGTAATATTTGTAGATGGATAAAGGTTAGCCAGGACACAGGGAATTTGGATGATCAGCCATGATCTCATTAAATGGCGGAGCAGGCTCGAGGGGCCGAATGGCCTACTCCTGCTCCTATCTTCTATGTTTCCTTGCTCTTCTAGAAAAGGGAACACTGAGGGGGTGAACTGATAGAGGTCTTTAAGATTATGAAAGGGTTTGATAGGGTAAAAATCGAGGTGTTTCCACTTGCGGGAGAGACCAGAACTAGGGACCATATATTTAAGATAGTCACCAATAAATCAATAGGGAATTCAGTAGAAACTTCTTTATCCAGAGAGTGGAGGAAAGCTAGATATACACGAGGGAGAAATTAATAGAAGGATATGCTGATGGGGGCAGGAGAGGCTTGTGTGGAGCATAAATACTAGCATAAACCTGGCTGGTTTCTGTGCTGTAAATTCTATGTAATTCAAATAGTGCCATTGGATCTTTACTGACCACAGAACAGGAACACAGTTTAATGTCTTATTGGAAGAACAGTACCTCAGACATGCACCACTGGAGTGGATGCCTCAATTATGTGCTCAAGCTCTAGTGTGCACCTTGCACCCACAACCTTCTGACCTACAGGTACTGTCACCAAAATGAGCTAAAGCTGTCTCTTGTAGTCAAAAGTAATACATATACAAGTGAGGGTGGGGGAGGAGAAAGAGGAGGAAAGAAATGAAAAAAAGTGAAAAAGGATGATCATGTGCATTCCTTAAAAGGTACACAAGTTCCTAGGTTATCCCCCCAACTCCCGAAATGGGATGATTGCAATCTCGATCTACACGTGGAGCTTGAACTTTTTTTAAATATAAAAAAGGAAAAACAACTGCAGCAGATGATCAAACATTAACAAATTCATTTCAATTGTTACAGTAGACATACTGCAAAAGCAGAAATGCAAAACCACCATCACACACAGGAATTTAAATAATTATTTAGGTGTGGGGACTAGAACATTTTCCTATTAATTACACTCCACAACTAAATTGTGAGGAGTCTCTTCACAATTTAGCTTCAAGTGAATCATATAGTTTTTTTTTTAATTTAAAAAATCTTCTATCTCAGAGATGGCAGCAGGAGGACCCGGCCATCCACTCAGTGCAGAATGAAGCACTATGGGAAGGAGCCAAGTCTGAGAAAATCACATACGCTCCAAGGCCAAAACCAAGAGAAGTTTTTTTTTAAATCTGATCACAGTGACTGGTACATCAGCAACACAAATAGCAAGCATACAGTCCATTCCACCCAGTTCTGGGCTTGGCACCACACTCAAAATCCACCATGCACAAACACAGCAGTACACCTTAAAAACAAACAATACCACTCCCTAGAATCACCCCACAGAAAAATCCACAAGCCACTTAAAGCTTATCAGAATGCCTCATGCACACTATACCACATATCCAGTATACAATGAATAAAATGTACGACAATGTAACTTAAAAAAAAAATTCATCAACTGGATATACATAAAAAACCCTAAAAAGGTTCAAATACACTGGTCAGCCACTGTATGGAACCGTAACAATTGTGTGCCTACCAGCTGCTGCATGTGTGCTTCATTTCACCCACAGTTAACTTTGGTATTTGGAGCCAAATCCCCATAAATATAACTGATGGATTATCAAGACAGCAGCAGGCCACCTCTGCCGATGCTCACACAATGCAAATATTGAAGCATTAAATCCCCATTACATTTTTTGTTAAATTAAGCATGTGTACAAGTAGAACAGAACAACAATTTGTATTTATATAGCACCTTTAACATAGTAAAATGTTCCAAGGCACTTCACAGGAGTGCTATAAAACAAAATTTGATGAGGTACGACTATCTATCTCTCCACTCGTGAGCCTCGATCATGACTCACCGCAACATTCCTTGTAAATGACATACCTCATCTCCAACATGTTTGATTTCTACAGCATTACCATCCTGATTCACTTACTGTACTGTTCAAGCAACTCACACTTTGTCATTTCCGCTATGCCTTTCAAACTCTCGTTTTCCTCTTGGATCAAAACCATCGACACTCCTGGGAAATCCACCTCTTCCTCGACCACGGCCTCTTCCACCTCCACGCCCTTTCACTGATGGCCTGTCCATCCTGTCAATTGGTCTACAAAACAAGTTAGTTGCAATGAATATAGGGTATATGATTTTTTTAAAAATTGCAACAGCTTAGAATGATAACATTAAAATACACAAGTCATAATAAAGTCATTAGTAATGTCCATCACAAAATAATATTGCAACTACTAACTTGAATATCATGCTTATTGCTATGCTCAATGGTTCATCATACTGCTTTTGCAGCTGTAAAACAACATTGGGTTTGAATCTGAATTTTTCTTTTTGCTGCTGGCACTTAGTGTTAAGAGATCAAATTGGCAGTATGATGGCTCAATGCACTGTCATACTAATACACCACACCACTGATTTGCTGTAGTACAATATTCCGGTTTCAGAAATGGCGGTGCGGCGGCAAGGGATGGCTAAGTGAAGGCCAAGCTCCTCCCTGTAATGATCTGGGGGATGGGGGAGTGAAACAGACGGGGTTCTTCTCTTGCACACGCTCTTGTGGCTAGTGGAATAGATTTCATGCCCCTTGCAAAAATGAGAAAAACTGGTATTTCTCACATGGAACTGCTCAGTGAATCAGAGGGTTTCACATCTCTACTAAGAGGATTGAGTGAAGTTAAGAGATTGTCCAAAAGATTATTATTTTCCTTGCTCGTTGCAGGTAGGTAAATAAATGTGTTCCCCTCACACTTGCATTAAATAAATGTCTACATGTAATACGGAGCAGCCTTTACTTTTACTACTATTTATCAAATGAAAGTCAAGAAATATATAAAATGTAAATATTAAGCTAATTGACACCTTTTATTTATTAAATACATCTCTGCAACAATATTTCATAACCAAAAGCTTCTTCTCAAAAATAAGCATGTTTAAATTCAGGATTTTAATTAGTTCCTTCCTCCAAATTTGAAGTGGAAGGGGGCGCGGGGAGGAAAGGCACAGAACTAAAGATACTATCTTTAGTTGAAGAGCAAAACAAAGACATTAAACACCTTACAGTCTTGTCATGTTCAACCTAATGAGCAGCCCATTCTTCAATTTTATTTTTTAAACCTCACTGAGAATTATCTGGCAGTGATGAGCTGAGTTTTTGTTCACCTTTTGGAGCACACCGCTACTGTCTGCTGGAGTAGATGTCCTATTTCCGCAGTATATGTATCCCATCAAATCCTTAAAAAGGTCATGAAAAAAATGGGCTGTGCTAGCACTCTGATAATTAAACAATGGCATTAATTTGCCCCCAAGTTCCTAATCTTAATTTTCCATTAATGGAAGGCACCAAGCTGTGGCACTTAGTACCTACAGGATCCTAATAACTGGTTTAAGAGCAGCAGAGACATAATCCCAGGCAGGTTCCTACCCTCACCCTTATTTGAGGTATGATGCATGATGCAGAGACTAGGAAAGTGAAGAGAAGGAAAGTAGAATCTTAAAAAAAAAGTAATCCCTCATTTAAATGAATTTAAGGATAGGTGGTAGAGTGCATTGAAGCTTACCCAAATTTATATGCCACTATATTAGTTAAGTAAAAAGCTCTTTTGTTTATTTGATATTTTCTGTGATTCAATTAAACATTTAAAAAGACACCAGCTGCTTTCTCCTTTAAAACCAGTCAGCTTAAAAGAGGAATTGCGCTCTTAAATGGGGTCAAAATATTTGATCTTATGTCCTCTATTTCTCTTAAAGCTTTCCTGTCTGAAGAGGCATTTTTGATGCGTGAAAATGCAATCTAGTGCTGTCTGCCAGAGAGTTGCCAGGTAGAAAACAGCTGCTCCCAAATGAGAGAGAATAGTCAAACCCAGGCCAACTCCCAGCAGCACATTTCAGGCGCACTGGCAATGACCTCAAAAGTGGATTGCGCACTCTTTATAATCATATGTGGTGAAATGCGATCAACAAAAACAGAAAGGTAAAAGAAATACCATAAATAAGAACTCTTTACTTGGGATTCTTCTTGCACATAGTCTTGAAAAATGTACCGGGTTCACTTGACTCACACTGAAGACATTTGTGCAAAAGTTGACTTCATACACAAAAGGGTTTTACTCAACATTGTGGGTAATTATGTCATCATTTAAAGTCAAAAATAATCTTCGCCTTGTTTAATCTAGTTTGTTTGTTACTGATTTCACATGCCTTAAGCACAGGTACACAATAGACTCAGCAGAGGAGATCTAAATTTCAGTAATGCTGGGATAGCATGAAGTGTCTTTTCATGTACACACCTGGTTTTTCTTGTCACTCTATACTAATTTACATGCAGCAGGTTTCCATTTCAGAAAGCAACAGTCCTGGCTGTAGTGACAAAATTGAATGCAATATACTCAGCATAGGGAATATTCGAATACCATTAAAAGTAAAAAAAGTCCACAGTCCCAGTTAGTCTGGTAGTAGGAGGTCACAGCAATAGGAGTTATTGTAATTTATTAAACTGACTAAAAACAGAAAGGACAGGTGAGTATTTCTGTACAAAGTACTCACCCATCTCTCCCGAAGAATACCATTTTTTCCACATTGGGTAAATATCCTATTTTCTGTACAATATTTTCAGACTTGAGACCCATTTCCTCTCCTGAGTGATTCCAACAATATAGATTACAATGTAGCCTACATTATGGTGCACCTTACTGAAGCTCCATTTCATGCAAGAGGATGCTCCAGATCAATCTGTGGGTTAACCCACATCTACTTAACCCCATAAACATCACTGCCAGCTGAATCTGCAGAAACCCCCTCCACTACAGGAGAGGGGTTTTTTTTGGGGGGGGGGGGGGGGGGGGGGGAAATAAGTACTTTGTACAGAAAAAGTTCCTTTAAAAGCCACCATCATCCATAGCAAGCGGGGTTTTCTCATAATATATCAAATAAAAGCCAGCTTCCTTTTTCAACCTGGTCAGTTATATATAGTAAAGCAGTTAGCTCAACCAAACTTTTATCATTCAGATTATAAAACATATACATCACACCACACACACATCTCCATGACACAACTGATACTTAACATCTTCCATGACAGAAAATTAACTATGTCACAGCAATTTTGCTGCAAGATCATAACTGCCTTCAGTACTTCATCGTGCGTGAGTAATCTAACCTGTCCCTACTTTACACATTTGCTCTCCATCACTCCCCCCACCTACCAACTTTCTCCTCCATTTTAGAAAACATCAACTCCTTGCTAGCACTCCCAGGTTTGTGGCCTAGTGGCCACTACTCAGGTCTTGACAGTTTGCATTAGCGGGCTACTCGTCTGCATGGGGGAAGAGAAGGTTGAAGGGAGGAATCCAGCATACATGCATTTTCAGCAGGGGTTGCTGGATACTGAACAGTTATTTCCCTTCTGAACTCAGGGGTACCAAAGCAGAGGGCAGTGCACCTACCACTGCTCCAGTTAACTCAACACAGGTCGGGGATCAAACACATGACATTCCTGTTCTACACAGTCCAACTACTCAGTGAAGGGTGGGGCAGTAATGGGAAGATCACTGAACCACTATAAGAACTTACATGATATCTTTATTTTAAGTGCAGTATAAAATATTGAGGAATTATAAATACTACACATTCACACTCACTAGGATCGTTACCTCACAGTTTTCACAAAAAAAGGACAAATCATTGAATTTGATCCCCAAAATACCAATAAAATCCTGAATGGCATTTACAAATAATGCAAGTCTTTGTAAACCAATGGCCACAGTTGTCTACAAGAAAGTTCATATTCCATGAACTATCAGTAAATATCCTGTCGTATAACATTGGAATGTGACTTATTCAGTCACTATAAACCAATGGCCTTGATCATTTAATTCAATTCACAGGGAACGGAAGGAAGGAAAGAGAGAAGAGTGCAAAGGAATCTGGTTGACAAGCCACTATTGACAACCTACTACTGGTTACAAAGTGATCAAACAAGGAATGTTCCATGGGTGCCAGAACAAGGAAGTTAAAGATTAGAGAAACTGTTACAAACGCAAAAGGAAAAGAACAACCTTACAGTACATTAAATTTCAAGCAGCCTGTGAATCCTAGTAACCTCCCTCGCCATCACCCACTCCATCAAGGTTAAAACCAAACATGCAGGAAGAATTGTAGAAAAATGCTGCTTGCTTTGTAAGAGGACTCTACCTAGAGCAAAACTAACATATTCCACGAACACCGATTAAAGTCTTACGCTTCTAATGAAAATTCAGTAGCTCCTTCCGTTTCATTGGGACGGCGTTCTCGGAATACAACTCTGCGGTCTGGTCTCTCTGTTTTTCTTTCAATATCCTGGTTCTCATTCTGTCCTCGCATTTCTGCCCTCTTTGGGCCCCTCTTTGGACCTGATGAAACACAAGTTAAACACATGCAAATGTTAAGGCAGTCTGAGCAGATAAGGCCAATTAAAGCCAGGTACCTACCTGTAAATACAGCCAGGCATTTAATTTTACTTTAAAAAAAAATTGCAAACCGTATTTGCAGTGCTGCTCTGTGGAACCTTGTGCATTCCATCGTGATGATACTGACTTGCAGAAGTCACATAGTCCAAGGTGGAGGACAGCTTTTACACAACTCACAGTATGTAAACTGCAGTTTACTCAATGAAATGGAAGATTTACAAATACTGACGAGAGTCCCAAGAACGGCAAGTCTTTAAAAGTGATTCTCTCATCAAAATGTGTTTGAATTATTCATTCTTTTAGTGTTGCAGAATGTCTAGCTAAAAAAAAATTAAGAAAAATTCAACAATATGCTTGGCACCATAATCTACACTCCTTCCAGGTGAAACAGCGATTTACTGGTACTTCTTGCAATGTAGTATACTGTATTCGCTTCGCACGATTCGGTCTCCTCTACACTGGGGAGACCAAACGCAGATTGGGTGACCACTTTGCGGAATACCTCTGTTCAGTCCGTAAGCGTGACCCCGAGCTTCCGGTCGCCTGTCACTTTAATTCTCCGCTCCACTCCCACTCTGATCTCTCCGTCCTCGGCCTCTTACACTGTTCCAACGAAGCTCAACATAAGCTCGAGGAACAGCACCTCATCTTTCGATTAGGCACTTTACAGCCTTCTGGACTCAACATCGAGCTCAACAATTTCAGACTATAACCTCGGCCCCTTGTTACATTTTTTTCTCTCACATGGCAGCTGTTGATGATTCTGCCATTGCCATTTACACCTCATCTAGAGTCATCTTTTGTTTCTTAACTTGTCCCATTACCATCTCCTTTTGCCTTGCACCATCATCTCTTTTGTCTTTAATCGCTCCTATCACAGACCTTCCCTTTTGTTCTTTCCTCCCCTCCTCCCTTTCCCTGTCCCGACACTTGCTTAAAAATCTGTTACATCTCTAACTTTTTCCAGTTCTGACAAAGAGTCATCAACCTGAAACGTTAACTTGGTTTCTCGCTCTACAGATGCTGCCTGACCTGCTGAGTATTTTCAACGTTTTCTGTTTTTATTTCAGATTTCCAGCATCCGCAGTATTTCACTTTTGGACCATAATCTTTTACATTTGTTATTGGCCATTCACAAATCAAACGGTGGTCCACCAGAACCCAATCCATAGTTAAGCTTGTTTGGTCTTGCACAAGTGTTAGTTTTACCCTGTATTAAATTGGCTAATAATGAAACGGCTTCCATGGTGAAATGTGTTCCTGGGTGGTGCTACAGATTCAATTACACATTTTGCAGGACTCCCAAATTCAGGGACAGTGCTGCATGAGGTTATTACTCAAACTGTTCTCATATACCACCTAGTGGTGGATTTAAGGCAGCGTTGCACTGATGAAACCCTGGAAGGGGGCCATTCGAGGGAAGAGTTTGTTTTAAGTAAGTTTAAAGTTGACCTGATTTTTTTTTTTACCTCCTAAGGCTCTGGAAAGAAATAGGGGGGGGGGGGGGGGGGGGAGGGGGGGGGAAAGAGAGAGAGTCATGGCACAAACATTTTAAAAAACTGTTTAACAGAATGTCAACCAGTGCTTTTAACATATGAATGCACACAGAGGGACAAGAGGAGGAAAATTATATTTTTAGCAGCCTCTAGACAACCTGATGTGATACAGTATGCCCCAAACTTTGTGGCTGAAAATCAACGTCCCTAAACTGTGTGGTAGAATTTTATGGAAAGGCCTGGACAATGCAGAATAGACAACTCGTCACAAAAAGGTCCTCTCACTTCAGTGACAACATAAAAAAAAAAAATCTAGACCCACTTTACAGCCATTCTATTTTTGCAACTACCCATTTGCAACTGTACCCTATAGTCACCCCAGTTCCAGTCACATACAGAACCTCACTTAATTATCAAAAGCCATTTATTTAAAGTATTTGCCAAGTTTAGGCAATGCCCTTCCATCAAAAGGAGATGCGACCCTGGCAGTACATCACAAGCAAGTCGACCAAATGGGTTAACACGAAGCGGTTTTCAACTAATTTTTCTTGTACAGATTAATTTTGCAAATTAATTCCCTTTCAAGGAATTGTGTGTGTTCTTGGTTAAGCATACTAAAGAAATAAAAATCCCTATCCTATAGTTTTCTTTTGTCATTTCACAACCTCTATAATGGGAGACATACCATAGTATGTAGCTATCAAAGAAGTCATTTAAAGTGCTACAGGAATTCTCCATTAGATACAGTAATATCACATCAGAGTTAAAGGTATCTGGTTATTTCCTAAAAGATTAACAACTTGCATTTCTAGGAACAGGAGTAGGCCATTCAGCCCCTCGAGCCTGTTCCGCCATTCAATGAGATCGTGGCTGATCTACGACCTAACTCCATATACCCGCCTTTGGCCCATATCCCTTAATACCTTTAGTTAACAAAAATCTATCAATCTCAGATTTAAAATTAACAATTGATCTAGCATCAATTGCCATTTGCGGAAGAGAGTTCCAAACTTCTACCACCCTTTGTGTGTAGAAGTGTTTCCCAATTTCACTCCTGAAAGGTCTGGCTCTAATTTTTAGACTATGCCCCCTAGTCCTAGAATCGCCAACTAGCGGAAATAGTTTCTCTCTGTCTACCCTATCTGTTCCCCCTTAATATCTTGAAAACTTCGATCAGATCACCCCTTAACCTTCTAAATTCTAGGGAATACAACCCCAGTTTATAAGAACATAAGAAATAGAAGCAGGAGTAGGCCAATCGGCCCTTCGAGCCTGCTCCGCCATTCAATAAGATCATGGCTGATCTGATCCTCACCTCAAATCTAAAGAACACAAGAAGTAGGAGCAGGACCCGGCCACTCAGCCCCTGGGCCCGCTACGCCACCCACAGGGCCTCGACCGATCCGAACTCAGCCTCATGTCCAATTTCCTGCCCGCTCCCCGTAACCCCTAATTCCCTTTACTTCTAGGAAACTGTCTATTTCTGTTTTAAATTTATTTAATGATGTAGCTTCCACAGCTTCCTGGGGCAGCAAATTCCACAGACCTACTACCCTCTGAGTGAAGAAGTTTCTCCTCATCTCAGTTTTGAAAGAGCAGCCCCTTATTCTAAGATTATGCCCCCTAGTTCTAGTTTCACCCATCCTTGGGAACATCCTTACCGCATCCACCCGATCAAGCCCCTTCACAATCTTATATGTTTCAATAAGATCGCCTCTCACTCTTCTGAACTCCAATGAGTAGAGTCCCAATCTACTCAACCTCTCCTCATATGTCCACCCCCTCATCCCGGGGATTAACCGAGTGAACCTTCTTTGTACTGCCTCGAGAGCAAGTATGTCTTTTCTTAAGTATGGACACCAAAACTGTATGCAGTATTCCAGATGCGGTCTCACCAATACCTTATATAACTGCAGCAATACCTCCCTGTTTTTATAATCTATCCCCCTAGCAATAAAAGCTAACATTCCGTTGGCCTTCTTGATCACCTGCTGCACCTGCATACTAACTTTTTGATTTTCTTGCACTAGGACCCCCAGATCCCTTTGTACTGCAGTACTTTCCAGTTTCTCGCCATTAAGATAATAACTTGCTCTGATTTTTCCTGCCAAAGTGCATAACCTCACATTTTCCAATATTGTATTGCATCTGCCAAATCTCCGCCCACTCACCCAGCTTGTCTATATCCCCTTGTAGGTTTTTTATGTCCTCCTCACTTTCTACTTTCCCTCCCATCTTTGTATCATCTGCAAACTTTGATATGTTACACTCAGTCCCCTCCTCCAAATCGTTAATATAGATTGTAAAGAGTTGGGGACCCAGCACCGACCCCTGCGGAACACCACTGGCTACTGGTTGCCAGTCCGAGAATGAACCATTTATCCCAACTCTCTGCTTCCTGTTAGATAACCAATCCTCCACCCATGCCAGAATATTCCCCCCAATCCAGTGACATTTTATCTTGAGCAATAATCTTTTATGTGGCACCTTGTCGAATGCCTTCTGGAAGTCTAAATACACTACGTCCATTGGTTCCCCTTTATCCACCCTGTACGTTATGTCCTCAAAGAACTCAAGCAAATTTGTCAGACATGACTTCCCCTTCATAAAGCCATGTTGACTTTGTCCTATTAAATTATGTTTATCTAAATGTTCCGTTACTGTCTCCTTAATAATAGACTCCAAAATTTTACCCACCACAGATGTTAGACTAACTGGTCTATAATTTCCAGCCTACTGCCTACTACCCTTTTTAAATAAGGGTGTTACATTAGCAGTTTTCCAATCTGCCGGGACCTTTGCTGAGTCCAGGGAATTTTGGAAAATTATTACCAAAGCATCCACAATCCCTACTGCCACTTCCCTCAAGACCCTAGGATGTAAGCCATCAGGTCCAGGGGATTTATCCGCCTTGAGTCCCATTATTTTACTGAGTACCAATTCCTTAGTGATTTTAATCGTATTTAGCTCCTCCCCCCCTAGAGCCCCCTGTTTGTCCAGTGTTGGGATATTCTTAGTGTCCTCTACCGTAAAGACTGAAACAAAATATTTGTTCAGCATTTTTGCCATCTCCATGTTTCCCACCATTAATTTCCCGGTCTCATCCTCTAAGGGACCTACGTTTGCCTTAGCCACCCTTTTTCTTTTAATATAACTATAGAAACTCTTGCTATCTGTTTTTATATTTTTTGCTAATTTATTTTCATAATCTATCTTCCCTTTCTTAATCAATCCTTTAGTTACTTTTTGCTGTCTTTTGAAGACTTCCCAATCTTCTATCCTCCCACTAAGTTTGGCTACCTTATATGTCCTTGTTTTTAGTTGGATACTATCCTTAATTTCTTTACTTAGCCACGGATGGCTGTCATTTCTTTTACACCCTTTTTTCCTCAGTGGAATATATATTTTTTGAAAGTTGTAAAATAACTCCTTAAATGAACACCACTGCTCATGTACCGTCTTACCCTTTAATCTATTTTCCCAGTCCACTTTAATCAATTCCGCTCTCATACCATCATAGTCTCCTTTATTCAAGCTCAGTACGCTTGTCTGAGAACCAACCTTCTCACCCTCTAATTAGATTTGGAATTCAACCATGTTATGGTCACTCATTCCAAGGGGATCCTTAACTAGGACATTATTAATTAATCCTGACTCATTACACAGGACCAGGTCCAAGGTTGCTTGCCCCCTTGTAGGATCAGTTACATACTGCTCAAGAAATCCATCCCTAATACACTCAATAAACTCTTCCTCAAGGCTGCCCTGCCCAATTTGATTTGTCCAGTTAATATGAGTTAAAATCCCCCATAATTATAGCTGTTCCCTTATTACATGCCCCAACTATTTCCTGATTAATACTTCTTCCAGCAGAGTTGCAACTATTAGGAGGCCTATATACTACTCCCACTAGTGTTTTTTTCCCCCTTATTATTCCTTATCTCCACCCAAACTGTTTCATTATCCTGATCCTTTGACCCAATATCATTTCTCTGTAATACAGTGATTCCTTCCTTTATTAACATAGCTACCCCACCTCCTCTTCCTTCCTGCCTGTCCGTCCTGATTGTTAAATACCCTGGCATATTTAATTCCCAGTCATTGTCACCCTGCAGCCATGTTTCTGTAATGGCCACAAGATCATACCCATACGTAGTTATTTGTACCGTCAACTCGTCTATTTTGTTACGAATGCTGCGTGCATTCAGATAAAGAACTTTTAAATATGTTTTGTGACAATTTATTCCTGCTTTTACCCCCTTTACTACTTTACCTTTATCTTTATATATTCTGTCCCTTCCTGACACGCTCTGGTTTTTAATTACCCCACTGCTACTTTGCTCTATTGCCTTCTCCGCTGACATTTTTATTTTTTGTTCTCTTGAAACCTCCCCCCCACTAATTAGTTTAAAGCCCTCTCTATAGCCCTAGTTATTCGATTCGCCAGGACTCTAGTCCCAGCACTGGCCAAGTGAAGTCCGTCCCAACGGAACAGCTCTCTCCTGTCCCAGTACTGGTGCCAGTGTCCCAGGAAGCAAAACCCATTTCTCCCACACCAGTCTTTGAGCCACGCATTTAACTCTCTGATTTTATTTACCCTAGCCAAATTTGCTCGTGGCTCAGGTAGTAATCCAGAGATTACTACCCTAGAGGTTCTGTTTTTTAATTTGGTCCCTAGCTGCTCATACTCCCTCAGCAGAACCTCATTCCTTGTCCTATCTATGTCATTGGTACCAACATGGACCACAACAACTGGATCTTCCCCCTCCCACTCCAAGTTTCTCTCCAGCCCAGAGGAGATGTCCTTAACCCTGGCACCGGGCAGGCAACACAGCCTTCGGGACTCTTGCTCTCAGCTGCAAAGAACCCCATCTATCCCCTTAATGATACTATCCCCTACCACAACAACATTTCTTTTTACTCCCCCCACTTGAATGGCTCCCCGTACCACGGTGCTGTGGCCAGGTTGCTCATCCTCCCTGCAGTCCCTGCTCCCGTCCTCACAGGGAGTAAGAGCCTCGAACCTGTTGGACAAGAGCAAGGGCTGCGGCTCCTCCAACACTACCTCCTGGATCCCCGTACCTGCCTCACTCGTAGTCACACCCTCCTGTCCCTGATCACGGGCTACATCTGAATTAGTTAATCTAATTGGTGTGACTACCTCCTGGAACACAGAGTCCAGGTAACTCTCCCCCTCCCTGATGTGTCGCAGTGTTTGAAGCTCGGACTCCAGCTCATCAACACGGAGCCGGAGTTCCTCGAGCAGCCAACATTTACTGCAAATGTGATCACCGTGAACATCAATGGTGTCCACCAGCTCCCACATACTGCAGCAGTAACACATCACCTGCTCTCCCATTCTATGTAATTAATTAAATTTATTAATATTATTTACCCTTTAATTAATTTAAATTACAACAATACAACAAAGTTTGTGTAATATCTCCTCGTAACTTAACCCTTGAAGTCCGGGTATCATTCTAGTAAACTTACGCTGCATATCCTTCCTAAGGAGTTGTGCCCAGAACTGCTCACAGTACTCCAGGTGTGGTCTAACCAGGGTTTTGTAAGCTGCAGCATAACTTCTACCCCCTTGTACTCTAGTCCACAAGTCCTCTAGATATAAAGGCCAGCATACCATTAGCCTTTTGTATTATTTTCTGTACCTGTTCATGATATTTTAATGATCTATGTACCTGGATCCCCAAGTCTCTTTGGACCTCCATTGCTTCTAGCTTTTCACCATTTAGAAAGTACCCTGTTCTATCCTTTTTAGGTCCAAAGTGGATGACCTCACATTTGCCTACATTGAAATCCATTTGCCACAAGTTTTGCCCATTCGCTTAATCTGTCGATATCCCTTTCTAATTTTATGCTTCCATCTACACTGCCTACAATGCTGCCTATCTTTGTGTCCTCGGCAAATTTGGATATATGACTTTCTATGCCATCATCTAAGTCGTTACTAAATACGGTGAATAGTTGAGGCCCCAACACAGATCCCTGTGGGACACCACTAGTCATCTACTACCAATGTGAGTACCTACCCATTATCCCTACTCTCTGTCTCCTGCCGCTCAGCCAATTTCCTAACCAGGTCAATAATTTGCCCTCAATTCCATGGGCTTCTACCTTAGTTAACAGTCTCTTATGTGGGACTTTATCAAATGCCTTCTGGAAGTTCATATAAATAACATCCATAGACATTCCCCTGTCCACTACTTTAGGCACCTCCTCAAAAAAAATCAATCAGGGTTGTCAGGCATAACCTACCTTTCACAAATCCATTTCAATATCACATTTAACATGGAAGACATCCTAAAGCACTACATAGGAGGAGTAATCAGAGAAAAATGGACACGGCGACAAAATGATATTATGAGGGCGACCAAAACCTTGGTCGAAGGCGAGGGTTTTAAAGGAGGAAAGAATTTCCAGAGCATGTGGCCACAATAGCTGACGGCACAGGCACCAATGGCAGGGGGATACACAGAAAGCCAGAGTCAGAGGAAGAGAGTGTTCGGGGGTGGTACAGCAGGAGAACATTACAGAAGATTGGGAGAGGCAAGGCCATAAAAGGACTGAAACACAAGGATAGTGGAGGGTTGGGGCCCAGAATCCAATGCAGATCAGTGATGGAGTAGGACTTGGGCAGCAGAATTTTGGATCATCTTCGGTTTATGGAGGGTGGAGGAACAAGATGTCCGCCAGAGCGCTGGAATAGTTGAGTCTGGAGGCGACAAAGGCATGGATGAGGGTTTCAGCAACAGATGTTACTAAAGGTGCAAGTAAGCAGTCTTTGTGCTGGAGAAGATATGGAGTGGAACCTCAGCTCAGGGGACGGTGAGACGCAGAGATTGTAAACAGTCTGGGACAATGGCCAGGAATGGGGCTGAAATCGGTGTTGAGAATATGGAGTTTGTGGCTGAAGATGATGGCTTCAGTCTTCCCAATGTTCAACTGGACTAAAATGCATCTCATCCAAGACCGGCTATTGGACAAACAGTCTGACAACAAAGAGTAGTTGAGAGAGGAGGTGCAGGGGTAGAGCTGGCTGTGATCTGTGTACATGTGGAAGCTGGCCCAATGTCCACAGATATTATTGCCAAAAGGCAGCATTTTGATGTTGGAGAAGTTGGATGATCATGTTTAGTGGAAATGGGGTCAAGGAAGCAGAAGGTGGGTCTCATGAACAAGTTGCGCTCAGAGACTGCATACAAGGAGATGAAAGAGAAATAAGCAGGTTCACGATTAGGGCGGGAGTGGGGGGGTGGGGGAGGGGAGAAAGATTTGACTTGATGGATAAAGGGAAGGGGATAGGCATCAAAACAAATGGGCTCAATCTTCTCGCACTTCTTGGAGGTGAGGATGGAAGGGGCAAGGGAAAGGTTGGTAGTGGAGAAAATAAGTTATCTTTGCTGTCCAAGATGATCCTGGAGTAGTGGGCAGTTTTAGCAGAGGAAAGCGAGGTTCGATAGCACTTCATGTGGTCCAGCCAGACCGGCTGATAAATGGCTAAACTAGTTGTGTGCCAGACTTGAGAGTGATGATGGAGGCCACACGAGGAGGTTTAACCAGGAGGAGAGACATTCAAAGATTTTGCTGGGGACAAGGACATCAAAAGGTGGACGCAGCAGTATTGTGAAAAATGTAAGTCAACAGACTGTTGGGACTTTGATCGTGCCATTGCAAATGACGTGGGGTGAAGAGCTTTTTTCCAGGGACGGACACAGAAGGAGGTGGGGTTGAAGGGACATGGGAGGGTGGGAGATACAAGAAAGTGATCAGAGACAGCCTTGTCAGTGATAGATACTATGGGGGTAGAGAGGCCACAGGACGTAGCAAAGTTGAGAGGGTGGCAGTGATTATGGTTGAGAGAGTTTATATGGAGGTAGGGGGTTTGGGAAGGCAGTAGGGTAGTGAATTTAGAAGAGAGGGGGCAAGGGGAGCCGAGAAGATGATTTAAATCACAGGTTGAGGAGCTGTTTAGTGCACAGGCTGAAGGAGGAATATTTGAGAAACTCAGGATGGGGGATGACAGTAAACAATGAGGATTTTAAAAAAGGTGTGAGGCGTAGAACAAGGTGAGGTACTAAGGAGAAGATACAAGAGACCATGGTGTGATTTCGTGATAAAGGTCACAATGTCACTGTGACTGTTTAGGCAGGGCAGGGCAGGTGGTGGAAAGTAAAGCTAGGCAGGGAGGCTTTATTAAGGGGAAAGGTGTCACCACCTCAAGCCAAGTTTCCCATCTAAAGTACATACACTTCTGTTCATCTCCTATGAAGGCAAGGTGGTTCAGTCCCAGTCATCCAAAGTAGTTTACATGAGTAGTTCAGGACAGCATTCTTCCTTGCCCCCTTAGTATTTTCTCAAATTTGGATTCGAAATGCAATTTCCAACTTACAATAATAAACTACGATCAGATTCATCTCAAATTCCAACAATGTGACACAATGAAACAGAAATCAGACAGGCACAAGAAGCAGTTTATGTAAGCTAGTAACAGACCAAGTGAATTTCAGCATGGTTGATCACTTCTCTTCTCATTTTTCATTGCCTCCTCCGCACAAGTTTATTTACTTAAAGCTAGCAAATAAGGTCCCGAAACCTAGTCTCAAACCAGGACATTCCAGGTTCAAGTGCTTATCTCTGCTGAATTGACTGGTTCAGTGGAACTATGCTGCATCAAAGAATCAACACATTCAAGAGAGGAAGGGAGAGAAGATTGCAAAGAAAAAAAACACTAATATACATTAGGTTGCTTCTCACCAACAGTTTTAAAAAGGTATAAAACAGAAGCAAGCACCAATCACCAGTAAAAAAGTGAGAAGTCGCACAACACCAGGTTATAGTCCAACAGTTTTATTTGAAATCACAAGCTTTCGGAGCTGCTGCCCCTTCGTCAGGTGAAGTGAAGGAATACGAATCGGCAAAGCATATATAGACAGAGAACAATGCCTGTGTAGCGTACAATGTCAGACGACTACATTTAATCCTTCTGACTGCCTTTAGTCAGTCTGAAAGGCAGTCAGAAGGATTAAATGTAGTCGTCTGACATTGTACGCTACACAGGCATTGTTCTCTGTCTATATATGCTTTGCCGATTCGTATTCCTTCACTTCACCTGACGAAGGAGCAGCCGCTCCGAAAGCTTGTGATTTCAAATAAAACTGTTGGACTATAACCTGGTGTTGTGCGACTTCTCACTTTTGTCCACCCCAGTCCAACACCGGCATCTCCGCATCACAATCACCAGTAAGCCGCCAATGGAATTGTACAGTACTATTAATGTTTCCTTTAAAATGATGAGAAAGCAAATTACTCAACCTTAATGTCAAATTCCAAACTGATGCGTGGAAGAGTACACCTTTACCTACTCTTCTCAGTGACATTGTATACTGCTCAATGCAGTAACTGGACTACCTTGATGAATTTTCCCTCCCCCACCCCCTCCTTTAAAAGGAAACTGCACGTGACCCAAGTGATCAGAGTGTAAACTGTTGGATTTTTTTTAATAAAAAGGGCAGCGTGAAGTGAAAGTAGAGCTTTTCCATCCCAATATACCACGTACTCAGTTGCCCCAATGACTTATTGGTTCTCAATGGTTTGCGAGCGACAGGACTGCAAGTGTGCTTTATTCAGCAAAAAAAATACCCGACACGTATGCATTTCATTTTTAAAATGTTGGCATCTATGTCAGTTTCATGCACCACCGTGGAAAGGAGGGAAGCCATATTCCCTAACAGTCCGTCACTTTGGGATTTAAATATCTCTTTTCCTTCAGCCCCACGCCCACCACAAAAATCAAGAAGCAGGCCGATCACAGCCTCCGCCTATCCGCAAATGATGATTCTTCCGTGGCGCTCCACGAGAGTCCTTCAGCCAAGAGAACATTCCCCGGGCGGTGTCATGACAACCCCAGCTTGGGTTCCGAGTCTTGTGCAAAGCGCCATGCGCACCTCCGACCCTCACACAGCGCAAGGGCAGCGGCCGGTTCGGTGCATTTCACACACGCACACACCCCACACACATGCGCGCACACACATGCGCACACACCCCCCACACACATGCGCGCACACACCCCCCACACACATGCGCGCACACACCCCCCACACACATGCGCGCACACACCCCCCACACACATGCGCGCACACACCCCCCACACACATGCGCGCACACACCCCCCACACACATGCGCGCACACACCCCCCACACACATGCGCGCACACACCCCCCACACACATGCGCGCACACAGCCCCCACACACATGCGCGCACACAGCCCCCACACACATGCGCGCACACAGCCCCCACACACATGCGCGCACACACCCCCCACACACATGCGCGCACACACCCCCCCACACACATGCGCGCACACACCCCCCACACACATGCGCGCACACACCCCCCACACACATGCGCGCACACACCCCCCACACACATGCGCGCACACACCCCCCACACACATGCGCGCACACACCCCCCACACACATGCGCGCACACACCCCCCACACACATGCGCGCACACACCCCCCACACACATGCGCGCACACACCCCCCACACACGCGCGCACACACCCCCCACACACGCGCGCACACACCCCCCACACACATGCGCGCACACACCCCCCACACACATGCGCGCACACACCCCCCACACACATGCGCGCACACACCCCACACACATGCGCGCACACACCCCACACACATGCGCGCACACCCCCCACACACATGCGCGCACACCCCCCCACACACATGCGCGCACACCCCCCACACACACATGCACGCACACACCCCACACACATGCGTGCACACACCCCACACACATGCGTGCACACCCAACCCCCATTTCTCTCTCTCACACACACACAACCTCCATTTGCGTGCTCCATACCTCTCCGTCCCCCTTTTAAACTCCGCACTCTCAAAACAACATTCCCAGTTTGCAGAATATTACTGAATGCTAGATTTTACACACACACACACACACTATATGTTGATAGATGGCTCCAAAAAGGTGTTTTTTTTTAAAAAAAAGCTGCATTTGTGTTCCTCATTGGACCAAGACTGCTTTTAAAGATGTAAATAAAGTTTCACCTTTCAGTCCCCTCCCCCCGCCTTCTCCACAAAGTCTCCTCGCATCCTCCCAACACGCGGGGCTCACAGAGCGAAGCCGAGCACACGCTGTGTCCCCACCCCGAAAACACGTTTGTAAACACAAACACCAAGTTGTATTTTATAATGTGTGAGAAACTGGTATTTTATGCAGACCATAAACCCCACTGCACGCCACGCTAACCAATGCAATTGGAAGAACACGCACTGCTTTGAAAATGAGGCGAAACGCCCAACAGAATGGGCATCGCATTTCTGTATAAAACGGCTCCGAAGTGAAAGGCACGGACCTTCTTTCCGCTGCATGTTGCCGATGAAGACATTCTCGGCGCCGCCGGCTCCCGCGGGCCTGCTGCCGGACGAGGCCGTGGGCCCGAAGCCGGCCTCGTTACCGGCAGGATTTTTCCGAGCTTTCTGCGACTCTCTCCGGCCGGATTTGGCCGCGTTTGCGGCGGCGGCGGCGGCGGCCGAGCTGCTGGAGGAGGAGGCGGACGGCGGCGGCTCCGGCTCCCGCTTTAGTTTTCCTCCCGCCGCCGCCACCACCACCACCACTGCCTCCCTCCTCTTTTTTCTTTTTCTGCTTCTTCTCCTCGGCCTCTCGGAGGATGTCGAAGGGGTCGGACTCGTCGTCCAGCAGATGGTTGAAGCGATTGGTGACGGCGCAGCCGAAGGTCTCCTGCATGGCGGCAGCGGGACTGGCCAGAATAACTCCTTTCATAGCCCTCCTCCCGAGCAGGCAACGCGCACCGATCCTCTTCCCGGCGCCCTTTTAAGCTTAGATTTATATTTATGTATATATTTTTAAAAACTGTTATTTTAGACGAGCCCCCGGTCCGGGTTTGCCACTGGCGCGCATCCACGCACGGCCAGAGCCGGGGAGCTCCTCCTTCCTTCACCACCGCCTCCTCCTGGCGCTCCTCGCCCCGCACACCCGCCAATATGGCGCCTTTATTGATCTCCTTCCCCCTTTCTAACCGACTGCACTCTCTGACCCTGCTCCAACTGGCATTTATTCATTTTTTAATATCGTCTCCAAAGTAGCAGCTGTTCCCTGTCCCCTCCCACCACCACCACCACCTTCATTTTTTTTAAAGTTCTTCTTTTGTTCTTTTTGTTTTCTAATGCATTTATTACTAGTTAAAAGAGCCCCATATCCTACACTCGCCTAAATAGATAACACTCAACTATATTTTATGCACCATTTACATTTATTATTTCACGGTTCCCCCCCCCCCCCCCCCATTTCACTTTTAAACGAAATTTTATTTCCACACTGCCCCAAGAATGTCACACAGGATAATACTCTTGTGCCCAGAATTGGTCAATCTAGAAGCGGTATTGTATTTTAACCAGATTCCAGCCAGCTTCATAAAAATGTACTCTAGAAAATACAGAAAATATGTCAACAGTGTGCAGCTTTATTAAAAAAATGTACTTTATACTATTTGTCATATATCTCAAACAGGTTCTGCACACACTATGAATTATTTTGAACTGCAGTAACTGTTGTTATGTAGGTAAACAGGGAAGTCAACTTGTACACAGCAGTATTTCACAAAGACCAATCAGATGAATGACCAGTTCATTTGTTTTGACTCTGAGGCAATAGTGCTACCTATTAAGTAAAGCTGATACTACTATACATATATATAAGAAAAATACTGCACTGGTGAAATAACTCCTGATGGTTATCACCAGGATTTGGTAATTGACTGCATTTTATTCCTTTTTATTGTTAAGATAAAGAATAATGAGCTCCCAGAGTGATTATAAGACAGTAATAATATCAAGGGATTCAAATTATATCATAAACCATGAGAGGAAAGCTCAAGTGGTTTATAATAACTGTCATCTGAATCCTCTGAAGAGAATGTTGTTAGGAAATCATTCCATTATATCTATCATTATTTGTAATTATATATAATAGTAGTCAATAGCCTGTGGTGTTGCACATGGGAAGTTAGGACTAAATGTAGTGAAGTGGGGTTAGAGGACGGGAGATAATTGGACCAGGAATTACAGATGTAATTCAATCGCTATTTTCAAATTTTACTTGGCTTGTATCCCTTGAGTAAAGAAGAGGTGATCTGATCGAGGTGTTTAAAATGTTAAAAGGACTTGATAGCATAGATGCAGATAAACTATTTCTTCTGGTGGAGGAATCAAGAACGATGAGGTGCAGGCAGGTAGTGCAGGGGTCCCCTGTGGCCATCCCCCTCTCAAACAGATATACCACTTTGGATGCTGTTGGGGGGGAATGACTTATCAGGGGAAGGCGGCAGCAGCCAACTTCCTGGCACCATGGGTGGCTCTGCTGCACAGGCTGGGAGGAAAAAGTGTGGAAGAGCTATAGTGATAGGGGATTCAATTGTAAGGGGAATAGATAGGCGTTTCTGTGGCCGCAATCGAGACTCCAGGATGGTGTGTTGCCTCCCTGGTGCAAGGGTCAAGGATGTCTCGGAGCGGCTACAGAACACTTTGGAGGGGGAGGGCGAACAGCCAGTTGTCGTGATGCACATAGGCATCAACGATATAGGTAAAAAACGGGGTGAGGTCCTAAAAGCAGAATATAGGGAGTTAGGAGGTAAATTAAAAAAGAGGACCTCAAATGTAGTAATCTCAGGATTGCTACCAGTGCCACGTGCTAGTCAGAGTAGAAATAGGAGGATATTTCAAATGAATACGTGGCTAGAGGAATGGTGCAAGGGGGAGGGATTCAAATTCCTGGGACATTGGAACCGGTTCTGGGGGAGGTGGGACCAGTACAAACGGGACGGTCTGCACCTGGGCAGGGCCAGGACCGATGTCCTAGGGGGAGTGTTTGCTAGTGCTGTTGGGGAGGGTTTAAACTAAAGTGGCAGGGGGTTGCGAACCTGAGCAGGGAGACAGAGGAAAGGGAAATAAGGATAAAAGCTAAAGACAGGAAGGAGAAAAACAAAAGTAGAAGGCAAAGAACTCAACGGTTTAAATCAAACATGGTCATAGTAAATAATAATTCATATAGGTCTGAAAGCATTAAAAAAACAAGCCTGAAGGCTTTGTGTCTTAATGCAAGGAGCATTCGGAACAAGGTGGATGAAATAGCTGCGCAAATAGAGGTAAATGAATACGATTTGATTGGGATTACAGAAACATGGCTCCAGGGTGGCCAAGGCTGGGAACTCAACATCCAGGGTTATTCAATATTTAGGAAAGATAGGCAAAAAAGAAAGGGAGGTGGGGTAGCATTGCTGGTTAAAGAGGGGATTAACACAATTGAAAGGAAGGATATTAGCTCTGATGATGCGGAATCTGTATGGGTAGAACTGAGAAATAACAAGGGGCAGAAAACGTTAGTGGGAGTGGTATATAGACCTCCAAACAGTAATACGGAGGTTGGGGACGGCATTAAAAGGGAAATTAGAGAAGCATGCAGTAAGGGCACTGCAGTCATCATGGGTGACTTTAATTTACATATAGATTGGGCTAACCAAACTAGTAACAATACTGTGGAGGAGGAATTCCTAGAATGTTTACGAGATGGTTTTCTGGAACAATATGTCGAGGAACCAACCAGAGATCAGGCCATCTTAGACTGGGTATTATGTAACGAGAAAGGATTAATTAGCAATCTTGTTGTACGAGGCCCCTTGGGTCAGAGTGATCATAATATGATAGAATTCTTCATTAGGATGGAGAGTGAAGTAGTTGAATCAGAGACTAGGGTCCTGAATTTAAATAAAGGAAACTACGATGGTATGAGGCGCGAATTGGGTAGGATTGATTGGGGAATGTCACTCAAGGGGTTGACGGTGGATAGGCAATGGCAAACATTCAAAGACTGCATGGATGAACTACAGAATTTGTACATCCCAGTGTGGCATAAGAATAAAACAAAAAGGGTGACTCAACCGTGGCTAACAAGGGAAATTAGGGATAGCATAAGATCCAAGGAGAGGGCATATAAATTGGCCAGAAAAAGCGGTAGCCCTGAGGATTGGGAGCAGTTTAGGATTCAACAAAGGAGGACAAAGGGATTAATTAAGAAGGGGAAAATAGAATATGAAAGTAAGCTTGCTGGGAACATAAAAACTGACTGTAAGAGCTTTTATAGATATGAAGAGAAAAAGATTAGTGAAATCAAGTGTAGGTCCCTTGCAGTCAGAAGCGGGGGAAGTTATAATGGGGAACAAAGAAATGGCAGCCCAATTAAATGCATATTTTGGTTCTGTCTTCACAAAGGAGGACACAAATAAGCTCCCAGAGATGTTGGAGAACATACGGTCTGATGAAAGGGAGGAACTGAAAGAAATCAGTATTTGTAGGGAAATGGTGTTAGGGAAATTGACGGTATTGAAGGCCGATAAATCCCTAGGGCCTGATAATCTACATCCTAGGGTACTTAAGGAAGTGGCCCTAGAAATAGTAGATGCATTGCTGATCATCTTCCAACATTCGATGGAATCTGGAACTGTACCCATGGATTGGAGAGTAGCTAATGTTACCCCACTATTCAAAAAGGGTGGTAGAGAGAAAGCGGGGAATTACAGACCGGTAAGCCTGACATCGGTAGTGGGGAAAATGCTAGAGTCCATTATAAAGGATGTAATAGCTGAGCATTTGAAAAACAGTGACAGGATCGGACAAAGTCAACATGGATTTACAAAAGGTAAATCGTGCTTGACTAATCTACTGGAATTTTTTGAGGATGTAACTGGGAAAATAGATAAGGGAGAACCAGTAGATGTGGTGTATTTGGACTTTCAAAAGGCTTTCGATAAGGTCCCGCATAAGAGATTAGTGGGTAAAGTTAAGGCACATGGGATTGGGGGCAAGGTATTGACTTGGATAGAGAACTGGTTGGCGGACAGAAAGCAGAGAGTAGGAATTAATGGGTCTTTTTCCGAGTGGCAAGCAGTGACTAGTGGGGTACCGCAGGGATCGGTCCTTGGACCCCAGCTATTCACAATATACATTAATGATCTAGATAAGGGAATTAAATGTAATATCTCCAAGTTTGCAGATGACACAAAGCTGGGTGGGAGTGTGTGCTGCGAGGAGGATAGCGAGAAACTCCAGGATGATCTGGACAGGTTGGATGAGTGGGCAGAAGCGTGGCAGATGCAATATAACGTGGATAAGTGCGAGGTTATCCACTTTGGTGTCAAAAACAGAAAGGCAGACTATTATCTGAATGGCAATAGATTGGGAGAAGGGGAAGTGCAACGAGACCTGGGTGTCCTTGTGCACCAGTCGCTGAAAGTAAGCATGCAGGTGCAGCAGGCGGTGAAGAAGGCAAATGGTATGTTGGCCTTCATAGCGAAAGGGTTTGAGTATAGGAACAGGGATGTCCTGCTGCAGTTGTACAGGGCCTTGGTGAGACCACACCTTGAGTACTGTGTGCAGTTTTGGTCGCCTTATCTGAGGAAGGATGTTCTTGCCATGGAAGGAGTTCAGCGAAGATTCACAAGGCTGATACCTGGGATGGCAGGAATGACATATGAGGAGAGATTGGGTCGACTGGGCTTATACTCACTGGAGTATAGAAGAATGAGAGGGGATCTCATCGAAACATATAAAATTCTGACAGGTCTGGACAAACTAGATGCAGGAAGAATGTTCCTGATGGTCGGAAAGTCCAGAACCAGGGGTCATAATCTACGGATAACGGGTAAACCATTTAGGACAGAAATGAGGAAGAATTTCTTCACCCAGAGAGTGGTGAACCTGTGGAATTCTCTACCACAGAAGGTAGTTGAGGCGAAGTCATTAAATATATTCAAGGATGAGTTAGATATATTTCTTAAAGCTAAAGGTATCAAGGGATATGGGGAGAAGGCAGGTACAGGGTACTGAGTTTAGATGATCAGCCATGATCTCATCGAATGGCGGAGCAGGCTCGAGGGGCCGAATGGCCTACTCATGCTCCTATCTTCTATGTTTCTATGATGGGACATAATCTTTAAGTTAGAACTAGGCCAGTTAGTAGGGAAATCAGGAAGCACTTTTTCACACAAAGGGTAGTAGAAATCTGGAATTCTCTCCCCCAAAAGACTGAATGCTAGGACAATTGGAGCTTTCAAGACTGAGATCAATAGATTTTTGTTGGGTAAGGGTTTCAAGGGATGTGGAGCTAAGGCGGATAAATGGAGCCATGATCTAATTGAATGGCAGAGCAGGCTCAAGGGGCTGAATGGCCTACTCCTGTTCCTAAATCATACATTATGTTCTTATTTTTATATAATATTTTTATTTTTATATTATTAAGAAAGAAGAAAGTTGGCTCAGTGGGTAGCATTCTTGCTTCTGAGCCAAAAGGTTGTGGGTTCAAGTTCTACCCCATAATCTAGATTGGCACTCCCAGTGCAGTACTGAGGGAGTGTGGCACTGTCGGAGGTGTCGTCTTTTGGATGAGACGTTAGGGTTAGATAAAGTAGGGTGGGAGAAAGCCAGTCTGTAGCATAAACACAGGCATAGACCAGTTGGGCTGAATGGTCTGTTCCTGTGCTGTAAATTCTATATAAAGAAAAAATAAGCTTGCATTTATATAGTGCCTTTCACAGCCTCAGCATGTCCCAAATCGCTTCACAACCAATTAAGTAGTTTTGAAGTGTAGCCACTGTTGAACTGAGGGGCAATGAAGCAGCAAATTTGCACACAGCAAGGTCCCAAAAACAGCAATGAAATAAATGACCAATATTTTTAGTGGTGTTGGTTTAGAGTAAGTGTTGGACAGAACACTGGGAGAACTCCCCAGCTCACGGGATCTCCACCTGTGAAGCAGGCAAGGCATTAGTTTAATGCCTCGTCTGAAAGATGGCACCTACAAAGTGCAGCACTCCCTCAGCCCTGCACTGAAATGTCAGCCAATATTATGTGCTCAAACCTCTGGAGTAGGGTTTGAACCCACAACCTTCTGATCCTAGATGTAAGAGTGCTGCTACTGAGCCAAGGTTGACAATAAATAAAGAGAAGTTGGTTAGGAATGGACCCAGAAGGAAAATAAAGAAAATACGAAGGATATTGCCCTCAGCTGGAAAATGAATAAATAAATGAGCAGACACAGCTCGGAATGGAAATAAATAACTGAAGTTGGATGAATGGACCCGGTTGGAATAACTAAACAGAAATGAGGAGGAACATTTAGGGTGCAAATAGAGAAATAACAGAAAAGGAATGGCCCTGAGTGGAAATAAAAAAACATATTGAAGAGGAATAGTTCAGGTAGGAAAGAATAAAATAAACAGGAGGAAAAAATCAACATGGCTGCCATAAAGATTTTGGGTGAAAATAATCAAAGATGTGTCAGCAACAGTGAAGTGTTAAAGTGCTTTCTGATTGACTCCTGGAAAACTTGAGCCAATCAGAATGTTTCCACGAGCTTCAGCTCCGCTGGATGTGTTCTCTTAAAATTCATGGATAGATGGTTATACTATAAACCATGAGAATCATTCAGCAGTATCCCCATCAAGAATAATTAACTATGGTCATAATAAAATCAATAATAAACACATGAGCATGCTTATAAGTAAACTGAAATATAGTGAAACATCCTATATAATATTGTCAACTGTGTCTCAGTGGCAGCACTCTTGCCTCTGAGTCAGAAGGCTGTGAGTTCAAGTCCCACTACTTCAGTGCTGTACTGAGGGAGTGCTGCACTGTCAGAGGTGCTATCTTTCAGATGAGACATTAAACCAAGGCCCCATCTGCCCTTTCAGTTGGACGTAAAAGATTCCATGGCACTATTCGAAGAAGAGTAGGGGAGTTCTCCCGATGTCCTGGCCACTATTTTTCCCTCAACCAACATCACTAAAACAGATTGGCCCAAAAATTCGGCCGTATTGCTTTCCAAAGTGCCGGTTTCCTGCATGCACTGCGCATGTGCGGGAAACCGGAACTTCCGGTATGCTGAAGGGGGCGGTTCCTAGGTGAACCGCATGCGCGCTAGAGGCTGCGCGCACGCAGCACACTTAGATTTTTTCAGGTTTCTACGCGAGGGTAAGTATTGAAGATTCTACGCTAATAAAAAGGAGGCATAAGATCCCTTTTGAACAAGGTAAGTGGTTAATTAAGTATAATTTTAAATTTTTTTCAACAGGTTTATCTTTTTTAGATACTTTAAAGAAAGGTAAGTTTATTTTTATAACTTTTAAAAAGTATTTTAATTTTTTCAAAAATTTAAATTTTTGTTTAAAGTGGTTAATTTATTTAACTATAGTTATTTTATAAATGTGATGGGTTTTAAAAAAAAATATTTTAAGTTTAGCTGTTCTTTTGGGGCTGATTTCAATTCACAGATTTGACAGGTCTCCTGTCAAATCTATGAATGATAGATGGTCTGCTGCCATTGGCTCTCCATGGCCCACGTGATCCCAGGGGTCGCATCGCACTAACTGCGCCCCTGGAACACGCAAGCACTGCGCGCCGGCTCTTGGGAGAGGCCCAGGACCCGAAGTTCCTGTGGGCCCAAAACACAATGGCAGGCGCGGTGGGTAAGAGCATGCACGATCCTTACCCCCGCGGCAAGCCGGCCATGCGAATTTCTAGGCCATTATCTGGTCATTATCACATTGCTGGTAGTGGGTCCTTGCTGTACCAAACTGGCTGCCGCATTTCCTACATTACAACAGTGACTACACTTCAAAGGTACTCCATTGGCTATAAAGTGCTTTGGGATGTCCTGAGGTCGTGAAAGGTGCTATATAAATGCAAGTTCTTTCTTTCCAGTTCCCCCAGTAGATCAATTGATAAATTGCTTCATAGCATATTTGTGTGCCATAATGACCACAAGAACTACAGGTTCAATTCCTGGTCTGTGCTCATGTAGTGTTGCGGTGAGACCACCGCGATTGACGTCAGTGTCCCTGGGCTAGTGCAAAGGACAGAACCTTGCATTTATCTGGTCCCTTTTCTGTTCTCAGAATGTCTCAAAGCACTTCACAACCAGTAGATTACTTTAGATGTGTAGTCACTGTTCTTATTTAAGCAAATACAACAGTCAATTTGTGCACAAAATACTAGATAATCTGTTTTTTGTTGTGTTGGATGAGGAATAATTATTGGCCAGGACAGTAGGAAAACTCCTCTGCTCATCTTCAAATATCTTTCATATCCACATAAACAGGCAGACAGGGCCTTGATTTAAAGTATCATCCAAAAGACAGCACCTGCAATAATGCACCACTCCTTCAGTGCAGCACTGAATTAAATGTTTTTTTTGTTACAATTAAATTTCTTTTTGTTTACAGTGGAATCGTGAACACAGATTTTCTGTTATTTAGCATGGACGAAGCAGCAGAATGTGCTTCAAGGTTCACGGCCTCGCCGCTCCCTATCTCCGTAATCTCCTCCAGCTCCACAACCCTCCAAGATAACTGTGCTCCTCTAATTCTGGCCTCTTGAACATCCCTAATTTTAATCGCTCAACCATCGGTGTCGATGCCTTCAGCTGCCTGGGCCCTAAGCTCTGGAAATCCCTCCCTAAACCTCTCTGCCTCGCTGCCTCATTTTCCTCCTTTAAGACGCTCCTTAAAACCTACCTCTTTGACCAAGCTTTTGGTCACCAGTCCTAATATCTCCTTATGTGGCTCGGTGTCAGATTTTGTTTTTATAACGCTCTTGTGAAGCACCTTGGGACATTTTACTATGTTAAAGGCACTATATAAATACAAGTTGTTGATAAAAAAACTGCCTCTAATCATAAAAGATTAAATTTTTGCCTATGTACTAAATGAGTCTCTTAATTGTACTTCTGGTTCAACCAGCTCCAGGAAACGGTCAGTCTCAGTAGTGTAATCTTTGGTTGCAAATATGTAGTCAACTTCAGGTCAGGCCTTCAACCTGAAGAAGCAAAGAATACATGAAATTTAGGTTTAAACTACAGTGCAGGAAATAGTCTCAAGATAGTAAGCTTTTTACTAATGTTATCAGTATGTTATGAGTTTCAGTAACCTGCTGATTTCTTTCTTTTATCACCTTGATAATTGGTAATGCTGAATCAAGGGGCTCTAAATGTCATTGCAGTGAGAGGATTTGCTGATAAGGATAATAGTTGATTACTATAACATTTACAGGAATATTTCAAGATTATGGCTCTCTACCTTATCCTTGAGCATTCATGAAAAAAAAAACTTCAACCTATATTTATTTAAATAGGAAACTAATAATGTTTATGTTGTTTGTGCTTCTATATTGCTCCTCCAACTGGGTCACCATCTTTATGCCATTTCTGAGGCCTGATGCGTAACATCTTTTTTTTTCAGTCGATCAGCAGTGAGTTCTTGGAGCGAAAATATCACAGAAAGAGATTTGAAGGCCATTATTGACAGTTAAATTTACAACAGCCTTGGATTTATTTGTCACAGTGCCCATTCAATCTACTCAAGATTACATTGGTATTATACAGTGTACAATGTCATTGTGTACACAGGAGGCAGTTGAACATCTTCATGCTTCATTCATTTTTAAAAGAAAGAGAAGTAACTTTTGTGCACTGGCAGGATTCATTATTCAACGTTTGATGGAAGAGTTCAAAATCATGAATGGTTTTGATAGAGTAAATAAGAAGAAACTGTTTCCAGTGGCAGAAAGCTCAGTAACCAGAGGACACCAATGTAAGGGGATTAATAAAAGAACCAGAGGCGACAGGAGAAAACATTTTTTTACACAGCAAGTTGTGATCTGGAATGCACTGCCTGAAAGGATGGTGGAAGCAGATTCAATAATAACTTTCAAAAGGGAATTGGATAAATACTTGAAGGGAAAAAAATTGCACGGCTATGGGGAAAAAGTGGTAAAGTGAGACTAGTTGGATAGCTCTACCAAAGAGCCTGCACAGGCCGAATGGCCTCCTTCTGTGCTATATCATTCTATGATTTCCCTCCCTGAACATACCAATTGTGTGTGATGCACAGAATATTAAAATGCTGCTCAATACCAAATTTCTAGTATCGACACACCATATTCTAAGTGCGATTGCACCAATGATTTGTAAAGTGGCAAGATTACCTCACTATTTTGCCACAATATTGACTGTTTAATATATCCCAATATGAGGGCATAGACATACAGCCTCCTGAAAGTGGGCAGCATGTGCAGCTCCCATTGCATCAGTTCCCCTCCCATGGGGCTACAGATCTGCTGTTCCAACAATTTCCATGAGAACAGACTGCAGGAGGTCTGCAACCCAATCAAAGCCCCTATCCGTTCGATCCCCTAGTCTGTCCATGCTGCTGGACAGTATTTCCAGGCTGGAGGAGGCAGTGGAGGCCAGAACCTGAATGGAAGCAGTTTGCTGTTCTATTAAAGCTGGTGGTAAAGGCTCTTGTATTGCAGGTCCAGCTGCAGCATTCACAGAGAAGACTACACATTCTGTTGCAACAAGTCATACCTTGCATCAGAACACCGCACATGCTGGAGGTGGATTCTTTCAAACTGTCAGCCATGCCACAGTAGCTCCTCGCCAGGTTGTCCAATGTATCCACTAGGAACATAGGAATAGGAGTAGGCCATTTAGCCTCTATAGCCCGTTCTGTCATTCAATGAGATCATGGCTGATCTGTAACCTAACTCCATATACCCGCCTTTGCCCCATATCCCTTAGTACCTTTGGTTAACAGAAAACTATCAATCTCAGATTTAAAATTAACAATTGACCCAGCATCAACTGCCATTTGCGGAATAGAGTTCCAAACTTTTACCATCCTTTGCATGTAGAAGTGTTTCCTACCTTCACTCCTGAAAGGTCTGGCTCTAGTTTTTAGGCTATGTCCTAAATTTCCCAACCAGTGGAAATAGTTTCTCTCTATCTACCCTGTCAGTTCCCCTTAATATCTTGAAAACTTTGATCAAATCACCCCTTAATCTTCTAAATTCCAGGGAATACAACTCTAGTTTGTGTAATCTCTCCTCATAATTTAACCCTCGGAGCCCAGGTATCATTCTAGTAAATCTACGCTGCAGTCCCTCCAAGGCCAATATATCCTTCCTAAGGTGTGGTGCCCAGACTGAACACAGTACTCCACGTGTGGTCTAACCACGGCTTTGTATAGCTGCAGCATGACTTCTAACCCCTTGTATTCTAGTCTTCTAGATATAAAGGCCAGCATTCCATTAGCCTTTTTGATTATTATTTACATTGTCCATGACATTTTAATGATCTATGTATGTTGACCCCTAAATCTCTTTGGACCTCCACTGCTTCTAGCTTTTCACCATTTAGAAAGTACTCTGATCTATCCTTTTTTGGTCCAAAGTGGATGACCTCACTCTTGCTTATATTGAAATCCATTTGCCACAGTTTTGTCCATTCACTTAATCTATTAAAATCTCTTTGTAATTTTATGCTTCCATCTACACTGCTTACAATGCAGCCTGTCTTTGTGTCATCTGCAAAATTGGATATGTGGCTCTCTATCCCATCATCTAAGTCGCTAATAAATACAGTGAATAGTTGAGGCCCTAACACAGATCCCTGTGGGATGCCACTAGTCACATCTTCCCAATTAGAATACCTGCCCATTATCTCTACTCTCTGTCTCCTGCTGCTCAGCCAATCTCCTAACCAGGTCAATAATGTTCCCACAATTCCATGAGCTTCAACTTTAGCTAACAATCTCTTATAAGGGACTTTATCAAATGCCTTCTAGAAGTCCATATAAATAACATCCATAGACATTCCCCTGTCCATTACTTTAGTCACCTCTTCAAAAAATTCAATCAGGTTCATCAGGCATGACCTACCCTTTACAAATTTGTGCTGGCTCTCTCTGATCAGCTGAAAATTTTCAAGGTGTTCAGTCACTCCATCCTAAATTATAGACTAGTAGTTTCCTGACAACAGATGTTAGGCTAACTGGTTTATAATTCCATGGTTTCCCTCTCTCACCTTTCTTAAATAGCGGAGTGACATGTGCAATTTTCCAATCTAAAGGAACGGTTTCTGAAGATAATAGTTAGGGCATCTGCAATGTTCTGACCTAATTCCTTTAAAACCCTGGGATGAAAACCATCTGGTCCTGGGGATTTGTCACTCTTTAGTGCCATTATTTTCTTCATTACTGTTAATTTACTTACGTTAATTTTGGTGAGTCCCCATCCCTGATTCAATATTAGTTTCCATGGGATGTCCGGCATGCTATCCTCTTCTTCTACTGTAAATACTGACGCAAAGTAATTATTTAACATGTCCGCCATTTCCTTATTTTCATTTATTATATCACCATTGTCAGTTTTTAAGGTGCCCACATTGCTCCTAACCACCCTCTTTTTCCTAATATAATTGTATAAGCATTTTGTGTTGATTTTGATATCCCTTGCAAGTTTCATTTCATACTCCCTTTTTGTACCTCTTACTATTTGTTTTGTCACCCTTGCTGTTCTTTGTATCTCTCCCATTCGCCAAGATCTGTGCTATTTTTTGCATTCTTGTAGGCTTTTTCTTTTAGTTTTATATTGTCCCTTACCTCTTTAGTTGTCCATGGCTATTTTTTGACAAGTAGAGCTCTTGTCCTTTAGGAGTATAAACTGGTTCTGTATCACGTTAAATTCTTTTTTGAACACCTCCCACTGATCTTCTGTCATTTTACCTATTAACAGATTTGCTCAGTTTCCTGTGGACAGTCTCTGTCTCATCCCGTTGAAGTCGGCCTTACCCAAATCTAGAATCTTAGTAGCTGTTTTGCGTTTCTCCCTTTCAAACACAACATTTGCTGGTGCACTTCCAAGATCCTGCTCTTAAAGGCTGGGGTGCTGAAGTCTACACCTCTGCCCTCTTCGACAGTGTATGGACCCAACTTGCCCTCTAGCTAGCTGTGTCTTCTGCTGTCCCTTCTTCCACTGCCAGCTGCTGTTCACTTGTTTACGTGCACTTCACCCTGTGAAGACCGCTCTAACTGAATATCTGCCCTACCTGGGGTGCTGATTTCTGTGCTGGTTAAAGAGAGATAGGGTGACGAGGCTGGATTGGCTTGCCTTCTACAGCAGGGGCCGATTCTACAGAGGGACCTTCAAATACAAGAAAGGAACAATGATTAGCGAGTACTGGGCAGATTAGGGAGCATCAGACATGTGGAGTAGCGAGGCATCATCAATTTGGCCAGCTCCCTGAGGAGCTACATATTGAGGACAGATAGAAGAAGAGAGAAAAAGGCAGAACAAAAAAGGCAAAATGGCGGAAGTGGCACAATGTCTTAGGGCTGTAATGCAGTCTATGGTTGGTGCCATTCAATCTCAGACTGCTGTCATGCAGTCTCAGCTTGATGCCACGCAAGCTCTGACTGCTGCCATCATGGCTGGGTCTACCACAGTTGACCGGGGCTTTCACGGTGTCACAGCAGGCCAGCAATCTGTGCTCCAACAGATTGCTGGGGATGCTGAAGTGCTGCCCCGGGGGAATGGCAGTGGGTCAGTGGAGCAGGAACCTGCCGTCCTCTCTCACGATGATAGCATTCCTGCTCCCACCGCTGCCACTCCGCCATTGCCCTTGTCGCTGCCTGTCATCCAGCCAGCCCAGACTGCTGCCGCCCATGCTGAGATGGTGCAGTCTACAGCCGGGCCTTCCAGGCCCAGAGCTGGTCGAGGGCGCCCTGCAAGGCCATCTGCAGTCTCCCGCATGGACACTCAGCAGCCTTCCACCAGCCCTGCTGCAGCCACTGGGCCAACACTTCGTAGGAGCACTAGAGTAGGCAAAGGCACAATAACGAGAGGCACTAAGGGATTGCACAAGGGTGAATAGTTAATACTGTTGTTGTAAAGATGTGTTCACTGATTATTGATAAATTTATTAATTCACTTTGGATAATTTTGTACTGTCTCTCATTTCAGCTGTGCGCTGTGATATGGCCTGCGACAGGGATAGAATGATGGGGATGTGGTGAGCAACGGGGATCTGGGGTTTAATTCATTAGAACCGCAGTCTGATGAGGCGGTCACAGACCGTCCTTCCGGAAGGCCGATTGAGTGGCTGCCTCCTCCCTTGCTCCTGTTCGTCCTCCTCCTCCTCATCATCTTCCTCGTCCTCCTCGTCATTCTCCTCCTCCTCCTCTCCCTCTTCCTCCTCCTGAGGGGGTTCCGCAATCCCTGCTGGCAAGTGCTGGGCCCTCATGATGGCCAGATTTTGGAGCATGCAGCACACCACGACGAAATGGGACACCTGCTCCGGCGAGTACTGGAGGGCTCCTCCCGAGCGGTCAAGGCAGCGGAACCATTGCTTGAGCACCCCGATGGTCTGCTCAATGATGTTCCTGGTGGCGGCATGGCTCTCATTATATGAGTGCTGTGCAGGAGTGTTGGGGTTGCGGAGGGGAGTCATGAGCCAGGTGGAGAGCGGGTATCCCTCATCTCCGACCAGCCAGCCACAAGCTTGATGTAGTGGCTGGAAGAGTGCTGGAGGACCAGTCTGGCGCAAGATGAAGGCATCGTGGCTGCTGCCAGGATAGCGGGCATTCACATTGAGGATTCGCTGTCTGTGGTCACACACCAACTGGACATTAAGTGAGTGGTAGCCTTTGCGGTTACGGAAGATCTCAGGAATGTTATGTATTGCCCGCAAAGCCACATGAGTGCAGTCAATGGCGCCCTGCACCATGGGGAATCCCGCTATCCTGGCAAAGCCACATGCACGCTCGTCCTGCTTCTATCTGGTGATTGGGAAGGAAATGTAATTCCTTCTCCTACGGTCGAGAGCCTCTGTGACCTCCCAGATGCAGCGATGGACGGCGAACTGCGAGATGTTACCTAAATCTCCTGTTGCAGACTGGAAGAATCCACTGGCGAATAAATTGAGGGTGACAGCGATCTTGACTGCCACTGAGAGAGCCGTCCTCATCCTGATCTGAGGCTCGAGGTCTGGTTGCAGGAGGTGGCAGAGTTCTGTGACCACCTCCTTGCTGAAGTGGAGCCTTCTAAGACACTTTTCCTGGCTTAATTGAAGGTAGGAGAATTGCTGTCGGAAGACCCTCGGAGGGTAAGGCCTCTGTTGAGAGCCCTGATGGCCCTCCTCCTCCCTCTGGCCACATGTTCCAGTCTTTCTCGCTGCCTGCACTCCCTCCACCGTAGATCCTGGAGGGCGAGGTCGACTGCCAGTACAGCCCCCATTAATGTAACCAAGTGTAGCACTTATATATGTTGTGAGAATAAATGTAACTAATTTCTAGTAGCCGCAACACTCCGGAGACTAAACAACCTTTAAATGACTGATTTAAACTGTTGCACAATGTAGGAAGCAGTGAAACAGGACTAACCTGACAGCTGCGACTCATTACTCATGATCCCTTTAAGTAGCGCCCCTGGAGCCGGCTACCGACTGCTTGATGCCTCCTCTTCCTGTCACTGTCGGGGCGAGGCGCGATACTCAATTTGGAAGATTGGGTGCCCAGAGAGCGTTGCACACTCACTGACGTCACGATCTTCCTGGCGCTGAAGTACCCAACGCTAACTCGCAGTAACGGCACTATGGGGGGGCTGAATTTGACGTGTGCCGCTGGATTCGCCTCGCCGTGGCGCTACTGACTCAGCACCCCGTTAGCACCCCCGCCAGACGCTAACTGGAGGTGCTAAGGTACCGAATTTCTCCCCTAAGTTGTTCCAGGCTTCAGCTAGAAGCCGAAGCAACTGTTTGCTGTTCCACATCCACCACTCCAACTGGAGTAAACATGTTTGGCTTTGGCACGATGAAAGAGTGTATATGAAAGGACAATGTTTGTGTACAACATTTGAAATGGGTAATTCCCAGAGGGTGTGACATTCTCCAAATACGTTTACATTAAATTTCATAGAAATTACAACACAGAACCAGCCTGTGTTGGTGTTTATCTTCCACATGAGCAGTAGTGGAGGAGGCCTGGACTAATGCTCCAGAGACATGAGTTCAAATCCTACCACGGCAGCTGAGGAATTTAAATTCAGTTAATTAAATAAATCTGGAATAAAAAGCTAGTTTCAGTAATGGTGACCATGAAACTATCAGATTGTTGTAAAAACCCATCTAATGTCCTTTAGGGAAGGAAATCTGCCATCCTTACCTAGTCTGGCCTATATGTGACTTCAGACCCACAGCAATGTGGTCGACTCTTAACTGCCCTCTGAAATGGCCCAGCAAGCCACTCAATTGTAACAAACCACTACAAAGAAGTATACTAAGAATAAAACCGGACGGACCACCCGGCATCGACCTAGACACAGGACATGACATAGGCACACCCAGCCAAGTTGACCCTGCAAAGTCCTCCTTACTAACATCTGGAGACTGGTGCCACAATATGGAGAGCTGTCCCACAGACTAGTCAAGCAACAGCCTGACATAGTCATCCTCACAGAATCATACCTTTCAGCCAATGTGCCAGACTCCTTCATCACCATCCCTGGGTATGTCCTGTCCCACCGGCAGGACAGACCCACCAGAGGTGGCCACATAGTGGTATACAGTCGGGAGGGAGTGGCCCCGGGAATCTTCAACATTGACTCCAGACCCCATGAAGTCTCATGGCATCAGGTCAAACATGGGCAAGAAAACCTCCTGCTGATTTACCACCTACCTGAATCAGTACTCCTCCATGTTGAACACCACTTGGAAGAAGCACTGAGGGTAGCAAGGGAACAGAACATACTCTGGGTGGGGGACTTCAATGTCCATCACCAAGAGTGATTCAGTAGCACCACTACTGACCGAGCTGGCTGAATCCTGAAGGACATAGCCACCAGACTGGGCCTGCGGCAGATGGTGAGTGACCAACATGAGGGAAAAACCTACTGACCTCATTCTCACCAATCTACCTGTCGCAGATGCATCTGTCCATGACAGTATTAGTCGGAGTGACCACCGCACAGTCATTGTGGAGACGAAGTCCCGTCTTCACACTGAGGACACTCTCCATCGTGCTGTGTGGTACTACCACCGTGCTAAATGGGATAGATTCAAAACATATCAAGCAGTTAAAAACTAGGAATCTATGAGGCGCTGTGGGCCATCAGCAGCAGCAGAATTGTATTCCACCACAATCTGTAACCTCATGGCCTGGCATATCCCTCACTCTACCATTACTATAGTGATCATAGTATCATAAGGTTTAGATTAGCTATGGAAAAGGACAGGGAGCAATCTAGAGTAAAAATACTTAATTGGAGAAAGGCCAATTTCAATGGGATGAGAACGGAGCTGGCCAGGGTAAATTGGAATCAAAATTGGCAGGCAAAAACTATAATCGAACAATGGGCTGCCTTTAAAGAGGAAATAGTTCGGGTACAGTCGAGGTACATTCCCACGAGGGGGAAAGGTAGGGCAACTAACGCCAGAGCTCCCTAGATGACGAAAGAGATAGAGAGTAAGATGAAGCAGAAAAAGAGCGCGTATGACAGATGTCAGGTCGAGAATACATCTGAGAATCAGGCTAAATATAGAAAGTTCAGAGAAGTGAAAAAGAACCAAAGGTGACATGAGGAAAAACTTTTTTGCTCAGCGAGTGGTTAGGATCTGGAATGCAATACCTGAAAGGGTGGTGGAGGCAGACTCAATCACGGCTTTCAAAAGGGAGTTGGATAAGTACCTGAAGGAAAAAAAATTGCAGGGCTACGGGGAAAGTGCAGGGGAGTGGGACTAGCTGAAGTGCTCTGGCTCGACGGGCCAAATGGCCTTCCTCCGTGCTGTAACCATTCTATGATTCTATGATTACCATCAAGCCAGGGGACGAACCCTGGTTCAATGAGGAGTGTAGAAGAGCATGCAAGGAGCAGCACCAGGCGTACCTAAAAATTAAGTGCCAACCTGGTGAAGATACAGCACAGGTCTACTTGCATAATAAACAGCATGCTATAGACAGAGCTGTGCGATCCCACAAGCAACAGATCAGATCAAAGCTCTGCAGTCCTGCCACAGCCAATCGTGAATGCTGGTGGACAATTAAACATCCCCATCCTCAATGATGGCGTGCCCAGCAAGTGAGTGCAAAATACAAGGCGTTCGCAACCATCTTCAGCCAGAAATGCCGAGTAGATGATCCATCTCGGCCTCATTCTGATATCCCCACCATCACAGAAGCCAGTCTTCAGCCAAATTGATTCACTCCATTTGATATCAAGAAATGGCTGAGCGCACTAGATACAGCAAACGTTGTGGGCCCTGACAACATCCTGGCTGTCGTGCTGAAGACTTTTGCTCCAGAACTAGCCGCGCCTCTAGCCAGGCTGTTCCAGTACAGCTACAACACTGCCATCTACCCAACAATGTGTAAAATTGCCCAGGTATGTCCTGTCCACAAAAAGCAGGACAAATCCAATCTGGCCAATTACCGGCCCACCAGTCTACTCTCAATCATCAGCAAAGTGATGGAAGGTATCGTCGACAGTGCTATCAAGCAGCACTTACTCACCAGTAACCTGCTCACCAATGCTCAGTTTGGGTTCCACCAGGAGCACTCAGCTCCAGATCTCATTACAGCCTTGGTTCAAACATGGGCAAAAGAGTTGAAGTGCAGAGGTGAGGTGAGAGTGACTGTCTGTGACATCAAAGCAGCATTTGACCGAGTGTGGCATTAAGGAGCCCGAGTAAAATTGAAGCCAATGGGAATCGGGGAAAACGCTCCACTGGCTGGAATCATACCAGATCAGAAGTGGGGATGTTCGCTGATAATTGCACAATGTTCAGTTCCATTCGCAACTGCTCAGATAATGAAGCAGTCTGTGCCTGCATGCAGCAAGACCTGGACAATATTCAGGCTTTGGCTGATAAGTGACAAGTAACATTCGCGCCACACAAGTGCCAGGCAATGACCATCTCCAACAAGAGTCTAACCACCACCCCTTGACATTCAACGGCATTACCATCACTGAATCCCCCATAATCAACAGCTTGGGGGTCACCATTGACCAGAAACTTAACTGGACCAGCCACATAAATACTGTGGCTACAAGAGCAGGTCAGAGGCTGGGTATTCTGCGGTGAGTGTCTCACCTCCTGACTCCCCAAAGCCTTTCCACCATCTACTGGCACAAGTCAGGAGCGTGATGGGATACTCTCCACTTGCCTGGATGATTGCAGCTCCAACAACACAAGAAGCTCAACACCATCCAGGACAAAGCAGCCCACTTGATTGGCACCCCATCCACCATCTTAAACATTCACTCCCTCCACCACCGGCATACCCTGTCTGCAGTGTGTACCATCTACAAGATGCAATACAGCAACTCGCCAAGGCTTCTTCGACTTCACCTGCCAAACCCATGACCTCTACTACCTAGGACAAGGGCAGCAGGTACATGGGAACACCACCACCTCAAAGTTCTCCTCCAGGTCACACAACATCTGACTAGGAAAAATATCGCCGTTCCTTCATTGTTGCTGGGTCAAAATCCTGGAACTCCCTCCCTAACAGCACTATTGGAGTACGTTCATCACACAGTCTGCAGCGGTTCAAGAAGGCGGCTCACCACCACCTTCTCAAGGGCAATTAGGGATAGGCAATAAATGCTGGCCTTGCCAGCGATGGCCACGTTCTGAGAATTAATAAAAAAATCCCTGTTCCCATATCCCTTTATTGACCCTTTCCTTCAATCACCTATCCAACCTATTCTTACTTAGCCTCTGTTTCAATCACTGACTCTGGTAGTGCATTCCACAGCCTCACAAGATTACAAGATAATCATAGAATCATAGAAGATACAGATGAGGAAGGTCATTCAGCCCATCTTAATTTATCTATCCAGAGAGTTCCTAACATCTCTCATTGTAGCATCCAATTGTTTCTTAAATGATTCTGGTGTTTTTGCCAGCACTCCTCGATCTGGAAGTTTAGTCCACATGTTGATTACTCTTTCTGTGAATAAACATTTTCTGAGTCCTAAATTATCTTTTACTAGTTTGAAACCACTCCCACAGATTAATTTAAAGTGATATATCTCTATTAGATCACCCTGAGATGCCTCCTTTGCAAACTGAAAAGTCCCATCTATCCAATCTTTCCTCATAACTCAGGCCCCTGATACCAAGGATAAGCCTTGAGGCTCTTTTTGCATGCTCCAGTGCTTGAATGTCTCTCTTGTTTCTTGGCAACCAAAATTGGACAAGGTGCGGTCTGACCAGAGCACTATACAGAACATTATTTTGAGCACTATAAAGTTTGATCATTATCTCCACTGACTTATATTCTACTGTTCTGGCTATGTAGTTCAACATCCTATTGGTTTCTTTCAACTTCATCCTGAGCTATTTCAACCCCATTCATGGAGTATGCCTGTTGTCTGTTTTTCCTTCCTATGTGTCGTACTCTACACTGTCATTGTTCTGCCCACTTGTTTATTTTGTCCAACTCATTCTGTAATTTCTGAGCTGCCTTTGCTGACTCCACTGCCCCTCTTACCCTTCAGCTAGTTTCTTATCCATTTCCAGGATTTACCCTGAATCTCAACAACTTTGAGTTTAATCAATAAGCTTTTTGTGTGGAACTTTATTAAAAGCCATTTGGAAGTTGAAGTACACCATGTCAGAAGACTGCCCACAGTCCACTTGGGTTGTCATTTGCTCAACAAATTTGAGGCTTTGGCTTACTGTCTCATCCGAAAGGTGGCAAAAGGGTAATTGTTAGTCTTGTGGCATGCTACTCCTTTCACATCACATATGAAAGAGCACATAGGAGATGTGGGGCTATTTTTGGAAACTGTCTTTTTTCTGTGAGCCTGAGTCAAAAGTGTTGTTAGGAAGCCTGAATTGTCATACATCTTATGCCACAATAGTGTGAGAAGATCAGTTTTCCAATCTTAGGTTCTCACAAAACCTAGAACCATCTGCTTAGATAACCGCCCCGATCTGAGGAACAATTACTATTCGATGTACCAGAAATATGCATTTTATTTCTATAGTGTTCACCATTCTGTAGATGCACTATATGAATGCACAGTATAAAGCAGTGTCTTTTTTCAAGCTTTTTTTGTTGGTGCAGAGGCCTGCAAATATTCACCACCTGCCAGAACTTTCAAAAGACATGAGCTATGGTCCATGGCACTATTGGTTAACTACCCAAATGAAACAGTGCTATCATTGCAGAAAACCACGTTTTTATTTGTATGTACAACAAAAAATCAACGTGCTAGTAATTCAACAAACCCAGACAAATTAAACATCATGGCCAGGAATTTGCGGTGGGTAATAATAGCGAACTAACAGCGTTCGCTGTTATTACCCCTTTGAAACTGACCGCAACTTCAGGATGTAGCGCATGCACATCTAAACACAGAAATCCCGAAGTTGCGGTCAGTCATTCACTGCTCCGACACTGGCTGCGCTGTGGTGCCCCCCCATCCCCCACCATAGACGGCAATCAGTGTAATCAGTGAAACTGTTGAAAATTTGGGCTTTTGTGTGGTAATATCGCTGTTAAATACCCCATTAAAAGTTAGCCCTTGTTGAATTAGGTGTAACTGGGGTTTTAACAGCGTATTAACTGCTAAACAAATGTTATGGCCCTGAAAAAAACTAATTTTAATTTTGTGGCGTGTCAAATTTCTCCATATTGATGAAAGTTACACAGGGGAGTGGGAATAGCTGAGGTGCTTTTGCAGAGAGCCAGCACGGGCTCGATGGGCCGAATGGCCTTCTTCCGTGCTGTAACCATTCTATGATTCTATGATGACGGGGCACTCTGTTTTTCTCTTAGTGACGCGGTCACCCTTATTGGTCTATCAAAAATAGGCATTCACTTTTGAACCCCCCACCATCAGTTTGAAAACTTGTGGTATCATGCACTACTTTATAAATGTATTTACTCATTAGTAGATGCACAATATTTACTATTCTGTAAATGCGCTGTACAAATGCACCATGTGCACTACTCTGTATACATATTGGGCCAAATCTTGCTGGAATGGGGCATCTTGCGGTGAGCGCCGTTAGACTTTTTCCTGCATCTTCCAGCCCAAATATAATTTGTGCCGTAACTTGCTGGAAGTATGAGTTGATAACGGTGTGGTAAAAGAAAGACTTGCATTTATATAGCGCCTTTCACGACCACCAGACGTCTCAAAGTGCTTCACAGCCAATGAAGTACTTTTGGAGTGTAGTCACTGTTGTAATGTGGGAAACGCAGCAGCCAATTTGTGCACAGCAAGCTCCTACAAACAGCAATGTGATAATGACCAGATAATGGCCCAAAAATTCGTGAGGAAGCCTTCGTGCGAGGGTAAGGCCTCCCCGCGATCTCTCACTCCGCTTTGGCTTTTTCAGTTCCAGCTCGCACGAACTTGATGTTCTGGACAGCTGCTGTGCTGGGCTTGCGTATCCCACCGGCGTAGTTAATTCGTGCGAGCTGTGGGATCACGTGACTCAGTTAGAGCCAATGGCAGCACACCATCTTCCATTCATAACTTTCACATAAGTGCTGTGAAAGTTATGAATACTATAGCCCCCCAAAAGAACCGCTAAACCTCAATTAAATAAAAAAAAAACCCATCACATTAATAAAATAAGTATAGTTAAATAAATTAACCATTTTAAATAAAAAATCAAATTTTTGAAAAAATTTAAAATCTTTTAAAAAGTTATAAAAATAAACTTACCTGTCTTTAAGGTCTCTAAAAAAGATATACCTGTTAAAAAAAATTCAAAATAATACTTAATTCACTACTTACCTTGTTAAAAGTGGGTCTTACTCCTCCTTTTTTTATGTGTAGAATCTTCCGTACTTACCTGCGCGTTGAAACCACTAAGTGCACAGCGTGCGCGCAGCCTGTAGCGCGCACGCGGTTCACCTAGGACCCGCCCCCTTTTCCATTCACCAAGTGCCGGTTTTCAGCGCATGCGCAGTGCATGCAGAAAACCGGCAATTGGAGACAGAATACGCGAGAGTACACAGTGCGTACTCTCGCATAGCGGCACTAATTTTTGGGCCAATCTGTTTTTGTTATGTTGATTGAGGGATAAATATTGTCCAGGACACCGGGGATAACTCCCCTGCTCTTCTTCGAAATAGTGCCATGGGATCTTTACGTGCATCTGAGAGAGCAGACGGGGCCCTCGGTTTAACGTCTCACTCGATAGACGGCACCTTCGACAGTGCACCACCCCCTCAGCACTGCACTGGAGTGTCAGCCTAGATTTATGTGCTCAAGTCCCTGGAGTGGGACTTGAACCCGCAATGAGACATCTGGGACCTTAGTGAACGACGGTACCAACAGTGTATCTCCTTAACCAATGAAATTTAGGATTAAGAAAGAAACAGAGGAAAGAGGGTGAATTAGAGTCAAAACAGGTGCAAAAAGAGAAATAGAGAGTGAAAAAAAGAATGGATTAAGAGAGAGAAAAGGAAGAGGCAAAGGAAAAGAAAGATTTTTTGAATTTAAAGTTTAATTTTTTTTAAATCTCTAAGAATTTACATGCAGGAATGAAACTCATCAATTTAGAAACCGGTTCTGATGAAAGGTCATCGACCTGAAACGTTAACCCTGTTTCTCTCTCTACAGATGCTGCCCGACCTGCTGAGTATTTCCAGCATTTTCTGTTTTGATTTCAGATTTTCAGCATCTGCAATATTTTGCTTTTGTAATAGTTTAAATTGTTCCCTTTCTGGGCCGGAGAGATTGATTGGTATTGCATTAACAATTAACACATTGTTAAAAGGGTACCTACGCAGTTAATTATGAGCTTTAACTTCCTGCGGTGAGCTTAATGGCCAATTAATGTGCAAATCGAGAAAGTTCTTGAAAATAACGGGGAGGCTATGGGCGAGCTGCTGTTTGTGCGAGGCACACAGCAGAGCAGCGTAAATTCACCAGCAAGTTCAGGAGATTCGCAACTCACAGCATATCTCTTAATCCCCTGCATTTGCTGGCCGATTTGCGCATTAATAACGTCGTGAATTCGCCTTTATTTTTCCAGGACGATTTGGCCCAATGTATAAAACCAAAATAAGACCTATACAAGTGTACATAATTCATTCATCTGCAGGTGCACAGTATTCACTTTATAGACATGGCTCACGCAAACACACGGTATCCATTACTCTACGTATGCACGGTATAAATACGCAAAGCAGATGTACAATATTATTTCCATAAAGTGGCATTTACTAACACCTCTGTCTCTTTAACCGTATAAAAAAAACAAACGATCCGCTCATTTGCAAGAAGACGTTATGGACGCTGGCGGGTAAAACCTGAGCGCGGCCAATCAGCCAAGCGCGCTGGCGCCTGATTGGCTGAGGCCGAGGTTCCAGGCCATGAATGGAGCTGTCAGTCACCCATTGTGACGTCGATGGTTCCGGCGCCGCGTTCGGTTGGTTTCTGCAGAAAGGGCGGGAAATGCTTAAACGCGGGAGCTTGTGTCCGAGTGGCTGCTCCGTCAGCGCGATTTTATTTATTTACTTTCACTATATTTTTTTCCTCCCCTCTCTTTGGGGATCGTCCTTGCGATGGCGGAAAATCAGCTCGTCTGCGGTTCTCCCAAGCGTGTCTCTGTCATTAAAACCACCCCGATCAAACCCAAACGCCGCGAAGATGTGACGCCCACCAGCCCCGGCTTCAGTGATTTCATGGTGTACCCGTGGAGGTGGGGTGAGAACGCGCACAATGTCACTCTCAGCCCCGGCGCCCCGTTCACCGGCACCGGCGGCAGGGAGCCTCAGTGCGGGGCGGCTGGAGCGGCGGTTCTGGACCGGGAACTGGATCATCTTTCACAGGTCGGTCAGATGGAAGCGGCACAATCGGAAGTTTAGCGCAAAGCGGCGCCGATTAACAGAAAAGTGAACTTGACTCCAAGAGGCGAAGCGTTCACCTGCTGGATAGCAAGAGATTTTAAAACAAAAATGATTGCTCAGTTTTTTAGTTTCACATCCGCGATCTGATGGTTTAGACTTTAAGGTTTTTAAGAAAAATATCTAAATGTGGGATTTGTTTTTACATTAGTGAAGTTAAAGGCCGGGTTTTAGCGCGGGCTGTTGCGGCTGGTGTTTTTTGTTGTGGAGTTGGCCGGCTCCAGTTGGCGCGCATTTTCAGTGCCACTAACTGTCTGTCTGTCTGCGGGGCGATCGAGACGTAAACAAACCGGCGGCGGTGGCAGCGCCGAGGGGGCGGTGTCTCTGCAGGAGCCCCGCCGCTGGCTGAGAGCTGCGGCTAGACTCTGCTTCAGCCCTCGGCCACGCGCCGCCTTCACCTTTCAGACCCTTGTCTTGTTGCTTTCCCGCCGCCGGTGGAGCTGATCAATTAATTAATGGGAGGGAGGGAGGATGGGGGGGAATCAAATGAATGAAATCACTTCCTGGAGAGCTTGTCAAAAGTCCAGCGCGCCAAAAAGACGTGGCTTCCTCCCGCCGGGTTGTTTAAAGAGACCTGGCTCCCTTTTCAGGGTGCACGAAATAATGCACATTTTCAAAAGTCGGCCTGTTACTTTTGGAGTTGCTCCTCTGCCTGATATTGAGCTTCTGTGATTCAATGTGTAGACTGATGTCAGTGCACCACAAGGGACCTATAATTACAGCCTTTAATCACATTTCATGTAGAGTGTGATTTTTATTTAGATCCTGTGTTAAAATATCCAACATTGGGTGCCTGCCACCATTGGGTTGCAGAGGCATCCAGCTACTGCTGAAACTCTAATTCCTACATCACAACAGTGACTGCACTTGAAAAAAGTACTTAATTGACTGTAAAGCGCTTTGGGATGTCCGGTGGTCGTGAAAGGCGCCATATAAATGCAAGTCTTTTTCTCTGCACCTGTCAGTGGTGGAACTGCAGTTTAATGGGGTGTGCTATAGCCAGCAGGGTGATGGCGTTGTACTCATACATTTTATGCTGAGTTGTGCTCCTCACCTTTCAGCTGGTGAGGGTTCCAGTACCTGCTGTCTTGTAATGGTTCAAAAATATGCTGACCAACTACTCCCTGTCCTTCTTGGAGCAGGGAAAGAAGTAAGCCGATTTTGGTTCCAAGATGATGCACCTGACTGAAAGCTTGGCAGATTTAGTCATTTGCTATCTGAGCCAGACAGGTCCACAATTTTCCAGGGTACTGTTGATGATTGATCAGGTGAGCCTGGCTCATTAATGAGCCCTGTTGGATAACAACAACAGCTTGCATTTAGATAGCGCCTTTAACGTAGTAAAACATCCCAAGGAGCTTCACAGGGACGTTCACACAAAAAATTGACCCCGAGTCAAAGGAGGAGACATTAGGACAGGAGCTTGGTCAAAGAGGTAGGTTTTAAGGAGCGTCTTCAAGGAGGATGGAGAGGTTTAGGGACAAAATTCTAAAGATTAAGGCCTATACAGCTATAGGTATGGCCACCAATAGATAGACCTGTTACTGGGGACTGCCATTCTTCCCATTCAGCTTCAGATAAACTATAAGCTCACAGGGTTAATGGGGAGGGTGAACAAGCAGTAAGAAGTTCGCCAATATTCTGTGCTACTGAGCTATGTAGTTTTAAGCCCATTACTCATACTTGTGGGGGCAGTGCCTAAGCCTTCAACCTTGCCAACCTGTGCAGAACTGCCAGAGCTTGGTAAGTGGCTTGTGTTTTCTGGGGTGAGTGTGTGCATTTTATATTGTACTATGAGAAACTACCTGTGTAGATTTCTCAGCTGGTTTGGCGACTTCAGAATGGTTTCCTTAATTGGTTTGCACAAAAAAAAGGAAAGAAAGACTTGCATTTATATAGCGCCTTTCATGACCAGTGGACGTCTCAAAGCGCTTTACAGCCAATGAAGTACTTTTTGAAGTGGAGTCACTGTTGTAATGTGGGAAATGCGGCAGCCAATTTGCGCACAGCAAGGTCCTACAAACAGCAATGTGATAATGACCAGATAAACTGTTTTTGTTATGTTGGCTGAGGGATAAATATTGGCCGGGACACCAGGGATAACTCCCCTGCTCTTCTTCGAAATAGTGCCATGGGATCTTTTACATCCACCTGAGAGAGCAGACAGGGCCTCGGTTTAACGTCTCATCCGAAAGACGGCACCTCCGACAGTGCAGCACTCCCTCAGCACTGCACTGGAGTGTCAGCCTAGATTTATGTGCTCAAGTTCCATGGAGTGGGACTTGAACCCACAACTTTCTGACTCTGAGGCAGTTGTGCTACCAACTGAGCCACAGCTACAACCTTGTGAGGGGTTTGTAGCAGAACAGTTTGTTCACGACCTTAACTATTGCACCAAAAGTTGACCATTGCTACATACTTTTGATAGTATTAAGAGTAAGTTTTTAAACCGGATCTGGGTGCCTTGTTGCAGGATGGGACAAGACGTGGCCGCCCAAGAGCAGAGCTAATCCGCGATCTGATAAACGAGGGCGAGCACTCCTCGAGCAGAATCCGCTGCAATATTTGTAACCGAGTGTTTCCTCGTGAGAAATCTTTACAAGCTCACAAGAGAACACACACTGGTAAGATATAGTACTTTTGATGGATAGCACGTGAAGTATACCGCGGTCCTTGCTTGTTAAAGGTGATGATCTGATGCTATGAAAAATGTGGTGCAGGTGATCACTTTGTAGCTCGCACCTTTCTGTGTTTTGCACACTTAAATCTGCAGTCAAGTTCTGACTTCCACTAGTAAGGAAGATTTTAATTGTTGCAGCTTGTCATGCCATCAGTTCATAACTTGGTAGCAATTTGTAAAAATAATTTAAAGTAATCCAGCAGAAGGCACTGCACAACTCTTTTCCATGTTGACTTTTATGCAGTTTTTATTATTTATCTTCAAATTTTTACTTTAAACTGTATTGTAAATTCCAGAGTGATTAGCCTACTGGATCATTTTGCTTTGTTCCTGACCTTGCACCCGTTATTAACGAGAGTAATTGCTCATTCTCGCCTGCACGTCAAGATTGCCGCTGGCACTCAGCAGCAAAGTTTGGTCACAAATCATTGGATCTTGCTATTTACCGAAATTGCACTGGGAATGAGTTTGAGTAAACTTGCTAAGTTAACTAATTTTTAATGAAATGCAAAATTTTCTTTCAACATCTCGTGTGGTACTCCTTATGGTAGGTCAGACAATATGCTGTATTGAGGATGGAGTATTGTACCATTCAGCACATATATTGGCCCGTATTTTCCGATGCCTACGGGTGGGTACGTGCTGTGTACACACCCGTAGGGACATTGGAAATGCCGGTTTCAGGCATGCAAAGTGCATGCGCTGAAAACTGGCATTTCCGATCTGTCAAGAATGCTCTTGACAGATTGGACGCCTGCCCTGGAGAAGGGCCTCTGCGGGCGGATAGTTCCGCTTTCTGCAGAACCTCCGCCGCTGAAAACCCTTAGAAATCTTACGCCTGCTTTTACGAGGTGTAATGCCTGCTTTTACCAGCATAAGAGTTGAGAAAAGTTTTTTTTTGCTCATTTATAATTTTTAAATACTTTTTTAAAAAAAGGTAAGTTTATTTTTAGCCCCGTAAAAAAAACTTTAATTACTTTTTTCAAAAAATTAAATTTTTGTTTAAAATATTTAATTTATTGTAATTTTAACTCGCTTTAAAAACGTGATGCTGTTTTTAAAATTAATTTAATGTTTTACTGTGTTTTTGGGGTGATCTCCATTCATATATTTGACAGGTCTATCTGTCAAAAGTATGAAGGGAGATTCCCTTCTCCTATTGGCTGGCCTGGCCCACGTGATCCCAGGGACGCTTGCGATCTGCATGTGCCTCTGGGATACGTGGGCCCTGCACATTTCGACTGTGGAGAGGCCCAGGAGCAGAAGTGTCCGGATCTCGGGAGCCCTCTAGTAAGTTCAGATTTTTTTTCCGATAGGAGGCATCCGCACGCAGGAAGCCTCCTATCAGCAATTACGGGCCATAATTTTGTTGCAAAAGTGTAGCTGCATATAACTTGGAATATCCCTTTAAAGGATGCAAGGTGTGATCGCTGTGCTTCCTGGTCATTTAGTGATACCTATTCTTGAGCAGAACCCTGGATCAATTAGATGTCAGGCTAGCTTTCTTTATAAGTAACAGTCTGACATAGTCATACTCACAGAATCATACTTTTCAGCCAATGTCCCAGACTCTTCCATCACCATCCCTGGTTATGTCTTGTCCCACCGGCAGGACAGACCCACCAGGGGTGGCGGCACAGTGGTATACAGTCGGGAAGGAGTGGCCCTGGGAGTCCTCAACATTGACTCCGGACCCCATGAAGTCTCATGGCTTCAGGTCAAGCATTGGCAAGGAAACCTTCTGCTGATTACCACCTACCTCGGCTGGTGAATCAGTACTCCTCCCTGTTGAAGACCTCTTGGAAGAAGCACCGAGGGTAGCAAGGGCACAGAATGTACTCTGGGTGGGGGACTTCAATGTCCATCACCAAGAGTGACTCGGTAGCACCACTACTGACCGAGCTGGCTGAGTCCTGAAGGACATAGGTGCCAGTCTGGGCCTGCGACAGGTGGTGAGAGAACCAATACGAGGGACAAACCTACTTGACCTTGTCCTCCCCAATCTACCTGTCGCAGATGCATCTGTCCATGACAGTATTGGTAGCAGTGACCACCGCAAAGTCCTTGTGGAGACAAAAGTCCCGTCTTCACAATGAGGACATCCTCCATCGTGTTGTGTGGCACTACCACCGTGCTAAATGGGATAGTTTCAGAACAGATCTAGCAGCTCAAAACTGGGCATCCATGAGGCGCCGTGGGCCATCAGCAGCAGCAGAATTATATTCCACTGTAATCTGTAACCTCATGGCCTGGCATATCCCTCACTCTACCATTACCATCAAGCCAGGGGACCAACCCTGGTTCAATAAGGAGTGTAGAAGAGCATGCCAGGAGCAGCACCAGGCCTACCTAAAAATGAGGTGCCAACCTGGGGAAGCTGCAACACAGGACTACATGCATGCTAAAAAGTGGAAGCAGCATGCTATAGACAGAAGTAAGCGATCCTACAATCAACGGATCAGATCAAAGCTCTGCAGTCCTGCCACATCCATCCGTGAATGGTGGTGGACAATTAAACAACTAACGGGAGGAGGCTCCATGAATATCCCCATCCTCAATGATGGTGGAGCCCAGCACACGAGTGCAAAAGACAATGCTGACGCGTTTGCAACCATCTTCAGCCAGAAGTGCCAAGTGGATGATCCATATCGGCCTCCTCCTGAGGTCTCCATTATCACAGAAGCCAGTCTTCAGCCAATTTGATTCACTCCACGTGATATCAAGAAACGACTGAGCGCACTGCATACAGCAAAGGCTATGGGCCCCAACAACATCCCGGCTATCGTGCTGAAGACTTGTGCTCCAGAACTAGCCGCGCCTCTAGCCAAGCTGTTCCAGTACTGCTACAACACTGGCATCTATCCGACAATGTGGAAAACTGCCCAGGTATGTGTTGTCCACAAAAATCAGGACAAATCCAATCCGGCCAATTACCGCCCCATCAGTCTACTCTCAATTATCAGCAAAGTGATGGAAGGTGTCGTCGACAGTGCTATCAAGGAACACTTACTCACCAATAACCTGCTCACCGATGCACAGTTTGGGTTCGCCAGGACCACTTGGCTCCCGACCTCATTACAGCCCTGGTCCAAACATGGGCAAAAGAGCTGAATTCCAGAAGTGAGGCGAGAGTGACTGCCCTTGTCATCAAGGCAGCATTTGACCGAGTGTGGCATCAAGGCGACCTAGTAAAACTGAAGTCAATGGGAATCGGGGGGACGGGGGACTCTCCACTGGCTGGAGTCATACCTAGCACAAAAGAAGATGGTTGGGGTTGTTGGAGGTCAATCATCACAGCCCCAGGAGTTGCTCAGGGCAGTGTCCTCGGCCCAACCATCTTCAGCTGCTTCATCAATCACTCCCTCCATCATAAGGTCCGAAGTGGGGATGTTCGCTGATGATTACATGGTGTTCAGTTCCATTCGCAACTCCTCAGATAATGAAGCAGTCCATGCCCACATGCAGCAAGGCTTGGACGACATTCAGGCTTGGGCTGATAAGTGGCAGGTAACATTCACGCCACACAAGTGCCAGACAATGACTATCTCCAACAAGCGAGAGTCTAGCCACCTCCACTTGACATTCAACGCCATTGCCATCGCCGAATTCCCCACCATCAACATCCTGGGGGTCACCATTGACCAGAAACTTAACTGGACCAGCCACATAAATACTGTAGCAACAAGAGCAGGTCAGAGGCTAGGTATTCTGCGGCGAGTGTCTCTCCTTCTGATTCTCCAAAGGCTTTCCGCCATCTACAAGGCACAAGTCAGGAGTGTGATGGAATACTCTCCACTTGCCTGGACGAGTGCAGCTCCAACAACACTCAAGAAGCTCAACACCATCCAGGAAAAAGCAGCCTGCTTGATTGGCACCCCATCCACCACCTTAAACATTCACTCCCTCCACCACTGGCGTACCGTGGCTGCAGTGTGTACTATCTACAAGATGCACTGCAGCAACTCGCCAAGGCTTCTTCGACACAACCTCCCAAACCAAATGAGCTTCAGATCACACATCCGTGCCATCACTAAGACCGCCTACTTCCACCTCAGTAACATCGCCTGACTCCGCCCTTGCCTCAGCTCATCTGCTGCTGAAACCTTCATCCATGACTTTGTTACTTCTAGACTTGACTATTCCAGTGCTCTCCTGGCTGGCCTCCCATCTTCCACCCTCCATAAACTTAAGCTCATCCAAAACTCTGCTGCCTGTATCCTAACACGCACCAAGTCCTATTCACCCATCCCCCCCTGTGCTCGCTGACCTACATTGGCTCCCGGTTGAGCATCACCTCGTTTTTTAAAATAAATCTCATCCTTGCTTGCAAATCCCTCCATGGCCTCGCCCCTCCCTATCTCTGTAACCTCCTCCAGCCCTACAACCTCCTGATATCTGCGCTCCTCCAATTCTGGCCTCTTGCGCATCCCCGATTTTAATCACTCCACCATTGGTGGCCTTGCCTTCAGATTTCTGGAATTCCCTCCCTACCTCTCCACCTCTTTCCTCCATTAAGATGTTCCTTAAAACCTATCTCCGATCAAGCTTTTGGTCATCTGCCCTAATATTTTGTGGCTCGGTGTCAAATTTTGTTTGATAGTGCTTTGGGACGTTTTACAATGTTAATGGTGCTGTATAAATGGAAGTAGTTGTTGTTCACTTTGGATGATGAGTTATTTGCTGTCATTTCCAATTACTGTGGGCTAAGTATTGTGAAGGCTTTTTCTATATTTGGTCAAAGAAGGATCATTAAGAATATTGGCTGTATAACATACTGTAAGCACTTGTTCTTTCAAATCTTTCTGCTGAATCCCTGCAAAACTATTCAAATTGTGTGCTTTTTTTCTTATGAGCAACTGAAAAGGATTATAATTTTTAATTGTCTGTGTTACTGTGGGTTTCTTTTAGGTGAAAGACCTTATTTATGTGACTATCCGAACTGTGGGAAAGCATTTGTTCAGAGCGGACAACTAAAGACTCACCAGCGCCTTCACACTGGGGAAAAGCCGTTTGTTTGCTCTGAAACTGGTAAGCTATCAAACTCCTTTTCATGTCTCTACTCTAGCAGGCTGATCTAGCAGTAAACCCGGGCCCTTGGGTTTTCCGTTAGTACATGCTGGCCACCTTGTGTCCCTTGATAGTGGCCGATCAATTGATTTTGATAATGTTGGATAAGGAGGGCTTAATGTATACATGGGGCCACCATTGGCTCACATGTTGGTGTATATGCATTTACTACCTCATTTGAAAATTAGAGAGGCAATTCTGCAATCCCAGGCAAAATGGCTGTCGGAAGAGCTCCTGTGACATGGAGTTTCCCTGCTCCTATTTCAGATTTGCACACAAAGGAGGAAGAGCAAATATTGCTGAATTGAATCCGGGGCCTTAATGAGGCTTGCACAGGATGTGGGTGCAAGCACTAGGAGCAAGAGCAGGGAACTGCAGGCCAGAAAGAAATGGTACTGGGCCTATCTCCTAATTCAGCGCTTCCTCTGCGCTAGTTGCACACCTACTCTCCCAGGGCACAGGGCTGCAGATTGGCTCTTAGAGCTGCTGCATCTGAAATGTAAATTGAATGCAGCAAATGTTGCACATTGTTTCAACTTTTAAGTGGGTGGAGGGAAGCTAGTTTTGGGAGCAAATTCTCCTGTTTTAGCCTATTAAAGGGATGTGTATTTTGTATAAGAAAAGTGATGCAACATCTACTGGTTTCTGTGCAGGCTGTGGAAGCAGATTTACACATGCCAATCGTCATTGTACCAAGCATCCTTATGCACGCTTACGGAGAGATGAAGTGTCTAATGGAGCAAACAAAACACAGGCTGCAGACAACAAGGCTGTTGCAGAGTGGCTGGCAAAGTGAGTATGTTTAGACAGACTGTTTTCTGGAATGAGTTTATATTTTTATTTTCAGCTCATTAGCTAATATTCCACAGGTGCCACTTGTTGCTGAAATCTCGACTTGGTTCACCCTGAAAACAAATCCATGGGTCTTCATCCGGATTGAGTCAATGTTGGGAAAGGAGGGAGGAACCCGTTAGGCAATGTTCCTTTCAGAATGAGGTGCCATACAGATGGGTTGCTGATTCCCACCCAGTGTATATCAGACTTTGATCTCGTGTAGGGAGAAGGAGTTAGGTCCTGTCTGTACTGGTTGAGCAGTAGCCCCCTACATTGGCATCATTGAGAAAGCTTTCAGTATTTGTTTCTTGGCATGTAAAGAGAGTCATGTTCTAAGCTTAATAGTCTAACTGGGTATTCAATTCGATTATAGTGCTTGCACAAAGCCAAAACGAGGCCTTCATATCCCTGACGCGCTCTCTTCTGGATCTGTGGATTTATCTATATCCTTCAGCTTTCTGGATTTTGCTTTCACCCACTAGAATTGCTACTAAAACTGTTTGGCAGATTGTGGTTCAGTTTATCTCCGCTATAACTGAGATGTAGCGAATTATTAGAGTTTCTATGGCTGCAGAGGAAGCTCTTTTGGCTGAATTTGCCATGGACTTCTGAGATATTCAATGGATGGAGCATGCAAAATCACCCAGATAAAGTAAGAACCAATGCTCCATATAACAGACCCAAAAGTTGGGTATGTCTAGGAAAGCTATACATGTGTATGGTTAAAATATCTCCAAAGCAACTAGTGTAGGTATGTCATAAAGCAGGGTCCTGGTGCTATCTGGAACTACAACCATGCCAATGTGGCTAACTTCATCCAAACTGTAGGTCTGACTGGCTCAGGATTTTACATCCAGTAAATGTGCATATCAAATCGCTCTTTCTACAGTAAGTAGAGCCAACTTTGCAGTTTCATGAAATGTTAACCATGCCAGAACAAAATTCCTGGGATGGCTCTTAAGGTGGTTTGACTTGCTTCTCCCCACTCCTCAGTGTGGGTTTCACACTCCGATTCAGTACAGCTGGGTAGGGTGGCCAGTCTAGAAAGAAAGGGCCTCCCAGCTGGTGCCTCTTTATCTCCTATTGAGTACAGGGCTACTGACTTATTTGGCAGTAAGGATCCTGAAGGAGAAGTTCAAGGTGGTAACATTACTGCATAAAATTCAGGGAGACAGGACGGTGGTTTTAGGTCCTACCATGGTTCACGTCCGTGCAGAGTGTTCACAAAGTGCATGTTTATAGTGGAAGTTTTTCTTCATGTGGCATCTTTATGTTTACCCACTTTCTAGAAAATGACTTGTCTCAGCTTTGTCGGGACAGCATGCCCTAAATGTACTGGAGAAAATGCAGTTCATCTTCACTTGAGATCTTTCTGCTTATTTTGAAGTATTTTTATATGAATAGATCTTCCAGGGTGATTTCTTTCTAATTGGCGGATGTGGTGGAGAGTATCTTAAACTGGGAATGCTGAGTTTCCGAATTCCGTCTACCCGCAGGTACTGGGAGACTCGAGAACAGCGCACGCCTCCTGTGAAGAACACTGGACAGAAGGCCGACCAGGAGCAGCAGGACCCTATGGAGTTCATCCAGTCTGACGAAGATGAAGAGGAAGAGAAAAATGGGCCACATGCTGCAGCACGCCGGTGTATGCAGGAGCAACGGGAGCGACTACACGGCGCTCTGGCTCTCATCGAGCTGGCGAACTTAACTGAAGCACAGTTGCGCCAGTAAATACGATGCAATGCGTATATTTTATGAAACGGAACTGTCTGTGGACTAATGTCCTATTAGTCCACTGGACAGAAGGAATGCACCTTATATTTTGCTTTTAATAGGCTGCTATTATGTAGAACTTATCATGAATGTTGTTGCCCTTGCTTAAAGGAGCACAAGTGTTATGCACTTTTTGTCCGGAAGAGGTTTGTTTATGTAAAGTTTTAGTTTTGTAAATATTGCAAAGCTTTGAAGGATCAGATAATGTAGGGCACAATTTGAGAGCCTGCAAGTGCTGAATTGTAGGTATAGCAGGAATATTTAACTTGCATTTATAGTGCAAAATTCGCACTGTTTGATGGAATGTAAGATGAGCAGTGCCTTTCTGAGATCTACCTTGGAGATCTTACTTTCATTAAGCTTCAGTATACACTTTCCACGGGTAACCTGTAGACTGAAAACAAAAGCACAAGAATTCAGTTAGCATCTGAAAGAGGAAAAAAGTGGTTAACTTTTCAGGTGGAACATTTTGCTAAAAACTCTTGAAAGATGACACCTTAACATTTTTCTTTCTGACGCTAACCGACTTGCTGTGTATTCTCATCATTTTGTTTTGTTTATAATTCAGATTTCCAGCATTCAGTTTATTTTATCTTGGGTCATAGACTAAATCCTATCGTTCTGTTCTTTTAGTAAAGATGCTATGTTTTTAAATGCACTGATGGCATAATCACCAAGCTCTTCTATTTGAGAACCACTACTATATTGGGAAGGGTAGTGCAGTGATTGCCCCCATTACCCAGAATGAGTAAGTGCACCCCATCCTTGTGTCATCGTAATAGGCAGCCTTGGTTAGTTGGAGTAAACCATCCACGTAATGTAGGAGTTGGAAGGAAGAAATCAATTAAATGGGAACCACTTTAAAACATATTGTATCAACCATAGTTACAGTAACAGGTTTCAGGTACTTTATATAAAAATACCGTAACACAGTCGCTTTAAAATATACATGACGTGGACCAAGTATCGTCATACTGTAGGACGAATCATTGTCTTTACAGCACCACTGAACGAGATGACTGTACTCTTAATTTACAATAGCCTAACATGAGAAACTTAAGTTACTTTGAATTTGGAAAAAAGGGTGATTGGACTTGGTTGCAGCTAGGTGAAAACATTTGAGCTGAGTTTTTGTCTTTTTTTTCATGATTATTGGAAGATTGTAACATCTGATCTAACCGGAGTTAGTTATCTCAGTTATAGATGACCCTCAGCACTTGAGCATAGTTGCTGAAGCTTGGTGTTACTGAAGTGGACATGAGAGCATAGCACTAGGCTTGTTCTTTTAGAGCACTAAAAGTACAGGAGGCTAAAGACTTCTGTGCTGGACGTATTGACAAATTGCACCTTTTGTGTGTTATAAATGCAACTTGTATTCCATCAAATGGACTTGAGCAATCCTGAGAGACCTGGATCTTGATTAGGGCAAATGATTTGACGCAGCTGACATCACACAACAAATCCCCGTGAATTTCTGCACTTACCATGTGGAGTGCGAGTTGCTGCCCCGGTGCTACAATTTTACCTGACAAGTCCTAGAAACCGTGAAGATGCTGGTTTCCAAACTAACAAATTGCCTGCCCTAATCTTGATCTGTAAAATTCAGGCTTAGGGCCCTACAAGAGAAACGTGACACTCATTAATTTTAGTTGTTAGTGAAGTTTGAACCGGGTGATTTTTGGTGATGGAAGAAGTTTTGTTGAATTTCCTGTTGGCAACACTAAATTTGTATTGCTGTGTATTGGTAGTTTTATTATAGTCATTTATATTACAGTTTTATAGCTTGCCGTTATTGCTTTGTTGCAATGTAAAAAAAAAACAAAATGTCCTCTTATTTTCTCAGACAGCTTCAATTTGTTTTACCATAATCCAATATTTTCTGCCTTTTACTTTCTTTTACCAGTAAAATATTTACTTGCTGCATGAAGTTTTTAATTCTATAAGTTGACCAGCTTGAAATGCAGTTACGATATAGACTAACAGTTATCATAGTTGCATATATTTTACACCTACGCAGTTGCAGCATTGGCTAAAGCAACTGAGACTGGATAAAATCAGTCACTTTTTCAACAAAAAGAAATGCAGTCTAGCCTCGGTGTCCAGACATGAGATTTTACGCGTTTCTAAGTCTATCGTGCCAGTCAGTTTCCGTTCAAGACTTCCTTCATCAGCTAACTAGGTTTTTTGTGTAATTGAAACTTATTTATTTTAGGTTTAAATTGAATATAGCTGATGTCACTTCAAGGTGTATTTTGTTTATATAGAAGCTAGACTACACTTGGAGAGGTATGAACCCACAGGGTTTTTTTGGTTGAAGCTAAATGTCATTGGAGAGTTGCAGATGGTGTCGTTTATGTTAGTTGCCTGACAACTCTTCAAGGTAAACAATATGGTCATGGCCAGGAGTATGAGTTGCTGTTCCACTGGTCTCTGCTCCAAATTGCATCCATGTGGTTGGCAAAGTGCTGAAATTTATGGGGAAAACATCAGCAAATAATATTGCTCAGTAATAATTTAAGTCCACATAGTCTTGGACAGTATTGTAGAAATTGTGGGTTCATACAACTCCAGTTTGTGGGAAGGAACTGGAGGTAGAATGAGTTTCAAACAGGACTGCCTCCCTTGGGAGGGGCCTGTTTTTCTCAGTTTTGTTTGTTACAGGGTTTGTGAAATTTAATTGATCTGTAACCAATTCTAATTTAAGCAGATTTGTGAGCCGGAACAGAATTTTTAGTCAAGTTGTATTCGCATCACTGACTTGTGAGGATATTTGTCGTCTGGTCTTGCAAAGCTAATGATTGCCGTACATTATTTGTACAATAAAGTTGCATTGCCGCACATATTTTAAAATTAAATTTATTCCCCATCTTTTTGTCTTTTGCATCATGTACTAGTCTCTACCAGAGGAGGAGGAGGAGTTGGAAAGATGGTCTGCCTCCAGGTCTCTTCTGAAGCATCTACAAGGCACATTTTTCCCCTTTACGTTTGCCCATGCTATACCCTTGGCTGAGATCAGAATCTCATCAGGTCTTATTGGAGTTCCCCAAATGACCTTCACTTAAAAATATGCTACCTTCAATTTCCATTAATTACAGAGCTATGATAACACTTTGGTGCTGAGCATAGTCCCATCCAGTGGTGGTTGGCTCTGTTGGACAGATGTTGCATTACTGTAACTTAGTAATGTAACAGAATTTGGAAGGTGGAAGATGTTGGGGGTGGGGGGTATTTTAAGATGTTGATTGTGGAGCCACTGCTGCTTTAAAGGTGAACTTTCCTTACTGCACTTAACCTTATTTTGTTCATTAACTGTATTACATTAATAGATAAAATATCTATCTAAAACCAATTGGGATTTACTCATGTCAAAGGGAATGTTGGATGACAAATAGCCTCTCTGATGGAGGAAAAAATGTCTTGTCTCCCTCTGGGGAAAGGCTGATTATACATTTGAAATTACAATGTTTTAATTCATAAGTTCCATTCTGGGCTGTATAAAGCATGTACTTTTTGCACTTGATGAGTTGTATGCCCAGAGATACTTTTCTGTTGCAATGTTTCTGGTTTGGATTTTATTTGATATTTTTAGGAGAAACGTGATCAGTTGTGAATTTTCTGGGGCTGTTTTTACAAGACTGCTTTATGTACTCGCAGACATTGATTTTTTTTTTAGGTTCAGTGCCAAATCCACTTTTTTTTAAACCAATCTTGGTGAGTTTTGTTTTTCCTCTCGTGGTGTGGCTGACTGTCAAACTGTAAAGGTATTTCAGAACAAGACCATCACCAGCTTGAATCTGCCTTTGTTCATTAAATAAGTACCCTGGTAAATCTGCTGAAGTTTTAATATTCAGTACTCTAAATAAATATCGGTAGTGCTAAGAAGTTGTCTCTCTCTTTCTTGAATTCAAATATATAAAGTGTATTTTCCTTTAATAATCTTGCAGTTCTGTGCTATAAAGGTGAAATTATCTAACTGTAGGTGCAGGAGTTATTTTGGCAGAATTTGCCACAATTTAAGCTACTTTTGCTGAAGATATTAAGGACCTTTTTTAAACTGCTCACATTGAATGCTATGTTGTAGCTAACGATGCACATCTAGAAACCGTGGAGGATAAAACGGTCGCATCCAAAATTGACAACCTGGATAACATGATTTGTCATGAACCTTTTTAGAAGGGTGCTAAAGGTGATGATTTGGTTTGTCCAGTGAGTCTTAATTCTGATCGAGTACACCACATCCTGTAGCCCATGGGTGATCACTTAAGATTTAGCAACTACAAAACAAAACAGCAGATTTTGAAACCCGCTTGCTCAAAATAACACTTCCCTCAACCAATGTCACTAAAAACAGATAATGTCGTCTTCTAGCTGTTTGTGTGACCTTGCTGTGTGCAAATTTTTGCTGTGTTTCCCTACGTTAAAATTGACTGCACTTCAAAAGTACTTCATTGTCTGTAAAGCGCATTGGGACATCCTGAGGTCGTGAAAGGCGCTATATAAATGCAAGTCTTTTTTTTTACTCTAGCTTCAGCAACTTTCTTGTTATTCCCATTCTTGGTCTGACTTGGATGTTTGTTCTGATTCTCATGCTTGTATTCATTCTGATGCTGTTTCTCTGTCTTTTCAGTTAATGAAATCTATTCAAGGAAAGATATTTTACCTTTCGATCTGGTCTGCAGAATCACTTGAGGAATATTAGAAACGAATAAAGCAGACCTAATAAGCTGTCAATGAGCCAAAAAAAGGGGCAAAGTGTTAATGCACGGACATCATAACCAGTCATTTTTCAAAAATTGTGTTAGTATAAATTTAAAAAAACCAAGTAGCTCTGCTGGGGATGCAGTTGAATTGAACAGAATTATGTAAATAAGAAAACAGGAGTCAAAATAAACTATTCTGATATTAGGATTGGGAACAACTATTAGGCCTGAAATGCAAATTATACAACTTAATGTAGTGAGACAGATGCAAGGGACTTTTAGGTAATGGTAATGATGGGAGGATGGTGTACAAAACAATACTTCGGCATAGATTCCCATATGGTTAAGATTAGTTGATGCACAGTTTAGTTCAAATCTGTCAGCACTAAGCCACAACATTCCTATGGAGTTTATATCCCGGACCATCCTCTCTATTATGACCCGGTTCAGTACATTCCCCGGGATCTGATGCTGACAGTAATCTGCCCTCCGTATTCCCGTCGGTCCCAGTTTAATAAACTAAACGGCCTCCCGTGAAATTGAAAGTAAATGATTGTAGAGTCTGGAACAGGATCACAGATGATAAAATAGGGCTGCTGACTGAACATTAAATGGACAGACGGCTCCAATCTCCGCCCTGCAGAGCTCGGGCCCGTTCTCTGCTGAGTTACAAACCGTTACTGTTACACTTTAAAGTCACTCTGTGTTATATAAAAATATTACAGCTGAACAGCCGGTGTCCTGAATAGAGCGCAGTTCACTCAGGAACAGAGTGCAACGCCTGTAACCCGGGGAACGAGCCTGTTCCTGCTGTTACTCACCGATCGGCCCGCCACTGGGATTCCCTGGATTAGCAGCAGTGATTGGAAGGAACTCGAATGTGAACACTCTGGCCCCTTAGTGTCAGCTGTGGCTCGGTACGTAGCACACTCGCCTCTGAGTCAGAAGGTTATGGGTTCAAGTCCCACTCCAGGGACCTGAGCACATAAAGCGAGGCTGACACTCCAGTGCAGTGCTGCACTGTCGGAGGTGCCGTCTTTCAGATGAGACGTTAAACCGAGGCCCTGGCTGCTCTCAGGTGGATGTAAAAGATCTAATGGCACTATTGCGAAGAAGAGCAGGGGAGTTATCCCTGGTGTCCTGGCCAATATTTATCCCTCAATCAACATAACAAAAACAGATTATCTGGTTATTTACACATTGCTGTTAGTGGGAGCTTGCTGTGTGCAAATTGGCTGCCGTGTTTCCCACATTACAACAGTGACTCCACTTCAAAAGTACTTCATTGGCTGTAAAGCGCTTTGAGACGTCCGGTGGTCGTGAAAGGCGCTATATAAATGCAAGTCTTTTTTTCTTCTCCCCCCCCCCCCCCCCCCCCCCCCCCCCCCCATCCTCACTGGTTCATTTTTACAGTCTGCAATTTTTCAGAAATCCTTTTCAACTAATAATTGGTCAATGTTTCGCGGATCCCCTGGGATCCGCAGACCCCAGTTTGAGAACCACTTAGAAATTATGGCAATAAACTTAACTTTATATTTCTAGATAAACCTTTCACTTTTGCACATTGGTGTGGGAAATATTAGTGGAGTAATTTTGCTGATTATTTTGTTTCAAGGATTTGACTACAGAATGTTATCGACCAGAAGAACAGAAATAATAATTCCCTTTTTCACTTTATCACCATAAACTTTTCACCCATATATTTTAAAGTTATTAAGCAAAAGACAAGAGGAAACAAAAGTCTTACTTTTAAGTAATTTTGCTTGCTTATCATTCTTGATAGTACAATTTCAGTACTATCTGCATTGTGGCACCAGTATCAATTGTTGTCATTTTAAGTGATTGACCCTTTAATACAATCTATAATTTGAGGCTTCTAGAGAATGTAGAAAGGGAAAAAGAGTTCTAGGTAGAAATGCAGAATCCTGCCATTCACTTGCAACAGAAATGACACCAGTGCACCACAAGATGGTGATCTTCTCTGCACAGCACAATTATATATGCACCATAGAATGATACAATACAGAAGGAGGCCATTTGGCCCATTATGCCTGTGCCAGCTCTTTGAAAGCGCTATCCAATTAGTCCCACTCCCCTGCTCTTTCCCCATAGCCCTGTAATTTTTTCCTTGAAGAATTTATCCAATTCCCTTCTGAAAGTTACTCTTGAATCTGTTTCCACCACCCTTTCAGGCAGTGCATTCCAGATCATAACAACTTGCTGCGTAATTTTGTTTTCCTTATGTCACCTCAGGTTCTTTTGCCAATCACCTTAAATCTGTGTCCTCTGGTTACTGACCATTCTGCCACTGGAAACAGTTTCTTATTTACTCTCAAAACCATTCATGATTTGAAACCCCTCTATCAAATCCCCTCTTAACCTTCTCTGCTCTAAGGAGAACAACCCAGCTTCTCCAGTCTCTGCACATAACTGAAGTCCCTCATCACTGGTAGCATTCTAGTAAATCTCCTCTGCACCCTCTTCAAGGTCTTGACATCCTTCCTAAAGTGTGGTGCCCAGAAATGAACACAATACTCCAGCTGAGGCCTAACCAGTGTTTTCTAAAGGTTTAGCATAATGTCCTTGCTTTTGTACTCTGGCCAGAATTTTGCCGACCTGGGCGGGTCCGGTACGGCCGGTGTCCATGGCGGGTCGCGACCCTGCTGCTGGCTCTATCCTGTTGTTGAAAATGAGCGTACCTTAATGGGGCCTATTAAGCCCGCCCAGTGCGTTACATAGATACATAGATACATAGAAGATAGGAGCAGGAGTAGGCCATCCGGCCCTTCGAGCCTGCTCCGCCATTTAATGAGATCATGGCTGATCCTTCAATTCAGTATCCCGTCCCCGCCTTCTCTCCGTAACCCTTAACCCCTTTTGCCTGTAGAAATATATCTAATTCCCTCTTAAATATATTTAATGAGCTGGCGTACACTGCCCTCTGTGGCAATGAGTTCCACAGGTTCACCACTCTCTGAGTGAAGAAATTCCCCCTCATTTCTGTCCTAAATGGTTTAGCCCTTATCCTTAAATTATGTCCTCTAGTTCTGTTCTCACCCGCCAAGGGAAACATTCCTTCTGCATCTAATCTGTCTAGACCTGTCAGAATTTTATACACTTCTATGAGGTCCCCTCTCAATCTTCTAAACTCCAGTGTGTACATCCCTAAACTACATAGTCTCTCCTCATAGGTCAATCCCGCCATTCCTGGTATCAGCCTGGTGAATCGCCGCTGCACCCCCTCCATGGCAAGAACATCTTTCCTCAGATGAGGCGACCAAAACTGTACACAGTACTCGAGGTGTGGTCTCACCAGTGCCCTGTACAGCTGCAGCAAGGTATCCCTGTTCCTGTATTCCAACCCTTTTGCTATGAAGGCCAGCATACCGTTTGCCTTCTTGACCGCCTGTTGCACCTGCATGCTCGCCTTCAGTGACTGGTGTACAAGAACACCCAGGTCTCTCTGTACTTCCCCCTCTCCCAATTTATTGCCATTTAAATAATAATTTGCCCTCCCGTTCCTGCACCCAAGGTGGATAACTTCGCACTTGTCCACATTATAGTGCATCTGCCATTTATCCGCCCAATCACCCAGTCTGTCCAAATCGCTCTGGAGCTTCCTGGTCTCCTCCTCTGAGCCCACCCCCCCTCCTAGTTTAGTGTCGTCTGCAAATTTGGAAATGCTGCATTCGACTCCCTGATCCAGGTCATTAATATAAATTGTGAACAGCTGGGGACCCAGGACAGATCCCTGTGGTACCCCACTTGTTACTGCCTGCCATTCAGAAAATGAGCCGTTTATTCCAACTCTCTGTTTTCTATCTGACAGCCAGTTCTCTATCCACGTCAATACTTTCCCCTTTATCCCATGAGCTTCAATTTTCCATGCTAATCTTTTATGTGGGACCTTATCGAAGGCCTTTTGGAAGTCCAGGTACACCACATCTACTGGCTCTCCCCCATCTATTTTACCAGTTACTCCCTCAAAAAATTCCAATAGATTAGTCAAGCACGATTTACCCTTTGTAAATCCATGTTGACTCTGTCCTATCCTGTCCCCATTTGCTAAGTGCTCGGCTATTTCATCCTTAATGATGGACTCCAGCATTTTGCCCACAACTGATGTAAGGCTTACAGGTCTGTAATTACCTGCTTTTTCCCTACCCCCCTTTTTGAATAGTGGGGTAACGTTAGCTACCCTCCAATCCATGGGCACTGTTCCCGAGTCTAATGAATTCTGAAAAATCATGCTTAGTGCATCCGCTATCTCTAGGGCCACCTCCTTCAGTACCCTAGGATGCATGTTATCAGGCCCTGGGGATTTGTCCGCCTTCAATCCCTTTAGCTTCCTTAACACCATATCCTTAGAGATATTGATTTGCGTCAGTTCCTCCTTTGCCAATGTCCCTATTTTTCCCGATATCCCAGGGAGGTTTTTTGTGTCTTCCTTCGTAAAGACTGACCCAAAGTATGCATTTAGTTGGTCTGCCATTTCCTTATTTCCCATTATATATTCCCCCGTATCTGACTGCAATGGACCAACTTTGGTTTTCACCAGTCTTTTCCTCTTGATATACTTATAAAAGCTTTTGGAGTTAGTTTTTATATTTTCCGCCAGCTTGCTTTCGTAAGCTATTTTGCCCTTCTTGATTAAGCCCTTTGCCCTCCTTTGCTCTATCTTAAACTGTTCCCAATCTTCCGCTCTGGCGCGTTTTTTGGCTATTTTATACGCCCTATCTTTGGATTTTATGCTGTCTCTAATTTCCCCTGTTATCCACGGTTGAGTCACCTTTTTAGATTTCCTTTTATGCCAGATTGGTATAAACAATTTTTGCAATTTTGTCATTCTATCTTTAAATGCTTGCCATTGTTTATCTACCTCCAGTCCTCCCAGGAACGTTGTCCAATCAGACCTACTCAGTTCCCGTCTAATGGCATCATAATTCCCCTTGTTTAAATTCAGGACCTGAGTCTCTGAGTCAATTTCTTCGCTCTCCATTTCGAGTGAGAAATCGATCATGTTATGATCGCTCTGACCCAAGGGTCCCCGTACAACAAGATTACTAATTAGTCCCTTCTCATTGCACAGTACCCAGTCCAATATAGCCTGTTCCCGAGTTGGTTCCTCGACATATTGATCCAGATAACCATCCCTTAAACACTCAAGGAATTCCTCCTCCTCATTATTTTTACTGATTAGGCTAGTCCAATCTATATGTAAGTTAAAGTCACCTATGATGACAGCTGTGCTCTTATTGCACGCTTCTCTAATTTCCCTCGTGATGCCCTCCCCAACCTCTATTTTACTATTTGGAGGCCTATATACCACTCCTATTAATGTTTTTCGCCCCTCGCTATTTCTTAGCTCCACCCATATAGATTCTGTATTAACTGAGTTAATATCCTTCCTTTCAATTGCATTTATCCCCTCTTTTACCAGCAATGCTACCCCTCCTCCCTTTCTTTTTTGTCGATCCTTCCTAAATACTGAATACCCCTGTATGTTAAGCTCCCAGCCCTGCTCACCCTGCAACCATGTTTCCGTAATCCCAATTAGATCATAATTATTAACCTCTATTTCCACAGCTAATTCATCTACCTTGTTCCTGATGCTTCTCGCATTAAGGTATAAAACCCTCAGGCTTTTTTTATGCTCACATTTTTTATGAATTAGTTTGGCCCTTTGTTTTTTGTTCCTCTCCTTTTTACCATTTATTTCTGTCTGCCTTTCACTTTCCTCTATTTCACTACATGGGTTTCTAGCCCCCTGCCATACTAGTTTAAATGCTCCCGAACTGCTTTATCAAAATTTACCCCGAGAACCTCAGTTCCATCTTTGCACAGGTGTAGACCGTCCCTTTTGTATAGGCCCAATGAGATGGAGCGGGTCTGGTGACGTCATTCATGACGTGTTTTCAGCTGGGATCCTTAAAGGGACCGTGGCCACATTACATTTGAAGTTTTATCTAACATAGTGCTGTCAGTGCACTGCAGCATTGGAGTGCTGCAAACACTGACTATAACTGCCACACTCAACTGCATCCTCCTGTGCCTCTCATCACTTCTCCATCACTCTGCCTTCCCTACCCTAGTCCTGCACATCCTTACTCACACCAACTTACCTTGCACATCCACCCATCCCTCTCTCTCTATCTACATTATCACATCCCCATCTCACTAGCCACCCCTCACACTCACCCTCATCCTAGTGCAATCATACCAACTAACAACACACAAGGGTAGCTACTTGGGTGGTTTATGCAATGTTTATGTAAAGATTCTGTTAATGTGGCGTCAAACATAAAAATCTTTATTTTCAACACTTTGCCTTCTTGGACAGATTTGCGTCCTCCTTTGGAAGTGGCTTAGTGAGTTGCAGTGAATGGTGAGACATAACGGTACCCCCCGCAATGCTGATGAGTGTGAAAGGAATGGCTTGGGCATTGTAGGGATGCTTTGTGGTGCTGGTGTGGGGTGGTGCCAACCTGGTGCATCATGTGGCAGCCATATGGGTGTACAGAATCAAGTGAAGTAAATCTGGCTATGGTGAGGCCATCCCTGGCCTCCCAGGCAGCAATGTGCTCGGGTGCTGATGCCCTGCAGCCTGTGCAGCATCAGGTGATTGCAGAGAAGGTTGGTGTTGTTGGTGCTGCTGGTGGTCCGATTCTGAGACCAAGGTAATACACTATAAACGGCATCCATGTTGATGGAATAGATGGCAGGTGAAGTACAGATGACAGAAGCATTCTGTCAATGGTGAGAGAGTTCTTCCAGTGAGGTGACACTGGATGGAGACTTTGCTGGAAACACTTGCAGCCTGCAGAATCTGTGCTGGAAATGGACTGAGCAACAGCTTCTGCCTGAGGAAAGTGATCATCTGTCAGGTGGGAGCTTTCACTGTGCATTTCATGCTGTCAAGTAATCAGCTGGCGCAATGGCCACGGAACTCCCGCCTCAGGTTGACAGATGTGGTTCCCGAGCTGCATGAATCCCGTGGCCTTTCGGGGAAATTTAAAAAATAAGTGAAAAAAGGCTCTTAAGTGCCTGTAAACTACCTGATAATTATCTCAATTGGGTCGCCCGCCGCTGCTGGTCGGGTTGGCTCCGCGATGACAGACGTGCCTGGGGGAAAGGCTTGTGGGAGCGAGATGACAACTGGTTCCAGACCCGCTGTCAAAAATAACAACTTTCCCACCCGACCCGCCACTGATCGTGCCTGCTACCACCTCAGAAAATTCTGGCCTGTGTCTCTATTAATAAATCCAAGGATCCTGTATGCTTTATTAACAGCCTTCTCAACTTGTCCTGCCACCTTCAAAGATTTGTGTGCATACACCCCCAGGTCTCTCTGTTCCTGCACCCCCTTTAAAATTGTATCATTTAGTTCATATTGCCTCTCCTCATTCTTCCTACCAAAATGTATCACTTCACACTTCACACTTCTCTGTATTAAATTTAATCTGCCACTTGTCTGCCTATTTCACCAGTTTGTCTATGTCCTCCTGAAGTCTGTTACTAACCTCCACATTGTTTACTACATTTCTGAGTTTCATGCCATCTGCAAGCTTTGAAATTATGCTCTGTATACCCAAGTCCAGGTCATTAATATATATCAAAAAGAGCAGTGGTCCCTGGGGAACACCACTGTATAGTTCCCTCAACCGTTCACCACTACCTCTGCTTTCTGTCCCTTAGCCAATTTTGAATCCACGCTGCCACTGTCCCTTTAATGCCGTAGGGTTTAATTTTGCTAACATATAGAAGAGACATTAGATGGCAATCTCTTGCCAAAAAGTCTGGTATAACACATCCCCATGGTCTTCAGTTTTTGCACCAATAACCATTCAGACCCCTGTAACTCTCAAGATGCTTCCACTATTCATCTAATGAGCACAAAGATTAGATATTTTTGGGAGGCATTAGATCATATCTCATGAATCTTCTGGAATTAGTTGGGGAGGTAAATAAATTAGTGGATAAAGGCTATTCAGTGACATAATTTATTTGAATTTTGAGAAGGCACTTGATAAAGTTCCACCTGTGAGGATTTTAAATGTGATTAAGGAATTAACAGCAATTTAATTAATTGGCTGGAAACCTGACTTGGCAATGGAGAGCTTAGTGTGATGAGGAATGGAAGAAGTTCTATTTAGAAACAATGGGGATGAAATTGGTCTAAGCTAGCAGCACGAAACGGGCTCGTAGCAAATCTGCAGCCCGTCTTACACTGTGCCTGATTTCCTTGAAGTCAATGGGAAAGAAAATTGGCTGGAGTCAAAAATGGGCTGCTGATTCACTATGAGCCCATTTTGCACTACTGGTGTAGATCAATTTCACCCTGTCAAGTTCTGCAGAGGTCTATTTGGGTACTTGCTCTTCATAAATGGTATGAAGGAATATAGTTATAGTAATAATATTTTTACATTTACTGATCACAAGAAGCTGCACTTAAGGGAAGGCATCTGTTGGTATTTGCCTGTGGGACTGGGCTTCACCCAATCTCAAGATCTGCAGGTCTATTATGATAAGTATTATAAAAGATTGATATTAGTCAAAGGGATCTGGACAAATTAATTATATGGGTTAAGGAAGGGTAAAGGATTTTAATGTGGCTACATGTAAGATAATGCCCATTGAACAGAAAAATGAACAACATGTACACAATGAAGGGATCCTATTTTGAAATGGGCCTTTAAATTATGAGACTGCAGGAAGCTCAGTTCCACATGGATATATCAACAGGTGCCTTCTCGTACAGGAAGGACTGCACAAATAATTCAAGGAGATGTTTGCCCCCCAAATGGATACTTCAAAAACAAAATTAGAAATGAGAAAAAAAAATGAAAGCAGTAACGTGGCGTCAAATAATATGAAATATGTCCTGGCCTCACAAGGACACAAACAGGTGCCTCTCCTTAAAAGGGTGACACAACTGAGGTCCTATTTTGTATGTCCATTAGAGAAAGATAAAAAAATTTTTTGCGTGAAATCCATTTGCTAAAAATATTGGTCATTGTGAAATTGCTATGAATAAGGCTAACTGATTACTGGAATGCATCTGAAAGGCATTTTAGTTTGTCAAGAAATACATTTTTAATCTTGTATAGATAACTGAAGAGCCCTATTTGACAGTTTTCAGTATCCTATCTTGAAACATACATCCCTGCACTGGAGGGGATTCAGAAAAGAGTGGGTCAGCTGATTCCAGAACTCAGGTTTCTGAATTAAGAAGAAAGAATCAAAGAAGTGGATTTTTCCCTGGAGAAAAAGGATTAAAATTGGCCGCATTCCAAGTTTTTAAATTGCTGAGGTTCATGGATAACGTAGGTGCAAAAAAGAAGTGTAATTTTAGCTGTGAGCACAAAACTAGATTAAATGCATAATTACCAAAGTGACACTAAAGATTAGGAGACTTTTTTCCCCCACAAAATAAGAACAACAACTTGCATTTATATAGCCTCTTCAATGTGGAAAAATGTCCCAAAGTGCTTCACAGAGGTGTAGTCAAAGAAGATATTAGGAGGGGTGACCAAAAGCTGGATTAAAGTGGTGGGTTTTAAGGAGAGTTTTAAAGGAGGAAAGGAAGGCAGACCGGCTTAGAGAAGGAATTTCAGAGGGTGGGGCCTAGGCGACTGAAGGCACAGCTGAAAACGATGAGAAGTTGGGGTTTGTAAAAGAAAAAAATGAGAAGTCGCACAACACCAGGTTATAGTCCAACAGTTTTATTTGAAATCACAAGCTTTTGGAGCTGTTGCTCCTTCGTCGGGTGAAGTAAAGAGATACAGAATCGCCAAAGCATATATAGATAGAGAACAATGCATGTGTACCTTACAATAAGAACATAAGAACATAAGAAATAGGAGCAGGAGTAGGCCAATCGGCCCCTCGAGCCTGCTCCGCCATTCAATAAGATCATGGCTGATCTGATCCTAACCGCCAATCTACTATCTATCACAGAATCATCTCCTGCATCTAACAGAATTGCACACACGAAATAGGAGCAGAATCAGGCTACACGGTCCCTGGGCCCGCTCCACTACCCACAGGGCCATGACCGATCCGAACCTAGACTCATGTCCAAATTCCTGCCCGCTCCCCGTAACCCTTAATGCCCTTTACTTCTAGGAAACTGTCTATTTCTGTTTTAAATTTATTTAATGATGTAGCTTCTACAGCTTTTTGTGGCAGCATATTCCATGGACCTACCACCCTCTGAGTGAAGTAGTTCCTCCTCATCTCAGTTTTGAAAGAACAGCCCCTTATTCTAAGACTATGTCCCCTAGTTCTAGTCTCACCCGTCATCGGGAACATCCTCCCCACATCCACCCGATCCAACCCCTTCACAATCTTATATGTTTCAATAAGATCGCCTCTCATTCTTCTGAACTCCAATGAGTAGAGTCCCAATCTACCCAACCTCTCCTCATATGACCACCCCTCATCCCCGGGATTAACCGAGTGAACCTTTTTTGCACTGCCTCGAGAGCAAGGATGTCTTTCCTTAAGTAAGGACGACTAAATTTAATCATCCTGACTGTTTATCTGCCGAGGCGTGACAAAAGGCAATCAGGTCAGCCAGGAAGGTCCCACATCAAAGACATAGCAAGATACAACTGAGACAATGAGGTGGAGTTACAGGGGGTCTAACGTGTCAAAAGCTGCAGCCAGTATGTAAAACGATAAACTTTAAAATTTTTACTTTTTTACTGGGAATCACATCTGTGAACAAGCCAACAACGACTCGAGTCTGGATCACGTCATGTATCGTGACATAAACCCAAGATCCCGGTTGAGACCGTCCTCATGAGTGCGGAACTTGGCTATCAGTTTCTGCTCGATGATTTTGCGTTGTCGTGTGTTTCTAAGGCCGCCTTGGAGAACGCTTACCCGCAGATCCGAGGCTGAATGTCCTTGACTGCTGAAGTGTTCCCCGACTGGGAGGGAACACTCCTGCCTGGTGATTGTTGCGTGGTGTCCGTTCATACGTTGTCTCAGTGTCTGCATGGTCTCGCCGATGTACCATGCCGCGGTGCATTCTTTCCTGCAACGTATGAGGTAGACAACGTTGGCCGAGTCACATGAGTATGTACCATGTACCTGGTGGGTAGTGTCCTCACGTGTGATGATGGTATCTGTGTTGATGATCTGGCATGTCTTGCAGAGGTTGCCGTGGCAGGGTTGTGTGGTGTCGTGGTCGCTGTAAAAGAAGTCAGAAGGACAGAGTTGGGGGGAGTGAGGGTGATGGAATCGGTGGCAAGGGTACGAGTTTGTGGCAGGGGCCAAAGGTGATGGCTTCAGTCTTCCCGATGTTCAGCTGGAGGAAATTGTGGCTCATCCAAGACTGGATATTGAATAAGCAGTCTGACAACATCGAGCCAGTGAATGGTCAAGAGAGGTGGTGAAGAGGTAGGGTGTCATCAGCATACATATAGAAACTGACCCCATGTCTGTGAAATATATTGTCAAGAGGCAGCATGTAGATAAGGAAAAGGAGGGGCTCAAGGATAGACCCTGAGGGCACTCTGGAAGAGAAGCCTGTTGAATAGAGTTTGGTATTTTACATACTTGATTTTTTTACTCTACATAAATGCTAAGATTTTATACTATATTGCTAAATGTATACATTTATATTAGGTTGCATCTTGTAGTAACTTGAGTGGCTCACAAAGGATGATAGGATACAATAAAATCATACAGCACAGAAAGTGGCCATTTGGCCCATCGTGCCTGTGCCGGCTCTTTGAAAGAGCCATCCAATTAGACCCACTCCCCCCTGCCCTTTCACCATAGCCCCATAGGTTTCTCCCTTTCAAGTATTTATCCAATTCTCTTTTGAAAGTATTATTGCTTCCACCCTTTCAGACAGTGCATTCCAGATTATAATAACTTGCTGCGTATTTTTCTTTCCTCATGTTGCCTCTGGTTCTTTGCTAATTACCTGTCCTCTGGTTACCGACCCTTACACCACTGGAAACAGATTCCCCTTATTTACTCTGTCAAAACCCTTCATGATTTTGAATACCTCTTAAATCTCCCCTTAACCTTCTCTGCTCTAAGGAGAGCAACCCCAGCTTCTCTAGTCTCTCCATATAGTTAGAATATATTGAGAATATGAGGGAAATTTTAACCCCAAAAAACGGGCGGGTTGGGTGGGAGGTTAAAGTGATAGAAATCTGAATCCCGACCCCAACCCGCCTCCAACCTGCCCACTTCCAGTATTAACTGAAGTGGGACGTGCGGCCAACCTGCTCCCAGAAGGTGGGTTGGCACTTTAAATATTATAATGAGGCTGCGTGCCTCATTTGAAGCTCCATTTTAAATTTGACTCTGGGTGGCCGGGTTTCCCAGGCCTCAGGGAACCCGGCAGCTAAAGGAAGGCGAGGACTGCTGGATCCAGGAGGTAAGTGCCTTTCCACTTACCTGCTGGATCCAGCGATCCTGCCTCGCCAACCCCCTGCAATCGGACACTCCCCGACCCTTCCGATCTCCTCCCGACCTCCGCCCCCCCCCCACCGCCCGAGGCCTCCAATCCCCCCATCCGGGCTTCAGATCCCCGGCCCCCGACAACCGTCTGGCCTCCAATCCCCGGCTCCTGATCCCCGGCCCTCGACAACCCCTCTGGCCCACCGATCCCGGCCTTCTGACCCTCCCCCCCCACCCCCGGTCTCTGGCCCCCCCCCTCCGTCCAATCTCTGGCCCCCCCCGCCAATCTCTGACCCCCTCCGATCCCGGCCTTCCGACCGCACCCCCCCGCCCCGATCTCCGACCCCCTCTGATCCCGGCCTTCCAACCTCTCCTTTGATCCCAGCCTTCCGATCCCCCCTCCAATCCTGGCCTTCCGACCCGCCCATCAATTCTGGCCTTCCGACCCCCCACTGATCTCCGACACCCTCCGATCCCAGCTTTCCAACCCCTCCCTCCTATCCTGCCTTTCAGCCCCCCTCCAATCCCAGCCTTCTGACCCCCCCGTGTCCGATCCCGGCCTTTCGACCCCACTGATCTCTGACCGCTCCCAATACCGGCCTTCCGAGCCCTCCCTGCCCTGCCGACCCCGGCCTTTTGATCCTCTACCCTGATCCCAGCCTTCTGAAACCCCATGATCCTGGCCTCTGATCCCTCCCACCCTCCCCTCTGTTCCCCGGCTGCGGCCTGGTGCCGCAGGCCTACCCGCCTGAAAGCCAGCCAGCCTGCCTCTCAATCTGGCTGGCTGCGGGGCGGGGGTGGGGGCAGGGTGTGGGGGGAAACAGAGAAAAGAAATGTTAATCAGGCCCTGCTGTTAAACTCATTCTCCCGGGTTTCCCGACCGCAATCCAGCTCCCCCCCCCAACCACTCACCCACCCCCACCCCCCCCCAACCACTCACCATCCCCCCACCCCCCACCCCCCAACTCACCCCCCCACCACCACCACCACTACCACCGCTCCCTACCTTTCTCCAAGTTAAAATCCTGCCCTGTACATCTGCTGAATAGAGAGGAAAGATCCTTGGGCAAACTAGACATCAAGAGTGAGATAAGGAGAAGTAAATGCAGCTCAGACAGTTTATGTTTAGCCATAATAAAGATTAAAAGTAAGAAATAACTATGGAATAGATCAGACTGAGTTTTTAATACCATTACAACCATTATAACACTTACCCACAATTCACAGCTCACACACACACACTGTCAGCTATTCTACCATGATAGCTACATTCTCCAAAATCCTCACAAGACTCACTAACACACTTCACTTTTTCTTGCAGGAGAAGGTCACATACAATGCAAGGCAACAGGCTGCCACGACAGGAGGAAGAGCCCGTCTGCCCACCTTCTCCCCCCTTGAAGAGAGCGTGCTGGCCATCATGGGATGAGACAGAGCAGAGGCTGTGGCCACTGACGATGCTGGAGGAGATGCCGCACAGGGTTTCTTTATACCTAATGCTCTTTGTCTCTTCTGACTTCTCCATCACCCCACATACTCTGCATGACAAGCTGCCGATGCTTTCAACACCCATTTCTTTCTCTCTGCTCTTCCTCACATCACAATCTAACCCATGTCCTTCTCTTTCATTTCAGCTGCTGAGAATGTCGGTGATCCTCAGTCAATGGAGAAAGAGGAGCACAGTGTTCCTAAGGAAGTGCACCATCACTTGATCTGACTCGCTCTCGCAAGCACCAGCTCAGATACTGACACCACGTGGACTTTAGAGACTAGGTTAGAACATAAGAACATAAGAAATAGGAGCGGGAGTAGGCCATTTGGCCCTTCGAGCCTGCTCCGCCATTCAATGAGATCATGGCTGATCTTCTGCCTCAACTCCATTCACCGGCCCTATCACCATATCCCTTGATGCCCTTACTAGTCAGAAATCTATCGACTTCTGTTTTGAATATACCCAATGACTGAGCCTCCACAGCCCTCTGAGGTAGAGAATTCCAAAGATTCACCACCCTCTGTGTGAAGAAATGTCTTCTCATCTCAGTCCTGAATGGCCTACCCTTTATCCTGAGGCTGTGGCCCCTGGTTCTAGACTCCCCAGCCAAGGGAAACATTCTCCCAGCATCCACCCTATCAAGCCCTGTAATAATTTTGTATGCTTCAATGAGATCCCCTCTCATTCTTCTGAATTCAAGAGAATACAGGCCTAGTTTACTCAATCTCTTCTCATACGACAGTCCCGCCATCCCAGGAATCAATCTCGTGAGCCTTGTTAGAGGAGGGATCTGCATGTGGTGACTCACTGGGCACATTGTGCAGGATCTAGGGCAGGGGGCTAGGATGCCACAGGTGCCAGCTTGTCAGAAGGCGAGGTCGCATACTAGTTCTGCTGCAAAGGACTTAGATGCTGACTTCGAGGGCCCAGGCTACTGAAGAAGGCTCGTGGACATACACCAGGAAATGCTAGGTGCCCTGGGCAGCCTGCCAGAGAACTTGCACACAATTGCAAAGAGCATGGAGGAGTCCAGCTCCAACTCGTCTCAAGGCTTTGCACAGAGCATGGAGACCAACATGGACTGAGTGCCAGCTCCATTAGCATCGCAGTGGACCCCACCATGATGGAGTGTCTTATGACAACTCTCTTCTTCCTCTTAGGCACCGAGGATGACTTGCTTCCACACTAAAAATGAGTTCTCAGGTGACTGATGAGTCCAATGCGGGACCTACAGTCTCTGTCACAGGTGGGGCAGACGGTGGTTGAAGGGGCGCGTGGGTGGGGTGCTTTGGTCGACGTGCGCTCCTTCCGCTGTTTGTGCTTGGCTTCTGCTTGCTCCTGGCGAAGAGACTCGAGGTGTTCGGCACCTTCCCGGATGCTTCTCCTCCACTTTGTGCGGTCTTGGGCCAGGGATTCCCAGGTGTCATGGAAGCTCATATTGCTACTATGGCAGATCACACTGCTGGCATGGTAGCTCAGACTGCTGTCATCTTGGCTTTGCAGGCCACTGTTGAAAGGGGTTTCCAGGGCATCACATCACTCCTGCACTCTGTTCTCCAGCAGATGCCTAGGATTGCTGAGGGACCTTAGCTCCATGGGAGAGGCAACTGCTGTCCTCTCCCAGGATAATTAGTACATTTACACACCCTCTTACCATATCAGAATATTTTAAAGCATTTTACACAATGAATTACTTTTGAAGTGCAGTGACATATGAATTAATAATTGCTTCTTATTTGTGTTATTCCAAAAGAATTAGATTTAAAGAAAGTTTTTATTTTTAGACTTTTGAAGTGAGCAGATACCAATTTTAAATCCAAGCTTGGGCTAGGAGGAAATGTCAGAAATGGACCAGGGACTCCTCAGCACTGAAAAAGAACAGGTGCAGGAAGCTAGTCTCTCTTTACTGACTCAAGAGTCATCTCTGGCCTCTAAGGCTCATGGGGAACCTTTCGGTGTCAGTGCTACATTGATTTGGAGGTCACCAAGTACCAAAATGGCTGTCTGAGGTGATTGATACCAGAAGAGCTGAACTCTTCTAACACATATTTACTCAGATTGATCAATAGATTTAAGGAGATTTCTTTGGAAATTAATGATAGATAATATGATGGTTGGAATTTTCTGGGGTGGTAGCGGGTGCAATCGGTGGCGGGTCAGGTGGGAAAGTTATTTTTGACAGCGGGTCAGGAACTCGCTGTCATTTCGCTCCCACGCGCCTTTCCCCCAGGCACGCGTGTCATCGCAGAGCTGACCCGACCAGCAGTGGCAGGGGACCCAATTGAGATAATTTTCAGGTAGTTTATAGGCACTTAAGAGTCTTTTTTCACTTACTTTTTAAATTTCCCTGCATGGCCACGGGATTCACGCAGCTCGGGAACCACATCTGTCAACCTGAGGCGGGAGTTCCGTGGCCATTGCTCCAGCTGATTACTTGACAGCGCATGAAATGCACAGTGAAAGCTCCCACCTGGCAGATGATCACTTTCCTCAGGCAGAAGCTGTTGCTCAGTCCATTTCCAGCACAGATTCTGCAGGCTGCAAGTGTTTCCAGCAAAGTCTCCATCCAGTGTCACCTCACTGGAAGAACTCTCTCACCATTGACAGAATGCTTCTGTCATCTGTACTTCACCTGCCACCTATTCCATCAGCATGGGTGCCATTTATATTGTTTCACCTTGGTCCTCAGAATTGGACTACGATGAGCCCCAACACCAGCAGCACCAGGTACACCAGCAGCACCAACAACAACACCAAACTTCTCCACAATCGCCTGATGCTGCACAGGACACAGGGCATCAGCACCCGAGCACATTGCTGCCCGGGAGGCCAGGGATGGCCTCATCATGGCCAGATTTAATTAATTTTATGCTGTACACCCTGGCTGCCACATGATGTGCCAGGTTGGCACCAACCCACACCAACACCATAAAGCATCCCTACAATGACCAAGCCATTCCTTTCACACTCAGCACCATTGCGGGGGGTACAATTACGCCTCACCATTCACTGCAACTCACTAAGCCACTTCCAAAGGTGCACACAAATCTGTCCAAGACCAGAAAGTGTTGAAAATAAAGATTTTTATATTTGACACCACATTAACAGAAACTTTTACATAAACATTGCATAAAACACCCAAGTGGCTACCCTTGTGTGTTGTTAGTTGGTATGATTGCACTAGGATAAGGGTGAGTGTGAGGTGTGGCTAGTGAGATGGGGATTCTGGCTCGGAGGCAGGAAGCAGAGGGTAATGGTCGATGGGTGTTTTTGTGACTGGAAGGCTGTTTCCAGTGGGGTTCCGCAGGGCTCAGTACTAGGTCCCTTGCTTTTTGTCGTATATATCAATGATCTAGACTTGAATATATAGGGGGTATGATTAAGAAGTTTGCAGATGATACTAAAATCGGCTGTGTGGTTGATACTGAAGAAGAAAGCTGTAGACTGCAGGAAGATATCAATAAATTGGTCAGGTGGGCAGAACAGTGGCAAATGGAATTCAATCTGGAGAAGTGTGAGGTAATGCATTTGGGGAGGGCTAACAAGGAAAGGGAATACACATTAAATGGTAGGACACTGAGTAGTGTAGAGGAACAAAGGGACCTTGGAGTGTATGTCCACAGATCCTGAAGGTAGCAGGCCAGGTAGATAAGGTGGTTAAGAAGGCATACGGAATGCTTGCCTTTATTAGCCGTGGTATAGAATACAAGAGCAGGGGGCTTATGCTTCAACTGTATAAAACAGTAGTTAGCCCTCAGCTAGAGTACTGCGTGCAGTTCTGGTCACCACATTACAGGAAAGATGTGATTGCACTAGAGAGGGCACAGAGGAGATTTACAAGGATGTTGCCGGGAGTAGAGAATCTTAGCTATGAGGAAAGACTGGATAGGCTGGTTTGTTTTCCTTGGAACAGAGGAGGCTGAGGGGAGACCTTATTGAGGTGTATAAAATTATGAGGGGCCTAGATAAAGTGGATAGAAAGGCCCTATTTCCATTAGCAGAGGGGTCAAAAACCAGGGGGCACAGATTTAAAGTCATTGGTGGAAGGTTTAGAGGGGATTTGAGGGGAAATGTCTTCACCCAGAGTGTTGTGGGGGTCTGGAACTCACTGCCTGAAAGGGTGGTAGAGGCAGAAACCCTAACCCCATTTAAAAAGTACTTGGATGTGCACTTGGGATGCTGTCACCTGCAGGGCTACGGACCAAGAGCTGGAAAATGGGATTAGGCTGGATAGCTCTTTGTTGGCCGGCACGGACACGATGGGCCGAAATAGCCTCCTTCCGTGCTGTAACTTTCTATGATTCTTGTAAGGGATTCTGACCCTGCGTGTCTCGCAGCCTGTGAGATTCACGCGGCTCTGTGCAGCCTGTATGTCAGTGCGGGTCTAGGCCTTGTTGCCTGTTCTGGTCTCCAGCCAGTCTGGGAACACTAGACACACCTGTGAGTGGTTCGAATCACTCGCCCTTACGGTTCTAGACACTGGACTTAGATGCGAGAGCAGTAATGGAGATGAAACTCATGTAGACTCGGTTGAATGGTACGAAATGGAAAATCTTTATTGCATGATACTTAAGATTATGAAATACATGTCATAAGCACAGATTAATGACAGTACAATCTTACAAGCAGTTATATAGTCGATCTTAGGGAAACGAGGAACGAACGGCACACCGTAAATAGGGGCACACATTACAAATATCCTTAATCCTTAAACCCTCCCCTATCAATATCTATCCTAACTAGATTCGTAGGATTTCGAGACTCATGCTCACCACTCGTGATAACTCGGAGAAATTCCGAATAGCTGATCGGATGTTTTTCACCGCAGCACCCACGTGTCGGTCAGGAGATCTCCTGGTCCCACTTGTTTACTTGCTTCTGCTGCTCCGGCTAGCAGGCTGGACCGTCTGCTGTGATGAAGACCTGTGTTGGTTGGTTTAACAGGTACTTTTCCGAGCACAGTTCAGTCAATATCATCGATGTGATATGTTCTTTGCAAGTTCGAAGAAGTCTCCCTGGCAAGGAAAACTTGGCTATTCGACCTACAGGCGCGGTCGGGATTTACTGACCGTGGCGATGAATATGGTCTTCCTCTCTTCTCATCTCATCTCATCTCATCTCATCTCATCTCATCTCGGGCCTTTGGTTCCGCTGCCAGTTACCAACATAGGTCTTCGTTACGCGACACGAGGTAGATCCGAACGGATCAGAAAGTTCAACAGTCCTTTTCAAAGAGGCAACAGGCAAGCAGGAGCCCGACTACGAGTACACAGGAGCAGCCACGAGGTTACGAACAAGATAAGAGCAACAAGAGCACAGGAGTAGCCACGAGGATAAGAGAAAGATGGACGGTTTGGAGCCTGCAATTATAGTGCAAAATCTTCCGTTTCCCGCCCAACCTTAATGTCCATTCTTTTGTTTAGGGTCTGGCGCTCAAATGTCTTGTATGGGTGATCTCCGTTCTTAATGGGTTTCGGGGCTACTCGTAAATGTCTGAGTACCTGTTAATATTTCTCCCATTGTTAAATCGGTCGGTGTTCTCCCTGGAGGGGTTGTGGGGCTTCCAAGTGTTTTGTATAACTACCTGCTAACGGCTCTCTCATCGTAGAGTCGTTGGGATTTTACATATTAATGTCCTTTGGATGGGCCCCTGATTACTCGGTACAATAGCTTTCATTTGTACCTGGGAGACCGATTTCAGTATTTATGTGTATACTGCAAACCCATAATGTCTCGTGTATTATCTTCACTGTGCTGAATCTTAATCGATCTTGCACAAATGTTTATTGGAACGCCATCTTGTCTGCCTGTTGAAAAGTCTAGAATGTTCTGTCACGAGGTGCGGCGGCCATTTTACCGGCTGCTTGTGTCCACTTTAAACCTGGCAGCATTCTGCTGAAATAAAAGCTGTTTGAACGAAACTCTGTGTTTTCTCCTTATTAATAAAATCGCGATATATTGCGAATTCTACAGTCCCTCCTGTTGATGCGAATAACTCCGCTTATCGTATCAAAAATCATAGTGGTGAGCAATATTATCTCGATTTCTCTCCGAATCCAGTAAATTAATCCCATAATTTTAACCTAGCTAGGGTCCCTGTGTCGTCCTTATTTCCCAAGAAAATTACATTTTATAACACCGTAGGCATTATTTGCCTTTAAACTTACACCACTTGTTTTCCTTCCCGGCGTAACCAGGCCGATGCCTCTCGTATCACCTGTATATTCATCTTTTATTCAGGGAAAGGAAAAACAAAACCCAAAACCAAACAATCATTTTTAACTGTAACACCATCACCAAAAATAATCGACACCAACTCTTAAAACATGTCGAGTTCCCAACGTATTTACAATCTCTGAAAATCATGATTGAGTACAAACTTCCGCGGCGCACGTGGCGAGCGGGAGTGACGCCATTTTCCGATCACACGGTGCTTTCATCGTGCACGCGCACGTAACGTTCTCGCCACTCTCCCGTGTTTTCATGCTTGGTGAGGCGCTTGTCTCTTTTACAATGTACGACCAATAGGTACACTACAATAAAAACTTGGCATACGACTAAAATGTGGGAGGCTATTCTGATCCATGAAGGCACTTCAATATTGGTGAACAGATTCCACCACGGTGGAATCACTATATCCAAAATGTCTGTTCCTATTTCGACCGTTTTCTGCTCTAATGTGTAAAAATGTTTCTGTGACACCGCGACGGCTTTTAAAAGTTTTGTGAGGTGTTCAGGGAGAGGGGGAATGAGGTATCCAAAATGCGCGACGAATCGCTGCAAGTCGGTGAAATTCTCTTTTACTGTGAGATGAACAGTGGATGGTTCAGGGATTGGGATAATTCGCTGTTGTGCTACTTGAACTTCCGCCCTGGGTTTAAAACAGAAACTGCTGTCACTCACCGGACACCGTGTTGCGCTGCAGTGGTAACACAATATGTTCCACCCCCGATGTATGCTACCTGCGGAGGCACATGATCTTGTGCCATTGCCTCCATGGTGCAATTCATGGACTTGGCGCCAGTCGTTCTGAACCCGCACTGTGGTGTTAAAAAGGCATTCAAGTGCTGGGGGCACAGTATTATGTGTGCTCCCCTGCCACGACAACCAGAGAGATCTGTACCTGTCATCGTTTGCTCCCAGCGGATGACGTAAGGTGGAACCGCTGCGTAACGAATGTGGGCTCCCCCCTGAATGACACCAATGTTCTCTACCCGATATACCGGGGCGGGCTTTGCTGTGTTGCCCAAAACCGGCATGTGTAATACTATTCCCATAATAGTATGGTTTGAACGTCCGCAGTCCACGGGGACTGGGTATGCTTCTGAAGCTAGCCTGAGTTGGCACGGACTTAATGCGTTCTGAAAAGGGTGGAGCGCCCGCAGGTGTTTGTTACTTATCCAGGACGGAACCAAACCTTGTTTTAAATCCTCCAAATTACTGCGGCCCTCGCCCAGTAACCACGCCCCGTAGAGCACGCACACCTCGTTCTGCGCAGCTTGATCGGATGCATTCCGATCTTCCCTAATCAGGGCATTTACCGTCTTTGCATGTTTCTCCAACTCTGCTATAATTTCTTTTAAATGGAGAGTCATGGCTTGGTCCTCGTGTAGACCCGACCCTACCACTTTATTCTCATCTGTTAGAATGTCTTTTAATTGTGTCTTTAAACCATTAATCTGGGTCTGCAGCTCCACACTGTCTAGAGCGTTGACCACAGATGTACCCGTGTTAAAAGCAGTGAACGCATCGTTCACCAAACCCCTTCTTTGCCTCCCTACTTGATCCAAAACTTCCTGTGGTGCGGTGTACAAACTTGTTTTATCAATTTCCGCGAAATCGAATTCGTAAAATTGTCTGAACATCTTGGTCAACAGGACCTGATACAACTGTTCCGTCTTTTTGGGGCACCACTCTGGTAACCGCACCTCGGTGAGATTTAAAATCACCGAGGCCACCGCGTAATGTACCCCCTGAAATAGTATCTGGTCTGTGGGGACCAGTACCAAACCATTCCCGGGTCCCTTACTAGTTTTAGGGCACCCTTCTTCCTCAGCTAGAACCACCGGAATCGTGGGCGGGGCTTTGCGTGGGCGCGTAATGAGCTCAGTGGCATTTACTGGGATCGGGGAGAACGGGGCTCCGCACCCCCTGGTGCTCGCATCCCACCTCATCCCCTGTCCGTTATCCTGCCATTGATTAATGAAAAATATGGAGATGCCTTTGGGGCAAACGTACTTTGACCCCCACATACATACATAAATTCCCTCGTCCGGTTCCCACCATTTGTCCCAACAGACTTTCACTTGTCCGTTTGTCCCCGTAATTGTCCGATGGGTATTATTACCCAGTCGTTCCCACTCGACCGAGGAGTTCCTCATAGTTTTGCTCAGCTTTCGCAGCCACCACCATCGGCTCAATGGGACATTCCCACTACAAGTCAAACAAATCCGTTTGCCGACGGTGACGCTGATCCTGGGTGCGATGATCCTTACTTTGGGGCACAGTAAAGAAGTCTCTTTGTAGGCAAACCCCGATGTGCTAGAATACTCCGTTGAGTTCGTTCCCAGCCATCCTGGCCACCTTCCCTTGTGGAAATAGGTGCTGGTCTCCTCTGCCTCCCGTCTTCCGGTCCCATCCACCGCGATGGGGGCCGTGTCCCCGGAACATCCAAACACCACGACATCCTTGGTGCGGCCTCGATAGGCCAATCCACATCCGATTGCCACGAGCAATACTAGAATTCGTTCCATCCTTCCTTGGTTCCTGTGATCAGATAGAATGAGGTAGCCAGCCTCGCAAGAGTCTCTGGCTTCTGTGAAGGGTGAGCGGGTCCCCTGACCTCGCCTCACGTAAACTTCAACGTTCGCTGAATAAACTTTAACTAAACCTATCTTTAAAGCTCCCATCATTTTATCGTTTTCTGTTAAAAACACTACAATCTTAACCTTATTAAAAAACTATAAACTTAACCTTGAACTATAAACTTAAGACTTAAAACTATAACTTTACAGTGCCGCCCGTTCTCAGGGCGGCCCCCTTTAAATTCTGAGAAGGCTGCTGCGAGCTCTTCCCGACGGTGGGAGGGCACTGACCCTTCCCTCTGATCTGCCGCAGCCTGTTGCTGCTGCGATGTGGCCGGCCTGTATCTGGGTTATCTTAACCTTAATTTTACGCCTTGGGGCAGTCTGGGGACATGACCACATCCTCCTGGGCTGGGGTTCTCTACTTGACCTACGGGGAGTTGCTATGGGCGGGGGTTCCGTGACTGACGGACCGGGTTCCGAGACTTCCATCGGGATGACCTGGGGTTCCACCACAGTCGCTGGCTCCGCCTCCGCTGACTCCGCCTCCCTAACCTCGGGGCTTGCAGTTTGTGGCTCCGCCCTGCTCGGCCCAGCAGGCGATCCTTCACTCGTGATCTCTGCCTCCCCCGAGGACGGGACGTTCAAAGCGGGCGGCCACGTCTCTGGGATCCACACCGGTACTCTCTGTGCTCTCATAGCGGCTGGCCCCGCCTCCCCTAGCTCCTCCCTCCTGTCTTCGGGACCTGCAGCTTGTGTGTCCACCCTGTGTGGATCTCTATCTGCAGCCCGCATTCTCCCCATATCGAAAACGGGACCGTTCCTCCGAAACCACCCGTCGTCATCACTATCCTCATCTGACTCGAGTTCCCTGAATTCTCCCTCATCTAACCCCCAATTCCAGAAAAACGCTGCATGATCTTCCGGGATGTCCCCTCCCCTGATGCAAGCTGCTATGCCTGCCTGTGTGCCTTGTGGTCCTACCTGGGGCTGTGCTTTCCCACTGGCGGGATTTACCCCTGTAGTTTTCCCCTGCGCACCTGGCTGGTACAGTTTGCATTGGTTTACATCCTCATACTCCCGGCTTTTGGCTACCCTGTAGGCTGCTTTTATCTCACTAAGCTGCGCTTCTAGCCTGAGCACGTCTAACTTTCCCATTGATCGGGCGTTCTCCTCCCGCAGGGCCTGCTCTCTAAGCTGCCCTTCCAGCCCATCTATTTTCCCTATTAAGCGGGCGTTCTCCTCCCGCAAGGCCTGCTCTTTTAACCTGGCCTCCTCACCGCAGACCCCCTCCTGTGCGTGTCTTTTAAAAGGACACAGGTAGGCAGGCTGCGTGGGCTCTAGTCATTGGGTACTATTAGACGGTTCTGCGGCACCTACGGGGCCGGTAGCAACCGCCACCTTTCCATGTGCACTCAATAATTTGCGCATGGCTCCCAACACTACTTCGAGGTCGTCGGGAGGGGTGGGTGCATTAGCTTCCCTAGCCGGGACAGGCGCCTGGGCTCGGACCGCGGGATTTTTATCCTTGGAATCTTTCCAAGGGTTCCTGCAATGCTTGCGCCAGTGCCCTGGTGTATTGGTGAGACCGCACCTGGAATACTGCATACAGTTTTGGTGTCCTTACTTAAGGAAAGACATCCTTGCTCTCGAGGCAGTGCAAAAAAGGTTCACTCGGTTAATCCCGGGGATGAGGGGGTGGTCATATGAGGAGAGGTTGGGTAGATTGGGACTCAACTCATTGGAGTTCAGAAGAATGAGAGGCGATCTTATTGAAACATATAAGATTGTGAAGGGGTTGGATCGGGTGGATGCGGGGAGGATGTTCCCGATGACGGGTGAGACGAGAACTAGGGGACATAGTCTTAGAATAAGGGGCTGCTCTTTCAAAACTGAGATGAGGAGGAACTACTTCACTCAGAGGGTGGTAGGTCCATGGAATATGCTGCCACAAAAAGCTGTAGAAGCTACAACATTAATTAAATTTAAAACAGAAATAGACAGTTTCCTGGAAGTAAAGGGCATTAAGGGTTACGGGGAGCGGGCAGGAATTTGGACATGAGTCTAGGTTCGGATCGGTCATGGCCCTGTGGGTAGTGGAGCGGGCCCAGGGACTGTGTAGCCTGATTCTGCTCCTATTTCGTGTGTGCAATTCTGTTAGATGCAGGAGATGGTTCTGTGATAGATAGTAGATTGGCGGTTAGGATCAGATCAGCCATGATCTTATTGAATGGCGGAGCAGGCTCGAGGGGCCGATTGGCCTACTCCTGCTCCTATTTCTTATGTTCTTATGTTCTTATGCCCTGTCTTCCCACACCCGTAACAAGCATTACTTGCCTGTGGGGCGCGATTACCCTCCTGATGCCACTCTCTTTGATACGGGGCTGCGGGTCGTACCTCATGTACTTTTCCCTTAAGGGGACGTGTTGCCATACCCCTTATATTGCGATATCCTAACGTGAGTCGATTCAAGACCGACTCTTCCGTAATGTTGGGGTCATTGGGATCAAACCATGCTTTTGCCTGCTCTCTGACGGCTGGTAAACTGTTGGCTATTATGCACCTAAGCCAATGAGTTAAAGCGGCGCCTTCCACATCTTCGCGCTCGGGCGCACCTAGACAGCTGCGCTCATATACTGGCCACAGCCTGTCGGCAAAAACCTTCGGGGGTTCTCCCTCCATCTGCACTGTCTGTCCCACTCTAGCAAACGGACCTTCATCGTTCGCCCCCAACACTTCCAGGACCTCGTCCCTCAATTCCTCATAAGTCTTGGTTCCCCTCTTGCTCTCACCCGAGAGACACTGAAGGACCGAGCTGTCTAATGAGAACAGCAGCATTTTTGCTGTCTCCCCATCATCGCAGCCGTTAATGGCTGCGGCTTGCTCAACTTCTCTGAAATGTACGGAAGGGTCGTCTGACTCGGTCAGCTTCCGTACGTGATTTATCATAGCTCTCAGCTGGTGTGAGCTGTGAGGCAACACCAGCTGTCCGAGGAGATCCCCCGGTTCTTCCCCACCGTTTCTGTTTGGGCCCCTTTTAATACCCGTTACTGGATACAACGGTCCCTTTCCTACTTCTTTCTCAATGGGCTCTTTTGTTTCTTCCATTGCTTCCTCCCTTACCCAGGTTTCTGAATAGCTGGGTGGCGCGGAGGGCGCAGTGGCTACTACTTCTTCTGCTTTACTTGGTGGGGATTTCTTAAACTTCTCACCTACTAACGGCTGGTGTGCTGACGGACTGATCAGGCACACCATGCCGTTCGCTTTGTTTACGGCCTTCTTGAGGTGCTCTATCTCCCTTTGGCAGGCGCTATGGTCGGCTCCCTCAAACTTATCCTCAAGGGCCAACTTATATGCCGCCCTAACCCCCGTTAAGCTCTCTTCTTGAGTTCTTATCTGGGCAGCTTGTCGGTTACATCTTTCCTTTAACCTGCTCTCATTCAACTTTGCCTCAGTGACCTGGCACTCGAGATAATCTATCCTTGTTTTAAGGTGACTGGAGATTTCCTGGCCTTCTTGGTGCAACTCATTTAAATTCTTAATGAGCACCTCCCCTCCAGAAACCTTCTCATCCATTTCTCCCTCTAAATGACTGATTCGAGCTACTAGCGCTGTAATGGTCTGGTTTGAAATCTGAACCTGCCTTTTGTAACACATAAGCCAGACTGCTTTCTCAAGCGTCTTTTTATGTTCTTTACTATCTGTCCACCTTTCGGCTGCCTCTAGCGGGCTTTTATCCGCTAACAATTCACTTATCCATTTCTTAGTTAGATTAACCTTTCCGAACACATAATCTGCTATCTTTTCCTGCATAACATTTCGTACAGTCATTCCAAAGTCTAACACACTACCCTCTCGCTGCCAGTGTCCTGCCGCGGTCGCCATTTTCTGTAAGGGATTCTGACCCTGCGTGTCTCGCAGCCTGTGAGATTCACGCGGCTCTGTGCAGCCTGTATGTCAGTGCGGGTCTAGGCCTTGTTGCCTGTTCTGGTCTCCAGCCAGTCTGGGAACACTAGACACACCTGTGAGTGGTTCGAATCACTCGCCCTTACGGTTCTAGACACTGGACTTAGATGCGAGAGCAGTAATGGAGATGAAACTCATGTAGACTCGGTTGAATGGTACGAAATGGAAAATCTTTATTGCATGATACTTAAGATTATGAAATACATGTCATAAGCACAGATTAATGACAGTACAATCTTACAAGCAGTTATATAGTCGATCTTAGGGAAACGAGGAACGAACGGCACACCGTAAATAGGGGCACACATTACAAATATCCTTAATCCTTAAACCCTCCCCTATCAATATCTATCCTAACTAGATTCGTAGGATTTCGAGACTCATGCTCACCACTCGTGATAACTCGGAGAAATTCCGAATAGCTGATCGGATGTTTTTCACCGCAGCACCCACGTGTCGGTCAGGAGATCTCCTGGTCCCACTTGTTTACTTGCTTCTGCTGCTCCGGCTAGCAGGCTGGACCGTCTGCTGTGATGAAGACCTGTGTTGGTTGGTTTAACAGGTACTTTTCCGAGCACAGTTCAGTCAATATCATCGATGTGATATGTTCTTTGCAAGTTCGAAGAAGTCTCCCTGGCAAGGAAAACTTGGCTATTCGACCTACAGGCGCGGTCGGGATTTACTGACCGTGGCGATGAATATGGTCTTCCTCTCTTCTCATCTCATCTCATCTCATCTCATCTCATCTCATCTCGGGCCTTTGGTTCCGCTGCCAGTTACCAACATAGGTCTTCGTTACGCGACACGAGGTAGATCCGAACGGATCAGAAAGTTCAACAGTCCTTTTCAAAGAGGCAACAGGCAAGCAGGAGCCCGACTACGAGTACACAGGAGCAGCCACGAGGTTACGAACAAGATAAGAGCAACAAGAGCACAGGAGCAGCCACGAGGATAAGAGAAAGATGGACGGTTTGGAGCCTGCAATTATAGTGCAAAATCTTCCGTTTCCCGCCCAACCTTAATGTCCATTCTTTTGTTTAGGGTCTGGCGCTCAAATGTCTTGTATGGGTGATCTCCGTTCTTAATGGGTTTCGGGGCTACTCGTAAATGTCTGAGTACCTGTTAATATTTCTCCCATTGTTAAATCGGTCGGTGTTCTCCCTGGAGGGGTTGTGGGGCTTCCAAGTGTTTTGTATAACTACCTGCTAACGGCTCTCTCATCGTAGCGTCGTTGGGATTTTACATATTAATGTCCTTTGGATGGGCCCCTGATTACTCGGTACAATAGCTTTCATTTGTACCTGGGAGACCGATTTCAGTATTTATGTGTATACTGCAAACCCATAATGTCTCGTGTATTATCTTCACTGTGCTGAATCTTAATCGATCTTGCACAAATGTTTATTGGAACGCCATCTTGTCTGCCTGTTGAAAAGTCTAGAATGTTCTGTCACGAGGTGCGGCGGCCATTTTACCGGCTGCTTGTGTCCACTTTAAACCTGGCAGCATTCTGCTGAAATAAAAGCTGTTTGAACGAAACTCTGTGTTTTCTCCTTATTAATAAAATCGCGATATATTGCGAATTCTACATTCTCTATGATTCTATGATGTGATAATGTAGATAGAGAGGGATGGGTGCAGGTGCAAGGTAAGTTGGTGTGAGTAAGGACGTGCAGGAGTAGGGTAGGGAAGGCAGAATGATGGGGATGTGATGAGAGGCACAGCAGGATACAGTTGAGTGTGGCTTTGTACGAACGTTTCCTGATCTAATGAGATCATTGAAACATTTGCGGTACTGCACCCAGGTCCTCCTGAACACTTTCCTGCTTGTGACCTCCTCTGCAATCTGCAACCAAGCTGTCTTGGTCTCCTGGGGAGGACCTCCCTGCGTGCTTTGACTCCCTGCATAAGCATATGGAGGGAGTCATCAGTGAACCTGGGTGCAGCCCTCTGCCTCTGTGCAGTCATTGTCAGTGTTTGCAGCACTATGTTAGATTAAACTTCAAATATAATGTGGCCATGGCCCCTTTATGGATCCCAGCTGAAAACGCGTCATGAATGATGTCACCAGACCCGCTCCATCTCATTGGGCCGGGTAACGCGCTGGGCGGGCTTAATAGGCCCCATTAAGGTAAGTTCATTTTCAACAGCGGGATGGAGCCAGCAGCGGGGTCGCGACCTGCCACGGACACCGGCCGCACCAGACCCGCCCAGGTAGGAAACATTCCGTCCGATGTTTTTGACACTAAAGCTCAGTCTTCAGTCCTCAGTGCTTAGTTCTTAGTTTAATCATAGAATCATAGAATCATGCAGCACAGAAAGAGGCCATTCAGCACATCATGCTTGTACCGGCTCTTTGAAAGCACTATCCAATTAGTCCCACTCCCCTGCTCTTTCCCCATAGCCCTGCAAAATTTCCCTCTTCAAGTATTTATCCAATTCCCTTTTGAAAGTTATTATTGAATCTGCTTCCCTTTCAGGCAGTGCATTTCAGATCCTGTCACCTCAGGTTCCTTTGTCAATTTCCTTAAATCTCTGTCCTCTGGTTACCGACCCTTCTGCCACTGGAAACAGTTTCTCCTTATTCTCTCTATCAAAACCCTTCATGATTTTGAACACCTTTATCAAATCTCCCCATAACTTTCTCTGCTCCAAGCAGACCAACCACAGTTTCTCTAGTCTCTCCACATAACTGAAGTCTTTCATCCCTGGTACCATTCTAGTAAATCTCCTCTCCACCCTCATTAAGCCATTGCCATCGTTCCTAAAGTGTGGCGCCCAGAATTGGCCACAGTACTCCAGCTGGGGCCTAACCAGTGATTTATAAAGCTTTAGGATAACATCTGTAGAATTTGCAATATATCGCGATTTTATAAATAAGGAGAAAACACATAGTTTCGTTCAAACAGCTTTATTTCAGCAGAATGCTGTCAGGTTTTCAAAGTGGACACAAGCAGCTTGTAAAATGGCCGCCACGCCTCGTGGCAGAACATTCTAGATTCTTCGACAGGCAGACAAGATGGCGTTCCAATAAACATTTGTGCAAGATCGATCAAGACTAAGCACATTTAAGATAATACACGAGACATCATGGGTTTGCAGTATACACATAAATACTGAAATCGGTCTCCCAGGTGTGAATAAGGGCTATTGTACCAAGTAATCAAGAACCCATCCAAAGACATTAATATGCAAAATCCCAACGACTCTACGATGAGAGAGCCGTTAGCGGGTAGTTACAGAAAACATTTGGGAGCCCCAAAACCCCTCCAGGGAGAACACCGACCGATTAAACAATGGGAGAAATATTAACAGGTACTCAGACAGTTACGAGTATCCCCGAAACCCATTAAAACGGAGATCACCCTATACAAGAAATTTGAGCGCCAAACCCTAACAAAAGAAAAGATATTAAGGTTGGGCGGGAAAAAGGAAGAGTTTTGCACTATAACTGCAAGCTCCAACCGTCCATCTCTCTCTTATCCTGCTGGCGTTTATCCTCGTGGCTGCTCTTGACTCGCCGTCTTGTTCCTGCTTGCCTCGTGTCTCTTTTAAAAGACTGTTGAACTTTACGATCCGCCCGGATCTGCCTCGTGGCGTGCCGCGAAGATCTGTGTGGAACTGGGCTGTGAAGCCTTGAAACGGGCGCACCATCCCGAGAAGTCGGTAAACGGTGTTGGAACCGAAGGCCCGAGATGAGATGAGATGAGATGAGATGAGATGAGAAGAGAAGAAGACCATACGTATCGCCACGGTCAGTAAGCTCCGACCGCGCCTGTAGGTCGAATAGACACTTTCCTTGCCCAGGAAGACCTTCTTTGAGTTTTACAGAACTGGCATCGGAAGACTCTTCTTTGAGTTTTATCGAACCGGTGTGAGGGCACAGGAAGACTATTTTTCGAGTCGTGTCGGAACTCCGAGGACAACACAGATCTTCATGACAGCAGACGGTCCAGCCTGCTAGCCGGAGCAGAAACGAGTAAACAAGTGGGGTACAGAGACCCCTGATCGACACGTGGGTGATCAGGTGCTGCGGTGAAAAACATCCGATCAGAGTTTTCGGAATTCTCCGATTATCACGAGTGGTGAGCATGAGTCTCGATCCTACAAGTCTAGTTTAGAGCAGGTATTGATAGGGGAGGGTTTAAGTTTTAAGGATAACTGTAATGTGTGCCCCCATTTACGATGTGTTGTTCGTTCCTCGTTTCTCTGAAATTAGTTACATAACTGCGTGTAAGATTGTACTGTCATTAATCTGTGCTTATGACATGTATTTCGTAATCTTGAATAATATGCAATAAAGATTTTCCATTTCGTACCATTCAACCGGGTCTACCTGAGTTTTCTCTCCATTACTGCTCTCGCATCTAAGTCCAGTGTCAGAACCGTAAGGGCGAGTGGGTCGAACCACTCACAGGTGTTTAGTGCTCCCAGACTGGCTGGAGACCAGAACAGGCAATAAGGCCTAAACTCGCACTAGCATCCAGGCTGCACAGAGCCACATGAATCTCACAGGTTCAGAGAAACCCTTACACATCCTTGCTTTTGTACTCTATGGGGGGAAAATTCGGTATCAACCATTTTGGGGCGTGAACATCGCCTGGGCACTAACTTTAACAAAGATTATCAAAATCCACGACAAGGCCTTGGACAACGTGGACCACTTTCCATACCTCGGGAGCCTACTGTCAACAAGGGCAGATGTCGATGACGAAGTCCAACACCGCCTACAGTGTGCCAGTGCAGCCTTCGGTCGCCTGAGGAAGAGAGTGTTTGAAGACCAGGACCTCAGACCCGGCACTAAGCTCATGGTCTACAGAGCAGTAGTGATACCCGCCCTCCTGTATGCTTCAGAGACATGGACCATGTACAGCAGGCACCTCAAAGCACTGGAGAGGTACCACCAACGCGGCCTCCGCAAGATCCTGCAAATCCATTGGCAAGATAGGCGCACCAATGTCAGTGTTCTCGCTCAGGCCACCATCCCCAGCATCGAAGCTTTGACCACGCTCGATCAGCTCCGATGGATGGGTCACATCGTCCGTATGCCCGATACGAGACTCCCAAAACAAGCGCTCTACTTGGAGCTCTGACACGGCAAGAGACCCCAGGTGGGCAGCGGAAACGCTTCAAGGACACCCTCAAAGCCTCCTTGAAAAAGTGCAACATCCCCACTGACACCTGAGAATCCCTGGCCCAAGACCGCACGAAGTGGAGGAGAAGCATTCGGGAAGGTGCCGAACATCTCGAGTCTCTTCGCCGGGAGCAAGCGGACGCCAAGCGCAAGCAGCGGAAGGAGCGCACGTCAACCCAAGCACCCCACCCACCTGTCCCTTCAACCACCGTCTGCCCCACCTGTGACAGAGACTGTAGGTCCCGCATTGGACTCATCAGTCACCTGAGAACTCATTTTTAATGTGGAAGCAAGTCATCCTCGGTTCCGAGGGACTGCCTAAGAAGAAGACTAACTTTAACGGCCGACACTTATTAGTGTCGGCAACCGCAAAATTCAGTTTTATCGCCCCAAGAGGGAAGTGGAGCGCTAAATCAAGTGCTACATACTCCTCTTAGGGCGCTAACGTCGGGGAGCGGGGCGCTACCGCAGAGCACTACACAAGTTCCGACGCTGTCAATTACAAGTACTCAGACAGACTGGTGCCTTCCAGTTCTTAAAGGGGAGGTTCAATCATGCTGCACAGCCTCACCCTGATCATTGCTGCTTGTGACCTGGGCCTGCAAGGAGCTGCAAACCATCATTGACAAATCTCATGGCTGATCAGAGGCCCAGGGAGAGAGCTCGCCGGTTCAGTGACCAGAGTTTGGTGGCTCTGGTTGTGGCTGTGGAATGCCGATGGGCAGCGCTCTTCCTGGACACTGGCAGGAGGCCATTGCCGCAGGAGTTCAGGAGGATGTGGAGGGAGGTGGCCCAGTATGTCTCGGCCAGAAGTGCGGTCCACAGGACTCCCACCCAGTGCTGCAAGAAGTTCAATGACCTCACTCGGGTGGTCAGGGTGAATAGATACTTCAAAAACCTCTACATCCCACCATCTCAACCTCACTCTGAGTACAGATGGTATAAACCGCCAAATCCCCAACACTCATCCACCAACTATGCCACTTACTAAAAGTGACATCCACATCTCATGCCTTGCATACACTAACAGCTATTCAACTATGGTAGGCACATCTGCCAAACACATGGCTGCACACTCATTCACACGCTATCCTTTTTCTTGCAGGCCAAGCTTGCTCATAATAGGAGGAAGCGGCAATGCACGGGAGGAGGTCAGGTGGAGCTGCACCCCCTTACAGACCTGGAGGAGCGAGTGCACAGCATCATTGCGGCCCAGGTCGTGGGCGCTGTGGCAGTCAGAGACGTCGACCCCCTTGGGGACAACAACAGTATGTTCATCACCTCTCCCTCTTCTCTCATACCACTTCTCCCTCACACTACAAGCCCTTCCCATTTTCCATTTAAGTATACTGTCTCCATTCCTTGCTCCCTTCTTGCCCCCCTCCCCTGACGTTAAACCCACTCTTGTGTCTTTATGCTTTCAGATAATCAGCCACCATCTGACCAGCCTATCCGTCAGCCTCCCAGTGGCAGCGACGCAGGAGAGGAGGAGGAACAACAAGCCAGTGCCTCACTGCCTGTGTCTCTTGAGGGCGAGAGGTCCGATAATGGGGCCACGCGGTCGCTGGAGGGGAGCCTAGGAAATGGGTCTGATGTGGGTGAAGCTCCGGAACCCAGCGGGCTGCAGCAACGCCATGGGGAAAGGGAAGCTCGGGGGCCATCTTCTCGGAGGGTGAATGCGTGCGCAAGTTCTGCTGCACAGGATTCAGATGAGGATCTCGATGTGGAGGCATTGACCACACAGGCGATGAGCATGCACACTGAGCTCATGGGTGCAATGGCAAGGGTGCCCGAGAGCATGGATGCACTGGCTAGGAGCGTGGAGAGCATTGCACTCATCTCTGCGCAAACCTTCAAGCCCATCCTTGGCAATTTCGATAGAAAAAGCTCTAATTGGTAAAAACGCCTGTCTGCTTCTGTCAAACTGACAAGGAAGCATTGTTTGCCGATTAAAAAAAACCCCGTAAGTTCACGCCTTTAAATAGCGCTCCTCCAGCTCTCAACTGACTGCAAACCACATCCTCTACCTGTCATTGCTAACGGCAGGCACTGAGGTAGGGGGCGTGAATGAATTTCTGGTCAAGGGGAACTACCGGGGCAATGCGCAGCTGGGTGACATAACGATCTCCGGCTGCAGGCGGGCTTGGCGATAGTGGTTAGTGCTGCCGCAAACCACTAGGCGAATTTCGCCAGCGGCGCTAACATCGCTGCACCTGGGCAGTAAGTCGTTAGCGCCCCCCGGAGGCGCTAACAGGAGGTGCTAAGGTACCCAATTTCTAGCCCTGAGTCTCTTATTAATAAAGTCAATGATCCTATATGCTTTATTAACGGCCTTCTCAACTTTAGTCAGATCCCTTTTCAACTCACTGAAATTAGTCCTTCTCCAGTTGAGTATTTTCACATTTTATTTTTCCTTGTCCTTTTCCATAACTACTCTAAACCTAATAAAATTGTGATCACTGTTTCCCAAATGCTCCCCCACTGAAACATGCTCCACTTACCCCACTTCATTCCCCAGAACTAGATCCAGCACTGCTTCCTTCCTCATTGGGCTGGAAACACACTGATCAAGAAAGCTCTCTTGTACACATTTCAACAATTCCTCCCCCTCTTTGCCCTTTACACTGCTATTTTCACAGTCTATATTAGAATAATGAAGGCAAATTATTGACCTGGTTAGGAGATTGGTTAGGCGGTAGAAGACAGAGAGTAGGGATAATAGGTATGTACTCGAATTGGAAGGAAATTACTAGTGGTATCCTACAAGGATCTGTGTTGAGGTCTCATATTCACTATATTTATTAATGATTTAGATAATGCAATAGAGAACCATATATCCAAGTTTGCCGATGACACAAAGATTGGTGCTATAGTAAATAGTGTAAATGGGAGCATAAAATTACAAAGAGACATTGATAGATTAAGTGAGTGGGCAAAACTGTGAGAGATGGATTTCAACGCAGCTTAGTGTGAGGTCATCCATTTTGGATCAAAAAAGGATAGATCTGAATATTTTTTAGGGGTCTATGTACATAGATCACTAAAATGTAGTAGTCAGGTACAAAAAATAATCAAAAAGGCTAATGGAATTTTAGCCTTTATAACTAAAGGGCTGAAATATAAACGGGAGGAAGTTTTGCTACAGCTATACAAAGAGCTAGTTAGACCACATCTGGAGTACTGTGTACAGTTCTGGGCACCGCACCTTAGAAAGGATATATTGGCCCTGGAAGGAGTGCAGCGCAGATTCACCAGAATGTTACCAGGGCTCCACGGGTTAGATTATGAGGAGAGATTACATAAACTAGGTTTGTATTCCCTGGAATATAGAAGGTTATTGGGTGATTTGATTGAAGTTTTTAGGATTTTGAACGGAATTGGTAGAGTAGATAGAGAGAAACTTTTTCCGCTGGTGGAGGGAGTCTAGGACAAGGGGACCTAACTTTAAAATCAGAGTCAGGCCATTCAGGAGAGAAGTTAGGAAACACTTCATCACACACAGGGTGGTAGAAGTGTGGAACTCTCTCTCACAAAAAGCAGTAGATGCTAGCTCAATTAATCATTTTAAATCTGACATAGAATCATAGAATAGTACAGCACAGAAGGAGGCCATTTGGCCCATCGAGTCTTCGCTGGCTCTTTCGAAAAGCAATCCAGTTAGCCCCACTCCCCCGCTCTTTCCCCATATCCCTGCAATGTTTCCTCCTTCAAGTATTTATCCAATTTCCTTTTAAAGGATACTATTGAATCTGTATCCACCACCCTATCAGGCAGTGCATTCCAAATCCTAACCACTCCTTGCGTAAAAAAGTTTTCTCTCATGTTGCGTCTGGTTCTTTTGCCAATCATCTTAAATCTGTGCTCTCTCATTATCAACCCTTCAGTGTTTGGAAACAGTTTCTCTTTATTTGCTTTATCTAAACCCTTCATGATTTTGAATACCTCTTAAATCTCCCCTTAACCTTCTCTGCTCTAAGGAGAGCAACCTCAGCTTCTCTAGTCTCTCCATATAGTTAGCATATATTAGGCTAAAAATTCATGGCCGCCACAAGAATTGCCTGTGTCACCGCGGCCTCGAGTTAACGGTTGCTGAAAATGGATGAGGCGCTGCCATAGAAAAATTCACGCTGAGGTCTAAAGATTTTTAGCCCAGTGCTAACTTACCATGTAATGCACGCCTGGTGCCGTTAGTGTGGGCATGGGAGTCGAAGTTCCCGTCCAGGAGCGGCGTTCCAGCTTCCAACAGCCTTTGGAAGCGAGGCAATGGCGTTCACTAGGCATTGTGGGAAATTAAAAGAGCAATGCCTTCAAAGGGCAATGCCTTCTGAATTAATAAAAATAAAAATGAAGTGAAAAAATGCTGTTTTCAGCCCTTACTGCCTATTAAAAAAATAAATTAACATTAAAAAGAAGTCCCAAATGGGAGTCTTCAGCTCTTAAAGCAGAATTCCCTTCCGAACCTCAAAAAATGTGGAAGTGCTTCAGCACTAACACAAATGGCTCAGCAAGCCAGGGAAGGGCACCCAGGGTCTCGCACACAGCACTCCAGCTTTGTGCAGGGGGTCAACACTGCAAGAGCGGCCCTCTACCCACAGGGGCCAGGAGGCCCTCCAGAAAGAATGATGTGGGACCACATCACCGAGGCCGTGACTGCCAGAAGTGTCGCCCCCACCACCTGGCTCCAGTGCCCCAAGAAGCTTCATGACCTCAGACCACTGGTCAAGGTCAGTGAATGCATCTTCAAAAGCCATCTCCTACCAACTGCACCACTAGCCTCACACACTGCTCAATGCATGACCCCTCCCCTCATCACTCACCTACCAACAATCTCTACCAAACACAAGGCACACTTCACATTCCTAGCTTCACCTCACCCCCTTGGAGGAGATGGTGCTAGCCACTCTTGGCAGGGGCATGGCCAGCGGCGGGGCAGAAAGGATACAAGATGCTGGTATCCTCATACATTATCCTCCTTCTGGCATGCACCTCTTGCTTTCCTGCCCTCCCATCACCTTGTGCCTTCCTCATTTCACACACCCAAGAAATGCAGCCTGCCCAACCAGTGGGCGGCCAAAAAAAGGGAGAGGAGAGTGACGAAGAAGAAGAAGAAGAAACACCATCACTCGATTTGACACTCCCAGCCACCAGCTCCTGAAGGTTGACCAGCAAGGCCATTTCTAGAGTCCCCCACTGAAAGTCAGCAGCCATGCTGCACCCACTGGGGTAGTACTGCGTGACATCACTAGGATAGGCAAAGGCACACACAAGACAGTCACGAAGAATGCATAAGGGTGATGAGTTGATTTCTTGATCTCATATTGGATGGATAGATGTATAAAGTTGGATTGGAAAGTTTGCTTTGTGGTGACTTTTATTACAACATTGTGGCCAAGAGGACGCTGTGATGGTCAATAACAGAGGGAAGGTAAGGTGTAGGGCTAATGCTGAAAGGGGAATTGGGGTTGTGGTCACTGGTACCACAGGCGGATGATTCCATCCCGGATATCCCGGCCAGAAAGGGGCTGTCTGGGTTGCATGCTTCCTTCTGCTTCCTCCGCTTCTGTTTCCCCCTCTTCTACTTCCTCCTCTTCTGTTTCCTCCTCTTCGGCTTCCTCCTCTTTTGTGTCCTCCTCTTCTGCTTCCTTCTCTTCTGCTTCCTCCTCTTCTGCTTCCTGTTCTTCGGCTTCTTCCTCTTCTGTTTCTTCCTCTTTTGTTTCTTCCTCTTCTGCGTCTTCCTCTTCCCTCTGCGAGTGGATGCTGTAAATCTGAAATAACAGTATAAAATGCTGGAAATACTCAGCAGGTCAGGCAGCATCTTGACCTGAGACGTGAACTCTGTTTCTCTCTCCACAGATGTTGCCTGACCTACTGAGTATTTCCAGCATTTTCTGTCTTCACAGAGGCCTTCCTTTACCATTTGAGGCCTTGCAAGCATCCAGTAGCACTCCCTACACACTTAAGTTTTTTTTAACAGCTATTGCAGCAAGCCACTACTTCAATAAAATCAAAAGGCTGTCCCATCCTCTGTCATCGAAATACAGTATGCAGACGACGCTTGCGTCTGCGCACACTCTGAGGTCGAACTCCAAACCATTGTCAACACCTTCACTGAAGCGTACGAGAGCATGGGCCTTACGCTAAACATCCGTAAGACAAAGGTACTCTCCCAACCTGCCCCCGCCACACAGCACTGCTCCCCGATTATCAAAATCCATGACGAGGCCTTGGACAACGTGGACCACTTTCCATACCTCGAGAGCCTACTGTCAACAAGGGCAGACGTCGATGACGAAGTCCAACACCACCTTCAGTGTGCCAACACAGCCTTCGGTCACCTGAGGAAGAGAGTGTTTGAAGACCAGGACCTCAAATCCAGCACCAAGCTCATGGTCTACAGAGCAGTAGTGATACCTGTCCTCCTGTATGCTTCAGAGACATGGACTATGTACAGCAGGTACCTCAAAGCACTGGAGAGGTACCACCAATGCTGCCTCCGCAAGATCCTGCAAATCCATTGGCAGGATAGGCGCACCAATGTCAGTGTTCTCGCTCAGGCCAACATCCCCAGCATCGAAGCTTTGACCACGCTCGATCAGCTCCGATGGACGGGTCACATCGTCCACATGCCCGATACAAGACTCCCAAAACAAGCGCTCTACTCGGAGCTCCGACACGGCAAGAGAGCCCCAGGTGGGCAGAGGAAACGCTTCAAGGACACCCTCAAAGCCTCCTTGAAAAAGTGCAACATCCCCACCGACACCTGGGAATCCCTGGCCCAAGACCGCACAAAGTGGAGAAGAAGCATCCGGGAAGGCGCCGAACACCTCGAGTCTCTTTGCCGGGAGCAAGCGGAAGCCAAGCGCAAACAGCGGAAGGAGCGCACGTCAACCCAAGCACCCCACCCACCCGCCCCTTCAACCACCGTCTGCCCCACCTGTGACAGAGACTGTAGGTCCCGCATTGGACTCATCAGTCACCTGCAAACTCATTTTTAGTGTGGAAGCAAGTCATCCTCGGTTCCGAGGGACTGCCTAAGAAGAAGAAGAAAATTAAAAAAAAAAAGTCCAAAAGCTTAAATGCAAATTTACCTGAAAGATGTGTGTGTCCCTTTAAGAGGTGCTGACAGTGCCCCTGTCAGTCTGCTGCATGCTAGGTTTACATGGCAAAATTAGGACCCAGCGCTGAACTCAGCAGAAAGGTCCAAGTTCACTGTGGTGACATTAAGTCGGCGTTGCATGCCAACTGACGTCACCTCTCCCTCATTTTAAGTTGCAGGGTGATGGATCTTACTGGCAGTTCTGCCGGGCCTGGGAAAAGAGAGGAGGCCACGGACCCACCACCAGCTGGCAAAAGAGCAGCAGCTGCCCTCTTTTCACTATTTTTTGCCGGTAATGGGTGGTGTAAAGCCCCCAAATTCTTAACTCAATGAGACTATGAGGAGAATTTTAACCCCAAAAAACGAGTGGATTTGGGTCGGGTGGGAGGTTAAAGTGATAAAAATCTGAATTCTGAGCCCCAACCCGCCTCCAACTCGCCCACTTCCGGTTTTAACGGAGGCGTGACGGGTGACCAACCTGCTCCCAGGAGGCGGGTTGGCACTATAAATATTATAATGAGGCTGCATGCTTCTCTGCTCAAAGGAGAACAACTTCAGCTTCTCTAGTCTATCTACGTAACTATAATCCCTCATCCCTGGAAGCATTCTAGTAAATCTCTTCTGCACCCTCTCCAAAGCCTTCACGTCCTTCCTAAAGTGTGGTGCCCAGAATTGGACACAATACTCCAGCTGGGGCCTACCTTGTATTTTATATAGGTTTAGCATAACTTCCTGGCTTTTGTGCTCTATGCCTCTATTTATAAAGCCCAGGATCCCAAATGATTTATTAACTGCTTTGTTAACCTGTCCTACCACCTTCAAAGATTTGTGCACAAGCACCCTCAGGTCTCTCTGTTCTTGAATCCCCTTTAAAATTGTACCATTTAGTGCGTATGGTCTCTCCTCAGTCTTCCTACCAAAATGTATCACCTCACACTTCTCTGCATTGAATTTCATCTGCCATGTGTCTGCCCATTACACCAGCCTGTCTATGTCTTCTTGAAGTCTATTACTATCTTCCTCACTGTTTACTACACTTCCAAATTTTGTGTCATCTGCAAATTTTGAAATTGTGCCCTGTACCCTCAAGTCTAAGTCATTAATGTATATCAAAAACAACAGTAGTCCTACTACTGAACCTTGAGGAACACCACCGTATACCTCCTTCCAGTTCGAAAAACAGCCTTTCACCACAACTCTCTGTTTTCTATCCCTTAGCCAATTTTGTATCCATGCTGCTACTGCCTCTTTTATCCTATGGGCTTCAATTTTGCTAACAAGCCTAATATGTGGTACTTTATCAAACGCCTTTTGGAAGTCCATATACACAACATCATCTGCACTGCCCTCATCAACCCTCTCCGTTACCTCATCAAAAACTCATTCAAGTTTGTCAAACACGATTTTCCCTTAACAAATCCACGCTGGCTCTACTTTATCAGTCCATGCTTGTCCAAGTGGCTGTAAATTTTCTCCCAGATTATTGTTTCTAAAAGCTTTCCCACTACTTGTCGTTAGACTGACTGGCCTGTAATTGCCAGGTTTATCCTTCTCCCCTTTTTTGAACAAGGGTGTAACATTTGCAATCCTCCAGTCATTTGGCACCACCCCTGTATCTAAGGAGGATTGGAAGATTGTGGCCAGCACCTCAGCAATTTCTACCCTTGCTTCCCTTAGCAACCTAGGATGCATCTCAGATGCCTATCGAAGACCTTTGAATTCCCTTTTATGTTAGCTTGCCCCTCTTATTTCCTTTTTTCACTTCTCCTCTCTACTTTGCATATTTAGCCTGATTTTCCCTTGTATTATGAAGCTGACATCTGTCATACGCCCCTTTTTTCTGCTTCATCCTACTCTCTAACTCCGTCGACATCCAGGAAGCTCTGGCTTTAATTGCCCTCCTTTTCCCCCTTGTAGGAATGTACCTAGACTGTCTCCAAACCATCTTCTCTTTAATGGCCGCCCATTGCTCCATTACTTTTTGCCTGCCAGTCTTTCACTCCAATCTACCCGGGCCAGATCCTTCCTCAATTCGCTGAAATTAGCCCTCCTCCAGTTAAGTATTTTTATTCTAGATTGCTCCTTGTCCTTCTCCATAACTAATCTAAACCTTATGATACTATGATCACTATTCCCGAGATGCTCACCAACTGTGACATTCTCCACTTGACCAACTTCATTCCCCAGGACTAGATCCAGCAATGCCTCCTTCTTCATTGGGCAGCAAACATACTTGTAATATATGTGGGTAGAACAAATGAAGGACAGAGACACCAGTTGCTAGTTCATGAGCTTGCTTTACTAGGCCAGAGCGAGCAGAGTATGCTCATACTAAACCATGTGACAAACCATGTGATAATACATTACACTGCTTTCCCACCAGCGCCTCACAACCTGAGCCATCTCGGGGAAATGCCCTCCGTGCCTTTTCATTCTGCACGGAGGGGTTTCCTGTACGGGCTGCTCCTGCACACTCTCCACTTTGCCATCTTCGTCTGCCGTCCGGACACGCCTTGGCGTGCTATCTTGCCGTCCAGCAGAGGCGAGGGTCACCAATGGAGGGCTCTCTACGCGGGAGTCCTCCCTTTTTCTATTGGGGACTTGGCCTGGAGGGTGTTGCATGGAGCAGTCCCGTGCAATATGGTTTTAAGTCGCTTCACGGACTCCGAGGCCGCCTGCCTTTTCTGCGGCCTGGAGGAGTCCGTGTTCCACGTTTATACAGAATGTGAGAGGTTGCAGCCCCTCTTCCATTATTTGAAGGGGCTGCTCCTCGATTTTTGGCTGCACTTCAGCCCCACGCTCCTGATCTTTGGTCACCCGGTGCGGAGGGGAGCGGGCAGATCGGAGGACCTCCTCGTAGGACTGCTCCTGGGCCTGGCCAAAAAGGCCATCAACTGGTCCAGGCAGCGGGCGGTCGAGGGGGTCATTCGGCCCTGATTGTCTGCCTCTCTTCCGCGGCTATGTTTGCGTCCGGGTGGCCCTGGAGATGGAGCACGCGGTGTCTGCCGGCACACTTGAGGCCTTCCGCGACCGGTGTGTGCCACGGGGACTGGAGTGCATCATCACCCCGGCCAACACAATTTTAATTTAATTTGTTGAGGTTCTTTTAAAGTTTTATTAATTTACAGACAATTTGTTTAATCACCCCACTTAAAAAGAGTACACTGCTTTCCCCTTAAAAAAATGCACATATTCCCTTCTCAAATACAACAAAACTATGGTTCCACCTTCCCCAGCATTACATGTACCACATGTCAAAAACTCCTGGCATTTTTTCTTTTAAATCAACTACAAATGAACCACAAATCCAGTTTAATAACAGGTTTGCGGAGCCTTCCTGATCTCCTTACAAAAGGTTTTGGTGTTGAACCAATTTTTGGGTTGTTTTGTTCTGGTTCCAAGCTCAAAGATGATCCTGTTTCTATCTCAGATTTGTTTGAACCTGGTACTTCAGTTTCTGAAGTTTGAACGGAGTCAAACTCATGTATGTGTTCATGATCAAGTGGTTCAAGATCACGTCTTGGTTCATCTCTAGCAGAGATTATTTGATCTACATGAACGCTTCGGATGTTGTCACCAATCTCAACCAAATATCTCTTGGTTCCACCAACCTCTACCACAGTTCCTATATCCCATTTGTGTGAACTCGACTTTCCAGGGGGACTGAGAAAACGAACACACTCGTTTTGTCTGAAACTGCGTTCTTTCCGATTGCTGTCATAATAACGTTTCTGACTCAACTGTTTCTGTTCAATTCTTGAGGCCAAATTTGGTTGAACAAGACTCAATCGTGTTCTCAATCTCCTCTTTATCAAGAGTTCTGCTGGGATATTTCCAGTTGTATTGTGTGGAGTAGTTCTGTGAGATACTGCTGACTCTCTTTGTCAACATTCAGCTGAGCATAAGCGTGTGACAGGTCAAGCTTAGAGAAAACCTTTGACCCAGAGAGTGCTGCATACAAATTTTGTGATGTAGGTAACGGGTATTGTTCATCGTCAACTGCTTGGTTGAAAATAATTTTGTAGTCACTGCACAAGTGTACAGTTTTGTCTGCTTTGGGCACTACCACAATCGGGGTAGCCCATTCACTTTTGTCAGTTTTTACTAGCAGTCTGTTCTATCTCAGTTTCTCTAGCTCTTCTTCCACCTGACTTTTCAACGCATAGGGGACCGGTCTTGCCTTACAATAGACAGGCTTCACGTTGGACTTGATGCGGATATGCGCGTCATACCCAGTGATGCCCTCATAACTGTCTGAAAACATGCTTTTATACTTGTTCAGCATTGTGTCGAATCGCTTCTTTGAAGCATCTACACTGAAGATGTTTTTCCAGTCTAGTTTCAACTTTCTCTGCCAGTCTTTGCCCATGAGGGTTGGCCTGTTGTTGTAGCTCGCTACAATAATAGGCAACTTTACTGACTGGCGATTGTGCTGAACTGTACATTCCATTTGTCCACATGTCTCTAGGATTTCTCCGGAGTAGGTTTTTAACTCTACGGTACTCTTTGTAAGTGGTATTTAATTAAACTTACTCTCATTGGTGTCCTTACTCATGATAGAGCTGTCCGCCGCCATGTCGATATACATATCAATATATTGGTCATTGATCAAAAGTTTTGTACTGAAGTCTTTCTCACGACTGCTAGCGTTGCCGCTAGTGGCATAGATACTGTAGATGCCTAGTTCTTCAACATCAGGTGTGTTCACTTCAATATTGTGAATTCCTCCCTTTTGTTGTCGCTACTTTGCATTGTCACTAGAATGGTTCCTACTTCCTGCTTTCGATCTAGCTCTGCAAGCTGTTGAAATATGGCCTTGCTTCTGGCAGTGAAAACACTTTGCATTTCTGCATTGGCAGGTCTGTGGTGAGTGATTTCCATTGCAGCGATGACAATTCACTGAACTGCTCTCACTGACATGCTTTTGACCTGGTCTCACAGCTTTAAAAGGGAGAAAGGGATAGACCGAGTAATTACAGGTCAGTCAGGTGGGAAAAGTATTGGAAAAAATTCTGAGGGACAGGATAAATCTTCATTTAGAAAGACAGGGATTAATCAGGGACAGTCAGCATGGATTTGTTAAGGGAAGGTTGTGTCTGATTAACTTGATTGAATTTTTTGAGGAGGTAACAAGGAGGGTCAATGAGGGTAGTGCATTTGATATAGTCTATATGGATTTTAGCAAGGCTTTTGATAAGGTCCCGCATAGCAGACTGGTCATGAAAGTAAAAGCCCATGGGATCCAAGGCAAAGTGGCAAGTTGGATCCAAAATTGGCTCAGAGGCAGGAAAGAAAGAAAGACTTGCATTTATATAGCGCCTATCACGACCACCGGACATCTCAAAGTGCTTTACAGCCAATGAAGTACTTTTTGAAGTGGAGTCACTGTTGTAATGTGGGAAACGCAGCAGCCAATCTGCACACAGCAAGCTCCCACAAACAGCAATGTGATAATGACCAGATAATCTGTTTTTGTTATGTTGGTTGAGGGATAAATATTGGCCAGGACACTGGGGATAACTCCCCTGCTCTTCTTCGAAATAGCTGCCATGGGATCTTTTACATCCACCTGAGAGAGCAGACGGGGCCTCGGTTTAACGTCTCATCAGAAACACGGCACCTCCGACAGTGCAGCACACCCTCAGCACTGCACTGGAGTGTCAGCCTAGCTTTATGTGCTTAAGTCCCTGGAGTGGGACCTGAACCCACAACCTTCTAGACTCAGAGGCAAGTGTGCTACCCACTGAGCCACAGCTGACACTGAAACAAAGGGTAATAGTTGAAGGGTGTTTTTGTGACTGGAAGGCTGTTTTCAGTGGGGTTCCGCAGGGCTCAGTACTAGGTCCTTTGCTTTTTGTGGTATATATCAATGGTTTGGTCTTGAATGTAGGAAGTATGAATAAGAAGTTTGCAGATGATACAAAAATTGGCCGTGTGGTTGATAATGAAGAAGAAAGTTGTAGACTGCAGGAAGATATCAATGGACTGGCCTGGTGGGCAGAACAGTGGCAAATGGAATTCAATCCAGAGAAGCGTGAGGTAATGCATTTGAGGATGGCTAACAATCAAGGAATACACAATAAATGGGAGGACACTGAGAAGCGCAGAGGATCAGATTGACCTTGGAGTGCATGTCCACAGTTCTCTGAAGGTAGCAGGACAGGTAGATAAGGTGGTTAAGAAGGCATACGGAATACTTGCCTTTATTAGCCGAGGCATAGAATATAAGAGCAGGGAGGTTATGCTTGAACTGTATAAAACACTAGTTAGGCCGCAGCTAAAATACTGCGTGCAGTTCTAGCCACCACATTACAGGAAGGAGGTGATTGCACTGGAGAGGGTGCAGAGGAGATTGACAAGGATGTTGTCTGGGCTGGGGAATTTTAGCTATGAGGAAAGATTGGATAGGCTGGCGTTGTTTTCTTTGGAACAGAGGAGGCTGAGGGGAGATCTAATTGAGGTGCATAAAATTATGAGGGGCCTAGATAGAGTGGATAGGAAGGACCTATTTCCCTTAGCAGAAAGGTCAATAACCAGGGGGCATAGATTTAAAGTAATTGCTAGGAGGTTTTGAGGGGATTTGAGAAGACATTTTGTCACCCAGTGGGTGATGGGTGTCTGGAACTCACTGCCTGAAAGGGTGGTAGAGGCAGAAACCCTCATCACATTTAAAAAGTACATGGATTTGCACTTGAAGTGCCGTAACCTACAAGACTACGGACCAAGTGCTGGAAAGTGGGATTGGTTGGATAGACAAGATGGGCCGAATGGCCTCCTTCTGTGCTGTAAACTTCTATGATTCTATGGTTCTTTAGGTTCGGCGGTGGCTTTGTGACTGTAGATCTCAGCTGCACTAGTCACTTGAGTTGGATAGAGCTCCCTAGCATTCTTAGACGCTATGGGGTAGAAATTAGGTCGCGCCCCATTTGGGGCGCAAATATCGTCCGGACGCAAATATTAGCGCCTGGCGCTAATTATCGGCACTGACGGGAAACTTCACTTTTACCGCCCCGGGAGGTGAGTGGAGCGCTAAAGCAGGCGCTGCACACCTCTCTTAAGGCGCAAAGGCCGAGCAGTGAGGCGCTAACTCGGAGCGCTGGCGAAGCTCATGTAATGTCAGTCAGCAATGGAACACACACACAATGGCACGGGCCAGTTCTTAAAGGGGATGGTTAATCTTGCTTTCCATCCACATCCTGTTCATTGCTGCCTTGAATCTCGGCCTGGAGAGACTTGCACATCAAATGTGCTGGAAAGAACAATGGAGAGCACCAGGCAAAGAGCTCAGAGTGCAGCTCCCACGGTCTCTGCTAAATCGATACAAGGAATGGCAAATCAAAATGAACCTGCAAAGTGCTGCTCAGTACCCAAAACTCCTTCACACAACGTTGAATCTCTCCAGAAGTCTCTCCCTCTCTCTCTCAGAATGCGTAGTTCAAAAATGCCACCAACAATAAAAGACAGGAAGAGGCCCCCTTTAAATAGCGCCCCCCCCAGCCCCACAGCGATTGATAGCGTTCCAGTCTTCTGGTCGTTGGAAGCGCCAGGCGGTAAGGCAGGGGGCGCCACTCAATTTCCGCTCTGGGGCGCCCCAAGGGCGTTGCATCATGGAATGACGTCACAATCTGCGCGCGCAGGTGGTCGCAGCGGTAAGTTTTAGCGCCGCCGCACAATCTCAAGTTAAGTTCTCGAGCGGCGCAAACATCGCTGCGCCCGGGCGTTAGCGGCTTTGCGCCCCATTAGCGCCCTCTTAAGGCGCTAACGGGTGGCGCAACCAAGTGAATTTTTACCCCTATCTCTATAGATAGGGCAATTTTGCATGCTATGTCAAACGTTAGGTTCGGAGTATTCAGTAATTTGGACTGTGTGTGCTCATCAACCAGTCCATGCACAAACTTATCTTGCAACGCACGATCCAAAAATGTGCCGAAGTTACAATGCAAAGACAGGTTTTTAAGAACTACAATGTACTCACTGATGGTTTCACTTTGTTTTTGGTTTCTGGTACCAAACTAATAGCTCTCTGCTATTTCTAATGGCTTTGGGTCGAAATGGCCCTCGAGTTTCTCGACAATGTCTTCAAAAGACACATCCTTCGCTTTCCCTGGCGCGAGTAGGTTTGTCAACGTTCCGTAGACATCTGGCCCAATCTCCATTAGAAAAATTGCTTTTTTACATTCACAAATTACTTTACTTTATTTTGAGCTTGAACATTCTCATCAGCACCTTCGGTCTCAATAATGTTATTGGCCTTAATAAACATCTCCATCCACTCAATGTAAGAACTGAATGGTTCGCGAGCTCGGTCATACATGTCAAGACTTCCGATGAATCCCGTAGGCGTGGCCATGATTGTCCTGATCCTTTTGAACAGTGACTCAGCACACTACCTGTGTACCTGTGAAAATCAACACTGCTGTTGCTGTGTATACAAAAATGAGAAGTCGCACAACACCAGGTTATAGTCCAACAGATTTATTTAATTTTACAAGCTTTCGGAGCTGTCGCTCCTTCCTCAGGTAAGTTAGCAGTGAGAGAATCTCCCAGAATTCACAATTTAAACACAGACAAAATCTATTCAAATATTTCCCTACATCAAAGACACACTAAGAGCACAGCCAAGACAATGAGATGTGTCCCAGGGGGTCCAACGTGTCAAACCACCTGCTGGCTGCATATCCTGTCAATTTGTGTTGGTTCTTGTGTTAGTCTTTTTAAAAAAAAACACAGACACACGAAGGCGAAGCACAGATGATTCTGCATGAGCATTAACAGTAAAACATCGCCAAAAACTTCAGTTCAGGTGTCACAAATTCACCTTAAACTTTTCCACTTGAAGGTTGAACACTGTGTCCTTCCATGATCCCTAAAAATAGCTTTGGAATCCCATCCTCATCACCAAAAATGTAATATACGTGGGTAGAACAAATGAGGGACAGAGACATCAGTTGCTAGTTCATGAGATTGCTTTACTAGGCCAGAGCGAACTGAGCATGCTCATAGTAAACCATGTGACAAACCATGTGATAATACATTATAATACTGATCAAGAAAATTCTCCTGAACACACTTAAGAAATTCCTCGTTTTCTCTGCCCTTAATACAATCACTGCCCCATCCAATATTGGTGTAGTTAAAGTCTCCCATTATCACATCGATAGATTTTTGCTGGCCAAGGGTATTAAGGGAAATGGAGCCAAGGCGGAAAGATGGAGTAAGGTTACAGATTGTAGGGGGTGGTGTTTTTGTGTCAGCTTTACCTCTAACTTCTGAGCGGTTCGAATCGCTCCCACTCCCTTGGTTCTAGACCTTGGACTTATTTGGGGGTTGTGATACAAAAGGTACAGCAGACAACTGAGTTTGATGAAAGAACTTCAATCTTTATTAAAAGGTAAGACACAAATAATGACACTCTTATCACTCTAAAGGTGGGGAACACTTCGGTACAAGTGAGGGAAATGACAGTAGAACAATGCTTCACCCCTCCCAACCCCACTTTACTAGCTAAGTTAGGTTTTGAAGGACCAGGGATAATGCTCACCAATCCTTTGACAGTTGGGCTAAATCGCGGTTTTGGGGTTCGCTGTTTATGGCGGTTAGTGTCTGCCGTACCCCGTACGCAGTAGAGGACTTCACCTGGGTCTCTGGTCAGTCTTCACGAGTCCGCTGATGCGGTAGGATGTCGTTATGGATTTATCTGGTGAGTACCCAATTTCTTTAGTTCAGCAGTAGGGCTTAGAGTCTTTGGGGAAAATCTTACCCAGGGGTAAGTCAGGAATAGTTTGTAGTGTGGAAACTTTGCGATTCTTCAGGTTTTCTTCCCTAGAGTTGGTCTTTGTTGGTCGCGGTGGCCTGCGATTACCCGGTCAGTTGGGGGTAATGCGTGGTTGTTGGTTTCATGAGGCCTTTGGTTTCCGCGATGGCTTTAGGCCTTGGTTGGTGTGTCGGTCGACCTCGTGGAGCCGTTGGTGACTTGTTGCTGCTTGTTGCTCTGGGTGACTGTGTTTGGGCCGTTGTTGGAGATCCGTCGAGGTGGTGTCTTCGCGAGCTGGACTCAGGTGTGTCTGAGTGGTGAGCGATGCCGACTCGCTTCCAGCTCGGGCCTTCTTCTTCTTGGTCTCTGCTCTTCTTGCTAGCTCTCCTTCCTTCTTCTCTCTGCCTCGTGTGTGCTTGGAGGGCCTTCCATTATACAGAATTGAAGTGGCCTTATCTACCCGCCAAATCTGTTCCATTCATTGTCTAGTTTTGGCGGGCTCATAAATCGGTAACGATTTACTAGCGCGTTAACTGGGTTTTAACAGGCCTTCAATCTGACCCATTGAATATGGCCTTATCTACCCGCCAAATCTGTTCAGTTCATTGTCTAGTTTTGGCGGGCCTGCTTCCAGTAACTGCTCTGTAAGTGTCAAATGGGTTTTTGGGATGGTTTGCATCCTGTCGATCTTCTTGGCTGATTGCTAGTGATTGGTTTTGTGTTTTGTGTTCCTAGGCTGATCTATAGCCTAGTCCTGGGTGCTCTGTATTATGCATGTTTCTTGATGGGCCCTGTAATCGATTTGATGGGACCTATTGTTTTGGGTGGGGCTGTCTTCTCCTAGGGTCTATTGTCAAAATGTTAATGTGTGCTGGGGCTTTGAGTGAGATCATCCCGGTTCCCCAGACATTGCAATTAACTGCAATACCCAAACTGCTTTTACAGAGGTCGAGCCCAACTTCCTTCACAGCCTTTTCTCCCTTTACAGGTCCAGACATGTTTTTAAAATGCCAAAACTTGGTTTTTGGTCTTATATTCCTTAGGTTAGGCCCAAATGCATTTTATCACTTTGAGGTAGTTCCAAAGTCCTTTTTCCTTAGGTTTTGGGGATCTGTAAATTTTGGAAACCTTACAAGATCAGCCGTGAGCTCATTGAATAGCGGAACAGGCTTGAGGGGCTGAATGGCCTACTCCTGTTCATATGTTCCTACATTACTATAATTGTTGTCCCTCATTTATGTAAGTTCTTTTAGTGGATCTTGTAGTAATCTTTGGAGTAGAAGGTCTACGACTTGTGTTAGATCCCTTGAATATATTAATGAGGTGCCTAAGGCCTGTTGAGGACCCCTTTTAGTAATATGCAGGACATGCCTTGCTCAGAACCTTTCCGTGGCCCTGGTGGCTGTCAACCAAAGCTAGGTTGTTAAAAAATAATTATTTGACAAAAAATGTTCCTGTGGAGCCATGAGGAACAGGAGTTCTCCCCCTGCTCTACAGGAGTCACAATCGCCCCCCTCCTCCGTAACCTGCTCCAATCCCTCCCGCGACTTACCTGCGAGGCAGGTGGCCCAAAATTGAAGTCTTCACTTGGGCTGCCTGTGGAGGCTCAACCAGCACCGGCAGTATGCGCAGAGTATACTGATGATGGTTGTTGTGGACAAGTTCCTTCAAGTCTGGATTCCCTTCCTGGAGTCATGCTCATGGTAAATAGTAGGATTGCCCTAATTCCAAGTCTCCCAGTGGTTACTGAGTACCTGGTACAAAGATGCTGGGGATGAATGAAACTTACAAGAGCTGCTAAATCTCTCTTGCCATTGGTACTGATTTGGGCATTTTACTACGTTAAAGGCGCTATATAAATACAAGTAGTTGTTGTTGTTGATTTCAATGACCTCACCAGACTTGTCAAGGTAAAAATCTTACCTCTCAGCTCAACTCATTTGTTCTTTATTTCTTGCCATGAAACCCAGTATTCCATTAGCTTTCTTTATGGCCTTATCCCTGTGAGGTGCTGCTTTTAATATCTTGTGAACCTGATCTCCCAAATCTTTCTGCTCTTTCACATCACCCAACTTTCCTCCATTCAAAGTATAATTATTACTTTTATTTTTACCAAATTGTACCACCTCACATTTGCTGACATTGAATTCCACCATCTTATCAATGTCCCCAATGTGCTGGACTGATTGGGCTAAATGGGTCGTAATTTCTATGTATGAACAGAAGTAGTCCCAGTACAGAAATCATCTGGAACACCATTACAGACTTCCAACCACTCCAAGAAACTGTTGTTAACTCCTACACTCTGTTTCCTCCCATCTACCCAGTTTTTAATCCAACTTGCTACCCTCATACTAATTCGACACACCTTAATCTTGCTTCACCTGAGGTCTTAATATGCAACAATTTCACCTAGATGATAAATGAATAGTTTAGATCCAAAATTACTTGAGGTTTCGCCGGTCTCCTGTTCTATTTCCGATAGAAAACTCGTGTAACTCCCAGTAAATGGTGCAGACCAGGCTACGCTGGGTTTCTACCTTTTCCAAAGGTTTTCTATATGACCTGGGAGGGACAGAGTGGTCTGCACAGAGTGATCTTAAATGGAGTGCACTTAAACAGAGTGTTAAACTTGGGAATTTGGAGAGAGAGGGAATTCAGAGCAGAGGGGGAAGGAGGTGCTGCTTTTGCCTCCACAGGACAGCAGGTAGGTGATTGGTTGGTTGGTACGTATTTAGGGTTGCAAAGGGGTGGAAAGTTTTCGGTAAATTTCCGGTAAATTTCCGGAAATTTTCCATGGGAAGTTTAGCTTGGGAATTTTGCCCAAAAAAGCATATGCTAGCATAATATTGTTTTTTTTTGGCCTTTCTTTTTTTTTCACAGGTCCTCTCTTAAAATTACTAACAGAGATGGAATCTTAATTATTAAGGAATTTCTTAATCAATATATGTTTATCTTCTTACTTGGCTTGTTTTAATAATTACAAGTTTTGTGTGTGACTGTGAACAAATGTGTCCTGATTGGTTGGATGAGTGGATGAGCAATTAGCTCCCTCTATTGGTGATGTAGTGTCGTGCGTGCACATGTCATGCTTCCATCACATGGAGCATCAGGAAAAATTTACTCACCCTGGCCTGTTGCAATCGAATGTCCTTTATTTCTCTGCATAGAACAATGCCACATTTACCGTCGGATGTGTGGAAGCATTTTACCCCAGGCATTAAAGATGGAAAGACTGTGTACATGTGCAAACACTGTACAAAGCCATATGTAAAGAATGCCACAAAGATGCAGCAGCATTTATCCTAATGCAACAACTTAACTCAAAGCTCACAGCAGTCAGCCCAGAGTTCCTCTGCTTCCATTCAAGAAGATGATGGTTCACATTCAGCATCAGGCTCCTTATCATCAGCAACTCCTGGCCCACTTGGAAGGTTCTTTGATACAATGGATAACCATAGCCAGAAGAATGCAGATGAGTGCCTTGCTCGAGCTGTATATGCGACAGGCTCACCCCTCATGCTCACAGCCAATGTGTACTGGAAGAGATTTTTCAATGTTATTCACCCTGCATACTGTCCTCCCACCAGACATGCTTTGTCTACTTATTTGCTGGAGGCTGAGTATAACAGAGTCCAAGGAAAGCTCAGAGAAACAATAGAGATGGCAGACTGTGTTGCAGTTATCTCAGATGGGTGGTCAAATGTACGAGGGGAGGGCATCATAAACTACATCGTCTCCACTCTTCTCCCAGTGTTCTTCAAGAGCACAGACACGAAGGACAACAGACACACAAGCACATACATTGCTGATGAGCTGAAAGCGGTCATTAACGATCTTGGATCACAAAAGGTCTTTGCAGTAGTTACTGACAATGCTGCGAATATGAAGGCTGCTTGGGCTCAAGTGGAGGAGGCCTACCCTCATATTACATCTATTGGGTGCACAGCTCATGGGCTCAACCTGCTCCTCAAGGACATCATGGGTTTGAGAACCATGGAAACACTGTACAAGAGAGCCAAGCAAGTCCTCAGCAAAGGCCTGAGCTTCATCCCCTTACGCCCCCATCTCAATGAATTTCGAGCTCGGCACGATGCTGAGCTCTTTTTCCGCCGCCTCCGTCTCCGTGCCCACTTCTCTGGCCAGGAGTCTTCCCCCCGCACGGCTGACCCTTTCTCCCGCTTTCAGAATTCTCGTTCCACCTGGACCCCTCCCTCTGGCCTCTTACCCTCTCTTGATCTTTTCATTGCTAACTGCCGCCGTGACATCGGCCAGCTCAATTTCTCTGCTCCCCTCACTCACTCCAACCTACCTCCCTCTGAACTTGCAGCACTCCATTCTCTCCGATCCAACCCTGACATTGTCATTAAACCTGCTGACAAGGGTGGCGCTGTTGTTGTTTGGCGAACCGACCTCTACCTAGCGGAAGTTGAACGCCAACTCTCTGACACCTCCTCCTACCTCCACCTGGACCATGACCCCACTACCGAACATCAAGCCACCGTGTCCAAGACTGTCACTGACCTCATCTCCTCTGGAGATCTTCCCCCCACGGCCGCCAACCTCATAGTTCCCCAACCCCGCACAGCCCGCTTCTACCTCCTTCCCAAGATCCACAAACAGGACTGCCCCGGTAGACCCATCGTTTCAGCCTGTTCTTGCCCCACGGAACTTATCTCTTCCTATCTCGACTCTATTTTTTCTCCCCTTGTCCAGTCTCTTCCCACCTACATCCGCGACTCTTCCGATGCCCTCCGCCATTTTAACAGTTTCCAGTTTCCCGGCCCCAACCGTCTCCTCTTCACTATGGACGTACAATCCCTCTACACCTCCATTCCCCACCAGGATGGCCTGAGGGCGCTCCGCTTCTTCCTTGAACAGAGGCCCAACCAGTCCCCATCCACCACCACCCTCCTCCGCCTGGCTGAACTTGTTCTCACATTGAACAACTTCTCCTTTGACTCTACCCATTTCCTCCAAATTAAAGGTGTTGCTATGGGTACCCGCATGGGTCCTAGCTATGCCTGCCTTTTCGTGGGATATGTGGAACACTCTTTGTTCCAGTCCTACTCGGGTCCCCTCCCTCACCTCTTTTTCCGGTACATTGATGACTGTATCGGTGCCGTCTCCTGCTCTCGCCCTGAACTAGAACATTTCATTCACTATGCTTCCAATTTCCACCCTTCCCTCACCTTCACATGGTCCATCTCCGACTCTTCCCTTCCCTTCCTCGACTTCTCCATCTCCATCTCTGGGGATAGGTTATTGACTAACATTCACTACAAGCCCACCGACTCCCACAGCTACCTGGACTACACTTCCTCCCACCCCGCCTCCTGTAAGGACTCTATTCCATTCTCCCAGTTTCTCCGTCTCCGCCGCATCTGCTCTGATGATGCCACCTTCCATACCAGTGCTTCCGACATGTCTTCCTTTTTCCTCAACCGAGGATTCCCCTCTACCGTGGTCGACACGGCCCTCGACCGTGTCCGTTCTATCTCCCGCACATCTGCCCTCACCCCTGCCCCTCCCTCCCGGAACCACGATAGGGTTCCCCTTGTCCTCACCTTTCACCCCACCAGCCTCCACATTCAACGGATCATCCTCCGCCATTTCCGCCACCTCCAGCGTGATCCCACCACCAAACACATCTTCCCCTCACCTCCCCTTTCAGCATTCCGCAGGAACCGCTCCCTCCGCGACACCCTAGTCCACTCCTCTACCACCCCCAGCACCCCTTCCCCTTCGCCCGGCACCTTCCCGTGCACGCGCAGGAGATGCAACACATGCCCTTATACCTCCCCTCTTCCCACTGTCCAGGGCCCCAAACACCCCTTCCAGGTGAAACAGCGATTTACTTGTACTTCCTGCAATTTAGTATACTGTATTCGCTGCTCACGATGTGGACTCCTCTACATTGGGGAGACCAAACGCAGATTGGGTGACCGCTTTGCGGAACACCTCCGTTCAGTCCGTAAGGGGGACCCCGAGCTCCCGGTGGCCTGTCACTTTAATTCACCGCTTCACTCCCACTCTGACCTCACCGTCCTCGGCCTATTACACTGTTCCACGGAAGCTCAGCGTAAGCTCGAGGAACAGCACCTCATCTTTCGTTTAGGCACGCTACAGCCCTCTGGACTCAATATCGAGTTCAACAATTTTAGATCATAACCTCAGCTCCAATCACATTTATATTTTATTTTATCCACCCTTTTATTTGTCCCCCCCACCTTTTTTTTCCTCCTAGAAGCTGGCAGCTGTCCTTCATTCTGCCAGTGGATTTCACACTTCATTCAGCCTTAATCTGTCACATTAACACCACCTCTAGCCTTGCATATCTCTTAATGTCTCTTAATGTCTCTTCATCTCCTCCTTTGTTCCTTTATCCCCTCCCCCTTTTCCCAGCTTTACCCTGGCCTTAAATCTATTTGATTTCCAGCTCTTCCCAGTTCTGATGAAAGGTCATCGACCTGAAACGTCAACTCTCTTTCTCTCTCCACGGATGCTGCCTGGCCTGCTGAGTTTTTCCAGCGTTTTCTGTTGTTATTTCGGATTTCCAGCATCCGCAGTATTTTGCTATCGTAAGTTGTTAAGTATGTCAGGGGAAAACAGGTAGTTGCAGCAACCTACAACTCCAAGCAAACAACAAAGAACAAGAACACCACACTGAAGCTGCCCAGCAACACTAGATGGGGTGGCGTTGTCATAATGTACAACAGCCTTCTGGAGGGTAAGGAGTCGCTGCAAGAAATGGCAATATCCCAGTCTGGGGATATGGAAACCACCATCAAGAAAATACTGCTGGATGATGTGTTTTGGGAGAGAGTGGTTAGAAACATAGAAACATAGAAACATAGAAACTAGGAGCAGGAGTAGGCCATTCGGCCTGTCGAGCCTGCTCCACCATTCAATACGATCATGGCTGATCATCCAAATCCAGTACCCTGTCCCTGCTTTCTCACACGGAATCCCCACAGTACAGATAGAGGCCATCTCGGCCCATCGAGCCTGCACCTATCCCACCCTATCCCCGCATAATTAATTCCCCCTAACATATCATATCCTATCCCCGTAACCCCGCATATTTAATCCCCCCCTAACACTAAGGGTCAATTTATCATAGCCAATTAGCAGCCTTAAACTACTCTCACCAGTAGCATCTGCAATTGCTCAGATTGAAGGAGATGACGCTGTCTTGTCAGATGTTCTCAGGCTTTTTGCTGATTTAAAAGAACAAATCAGCATTGCCCTACCCACATCCCTACTGCTCAAAGCAGAGGAGAAGGCAATTGTTCAATTCATACAGATGCGTCAAGAATTTTGTGTCAAGCCGATTCATGCTGCAGCATACATGCTGGACCCAAAGCATGTTGGGAGACCAATACTTTCTGGAGAACAGATCAACAGTGCTTACAGTGTGATTTCTACCCTCTCACGCCACCTCAATCTGGACGTGGGCAAAGTACTGGGAAGTCTGGCAAAGTTCTCTACCAAGCAAGGTCTTTGGAATGGGGACGGGATATGGGAATCATGCAAGCATATCAGTGCACATACCTGGTGGAAGGGACTTTGTGCATCTGAGGCCCTGTCACCCATTGCATCGGTGATACTCCAAATCCCACCTTCATCAGCGGCCTCTGAACAAAACTGGTCACTTTTTGGGAATACGCATACAAAGGTGCGCAACAGGTTGACTAAGAGAGTGGAGAAACTGGTGGCTATCCGGGCGAACCTACAACTTATTGAGCCAGATACAGAAGTGTCCACCACACAGCTAGACAGTGACACAGAGGAGGAAATGGACACGTCAGAGCCAGAGTCAGAGAATCAGGAGGAGCAATGATGAGTAGAAGACTCAGAAGACTCATGAGTAGAAGACTCAAAGGGACAAAATAAGAACAAATTACAGGCTAAATAAGCTGACGCTCTTTTTATTTTATTTTAGATGGGTCTTTTTTGTGGGGGTTCAATAAAGTTCAAAATTATAACCTAAGTAAAGTTTTGAAAGCCTGTTTTTATTTGTATGGAACAGTATGTCTATTTTGATGACAAAGATAATATAAGGGTCAGAGACAAAAACCATCAGTGTGCAAAAAAACTCAAAATTCCCATAAATTCCCATAAATTCCCAAAATTGCCATAAATTCCCGAAAATTCCCATGGAAAGTTTCCTCTTTTAAAAATTCCCGGAATTTTGCAACCATATACGTATTACAAAGTTTTCCCCTCTAAGCTAGGCACTCGTTTAAACTAAGAGCTGGGGAACTAGGGTAGTAGGGATAAACCAGGGAATTACAGGCCAGTGAGCCTAACATCAGTGGTAGGGAAATTATTGGAAAAAATTCTGAGGGACAGAATTAGTCTCCACTTGGAGAGGCAAGGATTAATCAAGGATAGTCAGCATGGCTTTCTCAGGGGGAAATCATGTCTGACTAATTTGATTGAATTTTTCGAGGGGGTGACTTGGTGTGTGGATGAGGGTAGTGCAGTTGATGTAGTCTACATGGACTTCAGTAAGGCTTTTGACCAAGTCCCGCATGGGAGACTGGTCAAGAAGGTAAGAGCCCATGGGATCCAGGGCAACTTGGCACATTGGATCCAAAATTGGCTTAGTGTCAGGAGGCAGAGGGTGATGGTCGAAGGTTGTTTTTGTGACTGGAAGCCTGTGTCCAGTGGTGTACTGCAGGGATCAGTGCTGGGTCCTTTGCTGTTTGTAGTGTACATTAATAATTTAGATATGAATGTAGGAGGAATGATCAGTAAGTTCGCAGATGACACGAAAATAGGGGGGTGGTAAATAGTGAGGAGGGAAGCCTCAGGCTACAGGACGATATAGACGGGTTGGTCAGATGGGCAGAACAGTGGCAAATGGAATTTAACCCTGAAAAGTGTGAGGTGATGTATTTTGGGAGTACAAACAAGGCAAGGGAATACACAATGAATGGTAGGACACTAGGAAGGACAGAGGATCAGAGGGACCTTGGTGTGCATGTACATAGATCCCTGAAGGCAGCAGGACAGCTAGATAAGGTGATTAAAAAGGCATATGGTATACTTGCCTTCATTAGCCGAGGCATAGAATATAAGAGCAGGGAGGTTATGATGGAGCTGTACAAAACGCTAGTTAGGCCACAGCTGGAATACTGTGTGCAGTTCTGGTCGCCACACTATAGGAAGGATGTGATTGCATTGGAGAGGGTGCAGAGGAGATTCACCAGGATGTTACCTGGGCTGCAGCGCTTCAGCTATGAAGAGAGACTGGACAGGCTGGGGTTGTTTTCCTTAGAGCAGAGAAGGCTGAGGGGGGACCTGATTGAGGTGTACAAAATTATGAGGGGCATAGATAGGGTAGATAGAAAGGAACTTTTCCCCTTAGTAGAGGGGTCAATAACCAGGGGGCATAGTTTCAAGGTAAGGGGCAGGAGGTTTAGAGGGGATTTGAGGAAAAACTTTTTCACCCAGAGGGTGGTTGGAATCTGGAACTCACTGCCTAAAAGGGTGGTAGAGGCAGGAACCCTCACAACATTCAAGAAGCATTTAGATGAGCACTTGAAACGCTATAGCATACGAGGCTACGGACCAAGTGCTGGAAAATGGGATTAGAATAGACAGGGCTTTGTGGCCGGTGCGGACACGATGGGCCGAAGGGCCTCTTTCTGTGCTGTATAACTCTATGGGCTGGATTTTGAATGACCCTTGGAGTCGGGTTTGGAGTCGGGGGGGGGGGGGGGGTTAAAGTTGCAGATTCAGGGGTCCTGACCCCATCCCGACTCCAACCCGCCTCCATGCCAGTTTCTCTGGCTGCGGGTACCCGACCTGGTCTGAGACCCGACTCCCCAAGGCGGGAAGGGATTAGTGACAATTAACTGCCTGTTAACAGGTAGTTAACAGGCAGTTTTTTGCATAATCCCTATTTTAAAAACAAAAGTGTGGGCTTCCTGACAGGTGGCAAACACTCCAAGTTATCGGGTCGGGCCGTGGGTCTGCAGGGGTTGGAGGGGTCGATATGTCCGGTGGGCAGGTGAGTGATGGGTGCATGTGTGCAGAGGTAAGTGTGTAAGGTAAGTGCTGAGTGTTGGAAAATGTTTTACTTACCTTAACTTCCTCCTGCAGGTGTCAGCCCTTCAGTTCTCGGGAGTTAGAAATCTCACCGGCACAGAAAGCAGGAAAGCTGTGGACCTGTCAAAAACAGCAGCCTTCTGTTTTCTGTGCTGGAATGATTTCTAACTCAGCCTGAAAGGAAGGACTGAAGTTAGAAATCATATTGTGAGTGTTTGACAGCTTCACTGAGCTGTCAAACGCTGATATTTCATCTGTCAAAAGCTCTTGACAGATGAAATGTCAGTCTGTGACGTCACCTGTTGCCGGGTGGCCCTTAATTGGCCTGCTGAGCCCACTGGGCGGGCTCAACAAGGTCAATCAAGGGAAAATACAGTGGGTTGGCCACATCTTGATGGAGGCGGGTTCACAAGCCAGAATGTGTGATTCCCGACCCCAACACGACTCCAACTTCAAAATCCAGCCCTATGACTCTATGGGGGAAAAATACAGTTGGTTGCGCCTCCCGTTAGCGCCTTAAGAAGGCGCTAATGGGGCGCAAAGCAACTAGCGCCCGGGTGCGGCGATGTTTGCGCCGCTCGCAAAATTAACTAGACATTTTGCGGCGGCGCTAAACACTACCGCCATGATCTCCTGTGCCGGCAGATCGTGACGTCAGTCGAGAGTGCAACGCCCCGGTAGCGCCGCGGAGCCGATATTGAGTGGCGCCCCCTGCCTTACCGCCTGCCGCTAGCAACGACAGGTTGAGGGGAGCATTTTGTAGTCAGGAAGGGACTGGGGGAGTGCTATTTAAAGGCGACCACTTCCTGCCTTTTTTTGGTGGTGACATTTTTGCACCACGCATTCTGAGAGAGAGAGAGAGAGACTTCTGAAGAGATTCAACGCTGTGTGAAGGAGTTTTGGGTACTGAGCAGCACTTTGCAGGTTCATTTTGATTTGCCCTTCCTTGCATCTATTTAGAAGAGACTGTGGGGGCTGCACTCTGCACTCTGCGCTCTTTCCCTGGTTCTCTCCATTGTTCTTTCCAGCAGATTTGATATACAGGTCTCTCCAGGCTGATATTCAAGGCTGCAATGAGCAGGAAGTGGATGGAGAGCAAGATCAACCCTCCCCTTTAAGAACTGGCCGGGGCCATTGTGTCTCTGTTCCATTGCTGACTGACATCACATGAGCTTCGCCAGCGCTCTGAGGTAGCGCCTCGCTCCTCGGCCTTTGCGCCTTAAGACAGGTGTGAAGCGCCTGAGTTAGCGCTCCAATCACCTCCAGGGGCGATAAAAGCCAAGTTTGCAGTCGGAGGCGATAATTAGCGCCAGGCGCTAATCTTTGCGCCCGGCCGATAATTGCGCCCCAAATGGGGCGATACTGAATTTTTCCCCCTATGACTGTATAACTAATACTTTATCAAATTAATAACTTAACTAGATAAACTAATTAATTAATATAATTATAAATAATCGTTTGAATAAAAACTTTATGTAATTAAATTAATTTGGGCTATCAATAAGCAAATAAATAAAAAAGACTAGCGATGGCACGGCAGGCTATATGTCGGGACTGTAGTATGTGGGAGTTTGTGGACAGCAAGACTTCAGTCACTCCGGCTCAGAGTCATTGAGCTGGAGTGCGAGTTAGACACACTCCGAAACATAAGGGATGGGGAAGAATTTCTGGATAGTTTTATTCAGAAAACAGTCACACCCCAGAGGAAAGCACAGGTTCAGGAAAGGGAGGGTGTGACTGTTAGGGAGCTGGGTAGCAAGGACTTAGGAAAGGTTGAGATGGAGGTCCTGCAGACACTGGTCCTGTCCAGCAGGTACAATGTACTCGCTACCTGTGAGGACAAGGAGAAAGACTG